>CM055116.1:401556428-402156428 GCA_029206835.1 Rana muscosa | reverse complement strand
ATTCCAGGACTGCCCACAACTGGTCCCTAGGGACCGCAGGTGCTGAAGCACTGCCTGTTGTCCACTGACATTTAGGGGAAGCTGGTGACAGAGACTCCATATTGCCCCCCTCTGAGACTCCTCAGATAAAAAGTCCACCCACAGGCTGTGCTGACTGAGGAGGGGGCGCCCAGGGGACTCACCAAACCGGACCAGGGAGCGCTCAGTTCCGCTGTCTGTACCGCGCTGTGTCAGCGCTGGTAAGCTGTGAGGAGATTGTGAGGAGATTCGCGCTGCTACAGCAGCGCTAGAGGCCAAACTAGTGCTGAAAAGCGTGCGGGCTACAAGAAAATGGCCGCCGCACTTCACTGAGGCGATCCGCGGCAAGATGGCCGCCATGACGCCGTTAAAATGAAACAGCACACACGCACAGCGCCACTCGGCGCTCAGGCCCCAAAAAAAGAAAAAAAAAAAAACACACAAAAAAGCCCCAAGGCATACATTGCAGACCAGCATGAGCCCCCCAAGAACAGTGTGACCCCCAAGCACCCCACACAGCCAGCGCCAGTAATGGTGACAGAGAGTGACAATAAAATACAGGGGGAGACAGGGAAAATCCCCCACAGAGAAACACACAGCCCTTTGTACTCACCTGCAGGCAGGAGAGACTACTTACCCGTCCCCTGAGGGACACACTGGTGTTTCTGACAGGACTATCACAGTGCAGTACTGAGTAGCTGTCGGCCCGGTCCACCGCGAAAGATACAGTCAGTCAGGAGCTGTTCAGTCTTGAGAGGACCGTGGGAGCATGAAAGCAAACCCGGCCACCCCTGGAGTCATAGGGCCTGTCGTGAACTGAGTCTCACGCACACAAGGCGAGGATCAGCACGCTCGATGGTCGGACAGGGAAGACTACGAGGATATCTTGTACCCAACCTGTTGCCCAGCCGATAGTTGATAGAAAATTCTCAAAAATAAAATAAAAAAGAATTCCAGAAAAGGAATAAAAATAGGTCAGGAGACTGGCTCCTGAGAGAGCCACGTCTTCTCCTTCTGCTAGGCAGAAAAAAACTGAAGTCTGCTGACTGTAGTGGGAGGGTTATGTCCGGAGGGACCGCCCCTGAGATGCTCAGCAGGTTGATGCAGAGCCAACCTCACCTCTGTGATCTGGCACACTAATTTCATAAAGACTGTGACAAAAGGAATTGGGTCTGGAATCTCATTGCTAGTACTTTCTACATAGACTTGCCCTCACTACTGATATGAAAAAGGTATGTAGGAGTTTAAAATAGTCAAGCTTCTGTCTAACGTTGTCTTGTTGATAATATGTGTAAAAAGACAGATGGAGATTTTGTAATGTCATCCCCTCATGTTAGGTTGTTTTAGGCTGGCTATAGATGACACGATTTTTGCTCAATTACCCATCAACACAGTCAGTGTTGATGGGGGAATGCCTGCTGCTGCGCTATTGTATTCTGCCAGCAGGGGGGTGTGGGAAGCATTCCTGGCCGGCAGAATACAAATGTTACTGCTAGCAGCTATAGCCGTAGTAACTGTATGTAGAAAAATCTGACAGGCTGGTTGCACCCAAGTTGATCGAATGATCAACTTGGGTACAATCAGCCTACCCATACATGGTTCGAATCTTGGCCGGTTCCTGCTGAACCGACCAAGATTCGAACTGTCTATGGCAGGCTATACTTTTTTGTTTTCACCTGGTAGCCTTGCATATTGTTTACTTTTTTCCTGGTACACTCACCTGCAAAGAAATTAGAGTTTTGCCATGGATGTTTTTGGAAATGGAAACCACGGCAATGCGTTACAGTGTTTTTATTGGGACATTTTCTCCGTGTTACTGTGTTGTTTTTATCTTCTGTATGGACCAATGTGTTTTTTTTTGGTCAGCCTTAATTTTAATGTCACGTAGGGCTGGGGTTGAGGACCCTTTGCGCTTTCTGTATGTTTGGTACAGATGGGAGCCCTAAAAAGGGCAGATGCCAGTAGTAAGTAGCTGCCTGCTGTTCACCAGCACAGTCTGCAAGTGGTGATGGCTATGACTAAGGCCAGGATTAGCTGAAACGCATTACAATCTGCGTGGTGTTGTTATTCTGTTCTCAGTATAAACTAGCATCATGGAAACTACATAGGTTCTAACATTTTGTGGCTTGTGATGGGCTTTGTTGCAGGGTGTCTCCCAGGTTGCAGCCCTTGGACACAGCAACTGACCAAGAAAGGAATGAGAGCAGAGCACTGTGATACTGGGAACATAGAAATGCAGGAATGGGACTCTCTGAAGGCACAAGAGTTCAAGTGTCTTGGAAGGCACAGGGAGTAAGGAACAAGACACTGGCACTGGAAACAGTGGTAATGGGAACACAGGCACTAAGAACTGGGGCCCAGGGCTAGGGATAAGATCTATTGCTCAGGCATGAATGTGAGATTAAGTTTGACTTAAATAAATAGGCAGGTAACCCCATTGGACAAACTGTATAACTCAGAAGGTGGATTTGGGTGATGCCAATAGCTCTCGGTCCTGTTCATCTGCCAGGTAGGAACACAATAGTAGATTTGCAACTTGCATTGAAAAAACAAAACTTTGTTTTCAAACCCCAGTGAATCTCAGGGGGGTTCAGCAAACCTAGTTTGAGCACCACTTCTACTCCCCTGTGTCTAAGACCATTGGTCCCTTTGCTTAGACTATGCAAGTGAAGCCCTCACATAATTGTATAAAATACATGCTGCCTTCCACTGCATGTACAGAATTAGTCAGTGAGAAGTTAATAAGTGTGCAAAATACACCATTTATTGGTCATGCAAACATGCATTTGACCATACATCTTGCCTGGTAGAGTTGGTACTTGCACATCTGCCTCTATGTGTTCAGGTTTTGCTTTGAATATAGCCGCTGAAGGTGCTCACCCAATGCAAAAGCCTTATTCCCCACGAAAACCTTAGGCAGAACTGGCTTTGTGATTCCTCTTAGCTCTGAATTTGAAGGCAGGTTAAAGTCATTAGCATCCAGAATTTAGCAAAATCTCAAATGTGAGAAAACCATAGCTTTAGAAATGTTGTAATATGACCCCACTAGAAAATTATAATGTAGACTTCCAAAAGTGTCTTGTTGCATGATACCTGAAAAAAACACATTTTAAGAATTTACTATTTTTTTTTCTTTTTATGTGGCTTGCCTAAGGAGTATAAAGATAATTATATTAGGTATGGAAACCAGCAGGTTTGGTGGAGTGCCTGGACATGGGGCTCCATGGCAGAATACCTGCATGTCAAGGAGCTGAAGTTCCTGAATCCAGTAGTCAATGTGCTGAACTGTGTTTGGCATAGCTTGAATATTTTCTGTTGCTAAGTTGATACATTTCTCCTTAGTTTACGTCAGCAGTACAGAAAGCAGCTGGGAGACCTGGCAGGAGGATGAGAAGGAGACTGATTACTCAGAGAAAGAGCAGGGAGGTTAGGAGGAGATTACAGGGGATCCTGAGCCTAGGACTTCCACCCAGATACAGCCTGGTTGCACCAGAAAGACAGGACCAGTGGCAACAAGCGATACTGTATACATCCTGAGGTCCATGTCAGAAATATTTGTGTAAAGCTTCAGTGCTAATGCCTAATTAAGCATTTAATGTGTTAAAACAAATGTACACAACAAAAGCCCAACAGTAGAAGAAGTAATATACTTACTGTTTTAGTGCCCTGGTCTCCAAGATTCTATATTAGTGCCCATGACATT
The DNA here is from genome assembly GCA_029206835.1 of Rana muscosa. NCBI lineage: Eukaryota > Metazoa > Chordata > Amphibia > Anura > Ranidae > Rana > Rana muscosa. The sequence continues at coordinate 402,152,707 of CM055116.1, read as the reverse complement.
TGACACTTTCAAAAATGTCAAATGCCAATAACACTGGGGGAGGCAAGAGCACTGGATGTAGCTAGGGAACAGAGGCCAGTGGAGCAGTGGGTACTCTTCAATTGCAGAAATCTGGTGTATATATTTGTCTCAACACAGACTTGTTGGAAAAAATCAAAGGATACCTACCATAAGGTGAACATATGCCTCCTCAATGTTGGTCATGGTTCACAAGAAAAGTTTTTTTTTTTATGTTCAACATGTGGGGAAACTAAAGCAAGAAGCTGATCAAACCTATAAAGTAAAAAGAAAAACTAAAACAAACCCTACAATGTTGCGGAAACAACACACTGCACTCTGTTTCTTCTTTTTCCTTTAGGTGCTTCTTTTCACAGACACACTTACCTTTTGATGGACATGCATGCATAATCTGCAAATGTGTCGTCCTGCCAGTTTGCTCCCCAGAAATTACCCAGAACTGGTCTCTCTGCTCTTTGTTGGCAGTTACTGAATACATCCATTAACTTCTTCTGTGCTACCTAAACAAACACTGCAGCACAAGCAGCAACCACACAGGACACTAACACATCAGACATTGGAACTCCACTACAATAACAACACAAACTGAACGTAGATGTCTGCATTTAAGAGACAGGCACTTAGGATCTGGCCTTCATATATTTGGTTGCCGCATCCTTTTTAACTTTGTTCAAGCATGGCTTAGTGTGACTCGCTTTTATATTAGTATTGGTGCTGACATTTCAGGTCTCCTTATCAAATGCTATATGTTTTTTTTGTGGTCTTTAGCTCTTTTCAGTCACAAACCCAGATCAGGCACACCCAAACTGAATTTCAAGACATGTTATCGCCATATTTGTTCAAGGTCAACAGACATTGTGCAAATTTATTGGACAGGCAGGCAGAGAATTTGCATTTTCCTAAAGAAAAGATCAGCAATGGCATCCTACATTAGCCCTCAATAAGGATGAGCTCCGGCGTGTTCGCACAGCCCACGTGCAGAGCCCGCCAGGAAGTCGGCACTGTGATGCGCTAATCACAGGCAGTGAGACATTTCCCGATCTCTGCAGCCGTGCATCGGGACAATGTCTCACTGCCTGTGATTAGTGCATCACAGTGCCGACTTCCTCTGCACATGGGCTGGGCGAACACGCCGGAGCTCATCCTTAGCCATCAATACTAATTTACTCTTAAGCCTTGTACACACAATCCGATTGTTGGCAGGGGATTGTCTGTTGACAGACTGTTGTCCTAAAAGCTGGCCGTTAGTACTCTCCTTTTCACATTTGTTGGCCGAAAGTTGGACAGGAGCGTACTAGACAGGCTAGTAAATTTTCAGCGGACATCGATTTGTTGTCAGATTTTCTGATGGTCAGTACACAAATCCATGACACAAAAGTCGAAAGTACAAACACGCATTCTCGGAATCAATGCTCACCAAACACAAAATTACCAGAAGGGGCCCAAAGGGTGGCGCTCAAGAGCTAAAATTCCTCGTAGTACGTCACTACGTTCGTGTTTGTTGCACGACAATTGTGTACCGTTAGTATGCAAGACAAGATCCTGGCACACGCCCTTAAGACAAAAATCAGATGCTCGGTTGGCCAACAATCGGATCGTGTGTATGAGGCTTAAGTGTGGTTCCATCCATTTTAAAATCCTCTTGGAAAGGCATTAACACAGGTTGGAAACACACATAAACACGTTTAAAATGCATAGAAATGCATGCCATCTTACCTTAAAATGCATTGCAATACATGTCCTAAATGAGCCTTAACCGCTTTAGATCCGGGCCATAGACTATTGACGGCCTCAATGTGGATCTAAAAATCCGGGAGGACGTCAATAGATGTCCTCGGCTATTTCGGCCACTGGGGGGCGCGCGAGCGCCACCAGCGGGGCGCGTGCGCGGCCGGCGCATCACTGAGATGCCGATGCGCGTGCCTGGCGGCCGCGATGTCCGCCAGGCACCCACGATTGGCCGGTACACAGAGCAGGGACGTGGATCTCTGTGTGTAAACACAGAGATCCACGCCCTGTCAGGGAGAGAAGACCGATGCTGTGTCCCTTGTACATAGGGACACAGATCGGTCACCTCCCCCAGTCAGTCCCCTCCCCCACACAGTAGTAATCGCTCCCAGGGCACACATTTAACCCTTTCCTCGCCCCCTAGTGTTAACCCCTTCCCTGCCAGTGTCATTTTTACAGTAACCAGTGCATTTTTATAGCACTGATCGCTGTATCAATGACAATGGTCCCAAAATGGTGTCAAAAGTGTCCGATGTGTCCGCCATAATGTCGCAGTCACAATAAAATTCGCTGATCGCCGTCATTACTAGTAAAAAAAAAAATAATAATAAAAATGCAATAAAACTATGCCCTATTTTGTAGACGCTATAACTTTTGCGCAAACCAATCAATAAACGCTTTTTGCGATTTTTTTTTTTACCAAAAATATGTAGAAGAATACGTATCGGACTAAACTAAGGAAAAAAATTTTTTTTTTTAAAAAAAAATGGGATATTTATTATAGCAAAAAATAAAAAATATTGTGTTTTTTTCAAAATCGTCGCTCTTTTTTTGTTTATAGCGCAAAAAATAAAAACCGCAGAGGTGATTAAATACCACCAAAAGAAAGCTCTATTTGTGGGAAAAAAAGGGCGTCAATTTTGTTTGGGAGCCACGTCGCACGACCGCGCAATTGTCATTCAAATCGTGACCGCGCTGAAAGCTGAAAATTGGCCTGGGCAGGAAGGCGGTTTAAGTGCCCAGTAAGCAAGTGGTTAAAGTTTATGTATAGCCAAAACTTGTTTTTGTTTTTTTGGAATAGAAATGGGTCGGTTTATGTTTTGCTGTCTGTGTCACCGCAGGAAGTAGTTAGAACAGATTTCCTAATTGGAAGATTTAACCTGACTTCTGGTGCTGATGAAAGTTGTAAAAATTAGAATTCCCATAATTTATGTCTCCATGACCGTGGTTATCAGGGCAAACAGAGAAGGTGAATGTACCTAGGACAGACAAAGACAGGAGTACAACCTGACAGAGGTTCTAATCCTTCCCTGATCTATCCAAAAGAAAAAAGTTTTGGCTATAAATACTGTATATTTTAAAACTGTAAACAAAGTATGCACCTACTTTTGCATACTCCTTTATCTTGGTAAAATGAACATAGAATATGACAAGTGATGTGAACTATTCATATAATTTTGTTTTATTATGGAAAAAAAATAGTTTTGTGTATAGTGTGCCAAACTCTTCCACGTTGCTGCAATGTGTCAACACTAATATTGTCACATGTTAACAATGCCATTGTGTAATGCTTATTGGGTAACTCCACTTTCGTGGGAAAAACAATAAATGAAAAAAATAATGATATAGCATATACAAGTAATATTGTAATTGAATGTTATAAAAAAAAACTTTCCTTTTCAATCTGCAGCTCTATAATTTTCTGTAAAATGCAATACGGCTACCTGGAGGTGTTCGGCACACAGGATGTGTACAGAATGCCCCCCAGAAACATAATTTCCTGCTTGTGTGATTGGCGTACTGATTTTCCCAGAAGTCTGCACTAAGGTACAAGTCAGATTTCAGGCATCCCCTGCAACAAAATTATAGTTTTTTGGTGAGATACTTCCAATAGGAAATCACGTCTAGAGGAATGCAGGCCCTGCAATTTTCCTCATAAGAGCTCTGCAGGTGCAGCAGCTGATTGATAATTATGATTCCACTCCCATCAGATTCACTTACCACATAGACACAGATAAACACACAGGGATTTCTTTAGAATAACAAAAGGTAGGAATCGGCAACAAAGTTTGGTAAAATCTTTGTAATGTACATAGATCACCCAGAGGGGAATGTTTTTTTTTCAACAAAAGTGAAGTTACTCTTTAATGCTTTGCTGCCACCTGTACACATATATGCATCTCTACTGAAGTTCATGTCTTTGTGCTGCGAACACGCTGTACATTGCGCTCCCTGCACAAAGACCAGGCTCTCGCCTAGAGCCTCAAGTCCCATACTAAGAATCAACCAGAAAGCGCATTCCCGATCACCTGATCTCTGTGATAGCCCCTAATTGGCAATCGCTATAAGGCCCCTTTCACACTACCGTGACTACAAAGCCACGTGATTCTGCCCCGATTTCGCAGCTGCGATTTTGACACCATTTGTGCCGCGATTTCAGGGAATGCCTGTGTAACTCGCATCAAAGTCGGACCAAAGTAGTGCAGGGACTACTTATAAGTCGGCACGACTTGAAGTCGTACTAATATAAATGGTTGTCATTGGAAATCATGGGGAACGACTTGTCGTGCGACTTTGCAATCCCAAGTCGCAGGACAAGTCCTACAAGTGTGAAAGGGGCCTTAAACCCACCCCTGTGTATGATTTATCCTCTGAATAGGGAGAGAAAAGATACATTGTATCTTTCTCTCCTTGCTAGAGAAGAAAAATTTAAATAAACAAAAGTGTGTAAAATAAATGAAAAAATACAAACTAAAGAGAACATAGCTAGATCAAGGTTTGAGCTTGGTCAGAGTTAGAGATTGGATCAATATTAGGATCAAAGGTGAAGGTAAAAAAAAATTTGTATAAGTTTCAGTTAGGCTACTTTCACACTGGGGTGGTAAGGGTGTCAGCGGTAAAGCGCCGCTAGTTTTAGCAGCGCTTTACCATTTTATTTTCGACCGCTAGCGGGGCGCTTTTAACCTCCGCTAGTGGCCGGAAAAGGGGTTAATAGCGCCCGTGTAGTACCGCTGCCGAAGCGCTTTGCAGGCGCTTCGGCAGTGCTCCGCATTAATTTCAATGGACAGGGGCCCCAAAGATGCTGCTTGCAGGAGTTCTTTTAACGTCCAGCAAGTGCACTGCTCCAGTTTAAAAGTACTCTGGCTTTCACACTGGAGTGACAGGAGAGGCACTTTACAGGCGCTTTGCAGGCGCTAATTTTAGTGCTAAAACGCCTGTAATGCCTCTGTGTGAAAGTGGCCTTAGTGCCAGTGTTGCTGTGTTTTTAGGTAGAATAAAAACAAAATGTGCAATATTGTTTCTGAACCCTACTATGGGTACAAGCATAAAAAAAAACTACAAATATCTGGTATTGCTGCAGGAGAATTTATTTTAGGTTATTTATTGGTAGTAGGTTATGGTAGTAGCAAGAAAAATACAGCTAAACTTAAACAAATTACTTTCTTTTTTTAATCTATTTTGGGCTAGTTTTCTTTAACCACTTAAGCCCCGGACCATTTTGTTGCTAAAGGACAAGGCCCCTTTTTGCGATTAGGCACTGCGTCGTTTTAACTGACAATTGCGCGGTCATGCGACGTGGCTCCCAAACAAAATTGACGTCCTTTTTTTCCCACAAATAGAGCTTTCTTTTGGTGGTATTTGATCACCTCTGCGGTTTTTATATTTTTTGCGCTATAAACAAAAATAGAGCGACAATTTTGAAAAAAATTACATATTTTTTACTTTTTGCTATAATAAATATCCCCAAAAAAAAGATATAAAAAAAAAAACATTTTTTTCCCACAGTTTAGGCCGATACGTATTCTTCTACATATTTTTGGTAAAAAAAAATCACAATAAGCGTATAGTGATTGGATTGCGCAAAAGTTATAGCGTCTACAAAATAGGGGATAGTTTTATGGCATTTTTATTAATATATTTTTTTTCTACTACTAATGGCGGCGATCTGCGATATTTATCATGACTGCGACATTATGGCGGACACATCGGACACTTTTGACACATTTTTGGAAACATTGTCATTTTTACAGTGATCATTGCTATAAATTTGCACTGATTACTGTGAAAATGACACTGGCAGTGAAGGGGTTAACCTCTAGGTGGCGGTGTAGGGGTTAAGTGTGCCCTAGTGAGTGCTTTTTACTGTAGTGGGGCGTGGCTTGGCGTGTGACGTCACTGATCGTCGTTCCCTATGACAGGGAACAGACGATCACTGACATGCCACTAGGAAGAACGGGGAAAGGTTTGTTTACACTTACCTCTCCCCGTTCTTCAGCTCTGTGACCCGATTGCGGGACACCGGCGGCGATCGGGTCCCGCGGGTGCGGTCATGGAGCTTTGGACCAGGTCGCGAGCGCGCTGACTGCGGTGCGCGCGACCCACGGCTGGGATCTTAAAGGGGACGTACCTGTACGCCCTTGTGCCCAGCCGTGCCATTCTGTCGACGTATATAGTCGTGCGGCGGTCCTTAAGTGGTTAACCACTTTTCACCCGGCCTATAGCAGAATGATGGCCGGGCGGTGGTTCAGTTATCCTGACTGGGCTTCATATGACATCAAGCAGGATAACAGCCGCCGCGTGCCCGTGGGGGCGCGCATCGCGGCGATCGGTGGTGCGGTGTGTCAGTTTGACACACCGCTCCACCGATCTCCGATGGAGGCTCTTTATCATGTGATCAGCCATGCCCATTAATGGCTGATCACGATGTAAATAGGAAGAGCCGTTGAACGGCTTTTCCTCACTCGCGTCTGACAGAAGCGAGTAGAGGAGAGCCGATTGGCTGCTCTCCTGACAGGGGAGGTCTGTGCTGATTGTTTATCAGCGCAGCCCCCCCTCGGATGTCCGCCCAGGACCACCAGGGATGGCCATCACACTGGACCACCAGGTAATGCCCCCCTAGACAACCAGGGAAATACCAATCAGTGTCCAGGCAGCTGCCAATCAGTACCCATCCCCAATGCCTGCCAGTGCCACCAGGGATGCCTTTCAGTGCCATCTATCGGTGCCCATCAGTGCTGCCTATGAGTGCCCATCAGTGCCGCCTATCAGTGCTCCTCATAAGTACCTATCAGTGCAGCCTTTCTGTGCCCACCAGTGCCACCCATCAGTGCCGACTATCAATGCCCATCAGTGCTGCATATCAGTGCCACCTATCAGTGCCCATCGTCAGTGCCCATCAGTGCCACATCATTGGTGCCACCTCATTGATGCTGCCTTATTAGTGCCCGTCAGTGCCGCCTTATCAGTACTCATCAGTGAAGGACAAAACATACTTATTTACAACATTTTATAACAGAAACAAAATAAAACTTTTTTTTTTTCAAAATTTTCTGTCTTTTTTTATTTGTTTTGCAAAATATAAAAACTGCAGAGGTGATGAAATACCACCAAAAGAAAGCTCTATTTGTGGGAACAAAATGATAAAAATTCTGTTTGGGTACAGTGTAGCATGACCACGCAAAAGCGACAGCGCTGAAAGCTGAAAATATACTTGGGCAGGAAGGGGGTGTAAGTGCCTGGTATTTAAGTGGTTAATAAGAAAGAAAGAAAAAAATAGGAGCAATGTGTTGCCATTTGCGACAAAATGAACGCCAAGTCTTCCCTGAAAAAAAACAAGGTAAAATCCACCTGGATATACAAAGTAGCTGTCAAAGATGCAAAATTGTGTTTTAGGCGTTTAGAATTTGTTTTACCCTCCGCCATGAAGGGGGTTAAAGAAGCCTTCGCAGAAAGAACTGTCCCCCCCCCCTGCCCACTGGGCACCCATTTTAAACAGTGCTGTGGATGTTATTCTATGGTAAACAGCATGCCATCCTCCCCACCACTGCTGTCTGAACATGCAAGGAGATGAATAACTAATTTGTTGTGAGTAACAGCGCTGTCACTTACCACCCGTTCTCCACTGTGTGCGCTATGTGTGTCTTCAACCCCTCTCATCTGTTTACAGATGCCACACGGAGGGGGAGATTGTGAGTGACATTGCACACATAGGAGAGGAGGTGGGGAAAAAGCACAAATACAGTGGAGAGGGCCCGGACACAGTGCACACAGAGGAGAGGCAACGGGGACACACAACTCGCTCATAGTATAGCCGAAGAGGAGATAAAGTCACAGTTGAACTCAAAATGAAGATCTTACACAGGATGACTGCAGGGATGATCTGGTATGAAATGTAGGTGTCCCTTCATTCTACTTATACAAGGTTTATTTTACCACACAGCATAAACAGATAGTGACTGCCTCTGCTTATTGAATCCCAGGTAGCCCTGCTGGCAATGTACACAGTCAAACAGTCAGAGTAAATAACAACTGTGCATAGAATTGTTTTAGCCAGCATATCTCCGACTCAGAGCTTCTTCTGTGACATGCTGATAATTAGTTAAACAGGGACAGAACAGATCACAACACAGCATTTAGTACACAGAGGAGAGGAGGGGTGCCTCGTGCTGTAACTCCCCCATAGGAATGTCCATTAATTGGGCTTAAGTCTGGGGTGGAGCTATATCCAGCTTTTACAGAGGTATAAATAGGGTTGCCACCTTTTCGTCAAGCCAAACCCGAACACTTCAGCAGCGCACGCCGATTTTTTATTTTTTTTGTAGTACATTCAATGTATTACCTCTGTACAAAGCAATGCACAGCAAGTTTCTGATTAAATAACATTTCTAATCATATGGAGTTAATTACAGGAGTTCCCCTTTGCATCAGAGTCAACATAGTTCCCCTTCTACATCTGAATCCACAGAGTTTCCCTTTATAGCTAAATCTGCAGGAGAGGTGTGCGGAGGGTATGATGGGGGCAGTATGTACAGGACAGGACTGTGGTGGGTATGATGGGGGCAGTATGTACAGGAGAGTAGTGTGTGGGTATGATGGGGGCAGTATGTACAGGAGAGGAATGTGGTGGGTATGATGGGGGCAGTATGTACAGGAGGGGACTGTGGAGGGTATGATGGGGGCAGTATGTACAGGAGAGGACTGTGGTGGGTATGATGGTGGCAGTATGTACAGGAGAGGACTGTGGTGGGTATGATGGTGGCAGTATATACAGGACAGTAGTGTGTGGGTATGATGGGGGCAGTATGTACAGGAGAGAACTGTGGTGGGTATGATGGGGGCAGTATGTACCGGAGAGGACTGTGGTGGGTATGATGGTGGCAGTATGTACAGGAGAGGACTGTGGTGGGTATGATGGTGGCAGTATATACAGGACAGTAGTGTGTGGGTATGATGGGGGCAGTATGTACAGGAGAGGACTGTGGTGGGTATGATGGTGGCAGTATGCACAGGAGAGGACTGTGGTGGGTATGATGGTGGCAGTATATACAGGAGAGGACTGTGGTGGGTTTGATGGTGGCAGTATATACAGGAGAGGACTGTGGAGGGGATGATGGGGGCAGTATGTACAGGAGAGGACTGTGGAGGGGATGATGGGGGCAGTATGTACAGGAGAGGACTGTGGTGGGTATGATGGGGGCAATATGGGGAAGGATTTCTTGCGGTGTCTATGGGGTTACCAGGGAGTGATGTTGGGAAGAGGAAAGTGACCATGGAATGATGTCCCTCAGCTGGGGGGGAGGGGGGGGTAGGAAGCAGCTCGGAGTGATGTCTGTATGAAGTGGTCTGGGGGTGATACAAGCTGGGGGGAGTGGGGGGCTGAGAAGTGGTCAGATATTGATCTCTATAATGAAAAAAAAACTCATCCACTACTATATTCAACAATACTGCTCAATGAAAACTATCTGGTATAAGAAGTACATATGTATGTACTGTAAGCCAGCTCCCAGCACTCTGTATACCTGGATGATGTGAAGTTAATGGATGACCATTCATGTAACACTGTGTTATCCAGGCTCTGAGTCTGTACAATCAGACCACACACACAGGTTACATGAATGGTCATAAATGACTTCACATTATCTGGACTGAGGATTTGGGGATGCTTGTACAGAAGTGTGTTCAGGCCTGGGAGATAGACTGTCAGCTGTGATCCTGCAGACTCCCCACCCCCACACACACTCACTATCTCTTCCGATTCTAATATCCCCTTCACTGCATCAGTGAAACAAATCTTCCTGAAAGTTTACAGCTTTCCACTCACAGAGACTTGTCACAAACAAAACTCAGCTCACCTCTCCCTGCATGCAGTGTGAACAGCGTCATCCCGACAGCAGTTCCAGTGAGCTCCGCCTCCCGATTCTCTCACTACACCGCACTAGTAATAGGGGGGGGGGTATCAGTCAGAGATCAGAGAGACCCTGCCTGCAGGAGACTGGAGGGGGGGGGGGGGGGAGACAGAAAGGAGCTTCGGATCCTCAACACACACCACAGGCAGTGTATTTAGAGGAAATGCCTCTTCTGCTGTCTCCACAGTGACAGGTGTTCTAATGTTCCCCCCTGCACAAATGGTCTATCCCTGGTCTGCGGAGACCAGTCACCAGCTAGCCTCCACTGGCCCAATCACAGACCGCTTGCACAGACGTCACATGACCCATGCAGCCAATCTCGCACAGGCTGATGTTACAGTGAGTGTGTAATGGCGGCCGACACGGCAATCGCCGCTCTAGATGTTGCTATTATGTGCCCGGGTTTCAGGCGGCTTGAAAACCGGGCACATGTGTCCAAACCCGTACTGTCCGGGTCAAAACCGGACAGGTGGCAACCCTAGGTATAAATGTCATTTTATTTCCAAACCACAGCATGAAACTGAATAGGATTGAGTGCTATTTGCACTTTGTGCCCCCTAGGGAATTCAGCAAGGATTTGTACATGTGGCACGCTCCTTAGGGGAAGAAAGGCATAAAAAGTTAGGACTGGAGGGCACAAAAAAGTATTTTAATTTTTTTTTTATCACTATTTGGGTGAAGCTTAATATAATCATCAGGTTTACTTTCAGGGTTTAATACTACTTTAAAGTTAATCATTTAATAGTATATTTAAAGTGCCTCTAAACCCATAATGTGAAATATTGAACCTTACCAATCCTTAGATGTAATGACTTCATTGTTTTCTCTTTTCAGGTTTCCTAAATGTTCACCTGTTGATCCTGCCGGTAACACATTTCCTGTCCCAAAGTAACAATGCTCACTCACCGCACTCTATCTAGAGAAGTGGCATGGTCACCATAGGACAAGACTACAGACAGGCCCCCCTCTTTTCCTTAACATAGAGGAGTTGTAACAATGTAACTCATAAGAATGCAGTACAACCAAAGAGCACTGACAAATTCTGATATCACCAACAGGTATTTTTGCACTTATTGAGCAGATATAACACACATTCAATTATATAATTAAAGTGACAAGAAACCCCTCTTGTGAACATAGCCACCCTCTCCTACTCCCTCTGAGATGGACTACGCATATTCGTGCAGACACAGCCAGCTCTATAGGAATTGTAGTACACCTAACGCAGGGGATGTGACAAGAAATAGCAGCACTGCTTGCTATAGGCTGGGTTCACACTGGCGCAATGCGGAAACCCTGCGAATCCAGTGCGGGTTTCCGCATCGCACCTGAATCGCACACTGGTTCACACAGAGATCTGTGAACCACTGGGGGTGTCAATATAAAGTTAATGACACCCCCAGATCGGTTCGCAGTGCGAACTGTAAAAAGGATCAGGAATCGGATCGCATAGGAGTGAACACCCATGCGATCCGATTCCAGTGCGGACCAAAAAAAGGGGTCCTGCACGATTTTAGTGCGAATGTAATGCAATTTCAGCAATACAGTTTGTGTGGCTGAAATCGCATCGCACAGACATCGCATGTGATCTGCACTACTGGAATTCCACTACTAGTTGTGAGGTGCATCAGTGGAGGATAGGGAGCGTGCACAGGACGAAAAAGAAGACTGAGAACAATGGTATGAGACTAATTAAACAAACACACAAAAAAGAACGATGGTATACTTGATGTTTTAGAACAATTGAGGTGTTTAGTGTCACTCTACAGATCAAATATGAGAAGCTCCATGTTATATACCTTTTATTGTGATATAGACATCCGTCATTGTCTAAATTGCCACCTTTCTATAATGTACTAAAATATGTCTGTGTTATAATAATTTTTCCTGGGCATTTTCAATATTGTGCATGTTCTCTTAAATGCAAAAAAAAAAAAGCCATCATCTGGGATGAGATCATTTTATCAAATAAAGCAGTCTTGTGCTATATAAAATAGGTACATTTTTCTGTCATTGGGAAAATTTTTGAAAACTGACTCAAAGCTTAGATGTGATATTGCCCACACAGGCTTGTTCAGATGAGCCAGGAGCTCCATCTTGCATATGCAGCTAACTGATGTCTACTTCATTAGCAGTTGGCCTCGTACACATGGCCGGTTTGCTCGTCAAGAAACGACAAGAAAACTGCCAGGAGAGCTCTCTTGCTGAGTAAACCGTGTGTGTGTACGAGGCTTTCAGGTTTCTCGTCAAGAAAACTGCCCAGAATCTCGACGAGAAAAATAGAGAACCTGCTCTCTATTTTCTCGTCGGGATTCACGTCGGCCTGTTTCCCAACAAGAAACCCGCTAGTGTGTATGCTTACCTGTCGCCGTGGAAACCCGTGCATGCTCGAACTGACTTTGACGCATGTGCGGTAGCTTCCTAGGCATAGGTAGGGTGTAGCAAGATGGCGGCGATGGCATCGAATGTGACGAGCGCATGCTCGTCGTAGTCGATGACGTCAACGTGTTCGTGCCATTCAAAAGAATGGCAGTTCTTTTGAATCGTACGTGTGTACACTCGGCCGGGACAAGATTCTTGTCAAGAATATAGTCAGGAAAAACAACGGGTTTTTTCTTGACGAGAATCTCGGCCGCGTGTACGAGGCCGTTGAGTTGGCTTTGCTGCACAAATAACAGGCTTCATTTATCTTTAGGTATGAATAACCTTGTCAGACTGAGCAGGAGTGAGCATGAGTTGGCCATACACGCATCAAATTTCAGCCAATTCCTGCTGAATTAAGCAAAATTTGCTCTGTGGTTGGCCCTGCTGGCAACACCCAGATCGGCAAAATTCGTTTTTTTTTCAGTTAACTGTTGTCAAAGGATTGGCTTTGCTGCACAAATGACTGGTTCCATTCATGTTTCCAGATGAATTAACTTGTCATACTGAGCAGGAGTGAGCATGAGTTGGCCATACTTGCATGAAATTTCAGCCAATTCCTGCTGAATTGGGTAACATTTGCTTTGTGGGTGGCCCTGCTGGCAACACCCAGATTGACAAAATGTGATCTTTCAGTTGACTTTTGGCAAAGGAGTCGGTCAGTGAAACTATGCCAGCATCCAGTCAGATGATTCCTCAATCCGCGCTATTTAGAGTGGATGGAGGAATCTGTTAGATTTCTTTAGCTCAGCCCACAGGCTAAACAAAAAAAATCTATACGTGTATGGCCATCTGTATTGTAGATCTTGGCTTGTGTCTTTTGACCGCAAGTGTCAAGGTTACGTTCCATTGCATTATCTGAATCACAAATTCTTTCAATGTAAAGCTATGCTTCTACAATATTATTGTAAATTAATTGTATTGAATGTATGAAAACCTACTCAGGAGTAATATTTTAGGCTGGCCATAGATGGATCGAAATTTGGCCAGTTCAGCAAGAACAAGCTGAATTTTGATCCATGTGTAGCCGTCCTTATTTGACAGAAGTCAGTCATTAGATCGACTTCTGTTGAATGGGAATGTGGTAAAACTGTTGTCGATCAGTAGCTGCTTATCAGTTTATTCTGACAGCATAGAGTCCCGCTGTCAATATACAATTGGGTTGATTTACTAAAGGCAAAAAGAATGTGCACTCTGCAAGAGCAGTTGCTCCAGAACTTAGTAAATGAGAGTGAGCTCTGCTGACCTCCAATTATGTGCAAGCAAAAATACTGCTTTCCTTTCACGTGATTGGGTATTCTTTGAAAAGTGAAGCTTTACCTCATTTACTAAGCTCTGGAGCAACTGCACTTACAGAGAGCAACTGCACTTACAGAGTGTAACTGTACTTTGCAAAGTGCATAGTCTATTTGCCTTTAGTAAATCAACCCCATTGTCTCAGCAGGGTGGGTTCCTCTATCCACCTCGATTGTGTCAATGGTGGAATCTATGGCCAGCTTTATTACAGATACTGTATTTTTTAGGTGTATTTTTAGTGTGTGTTTGCTCATTGGACATGAAATATAAAGTCAAATTAAGAGATGACCTCCAGGCAACCATAAGATGTCACCATTTAACCCAGTTATGAACCATTAAAGTATAAGGATTCTTTTATGATTGGCTCCTGAATTTATTTGCACCAGAAGACTTTTTTTTTTTTTACTGAAGACAATTGTAGTTTCAAGGAGCAAAGCCTACAGTTTCCCTGTTCTTTGTTCATATCTCGTTACCTGACAACAAGCTGCTGCAGGCCACCGCTAGAGGACACAGTGGGGTTGATTTACTAAAACTGGAGAGTGCAAAATCTGGTACATCTGTGCATAGTAACCAATCAGCTTTTAACTTCAGCTTGTTCAATTAGGCTGGGTTGAAACTGGAGAACGCAGCGGCTCACAGCAGGAGTCCGGTGTGTCTCTATTCCAGGTACGATTTCTGCTGAATTCGGAACTGAAACGTTCCAGAAGATGCACAGGACTCTTGTGCAATTCTCACCAGAGCCACTGCAGAGATGTGTGAAACGGCTCCATAGAGGGTCAGTCACAATCTCCTGCTATGCGAATTGGATGTGGTGAAAACCACATCCAATTCGCAATAGTTTGAACCCAGCCTTAAAGGGTATGTAAAGGCAAAAAAAATGTTTTTTAAATAACAAACATGTTATACTTGCCTCCACTGTGCAGCTCCTTTTGCACAGAGTGGCCCCGAACCTGGTCTTCTGGGGTCCCTCGGCAGCTGTCTCGGCTCGCCCCCGCAATAATTCATCACCTTCATGCGAGCGAGCTTGCATGGTGATGAGTTCTTGCGGGCGCGCTCTCGTGATACAGCCGGCGACCATAGCCGCTCACTGTATCACTCTGCCCCGCCCCCCCGGCGCTGCGTCATTGAATGTGATTGACAGCAGCGCGAGCCAATGGCTGCGCTGCTTTCAATCAACCAATTAATGAGCCGAGAAGCAAGCGCGTTCACGGCGCGGGACTTTCGAGGGGTCAGGTAAGTAAACGGGGGGGGGGGCTGGGGGGCCGCTAATCCGCAGATGTTTTTTCACCTTAATGCATAGAATGCATTAAGGTGAAAAAACTTTTACCTTTACAACCCCTTTAAAGTAATTGTAAAGGCTAGTTTAGAAAAAAATATATATATAACAAACATGTTATACTCCTCTGTGCAGTTCGTTTTTCAGAGCAGCCCAGATCCTCCTCTTCTTGGGTCTCTCTTTGCTGCTCCTAGCCCCTCCCTCCTTTGAGTGCCCCTCAGCCAGCAGCTTGCTACAGGAGGCACCCAAGCCGAGTCAGAGCTCCGTGTATCAATTCGGACATGGAGCCCAGACCTGGCCCCGCTCTCTCTCTCCCCTGATTGGCTGACTGACTTCGATTGACAGCCAGGGGAGCCAATGGAGCCGCTGCTCTGTCTCGGCCATTTAGGAGGAGTATCGTGGACATCACTAGAGAGAGAAGGGGTTCAGGTAGGTAATTAGGGGGGTGCTGGTGGGGCTGCTACACCCAGAAGTTTTTTTTATCTTAATCTATTCTATGCATTAGGAAAAAAAAACCTTCTGCCTTTACAACTCCTTTAAGCTTTGACAACAAATTCTGAAAGCTGATTGGCTTCTATGCAGATCGGCACCAGATTTTGCACTCTCCAGTTTTAGTAAACCAACCCCAGTGTAGAATGTAAACACAAAACTAAAGGTCTGCGGACCATGCTGCTTGAAGCAAAGGATGTATCGTTAGAATAGGCAATTTATCAGTTTGCTATCACTTGAGAAACTGCAGTAAAAAGCGCAAATCCAAAATCGAGAGTAAAGTTGGCCATAAACTAGTAGAATTTTATTGGCAAATTTTAAGCCCTTTCACACTGATCAGTTTTTGATGCGTTTTTGGTGTTTAACAAAGTGAGACAAAAATGCATGAAAAGTGTATCCCTTTAAAACTTATGGAACTTTCACACCAATGCCCCATGGATGTGTTGCATTTTTAAAACTCCCGCATGCTGAACTTTTGGTGCTTGTTTAACCACTTGTTCACCGCTCGCCGTCAAATGACGGCGGGAGGAAGACCCTGTTGTTCTGGGCGGACGTCATATGACGTCGCGCCTTCCAAAGCCACTAGGGGGCACGCGCGCGCCGCCGGCGGCGTCACTGGGGACCCGATGCGCATGCCCGGCGGCCGCGATAGCCGCCGGGCACCCGCGATTGCCCAGTAACTGAGCAGGACCGTGGATCTGTGTGAGTAAACACACAGATCCACGTCCTGTCAGGGAGAGGAGACCGATGGTGTGTCCCTTTTACATAGGGACAACCATCGGTCACGTCCCCCAGTCAGTCCCCTCCCCCCACAGTAAGAATCACTCCCAGGGAACACATTAACCCCTTGATCGCCCCCTAGTGTTAACCCCTTCCCTGCCAGTCATGTTTATACAGTAATCAATGCATTTTTATAGCACGGATCGCTGTATAAATGTAAATGGTCCCAAAAATGTGTCAAAAGTGTCCGATGTGTCCGCCGTATTATCGCAGTAATGATAAAAATCGCTGATCGCCACCATTACTAGTAAAAAAATAATAATAATATAAATGCTATAAATCTATCCCCTTTTTCGTAGCTGCTATAACTTTTGCGCAAGCCAATCAATATACGCTTATTGCGATTTTTTTTTTTTATACCAAAAATATGTAGAAGAATACGTATCAGCCTAACCTAAGGAAAAAATTTGTTTAAAAAAAAAAATGGATATTTATTATAGCAAAAAGTAAAAAATATTGTTTTTTTTTTTCAAACTTGTCCCTCTTCTTTTGTTTATAGCGCAAAAAAATTAAAACCGCAGAGGTGATCAAATACCACCAAAAGAAAGCTCTATTTGTGGGGAAGAAATTATAAAAATGTCATTTGGGTACAGTGTAGCATGACCGCGCAATTGTCATTCAAAGTGTGACAGCGCTGAAAGCTGAAAAATGGCGGTGAAAGTGCCCTGTAGGCAAGTGGTTAAAAAGCACCAAAAATGCACTTCCCCATTCAAATTAATTAAAAAAAGGCATGTCTCATAGATGCATACTAGAAATCAGGAATCCAGAAAACGCACCAAAAACACATTGAAAACGCAATATGTGTTTTTGCAAAATGGATACCACGTTTTTAAGTGTAACAGTGTGAAAGAGCCCTTTTTAATCATTATTGGGGTCAAATTGATGTTCATTTTTTTGACTGCAATGAAAGAAAATATTCGAAGAGGAGAATACATTTTTTTATTTTTTTAACAAATGAATTTCAGTGACAGTGGTTTTTGTTCAGTAAAGTTCATTCGTTTCAAAATCGAATGTTAAAAGCAAACTAAATTTTGAAGTACCCTTGAATGACATTTGTTAAGTCATCAAATGTACTAAGAATTTTCATATAAGTGTTTGTTCAAAAAAAAACACTAGTGTATGGCCAGCATAAAAGCAAACAGAAAAATTAAATGTATTTTGAAACATGCTGTCATGAACATCTGAAATCTGCATTTTCAGTTGCGCTCATAAGTTTACATACCCTGGCAGACTTCAGGATTTCTTGGCCATTTTTCAGAGAATTTGAATGAAAACAAAAAAAAAACGTTTCTTTCACTCATGCTTAGTGTTTGGCTGAAGCCATTTATTATCAATCAACTGTGTTTACTCTCTTTAAATCATAATGGCAACAGAAACTACCCAAATGACACTGATCAAAAGTTTACATACCCCAGTTCTTAACCTCCCTGGCGGTATGATTATTTCAGATTTTTGATGCTGAAAGCGGTACAATTATTTTGCATGGAAATTTGGCGTTTTATATTGTAGGCCTGTAATTCTTAGGAATAACTCACTTAAATCTGTCCAAACAAGAGTCTAGTAGACATCCCGGCTATGATAAAGTTTGAAACACAAAATCATAAATTATAATATAATAAATAACTATAAATAATTATAACAAATAGTAATGTAATTATAATAAAAATTATTCAATAATGTAATCAAATCAAAAACACAGAAATTTGCTCGGTTGCAGAATTGTCGCTGTCATTAGATTTAGTGTTTGATGATGAATTTCCCCACAAATCGCTATCGCTCAATTCTGCAAATGATTCTAATTTGTTATCGCTGTTTTCTAGCTGGTCTAAAACCACTTTTGACATAAAGGGACACTTTTTGGTTGCTATGGACAATCTCCAGTTTCCAGGCAGAAAGAACAGTTTTTATAATATAAAACTGCATGCAGGACACTGGACAGACCACTAGGGACAAAGGGGGTGTGTTATTATTTGATACAGTACTGTAATCAGTAAGATTACAGTATACTGTATGTATACTGTGTGTTTCACTTTTTGAATTTGGCGCCGAACTCCGTCCCCGTGCACTGCAACGTTGCAGGGAACGGAGCTCGGCACTCCGCAGCGCGAATCGAGCGAGGAGACAGCTCGCACACACAGCGGGGAGACATCGCAGGATCCAGGGGACAAGGTAAGTAACTTTCCCTGTATCCTGCAATGCGATCCCGAGTCTGGTTCGGGGTTACCGCTTTTGGTACTGAAATCTTACCCCGAGCCAGACTCGGGAATACCGCTAGGCAGGTTAATACCGTGTATTGCCCCCTTTAACATCAATGACAGCTTGAAGTCTTTTGTGGTATTTGTGGATGAGGCTCTTTATTTTCTCAGATGGTAAAGCTGCCCATTCCTCTTGGCAAAAAGCCTCCAGTTCCTGTAAATTCTTGGGCTGTCTTGCATGAACTGCACGTTTGAGATCTCCCCAGAGTGGCTCAATGATATTGAGGTCAGGAGACTGAGATGGCCACTTCAGAACCTTCACTTTATTCTGCTGTAGCCAATGACAGGTCGCCTTGGCCTTGTGTTTTGGATCATTGCCATGTTGGAATGTCCAAGTACGTCCCATTCGCAGCTTCCTGGCTGATGTATGCAAATGTTCCTCCAGTATTTTTTGATAACAAACTATATTCATCTTGCCATCAATTTTTACCAAATTTCCTGTGCCTTTGTAGCTCACACATCCCCAAAACATCAGTGATCCACCTCCGTGTTTCACAGTAGGAATGGTGTACCTTTCATTATAGGCCTTGTTGACTCCTCTCCAAATGTAGCGTTTATGGTTGTGGCCAAAAAGCTAAATTTTGGTTTCGTCACTCCAAATGACATTGTGCCAGAAGGTTTGAGGCTTGTCTCTGTGCTGCTTGGCGTATTGTAAGCGGGAGACTTTGTGGCATTTGCGTAGTAATGGCTTTCTTCTGGCGACTCGACCATGCAGCCCATCTTTCTTCAAGTGCCTCCTTATTGTGTATCTTGAAACAGCCACACCGCATGTTTTCAGAGAGTCCTGTATTTCACCTGAAGTTATTTGTGGGGTTTTCTTTGCATCCCGAACAATTTTCCTGGCAGTTGTGGCTGAAATTGTAGTTGGTCTACCTGACCGTGGTTTGGTTTCAACAGAACCCCTAATTTTCCACTTCTTGATTAGAGTTTGAATACTGCTAATTGCCAGTCTCAATTCCTTGGATATCTTTTTATATCCCTTTCCTATTTTATACAGTTCAACTATCTTTTCCTGCAGATCTTTTGACAATTCTTTTGTTTTCCCCAAACTCAGAATCCAGAAACGTCAGTGCAGCACTGGATGAAAGATGCAAGGGTCTGTCAGGAGTCCAGGAACTTATTGACCTTTTTATACAAACATACAAATTACAAGCAAACAGATCACAGGTGAGGATGATTACCTTTAATAGCCATTCAAACCCCTTTGTGTCAACTTGTGTGCATGTTATCAGGCCATAATCACCAGGGTATGTAAACTTTTGATCAGGGTCATTTGGGTAGTTTCTGTTGTCATTATGATTTAAAAAGAGTAAACACAGTTGATTGATAATAAATGGCTTCAGCCAAACACTAAGGCCTCATGCCCACGGACGTGTTTTTGAGCGTTTTTTTACAGCTCAAAAACGCCTGTCCATGTTATTGTATAAATTTTTCGACCGTATTTTTTTTTTCCAAAAAAAAAAACGCCGGAGCTCAAAAACGCAATCGCTGCGGTTTTGCACATTTTTGCGCGGTTTTTAACGTTTCGCGTTTTTTTATGCCTAACGCCGACGCCAAGGAACGCACTGGTCCTGGGTTTTTTTTACAGCTTAAAAATACCTATGCTATTTGCAGCTCAAAAACGTCTAGGTGGGCATGAAGCTATAGACCAGGGGTCTCAAACTGGCGGCCCTACAGCTGTTGCAAAACTACAAGTCCCATGAGGCATTGCAAGGCTGACAGTTACAAGCATGACTCTATCAGGCAGAGGCATGATGGGACTTGTAGTTTCACAACAGCTGGAGGGCCGCCAGTTTGAGACCCCTGCTATAGACTAACATGGACAGGCATTTTTAAGCTGTAAAAAACGCTCAAAAACGCGGCTGTAAAAATGTCATCGTGGGCATGAGGCCTTACCATGAATGAAAGAAATGTTTTTGTGTTATCATTCAAATTCTCTGAAAAAAAGAAATCATAAATTCTGCCAGGGTATGTAAACTTATGAGCACAACTTGTGTGTGTGTGTGTGTGTGTGTGTGTATATATATATATATATATATGTATATATATATATATATATATATATATATATAGCTTACTACTTTTCCCTGCTTACCAGGATTGAGGCAGGAGAATGGAAACCCAATAGAGTTTTGTTGTATTGCATGGTGCTGTCAGTTTAACTTCAGAAGTCTTCTAACACAAAGAGAGAGCAGAGAGATGACATTATGAGTTTGTTGATGATCCTTTTCTATTCAGTCATTAGGGTGAGAATAGTTTGGTGACAAAACTGCATTGCTTAACTGCAGTGGTGAAAAGTTAGCTCACTGACCTGACCATGCTACCTAGATCGGAAGACTGTCGGGACAGAATTATGTTTTTGCAGGTAAGACAGCTCACAGATATGTATTTCAACTGTTTATTTAGCATTTTGCCTGCACTTTCAAAAATTTATGTTTTTTCGGATTTGCAAAAGTCACTCTTTAGTAATACATTTGCAGTAAACAAGAATATTTTGTTTTAGACTACGCAATTAGGACACATCTGAGATAGTGGGCATGCTGTGATAGCGCATTACTCATGGATGACGATTGCCAGCTACTGTTCATAAAATAATACTAGTCACTAAGACTTGCAGTGTATAAGTGATTAGTAGCATAGTTATGATATAAAATGCTAAGATTAGGATTAGATAAAGGTTAAGTGTCAGATCAGGTGAGAGGATTGTCTTCTAGAGTTGCAAGGTATATTATTTGTTCATATTAGGCAGGTGCACTGACCCTTGGCGTCTTGTAGTACAGCGCTTTGTATCAGCAGGGGGCGAGCTTGTGCTACTGGTCCCAGGTTATTTAGATTGTAGATGTAGTCTTATGGTGTAAGTAACGCTACTAACAAAAATCCTGTAATAGTCTACAACCTACATTTTTGTGCAGCAATAGTAGTGATATTTTAGAGCAGTGTTTCTCACTACTATACTAAATATTTTCTATACGCCTTTATATTTTATAGCATAAAGTATATTAATAGTACTCCACTAGCACATCGTATGCCTTAAGACTCTTCATTTATCAAAGGCACCCACTAAATATTAGATTTTTCTACTAAACCAAAATGCTCTCTATTGGCTTTCTTATAACACCACACACTGGGCTGCAAATCATGCATTTTTGTGCGTTAAGTGGGCTGTAAGCATGAATGTTTGGGTCATGCTGCATTTTTTCCAATGCAGTTGGGACAGGCTTCTTCCAGCCCGTAGTACATTGCTGGGAGTGGAAGGTTTCTAAAGCCTCGTACACACGATCCGTTGGCAGGGGATTGTCTGTTGACAGACTGTTGTCCTAAAATCTGACCGTTAGTACGCTTCTTCTGACAATTGTTGTCCAACTTTCTGCCAACACATGTTGGATGACATGCTAGTAAATTTTCGGCTGACAACCATTGGTTGTCAGATTTTCTGATGGTCAGTACACAAGTCCGTCACACAAAAGGCGAAAGTACAAACACGCATGCTCGGAATCAATGCTCACCAAACACGAAATTAGCAGAATGGACCCAAAGGGTGGAGCTCAAGAGCTGAAATTCCTTGTAGTGCGTCACTACGTTCATGTTTGTTGCCTGACAATTGTGTACCGTTAGTATGCAAGACAAGATCCAGGCACACGCCCTTAAGACAAAAATCAGACGCTCGGCCAACAATCGGATCGTGTGTACGAGGCTAAACATAATAGGGGAGTATTGAATGTGTTGTTGGGAGTTTAGGAGAGATGCAATGAGGGCCGAAACCAAAAATGAGGCCAGCTGCAAGTGATATAGGGACAGGGTTTGGATGCACTAGGTCAATGAGTAGATCCATGCAGGACTCAGGCAGAACGAGGCCTAGGTTTTCAGAAGATTGGATTAATATTCAATATTGTGGAAATCTTTAAATGATCATAAGTGAGCAGACAATAGTAACATATAAGGCTGTGATTTTGGAGAGATTAATGCTTCGCTTTAACTGACAATTGCGCGGTCGTGTGATGTTGTACCCAAACAAAATTGACGTCCTTTTTTTTCCACAAATAGAGCTTTCTTTTGGTGGTTAATTTAAAAAGATGGGCTTGAGGTCACATACCTCGGGATTTTTTGAAGGTGTCAAATAATGGCATATATGTATTGTATAATGCAGTTTATGGATGTTCCTTTGTTCACTTTATGTATTTCATTATAGTGTACTACTATACCGTGGTTTACTCCTGAAGAAGCTCCAACTTCGAGCGAAACATGTCGAGTTCAACGGTTGTTAAATGTACTCAGTTCTAAATGTTATGTAGCGGGGTGTTCCCCTTTAATGCAGAGAGATAAGAAGTTCCAGGTGAGAGGTGAGTCGGGAGGAAGTAAAGAGACATTACTGGAAGTGAAAGCAGAGGAGAGAAAGAGACTACATCTCCCAGTACATCTTGCAGCACCCAGGGTGCATTGCTCCAGAACAGAGACTGCTGGGGCAGACTTTATAAAGGGGAGGCGGAGTTTTGGTCGCTCTCTTTGGACCCCCCTCTCCTAGCAAGAGGATGTCTGTGCTGAACTGCTGTGTGCACAAGGCCTGAAGCCCGGGCCGTGTGCTCCTTTCCAAAGAGCCCTCTGCCAGCCTAGCAGAGCCTTAGAGACATCTAATCCTCCTTGCTGCAGTACACCAGAAGGATTGAAGACTTGGATGTCGGTGGATTCCTGTTCCTAGACGAATCGATGGAGGAAACGGACTTGGACTTGTCCAGGTGGTGAGAGCTGTTTAAAGACAGATACTTTATCTTTACTATTCGTTGGGATTACAAAGTTGTTCTTCAAGTGCACCACCGAGAGATTGCTAGCGAATATTGTTTCACTGAACTTCCATTTAGATCAGTCAGGCCTGACTGCATAGGTAGACATTGCTGGGTGTTAGTCTACCCATGAGGGGAAGTAGCTGTAAAAGGGCAGCGCTAGAGTTGCATAGCAATACTTTATTATTCTGATTACTCTGTTTATCTTTATTACTGTTTATTGCAGGGATCTGCAACTTGTTATACTGTTGTTTATTACTTGCCCATTAGCCTCAGTAAAATATCTGGGTAAAGTACATTTGGTGTCAGTTCCGCTTACTTTAATAGGAGTTTTAAAGTATATTCTGTGTATGTTTGTTATAGGACTGCGTCACCAACAGTTGCGATCACGCAGTCCTATCTCTCTATCACCAGCTGTGCCACGGGAGGTTAGAGCCGATTGCCGGGGGTTGACAGCGGTGCACTGCAGGGCCCAAATCAATATCAGCGGCTCTCTTAACTGGGGGTAGCGCTACACGTGGGGGCTCGAGTCCGGGATCCTTGTACGTTGCACGCTGCAATCAAGCCGGTCAGAAGTACCAGCATGGACCCGCTGGCAATGTCAC
Organism: Rana muscosa; assembly: GCA_029206835.1. Taxonomy (NCBI): domain Eukaryota; kingdom Metazoa; phylum Chordata; class Amphibia; order Anura; family Ranidae; genus Rana; species Rana muscosa. Next base: position 402,128,875 of record CM055116.1, on the reverse strand, counting down.
AGTGGTGCGCAGCGATTGGCGCCGATCCAACCGCGGCGGTAGTCATTGTACTCCCGGGGGAAAGATGGAAGGAAGAGGAGATAAACCAGCTCGTATTGTTACTGTCTCCGAGCCACAAAGCATGGGTGATGGATTTTAGGCCAGATCCAGTGATCTCGTTTACATACGCACTGGTAGAATGGAAAAACGAAATCCCAGAGCATTTTAAAAGTCAGAGTATACAAGCCATAGATAATCAGATCTATCACTTGATACATACGCTGCCAGTGAAGGAAGAATGGTTTCAGACACCAAAGCCATCACTCCCACAATTATCTCCACCACTATCCCCTAAAGCAGAAAAGCTTAAGGAACTATTAAGCCCGGGATCACCGCTGGCCGCTATAGGGCCTGAATTGTTGAATGCTCTAGGAGACCTTGTAATTAAGTGCCAGAAAAGCAGTACGGTGCATGTGGAGGCCGGTTACCGGAAGCTTAGCACCTTCTCAGGGAAGCTCCCCGTCCCTGCGGGGGAGGAAGATTTTGACACTTGGGTGGAACAGGCATTGCAGGCAGTAGAAGCATGGGAGGTGCCTGAGGCACAGAAGAGACAGCGAGTCTTAGAAAGTCTGAAAGGTGCCGCGGCAGAAGCGGTGAAGAGCTTCCGGTTTGGAAATGAAAACTGTACAGCTCAAGATTGCCTGGCCATGCTGCAGGAAGAGTTTGGTCAGCTGGAGAAGGTGTCAGAGATGATTTATCAAATTGAACACACTCTCCAGCAGCCGAATGAGAAACTGTCAGAATATGTTAGAAGGCTGAACAGGCAGTTATGCAAGATTGTACTGAAGAAGGGAATGCTGCCCAAAGATGCAGATGAAGCACGCATGAAGCAGATCATGAGGGGAGCGCGGCGCTCAGACCCGGTCTGGCTGCACCTGAAAACCTCAGGAGGAGGAATGTCACTAACCTACTCTGATCTAATAAAAATTATTAGGGACGAAGAGGCGCTGCAGGAAGATCAGCAGGTGGCCAAGGCGAATGTCACACCTGTACCAGTGTTGGTCCATTCGGTCAAGAGCCCAGAAAGAGATGCGGAGGTTGACACTCTGAAATCGCAAATGGCCCAAGTGTTGGAGATGCTGACCTCTTTGATGGAGAAAGATCAGAGAAGACGAGAGAAACCAAGCCCAAGAAAGGAGTTGTTCCCGAACACCTCAGCACCGGCCTCCCTACAGGACCGAGAAGAGGTGATTTGCTATAACTGCGGAGGGAGTGGCCACTTTGCTAACGTATGCTCCAGCCCAAAGAAGAAGAGAACAGATAATTGCAAGCCGGCGGGAAACTCCAAAGGGCCCCGGTGAAGGAGTCAACCGGGTGCCCATCATCTTCAGTGCGCTCCAAACTAAAAAAAAAGGCCAAGAATGGAGGAGACAAAACTCCTAGGAGGAGGTATAGTACACCCCCACCAAGATGTACCCCAGAGGGAGGGGGCAAGACCCCTCAGTGGAAGTACAGCACCCCAAAGAAGGAACATCCACCTAAAAGGAACAATAACATCCCTCAGCGGGTTTGTGCCCCCATTGAGAGGGAGAAAGTCAATGCATGCCAGGCTCAGGAAAAATTAAAGTCCAAAAGGAGCAGAGCAAGGGTCGAAAGCCAAAAAAAAGAGGTGACCCCAGTCCGGCCATACCCAAAGGAACTGGTGGGCCCGTCTCCTACTGTGCCCATTCAAGTGGAAGGAGTCTATACTAAAGCTCTTTTGGACACCGGAGCACAGGTGACTTTACTATACCGGGACTTCTATGATAGGCACTTGAGTCATCTGCCTATCCAGAAGATAGAAGAGCTGGAGATATGGGGACTTGGAACCCAGAGTTTCCCTTATGATGGGTACCTGCCCATAAAGATGACTTTCGACCCATCCGTGGCTGGGAAGGCTGAAGTGTTTGACACCCTGGCAGTTGTGTGTCCCCGGCCGCCTGGAGCCAGCAAGATTTCCCTGATCATTGGGACAAACACGGATCTAGTCAGGAGACTCCTGACCCCTCTAGTGAAAGAGAGAAACCATTCAGCCACCAAAATCCATCCCATGCTAAAGACGGCCTACCAACGACTGGTCTTAGAGCAGAAGACCCCGGGAGAGGGGATAGGGAAGGTGTGGAGACTTGGCAGAGAAGGAGTAGTGCTACAGCCCGGAGAAGTAACCTGTCTTAGGGCCACTGTGAAGCTTTCGTGGGAACAACCTGGCCCCTTTGTCATGCTGGAATCAGACCCAAGGGAAGAGTCCTCAGGCCTGGAAGTGATACCAGAAGTGATTCCGTTCAAGGCCCTGAAGAAGGCCCATGGCAGAGTTCCGGTGAGTGTTAGGAACACTACGGGAGGACCCATGGAGATCCCTGCCAGAGTGTTGCTTGGTCAGGTGAGCCCTGCTGCCCCGGTCACTTGGTCCGAAGTCAAGGGGACGGGTGACAGAGGAGATGTTTGGGAGAAACTGTCCGTGGAAAACCCGAACCTACCCAGGGCTTGGAAAGAAAGAGCCAAGGCCCAGCTGACCAGGTGGGAGAAGATCTTTTCCGAAGATGAATTCGATGTGGGGTGTGCAAGAAGTGCCACCCATCGGATCCGCCTCCAAGAAGATAAGCCCTTCCGAGAGAGGGTCAGGCGGGTCCCCCTGGCAGATCTGGAGGATCTGAGGGAACAACTTGTAGAACTAAAGAAGACTGGTGTGATCCGGGAGTCTAGAAGTCCCTATGCCTCCCCAATCGTGGTGGTCAGAAAGAAGAATGGGTCGTTGAGGCTTTGTATCGATTACAGGACTCTCAACAGGAGAACCATCCCTGACCAATACACCATGTCAAGGATAGAAGATGCCCTACAAAGTTTGTCTGGAGCCAAATGGTTCAGTGTGATGGACCTCAAGAGTGGGTACTATCAAATCCCTATGCACCCAGAAGACAGGGAGAAGACAGCCTTCATAACCCCGGTGGGATTCTTCGAATTCAATAGGATGCCTCAGGGTCTGTCTGGAGCTCCTGCTACCTTTCAACGCCTTATGGAGAAGACTGTTGGAGACATGAATCTTATAGAAGTCCTTGTGTACTTGGACGATGTCCTTGTCTTTGGAAGAACCTTGGAAGAACATGAAGCCAGGTTGGAGAAAGTATTGAGAAGACTCAGCGAAGAGGGACTTAAGCTTTCCCCCGAGAAGTGTCGGTTCTACCAGTCTTCTGTGAACTATCTGGGGCACATAGTGTCTGAAGAAGGGGTGGCCACAGATCCTGAGAAGTTGGAAGCAGTCACTTCCTGGCCACGACCCACCACAGTAACAGAGCTCAGATCCTTCCTGGGGTTCTGCTCCTATTATAGGAGGTTTGTGGAGGGGTTTGCTCGGATTGCCCGCCCGTTGAATGAATTGCTAAAGGCAGAAGGGGAAGAGGATGACTCAGGGCCCAGGAGGCCTGGTGAGTCAGTTCAAGATCAGTGGAACCCAAGGTGTGAAGAGGCCTTTCATGCTCTGAAGAGGAGCTTAACCACTGCCCCAGTCCTGGCCTACGCCGACCCTACCAGACCTTATGAATTACATGTGGATGCCAGCCATGAGGGTCTAGGTGGTGTACTCTACCAAGAACATGAAGGACAACTGCGACCAGTGGCCTATGTGAGCAGGAGCCTGACCCCCTCAGAAAAGAATTACCCCACTCATAAGCTGGAATTCCTGGCCCTCAAATGGGCGGTAGTAGACAAGCTAAAAGACTACTTGTATGGGGCAGAGTTTACTGTGAAGACAGACAACAACCCCCTGACCTACCTCTTCACCACCGCGAAACTAGATGCCACCGGACACAGGTGGTTGGCCGCATTGTCTGGATTCAACTTCAGTCTGAAGTACAGACCAGGAGCTGGAAATAGGGATGCAGATGCCCTGTCCCGGAGGTCTCATGCCACGACAAATGACTGGGAAGATTGGACCCAAGTGGCACCGGACGGGGTGCGGGCCCTTTGTCAAGGGGCTGAATTCCAAGCCAGAGGAGGCTCCAGAGCAGAAGAAATAGGGGTTACCATGGTAGGAGTCCCCAAACACTATTGTGGGGTAACTCAACTGGAGGAAGACAACCTACCGAGACTGTCCAAGAAGGAGTTGAGGTGTGACCAATTGGAAGACCCCATGGGGAGATTGGTCCTCGAAGCCCTGGAGAATCAGGATCCCAACAAATTCCTACATCACCCCTCAAAGGAGGCTCGCCTGTTGAGGAAGGAATTGGACAGGCTACAGGTACATCAGGGAGTGGTCTACCGAAGGGGCCCCTCTGATGACTCAGAAGATAAGTGGCAGTTATTTCTTCCAGAGAAGCACCGAGAGACTGTACTAATTGCCCTGCATGACCATCATGGTCACCTAGGGGCAGAAAGGACCTTCCAGCTTGTCAGAAATTGGTTCTATTGGCCCTGCATGAGGGCAGAAGTAGAGGAGTATTGCCATTCCTGTGCACGATGCATTCAGAGAAAGACCCTACCCCATCAAGCTGCCCCAATGGGCCACTTACAGAGTCAAGGCCCAATGGATCTGGTATGCATTGACTTTCTCTGCCTCGAACCCGACCTGAGTGGATTGGGGAATGTTCTGGTAATAACCGACCATTTCACCCGCTATGCTCAAGCTTTCCCAACCAAAGACCAGAAGGCATCCACCGTGGCCAAGATACTTATGGAGAAGTATTTTGTCCATTACGGACTACCACAGAGACTCCACTCAGATCAAGGAAGGGACTTTGAGAGTCGGTTGATCCGAAGACTTTTGGATTCATTAGGAATAAAGAAGACCAGAACCACGCCTTACCACCCACAAGGAGATGCTCAGCCGGAGAGATTTAACCGGACCCTGCTCAACATGTTGGGAACCTTAGAAACAGAGAAGAAGCAACACTGGAGTCAGCACATATCAGCCCTAGTACATGCCTATAACTGTACCACAAGTGACGCCACTGGCTACTCCCCTTATCGACTTATGTTTGGGAGAGAAGCAAGGCTACCTGTGGACCTGGCCTTTGGCACTTCTATAGACAATACCTCAGCTACATCCCCACAAGGGATACGTGGACAGACTTAGACGTAGCTTGCAGGTGGCCTATGAACAAGCCCAGGCGGCTTCGGATCAAAGGGGGGCCCGCAACAAGAGAAATTTTGATCTGAAGGTTCGAGTGCAAGATCTGCAGCCCGGGGACCGAGTACTGCTACGCAATCTGGGGGTCCCTGGAAAACACAAGCTTGCCGACAGGTGGAGATCTGAGCCCTATGTTGTCTGTAGGAAGTTGCCCGGTTTGCCTGTCTACAAACTAAAGCCAGAAGGAAAGGTGGGTCCACTGAAGACGTGGCATCGGAACCACCTGCTCCCACTTGCTGAGGCAGTCAGAATACCTCCCGTGAGAGACTCCCCTGAACCGGCCTCTATCCTGGATATTCCTAGGCCGAACACTCGGTCCCAGACCTCTCGAGCCAAAGATGGGGAGGCCTCCCAATTGAGTACAGAAGAAGGTGGAGAACTGGACTGGCTGTGGCCTCCCTCGACTCTGGGAACGTCCGCCATAGATCTCCCAAATGGAGGGGATACCCCAGATGCAACGCTGAATCCGGAGGCTACTGAATTCATACCCTTCAGTCCCTCAGCTGATTACTGGGAAGATGTTCCTGACACTTGCGCAGAGGAGGACTCTAGAGATTCCATACGTCAGTCGACTTCTGAATCAGAGGTTCCAGAACCAGCAATGTTACCTGAACTTACTCCTGAAGAAGAGCCTGTGGTGCCAGAGTCAGAAGCACCAAGAGAGCAGAGGGCTCGCAGAGTCATCAGGCCTCCCAAGAAACTAACTTACCCCCAAATGGGGACGAGCTCAGAGGACTCTGTTGTAACGGCTAGGAGAAGTGTTGAACAACCTGATCCTTCCACCGTCCATTTGGTGGAGGGCAACCCCAGCTCACTCTCTGGCACAGTTAGGCAGGCCACTCATGGTAGTGTGACCTGTGGGCAAGAGAGTTCCATCCCAAAGTTTTGGTGGGAATTCCCTATGCCAACATCATGCTCGACATTGTCCAAAATGGTAAACAGTATTTGTTGAAGTTTATCTTTGGGGACCAAAGAGTTCAAGTGGGGGGAGTGTGTAGCGGGGTGTTCCCCTTTAATGCAGAGAGATAAGAAGTTCCAGGTGAGAGGTGAGTCGGGAGGAAGTAAAGAGACATTGCTGGAAGTGAAAGCAGAGGAGAGAAAGAGACTACATCTCCCAGTACATCTTGCAGCACCCAGGGTGCATTGCTCCAGAACAGAGACTGCTGGGGCAGACTTTATAAAGGGGAGGCGGAGTTTTGGTCGCTCTCTTTGGACCCCCCTCTCCTAGCAAGAGGATGTCTGTGCTGAACTGCTGTGTGCACAAGGCCTGAAGCCCGGGCCGTGTGCTCCTTTCCAAAGAGCCCTCTGCCAGCCTAGCAGAGCCTTAGAGACATCTAATCCTCCTTGCTGCAGTACACCAGAAGGATTGAAGACTTGGATGTCGGTGGATTCCTGTTCCTAGACGAATCGATGGAGGAAACGGACTTGGACTTGTCCAGGTGGTGAGAGCTGTTTAAAGACAGATACTTTATCTTTACTATTCGTTGGGATTACAAAGTTGTTCTTCAAGTGCACCACCGAGAGATTGCTAGCGAATATTGTTTCACTGAACTTCTATTTAGATCAGTCAGGCCTGACTGCATAGGTAGACATTGCTGGGTGTTAGTCTACCCATGAGGGGAAGTAGCTGTAAAAGGGCAGCGCTAGAGTTGCATAGCAATACTTTATTATTCTGATTACTCTGTTTATCTTTATCACTGTTTATTGCAGGGATCTGCAACTTGTTATACTGTTGTTTATTACTTGCCCATTAGCCTCAGTAAAATATCTGGGTAAAGTACATTTGGTGTCAGTTCCGCTTACTTTAATAGGAGTTTTAAAGTATATTCTGTGTATGTTTGTTATAGGACTGCGTCACCAACAGTTGCGATCACGTGGTCCTATCTCTCTATCACCAGCTGTGCCACGGGAGGTTAGAGCCGATTGCCGGGGGTTGACAGCGGTGCACTGCAGGGCCCAAATCAATATCAGCGTCTCTCTCAACTGGGGGTAGCGCTACAGTTATATATGATGAACTTTTAGGAAAATTGTATTTTCCTTTTTATTAATATAATAAATATTGACTTTTACATTTATCTATTGTCATTGGATTACTTTTGGTTTTTCAATCTATATGCCATTATTTGACACCTTCAAAAAATCCCGAGGTATGTGACCTCAGGCCATCTTTTTAAATTAACTAATCACTGGGATTTGGTGTCCATCTTGTTTTGCTCATTCCTGCCCTTTAAAAATCTTCCAATCGGGTGTTACCCACCCATCACATTCTTTGGCATGAACAAATATAGATATATTAATAACTCCGATGAAAAGGAGTTCATTTAATACATATTCTACTACCTTGTTGAACAACCAAAAAACCTCCAAACAAATTGAGATTGATGTTCTATATATATATTCATGTGTTATATTCTTATATGTTTGTATTTTCATTGACTGTTATACTTTAGTCAGTCTAATTCTATTCATTAATATACATATTTTTTTTTTTTTTTTTTTGTGTGGCGTAGTATGAATTGAGGTTTATCATTCATCATTTATCATTTCTCTCCCTTTTTTTTTCTTTCTTTCTTTTGGTTATGCTTTATACATCTACAGGGTTGGTCTATTGAATTTGGACATTATCCTGTGGGTAAATAGTATACAATAGTCCATTACGGATATCATTACCATCATTTTCATATTTTTACTTTTCAACTTGACGTTTTGAGGCATTTTTTCTATCATGAGTGATTATTGTGGCAGTGCCTTTATTGGCTTGATGGATAAAATCCATCAATCACAAAGTTCGGCAGGAGGGGGACTCACTATGGACCGTTTTTTTCTTAGACTTCAAAGAATGTTGGAAAAGAAAACACGTACCTACTGGAATAAATGGTACTTTACCAAATATTTGGAGGATAAGATTGCCCCTTGGGGTCTTAGAATCCAAATATTTCCAACTATCAATAAACTAGAAATATCATTTAAACAAAAATGGGAACAAAATCTGCAGGAATGCTCCATCAAAATGATGGAGCTTCTATGCAGTCATTTTAACTCAGAATTAGAGATCCTTGATCTTGAGATAGCTAGCTTGTACCAGGAGAATAGTTCTATTTTCCTGGAAGAGCTTTACTCTACACGAGAGGAAACTCTCAAAACCAATCTTGAACTATATGTACAAGAAATCCTTAAAACAAAAGAAAAAAAGTACATGAGGGACAAGCTATCTTATGACGACAATATAGCTTACAATTGGGCTCCAAAAAACTCCAACAAAAGGCGTACTCAGAAATTACGCAAACCTAGGGAATCTGGCCCAGAACCCACTGATTCAGACAATTCCTCCTCTTCAGTTTCCTCACAAGCAGTAGACTCAAATTTAGTCTCTGCCCAGTCAGCTTCCTTTTCACAGCAAATTGGAAATACCAATCCACGCCCTACTGGGAAGCAATCTAGATATGGAAGTCGAACTCAGGTCCACACTAGAGCCAGAACAGCCAAGAATCTATCCACCAATACATCTGTACATGTAGAATCAGGCAGCGATACACCCAACACACCTTCTACATCAGTTGTCAATTCACATGTGGATTTTCGCCCGGCTCCTATCTTTACCCAGGTACCAGCCGAATCGCGAAAGATGCCAAATGCAGAGCCAGTATTGCCCAAAGCAATGAAGCTAGCTTTGAAATAATTAACTTTTCATCTGTAGTCCTTTCTGAGGATCAGACTTCGGTTCTACAACTGGGTTTGACCTTTTGCCCCATACAAAAAATTTATTCCTTTGAAATGATCAAGGATGTTAATTTATTTGCCCGAAAATTGATGTATCGTACCATCTTTGACAAGTCCAAATCCGCAACACCAGCTCCTGTACCTTCATGTGAATCCACTCCTCCTCTCCCTCCTCCCACAAATATGACTCTTAATGATATAAGAGCCCTTGAAGAACTCATGGAGTTGTGGGATGAGGGACACATTGATGAGGATGAAATTAGGGAAGCAGATAATTTAGAGGGAATTGTTCATGTTTCCACTCCCCCTTCTACCTTGGGTGTGGCAACAACTGAAGTGTCCACGGGTTCCATTCCCGTTTTTGGTAACTATAAGCCTAAATCTAGAAACTTTCCCACCCTACAAGGTAATCCCAGTATCTGGGCATTTACTAATCAAGTAACGGCGGAGATAAGAAAAACTAAGTGGAAGCAAGATAAAAAATCGAATTTAACACCTGCACAAATTCTAGCTATAACATCTCTACAATCCAATCAGGATGTGGTAATTAAACCCTCCGATAAAGGGGGGAACTTAGTAGTCATGGATAAGGATCAATACGAAAGTATGGTCTTCAGACTCCTAAGCAATCACGACTGGTATCGAAAAATTCCAGAGAGTCATGTAAATTATACCACCGTAAAATTTCGACAGTTAATAGGTAAAGCTTATCAATTGGGAACCATTCAGAAATCCACTTGGGAGTTTCTGAATGTTACTTTTCCACGTACTCCCACTCTATATGCCCTCCCTAAAATCCACAAAAGCATCCACAATCCACCAGGTCGACCCATTGTATCTGGAAATGGCTGTCTCACCGAAACAGCCAGTCAATTTGTGGATGATCTCTTAAGACCCATTGTAGAGGGCTTGGAATCCTATCTACAGGATACAAGTGACCTTTTAAGAGCATTGGATGGCCTTATGGTCCCCAAGGGGGCGTGGCTTGTGGCCCTGGATGTGGAGGCCCTCTACAATTCCATCCCCCACCAGTTGGGTGTGGAGGTTGTGGGGGGATTCCTGTCGGGTGGCACCACAGTTTTGACTGATCATGACCAGTTTGCCTTGGATTTGTTGCATTTCATTTTGGCCAACAATATTTTTCTTTTTTTGGGATCCCACTACCTCCAGGTGCAGGGAGTGGCTATGGGGACCAAGTGTGCCCCAAGCTACGCTAACCTGTACCTGGGGGGGTGGGAGCATAATTTATTTTTTCAGGATCACATGCAACAATTTGCTGACTACATACCGTTATGGCGACGTTTTATAGACGATGTCTTTTTCATATGGACGGGAAACAAGGAGGACCTCTCCCTGTTCTTTGAAAAATTGACACCTAATAATTACAATCTTAATTTCACCATGGAGAGTAGCCAAGAAAGTTTAACATTCCTTGATATTAAAATTACTGTTGATTCAGATGGCCTACTAGGCACAACCTTATACCGCAAACCCTCGTCTGGTAATGCGCTTTTGCATGCCAGCAGTTCTCACCCAGTCCCATTGGTCACCAGCATACCTTATGGGCAATATCTTCGCCTACGTAGGAATTGCAGCGAGGAATCTACCTTTGAGGTAGAAGCCGACGCTTTGCGTACTCGCCTTTCAAGACGAGGTTATAGTGGTAAATGCCTTAGAAAGGCCTACCATAGGGCAAAAGGTCAGAAACGACTGTCCTTAATTCATCACCCCCCGAAAATTAGATCCAATCAAGGGGTGCGTCTCATAACCAGATACTCTGGTCAGCATCAACAAATGAGGAATATTCTTCAAAAGCATTGGTATCTTTTGGCTGGGGATCCTTCGGTCTCTAAACATCTAAGGGATCACCCCGAAATTACTTTTAGACAATCAAAATCTTTAAAAGACCTATTGGTCCACAGTCATTATAATCCCAATGCCAAATCTTTACTTCAAAACACAGGAACAAAACCTTGTCACAAATGTGGGTACTGTCGATATTTATATGCTTCTCGGAGCATTTTGCTACCAAATGGCATTATGTACAAACCCAAATTTTTGGTCAATTGTCAGAGTATTGGTATAGTATATATCATGACATGTACTTGCAAAGCCTACTACATAGGCAAAACCAAACGTCCCTTTTTCCACCGTATAAGGGACCACGTCTCCTTAGTTCTCAAAAAGAGAATGGAAACACCAATAAGCAGACATATGGGATTGTTCCATGATTTTGATGATTCTGCTATGCATTTTTTTGCACTTGAACATGTTCCACCCAATCCTCGGGGTGGTGACTACGATAAAATTCTTTTACAACGCAAAACAAAATGGATTTCAAACCTGGATGCTCTTCAACATCCAGGCTTGAATGATGCTATAAGCTTCAAACCTTTTTTATAATCGTCACCCTTCCCTTTTCTTTTTTTTTTGCTTTGCTGATTCACTATATATATTTTCTTAAAATATATGGATTATATGTGGAGAGGAGGTTGGTTCCAGTAGGCTTTGGAGCCTACACCACCACCTTTCTATTTATTTATTTAATTCACTTGGCATACGTTCTCAATGTGTGTAGGAGGTTCTAATTGATGTGGTCATCTGAAATTGCACAGAGACCAATTTTCACTTGAAAATATTTTCTTGTTATGATACCAATTTTGGTTTGATTCTAATCAACTCTGCGGTTCCAATTTTGGTCTTTATTGATGGTGTTAATTAAGGTATTCAAAATTTAGTTTTATATTTATTTATGTTTAAAATAATTGTTTTCCAGCCTTTAGATTCCAAGATATTCCTACTTGGGTCTGTATGGACGCGAGGGGCAGGCATTTCTCTATCTTTTATCATTGGTTTAGGTTTTGTCAGCCCAGTAGGGGTTAACCAAATTGGCACCTGTCACGCTTTGGGCAGTCTTAACCACCATCATTTTGACTCCATTGCATTTTCTTTGAATTCCATGGCAATCACGTATTCCAACTACGTCTTTCCCCTCCATGTTCATTACATATTGAGGGATCCGGGAATTTCCAAAATGGCCGTTTTAGCTTCATCCGGCCCAATACAATCAAGCCTTCAGCGTCCAGCTGCCAGACACTGCCCCCACTTCATGCGTCCGCCGCACGGCAATGACATCAGACGTTTGCCGCGCTGGGATGAGTATAAATTGGCGGGATTTTGCCATACTAATCTGTCATTTCCCTTGTGCGGAGGGACTGTGAGACTGTTTGGCAACCCGTCGGCTCTTATTTGGTATGGATGCCGCTACTTCAGCGGCTTGAATCAAGTACTCCACTACTCTTAGAAGGTATGTTTCTCCTTATACTCTTTCTGGCTGTTAGATGGATATGAACTTTGGTCCTTTTTGACACTATGATATCCATCACTATTATCATTCTATTTCAATGCACAGGATCTTTCTACAAATTTGCATGACATTGCTGCTGTTTCCAACAGCAAGATCCAGTATTGTTATTTATATTCTACTAAAATCAATGATTCAACCAATAAGGTATTTTTACTTATATATTTTATTTACTTTTTGTGAATCCAATTTGGAATTCACCCATTGCATATTATCTGCATATTATTTTCAATTAATTTCTACTCATCTACAGGTCCCAATTTATTAATTTCTCCTTATGATTTTCTGGTAGGATCATTATCAATATTGATTTCATCGCCTCTCTACAAACAACATTTGTGAGGCTGTATCTTTAATTAGATGGAATACCTCTGTGACCATCCCTTTCCGCAGGTGGAGCTTTAGGGCAGTCTGAGATTTCGGTCCTAGATTGCCAAAATACCTCCCTCATTTCCAACATTTCATTGGTAGGTGCTTTAGTTGACCACATCACTTATTGTTATTTTGTTATTTCAGTATACTATGTAATTATTTTCATTAGATTTATGTTTTTCCTGACTCTATTTGATCTAACGATATTGGACGTATACATCAATAACTACTTTGAAATAGTGACAATTAAAATTTACATTTTGTTGTCACTCTATTCGTTTGGGGATATTCCAATATATGTATTGTATAATGCAGTTTATGGATGTTCCTTTGTTCACTTTATGTATTTCATTATAGTGTACTACTATACCGTGGTTTACTCCTGAAGAAGCTCCAACTTCGAGCGAAACATGTCGAGTTCAACGGTTGTTAAATGTACTCAGTTCTAAATGTTATATATGATGAACTTTTAGGAAAATTGTATTTTCCTTTTTATTAATATAATAAATATTGACTTTTACATTTATCTATTGTCATTGGATTACTTTTGGTTTTTCAATCTATATGCCATTATTTGACACCTTCAAAAAATCCCGAGGTATGTGACCTCAAGCCCATCTTTTTAAATTAACTAATCACTGGGATTTGGTGTCCATCTTGTTTTGCTCATTCCTGCCCTTTAAAAAAAAATTATTTTGGTGGTATTTGATCATCTCTGCGATTTTAATTTTTTTGCGCTATAAACAAAAGAACAGCGACAATTTTGAAAAAAAACACTATCTTTTACTTTTTGCTATAATAAATACCCGATTTAAAAAAAAAAAAAAATGTTTTCCTCAGTTTCGGCCGATACCTATTCTTCTACATATTTTTGGTAAAAAAAAATCACAATAAGCGTATATTGATTGGTTTGCGCAAAAGTTATAGGGTCTACAAAATAGGGGGTAGTATTATGGCATTTCTATTATTATTTTTTTTACTAGCAATGGCTGCGATCTGCGATTTTTATCATGACTGCGAGATTATAGAAGACACATCGGACACTTTTGACACATTTTTGCGACCATTGTCATTTATACAGCGATCAGTGCTATAAAAATGCACTGATTACTGTGAAGATGACACTGGCAGGGAAGGGGTTAACCACTAGGGGGCGCTGAAGGGGTTAATTGTGTCCTAGGGAGTGATTCTAACTGTGAGGGGGCGTGGCTACCAGTGACACGTCAGTGATCTCTGCTCCTGATCACAGGGAGCAGAGATCACTGTCCTGTCACTAGGAAGAACAGGGAAATGCCATGTTTACATCGTCATCTCCCCGTTCCTCTCCCGACCGCAATCGTGGGCCGTCCGGGAACATCGAGTTCCCGGGACCCGCGGGCGCACTCACGAGGCAGCAGCAAATTCAAAGGGATGTACAGGTACGCCCATTTGCCTGCCCGTGCCATTCTGCTGACGTATATCAGCGTGCGGCGGTCCGGAAGCAGTTAAACATTTTTTATTTACATTTCTTCAGTTGCTTACTGGTTTCTGACCTAGACCAAAATGATGTCATACATCCCAGGAGTCTTCATGGGCATTTTTTTTATTTCATCTGGATGAAGGGAGGAGGGGCTTTCTCAGCTAAGCACACCCTCCTGCCTGCATGCCTGAGCTAAGGGCAGATAGATTGCAGGAAGTAAATGCTACATGAATCATCTGCTCTTCCTTAAAGTGGAGGTCCGCCCAAAAAAAGTAATAAATAAAAACCAGCAGATGCTGGCTTTTAATAATAGGACACTTACCTGTCCTGGAGTCCAACGATGTCAGCACCGCAGCTGATGTTTCCATTAGGGTGCTGCCGTCGCCTTTCGGCTTCATGCCGGGAACTCTACTGTGCATGCGCGAGGTCCGCTCCTCTCTTCTACAGGCCTGGCGACAGGGGAAGGAGGAGGGAGCCCCAGCCGTGACGTCAGTATCCACTGGTGAGGCTCCCGGAAGTGGTAAAGGATACCTGTCAAGAACAGGTATCCTGTCCCCCCCCCCCCAAAAGGTGCCAATTGTGACACCGGAGGGGGGGGGGAATCAGATGAGACACATGGCTATGTACACCTAAATCCAGGTATTTATCTTTGGTTCAAATTTCTATGTAAAGTAAACTTTTTATCCATAGCATTTCAAAAAGTGGAAATACCAATGTTTAAAGCAGCATTAAATCTACGCTGAAACATAAAGAAATCAAATTAATATTGGCAAGTTGTCAAATTAGAGAAAAAGCAATGTGCACAGTGCGGGAGCCCATAATTACCAATCACAGTTGACTTTTGAACAACCTGGTTGTTCTGGGTTGTTGCCCTAATCCATTGTCTTTGTCCTATGAACTGTTTTAACTAATAAGCTGATTTGGGTTAACCAATTGTGAAGTGATTGTTATAAAGCTCCCCCAAGGGCTTCCTGTGTCAGAACCTTTTCCTAGACTGACTCAAGAATCAAGATTGCAGACGTCATGACTGCTGTGCTGGCTAGTGTTCAGTCAAATGTTAAAGTGTACCTGTAAAACTGTAATATATTGCAGCTTACCAGACCTTAGGTGAGATGGTTGCATTCGTTTTCCTTTTTTTTTTAACTTATTTTACCTAGTGATTATGCCAGTAACACACTTTCTGTCCTAGGATGACAATGCTCACAGAACAGGACTAAAGGGCATTGCCACGCTGCTACTGTAACATAGAGAAAATGTTTCTGTAGTCCTTATAGACATGTGAGAACAATTTAACATGTATTGCTTAATATCCACTTACATTAAAACTTGAAACAGTGCACTTCAAAAGATCATCTGACATTGTAGCAGCTCCCATATGTTCCACAAACACAATACCCTGTCACCCGACTCCTCCCACGCGTGTCGTCACGATCACGTGACTTCCTGAGGAAGTCATGTGATTGTGGCGATATGCGTGGGAGGAAGTCATGTGATTTTGACAATACACGTGGGAGGAAGTCACGTGATTGTGATGATATGTGTGGGAGAAAGTCACGTGATTTTGATGATACGCGTGGGAGGAGTTGGGTAACAGAGTACTGTGTTTGTGGAACATACAAGAGCATACGGGGCTGCTGCCCCCTCGGATGATCTTTTAAAGCGCACTGTTTCAAGTTTTAATGTAAGTGGATATTATGCAAAAAAATGTAAACCTTTATATACTACACAATGGGAGTTTATCTTTTATACTGAAGGGACGTGGAGGAAAGGAAGTCCAGACAAAACCAGCTCAGTGAGGAGAGTGGAAGGAGATTGAACGGCTGAGGAGCCTGGAATTAACCCCAGCAGGGGAAGGCGATTTTTAGACCTGGAAACACGTCTAAACTGGAGGTGAGCACAGTGGTGAAAGGTGGTGGGAGTCACTGCACAATTGTGTTAACTGAAATCAACAAGGGTGAAGGTGGAAAAACTGCGGGATATGAAAAGCACATTTAAAGGGAAAAATATTTGAAAGAAGAAAAGCACTACTAATTGAGCTATAGTCATCTAGGGCTGTCACATTTGTTTTATTTTATTGTACAAAGAAATTTTGTCACTGAATAATGAAAGCAGATTGTAAGCTCTAACGAGCAGGGCCCTCTGATTCCTCCTGTATTGAATTATATTGTAACTGTACTGTTTGCCCTCGTGTTGTAAAGCGCTGTACAAACTGGCGCTATATAAATCCTGTATAATAATAATAATAATGATAATGTCAGTTTTTTTGGTCCTTTTGTGCATTGGCAGCCTATTCAAAATGAATGGGCTAATTTAACGCAATGCATGTTAATGCCTGGAAAAGGGACTAAATAAAAGAAGCTCATTGTTAGGGTTTACATATCCTATAGTATAAAACATAAGTGCAATCTTTTCAGTGATTACTGATGTGTTAAGCCTTAGTTTATTCAAAAACCTTTTTTAACCACTTAACCACTTAAGCCCCGGACCATTTGGTAGCTAGAGGACCAGAGGTGAATTCAGAATTTTGCACTGCGCTGCTTTAACTGTAAATTGTGCGGACATGCAATGTTGTACCCAAACGAAATTTGCGTCCTTTTCTTCCCACAAATAGAGCTTTCTTTTAATGGTATTTGATTGCCTCTGCGATTTTTATTTTTTGCGATATAAACGGAAAAAGACCGAAAATTTTGAAAAAAAATGATATTTTCTACTTTTTGTTATAAGAAAAATCGAATAAACTCAATTGTAGTCATACATTTAGGCCAAAATGTATTCAGCCACATGTTTTTAGTAAAAAAAATGTCAATAAGCGTATATTTATTGGTTTGCGCAAAAGTTATAGAGTTTACAAACTAGGGTACATTTTCTGAAATTTACACAGCTTTAAATTTATGACTGCCTATCTCATTTCTTGAGGTGCTAAAATGACAGGGCAGTACAAAACCCCCCCAAATGACCCCATTTTGGAAAGTAGACACCCCAAGGAAATTGCTGAGAGGCATGTTGAGCCCATTGAATTTTTTATTTTTTTGTCCCAAGTGATTGAATAATGACTAAAAAAAAAAAAAAAAATTACAAAAAGTTGTCACTAAATGATATATTGCTCACACATGCCATGGTTATATGTGGAATTTCACCCCAAAATACATTTTGCTGCTTCTCCTGAGTACGGGGATACCACATGTGTGGGACTTTTTGGGAGCCTAGCCGCGTACGGGACCCCGGAAACCAAGCACCGCCTTCAGGATTTCTAAGGGCGCAAATTTTTGATTTCACTCCTCACTACCTATCACAGTTTCGAAGGCCATAAAATGCCAAAATCGCACAAAACCCCCCCAAATGACCCCATTTTGGAATATAGACACCCCAAGCTATTTGCTGAGAGGAATGGCGAGTATTTTACAGCTCTCATTTGTTTTTGAAAATGAAGAAAGAAAATATATATATATATATTTTTTTTTTTTCAATTTTCAAAACTTTGTGACAAAAAGCGAGATCTGCAAAATACTCACAATACCTCTCAGCAAATAGCTTGGGGTGTCTACTTTCCAAAATGGGGTCATTTGGGGGGGTTTTGTGCTATCTGGGCATTCCATGGCCTCCGAAACTGTGATAGGCAGTGAGAAGTGAAATCAAAAATTTACACCCTTAGAAAGCCTGAAGGCGGTGCTTGGTTTTTGGGGTCCCGTACGTGGCTAGGCTCCCAAAAAGTCTCACACATGTGGTATCCCCGTACTCAGGAGAAGCAACAGAATGTATTTTGGGGTGTAATTCCACATATGCCCATGGCATGTTTGAGCAATATATCATTTAGTGACAACTTTGTGCAAAAAAAAAAAAAATTGTCGTTTTTCCGCAACTTGTGTCAACATATAAAATATTCCATGGACTCGACATGCCTCTCAGTATATAGCTTGGGGTGTCTACTTTCCAAAATGGGGTCATTTGGGGGGGTTTTGAACTGTTCTGGCATTTTATACACAACATTAGGAAGCTTACATCCACTCTTCTAACCACTTGAAGACAAAGCCCTTTTTGACACTTTTTGTTTACATGAAAACATTTTTTTTTTTGCAAGAAAATTATGTTGAACCCCCAAACATTATATATATTTTTAAAGCAAAGGCCCTACAGATTAAAATGGTGGGTGTTGTATTTTTTTTTTCTACACAGTATTTGCGCAGCGATTTTTCAAACGCATTTTTTGGGTTAAAAAATACACTTTTTTTAATTTTAATGCACTAAAACACACTATATTGCCCAAATGTTTGATGAAATAAAAAAGATGATCTTAGGCCGAGTACATAGATACCAAACACGACATGCTTTAAAATTTCGCACAAACGCGCATTGGCGACAAACTACATACATTTTTAAAAGCCTTTACAGGTTACCCCAGTAGATTTACAGAGGAGGTCTACTGCTAAAATGATTGCCCTCGATCTGACCTTCGCGGTGATACCTCACATGCATGGTGCAATTGCTGTTTACATATGACGCCAGACCGACGCTTGCGTTCGCCATTGGGCAAGAGCAGGGCAGGACAGGGGTGCTTTTTTTTTTTCTCTTTTTTTTATTATTAATTTTGCTTTTTTATTTTATTTTTAAATTGTTCCTTCCAAGTATTTTTTTTTTTTATCATTTTTATTGTTATCTCAGGGAATGTAAATATCCCCTATGATAGCAATAGGTAGTGACAGGTACTCTTTTTTTGAAAAAACTGGGGTCTTCTAGACCCTAGATTTTTCCTCTGCCCTCAAAGCATCTGACCACACCAAGATCGGTGTGATAAAATGCTTTCCCAATTTCCCAATGGCGCTTTTTATATCCGGGGGGGGGGCATTCCCTCCCACTGCTTGTAAAAGCAGTCCAGAGGCTAATTAGCCGCTAGGATTGCTTTTACATGAAAGCCGTCCGCAGGCTGAAAAGAATGATACCAAGATGATACCTAAACCCGCAGGCATCATTCTGGTATAAACATTCAAAGTCCAGCAACATACCAGTACGTTGCTGGTCCTTGTTGGACATGTATTGTAATCTTTTTATTTCATGCAGCCAGTTGGCTGAACGAAAAAAGAGATTGATCGGTGGGTATGCCCACCATTAGAATACCGCCCTTCATCCACCCACTTCCAATGATGGGCATACACGCACCATTTATATATGCCGAAGCATGGGGGCATCCTCCCGCAAAAAAGTTATGCCGCACACACATGGTCGGACTTTTCCACGGGCAAGCCTCCGTCGGAATTTCGACCGTATGTACGCGGCATTAGGAGCAAAATCGCTCCTCCGCCCCTGCTGCCCCAATGCTTCGGCATATTTGCTTTTTTTTTTTAACTGTGGTGGTGAAATCACCTCCTACAGCACTGGAGTCGCAGGGATCAGGCCTGTCTCTGCGAACGCTGCAGTTATGTGTGTTGTGTTTTGTAAGTGACAGTGATCGATCGATACTGCACTTGGGTGGCCTGGGCTGGACGGAGAGGCAAAACGCAGGTGCCAGCAGGTATCTGGGCTGATCCCGCTAACACTGCGTTTTTGGGAACCCTAAACTGCTGGGGACGCTAGTATAGATCTGATCAGATCAGATATTGATCTGTTCAGATACTATACCACTAAGGGTGGTGTATGCTTCACGCGTGGGTGTTAGCTTTACTGGCACTAACCTGATGCTGCCTGGGGTGTGTTGCAGACCCTCTCTGACGCTAAAACCTAATTGATATCACCCGCCGGGCGATCAGGGGGTTAAACCTTTATTGGGTTATATACACGGCGGGTGCCCTGACACTATAAAAAGCAAACTAACTAACCAGCGTCACCCGTAACACTTATATGGTGATCACTGGTGAAAGGGTTAACTAGGGGCAATCAGGGGGTTAAAACCTTTATTAGATAATATATGGGGGTACCTGACGCTATAAAAACCTGCGGCGAACCTAAAAAAAATTACCAGCTACCGATCTGCATCACCGACACTAAGACAGCGTTTAGAAAAACGATTGCTTAGCGACAGTGGTGATGGGGGTGAAAGGGTTACCTGGGGGGGCGATCAAGGGGGTTAAACCTTTATTAGATAATATATTGGGGTACCTGACGCTATAAAAACATGCGGCGAACCTAAAAAAAATTACTGGCTACGATCTGCATCACCGACACTAAGACAGCCTTTAGAAAAACAATTGCTTAGCGACAGTGGTGATAGGGGGTGAAAGGGTTACCTGGGGGGCGATCAAGGGGGTTAAACCTTTATTAGATAATATATTGGGGTACCTGACGCTATAAAAACCTGCGGCGAACCTAAAAAAAATTACTGGCTACGATCTGCATCACCGACACTAAGACAGCGTTTAGAAAAACAATTGCTTAGCGACAGTGGTGATAGGGGGTGAAAGGGTTACCTGGGGGGCGATCAAGGGGGTTAAACCTTTATTAGATAATATATTGGGGTACCTGACGCTATAAAAACCTGCGGCGAACCTAAAAAAAAATACTGGCTGCCGATCGGCATTACTGACGCTAAGACAGCGATCAGAAAAATGATCGCTAAGCGACAGTGGTGATAGGCGGTGAAAGGGTTATCTGGGGGGTGATCAGGGGGTTAAACCTTTATTAGGGGGGGTTAGGGGGCTACACTGGACCTAAGACTAAACTTTGGTGACACTTTTACAGTCACAAATGTCACTGATTGCAGTGATCACTAAATAAATGGTCACTGCAATCAGTGACACTGTGACTGGGGGCTGGGGGGGTGATCCGGGGGGTGATCTGGGGGTGTCTGGGGGGGGCGATTTATGTCCCTATGTGTCCTGGTGTCAGTGTAGTGTTGTGTGCACTGACCTGATGTCTTCTCTTGTACGGCGCTCGGTATATGTGAGCGCCGCACCAGAGATGACATCACTTCCTCCTGCTCCCTCTGTCTGACACAGACAGAGGGGGCATTTCCATTCGCCGGGAGCGATCGCGAGGGGGTGGCCAGAAACGAATGGCTGCCCCCTCATCCCGGAACGCTCCCGGACACTTAGCCACCGCTCACTGTACAGAAGGGGGGTCCGATTGGACCCCCCAACTATACAAAGGCAATCACGTATGCTCTACGTGATTGTGCCTGTTGGTGCCATTCTGCCGACGTATATATACAGTGAGCGGTCGTTAAGTGGTTAAGGACCGCCGCCTGTACACATACGTCGGCAGAATGGCACGGCTGGGCACAAGCACGTACAGGTACGTCCTCTTTAAGATGCCCAGCCGTGGGTCGCGCGCACGCCGCCGGCGGGGGGCTCGTGACTCGGTCCTGAGCTCCGTGACCGCGTCCGCAGGACCCGCGGACCAGATCGCCGCTGGTGTCCCACGTTCGGGTCACAGAGCTGAAAAAAGGGGACAGGTAAGTATAAACAAACCTCTCCCCGTGCTTCCTAGTGAGCC
Organism: Rana muscosa; assembly: GCA_029206835.1. Taxonomy (NCBI): domain Eukaryota; kingdom Metazoa; phylum Chordata; class Amphibia; order Anura; family Ranidae; genus Rana; species Rana muscosa. The sequence goes on along the minus strand of CM055116.1, from coordinate 402,107,398 downwards.
TGTCACTGATCGTCTGTTCCCTGTCATAGGGAACGATGATCAGTGATGTCACACGCCAAGCCACGCCCCCACACAGTAAGAATCACACATTAGGTCACACTTAACCCCCTCAGCGCCCCCTACAGGTTAACCCTTCACGGCCAGTGTCATTTTCACAGTAATACGTGCATTTTTATAGCACTGATCGCTGTAAAAATGACAATGGTCCTAAAATAGTGTCAAAAGTGTCCGATGTGTCCGCCATAATGTCGCAGTCACGATAAAAATCGCTGATCGCCGCCATTACTAGTAAAAAAAAAATATTAATAAAAATGCCATAAAACTATCTCCTATTTTGTAGACGCTATAACTTTTGCGCAAACCAATCAATAAACGCTTATTGCAATTTTTTTAGCAAAAATATGTAGAAGAATACGTTTCCGCCTAAACTGAGGAAAAAAAAAAATTATATATTTTTTGGGAATATTTATTATAGCAAAAAGTAAAAAATATTGAATTTTCTTCAAAATTGTCGCTCTATTTTTGTTTATAGCGCAAAAAATAAAAACCGCAGAGGTGATCAAATACCTTCAAAAGAAAGCTCTATTTGTGGGAAAAAAAGGACGCCAATTTTGTTTGGGAGCCACGTCGCATGACCGTGCAATTGTCAGTTAAAGTGACGCAGTGCCCAATCGCAAAAAGTGGCCTGGTCCTTTAGCTGCAAAATGGTCCGGGGCTTAAGTGGTTAAATAATTAGCACAATGGACGATACATACAGTCAATGCTATGGGGGGGGGGGGGGGGGTTTACTAAAACTGGAGCACACAGAATCTGGAGCAACTGCATAAAAATCAATCAGCTTCTAGGTTTTATTGTCAAATGTTAAAGCCGTATTAAACCCAAAACCAAAAATATATTATATTGCAGCTCGCAAATCGTTTGTTTTCTTTTTTGCTTTTTTCCCCTCTTTTTTTACCTGGTGATGTGGCCAGTAACACACCCCCTGTATTAATGAGACACAATTCTGGAAGAATGAGGACAGGAGGCACAGCAGACGGCACCATTGTCAGTCAGAGGAGGGGGAGTGTTGAATGTAAAAATGTATTAGCAGATTTAGATGTACTAACAAATTAAAGCCAAACTCCAGGATTGCATGAATAAATAAAAGCTGATCATTTTACCCTTGCCAAGTGGTTTGTCACATCCATGTAAACTGATACATTCTGCTGGAGAGCTTGAGCTCTTGCTGGCTGGATCACCAGATGAAAATAGAAGATACTAAGCTTAAAAAAGGAAACAAATACAGCTGCCACATCCAAGAATTGGTAAACTGCAATATAATAAATTATTGCTTTTGGGTTTAGTACTGCTTTAATTGAACAAGCTTAAGTTTGAAGCTGATTGGTTACTCTGCACTAGGGATGGGCCAAACACCCCCGGGTTCGGTTCGCACCAGAACCTTCGAACGGACCGAAAGTTTGTGCGAATTTTCAAACCCTATTCGTTACAATGGACGCGAACGTTCGAAATCAAAAGTGCTAATTATAACAGCCAATATGCATGTTAAAGTCATAAAACAGGTTTGGGGACCCGGGTCCTGCCCCAGGGGACATATATCAATGCAAAAAGAAGTTTTAAAAACTAACGTTTTTTCGGGAGCAGTCATTTTAATGATGCATAAAGTGAAAGAAAAAAAGTGAAATATTCCTTTAAAAAAGGTACCTGGGGGGTGTCTAATGTATGCCTGTGAAGTGGCATGTGTTTCCCGTGTTTAGAACTGTCCCTGCACAAAATGACATTTGTAAAGGAAAAAAATAAGCCATTTAAAACCGCTTGCGGCTTTAATGTCATGTCTTGTCCTGGCAAATCCTTGAGAAAAATGGCATGGCTACCCCATCACCCCCCCCCCCCACCCCCAGCCCCTTTGGGTCTTGTATGGATATTAAGGGGAACCCCGCACCCAAAATAAAACCCTATACCTACAACCCTATATACTCTGAACAGCAGTATACAGGCGGTGCAAACAAGACAGGGACTGTAGGTTTGTTCTTAAGTAGAATCTGAACAGGTACATTTTTAAGTGTAGCTCCATCCAAAAAAAATCTATTTTTAAGCTTTTTGGAGAACATAGGGAAGGGTTATCACCCCTGTAACATTTGTTTTGCTGTCTGTGCACCTGTTCAGAACATTTCATCTCACTTTCCGTCCCAATGACAAATGTTTTTGGAAAAGTAGGGTTTTTATTGAAACAAGGATTGGTGATAAAGCATCAGTAGAGAGGAGATACCTTTTTCCCAAATTAAATCTAACAGGATAGAATTTCCTTTCCTAGGGGTAGATTTCCTCTCACTTCCTGTTTTCTCCTTCCGTTTGCAAGTAGGAGTCGTTTGTAAGTTGGATGTTTGAAAGTAGGGGCCTGCCGTATATACTCTGCAGAAATTTGCCCCATTAGATGTTGGTGTAGCCACAACACTGTAAGCCCTCACAGTTACTCTTGGTGGGCACAGGAATTGGCCCTGCTGTGAATTATTAGATCAAGATTTGTAATTGCATGCACCTGTTGAACAGGGCAGAAAAATTGGGCCTTTGGTGGTGGTGGTGGACGGTGTTGCCACAAAACTGTAAGCCCTCACAGTTACTCTTGGTGGGCGCAGGAATGGGCCCTGCTGTGAATTATTAGATCAAGATTTGTAATTGCATGCACCTGTTGAACAGGGCAGAAAAATTGGGCCTTTGGTGGTGGTGGTGGACGGTGTTGCCACAAGACTGTAAGCCCTCACAGTTACTCTTGGTGGGCGCAGGAATGGGCCCTGCTGAGAATTATTAGATCAAGATTTGTAATTACACGCCCCGTTAAACAGGGGCTGAAAAATTGGGCCTTTGGTGGTGGACGGTGTTGCCACAAGACTGTAAGCCCTCACAGTTACTCTTGGTGGGCGCAGGAATGGGCCCTGCTGTGAACTATTAGATCAAGATTTGTAATTACATGCCCCTGTTAAACAGGGGCTAAAAAATTGTGCCTTAGGCACTGGTGCTGGTGCCACAACACTGCAACCCCTCACAGATACTGTACTTGGAGCACAGCAGTTAGACCTGTTGCGAAGCATTGCTTAAAAAATTGTAATTACACGCCCCTGTTAAACAGGGGCTGAAAAATTGTGCCTTAGGCACTGGTGCTGGTGCCACAACACTGCAACCCCTCACAGATACTGTACTCTGAGCACAGCAATGAGACCTGTTGCAAAGCATTGCATAAAAAATTGTAATTACACACCCCTGTTAAACAGGGGCTGAAAAATTGTGCCTTAGGCACTGGTGCTGGTGCCACAACACTGCAACCCCTCACAGATACTGTACTCTGAGCACAGCAATGAGACCTGTTGCAAAGCATTGCATAAAAAATTGTAATTACACACCCCTGTTAAACAGGGGCTGAAAAATTGTGCCTTAGGCACTGGTGCTGGTGCCACAACACTGCAACCCCTCACAGATACTGTACTCTGAGCACAGCAATGAGACCTGTTGCAAAGCATTGCATAAAAAATTGTAATTACACGCCCCTGTTAAACAGGGGCTGAAAAATTGGGCCTTAGCCACTGGTGTGGTGGCACCCAGAAACAAAAATGTTCTTCCAAGCTATCAAGAAATGGATCATTGAGGAGGAGGAAGAGGATAGTCAGTGAACATAACAGGACAGTCACTCAGCATCAGCATAGGCAGTCTTGAAGGGATGTAACATTATAAATTATTCAGTTATATCCGCTTCAGGTGCCTGGTAGCTGGTGGTGATCCAAGACTGATTCATCTTTATGAAGGTCAGTCGATCAACCGAGTCGGTGGACAGGCGCACCCTGTGATCAGTGACAAAGCCCCCAGCAGCACTGAATATGCGTTCGGAAAGAACGCTGGATGCAGGACAGGCCAGTAGCTCAATTGCATACTGTGCAAGCTCTGGCCAGTAATCCATCCTCAAGACTCAGTAAGCCAGAGGATTTTCGGTGGGAAAGGTGTCCAAGTCTGACCTTGCCCCTAGGTATTCCTGCACCATGTATATCAGACGCTGGCGATGGTTGCTGGAACCGATCATACCTTGGGGCTGCGGACTAAAAAATTGTCTGAACGCATCGGTCAGACGTCCACCTTCCCCACCGCTCCTTCTGCTACTGACCGAAGCCTCAGCAACTCGTCGTCCAGGACCAGGAGTTTGTAACCTCCCAGTCTCTGGGAACGCGTTGCACAGACCTTTCTGCAAGGCCTCCCTGAGATGTCTCATCCTCTGCTCCCTCTGCGACGGCAAGATAAGATCCGCAACCTTACCCTTGTACCGTGGATCAAGGAGAGTGGCCAGCCAGTAATGGTCCCTCTCCTTGATCCGAAGAATACGAGGATCCTTCCGCAGGCTTTGCAGGATCAGGGAGGCCATGCAACGTAGGTTAGCTGAGGCATTCGGTCCGGAGTCTTCTGGGTCACTGAGGATGACATGATCGCCAGCCACCTCCTCCCAGCCACGTACAAGTCCACTGGTTTGTTGGGACTGTACATCATCCCTAAAAGACTGCTGCTGCTGATGCTGAGTGCCAGGCTCCACCTCCATGCTCACACAATCCTCCTCCTCCTCCTCCTCATCCTCTTCCTGTGTGATGGGTGGGAGAGAAGGAACACTGTCTGGATAAAGGGGGCCTTGAGAGGCAAGGAAGTCCTCCTCTTCCTGCCTCTGTTCTGCCTCAAGTGCCCTGTCCATTATCCCACGCAGCGTATGCTCCAACAGGTGGACAAGAGGTACAGTGTCACTGATGCATGCACTGTCACTGCTCACTATCCTCGTGGCCTCCTCAAATGGTGACAGGACAGTGCATGCATCCCTGATCATGCTCCACTGGCGTGGGGAAAAAAATCCAAGCTCCCCTGACCCTGTCCTGGTGCCGTAGTCGCACAGGTACTCATTGATGGCCCTCTGCTGCGTGTGCAGTCGCTGCAGCATGGCCAGCGTTGAGTTCCACTTGGTGGGCATGTCACATATAAGGCGGTTCTTGGGCAGGTTCAACTCCTTTTGCAGCTCAGCCAGCCGAGCACTGGCATTATACGATCGGCGGAAATGCACACAGACTTTCCTGGCCTGCCTCAGGACATCCTGTAAGCCTGGGTACCTGCCCAAGAACCGCTGCACCACCAGGTTGAGGACGTGAGCCACACAGGGCACATGGGTCAGCTGCCCCTGTCGCAGGGCGGAGAGGAGGTTGGTGCCATTGTCAGAAACCACCATTCCTGGCTTAAGCTGGCGTGGCGTCAACCTCCTCTCGGCCTGCCCCTGCAGAGCTGCCAGAACCTCTGCCCCAGTGTGGCTCCTGTCCCCCAAACACACTAGCGCAAGCACGGCATGGCATCTTTTTGCCTGCGTACTCGCGTAGCCCCTTGTACGCCTACGGAGCACCGCTGGATCCGAGGACAGAGCACTCGAAGAGGCCATGGAGGAAGAGGAGGGGGTAGAGGAGAGAGGTGTGTCACAACCAGTAGTAGCATTTTGGAGGCGTGGTGGCGGAACAACCTCCAACACTACTGCACCTTGTCCTGCATCCCTCCCAGCTGCCAATAGAGTGACCCAATGGGTCGTGAAAGACAGGTAACGTCCCTGTCCATGCCTGCTGGACCATGAGTCAGCGGTAATATGCACCTTACCGCTGACCGCCCTGTCCAGCGAGGCATGGACATTGCCTTCCACATGCCGGTAGAGAGCCGGAATCGCCTTCCGTGAGAAAAAGTGGCGTTTGGGAACCTGCCACTGAGGAACCGCACATTGAACAAACTCACGGAAGGGGGCCGAGTCTACCAACTGAAAAGGCAGCAGTTGAAGTGCTAGCAATTTAGCCAAGCTAGCATTCAACCGCTGGGCATGTGGATGGCTGGGAGTAAACTTCTTTCGACAGTCCAGCAGCTGGGGCAGGGAAATTTGCCTGGTAGAATCGGACGTCGGTGTACTGCTAACAGAGTGCCCGCAAGTACTTGCTGTGACACACCTAATTCTACACCTTCATTCCTCTCAGAGCAGCTTTCAGAGAGGACTGAAGATATAGTGGGGTTGGAGATCCCAGCTGATGAGGAGCAAGGAGAGGTCCGCTTTGTTCTTTGGTGTGGGTCTTTAATGTGCGCTTGCCAACGAGCTGCATGGCAGGTCGACATATGTTTGGTCATGCTTGTGGTGCCCAAGCGGCTGATGTTTTGGCCACGCGAGATACGCTTGAGACATATGTTGCAAATAGCAGTGGTGCGATCTGATGCACTCGTCTCAAAAAAGGCCCACACCAAAGAACTTTTGTGATAACGTGCAGAGGCAGCGCCCTGCACAGGCGGAGCTCTGCGGTGTGATTCAGTTGGTGTGCTGGCCTCTAGCTGGCCTCCGGAGGGCATTCGCCTCGTTGGACATGTGCCGCCGCCTCCTCCTCCTCCTCCTCTCTCCCTTCAGGCACCCACGTGGAGTCAGTGACCTCATCATCCCCTCCCTCTTCACCACTGGAGCAAACCTGGCAGTAAGCTGCAGCTGGTGGAACATGACTGCCAGATTGCTGTCCTTGAGCATCCCCTCTCTCTGCGCTCACGCTACTGCCTTCCTCTAGCTGGGTATCATCATCCGAGCCTTCAAAACGTTGGGCATCCTCCTGGAGCATGTACCCAACACTGTGCTCAAACAGTTCGGGGGACTCCTCAGGAGGACATGGTGGGTCTAGGGAAGGGGTGCCTGATGATGCCATTGAGTACGCGTTGGCAGCTGCTTTGCCAGTACCCTGAGCCTGGGTGAGAGAGGATGAGGAGGATGAGGAGGGCTTGGTCATCCATTCTACCAAGCCTTTGGCATGATGCGGCTCAACATGTCCAGCTGCCGAAAACAAGGACAAGCGTGTCCCATGGCCACGTGCTGATGACGATGCACGACCACGACCAGCACTGTTGTCTCTAGAAACAGAGCCTGCTTGCCCTGTGTTCTTGCCTCGGGACTGTCTGCCTCTCCTTGGTGGTCTTCCAGGCATTGTAGTGGGTAGTGTATATTGTGCTGGAGTCACACAGCACACACACTAACTCCTGCAGATGGCTGCCTTAGATGACAGCAACAGGGCCTTACGGCAGATAGAGGCTGCCTTAGATGACAACAACTAGGCCTTACGGCAGATAGAGGCTGCCTTAGATGACAACAACTGGGCCTTACGGCAGATAGAGGCTGCCTTAGATGACAACAACTGGGCCTTATGGCAGATAGAGGCTGCCTTATATGACAACAACTGGGCCTTATGGCAGATAGAGAGGCTGAGGTGGTTTTATGTGTGCTGTACTAACAGAGCACACACACACACACGCTAGCTCCTGGAGATGCCTGGCTCCCTTCGATGACAACAACTGGGCCTTGCGGCAGATAGAGGCTGCCTTATATGACAACAACTGGGCCTTATAGCAGATAGAGAGGCTGAGGTGGTTTTATGTGTGCTGTACTAACAGAGCACACACACACACACGCTAGCTCCTGGAGATGCCTGGCTGCTTTCGATGACAACAACTGGGCCTTACGGCAGATAGAGGCTGCCTTATATGACAACAACTGGGCCTTATGGCAGATAGAGAGGCTGAGGTGGTTTTATGTGTGCTGTACTAACAGAGCACACACACACGCCAGCTCCTGGAGATGCCTGGCTGCCTTCGATGACAACAACTGGGCCTTATAGCAGATAGAGTGACTGAGGTGGTTTTATGTGTGCTGTACTAACACAGCACACACACACACACACTAGCTCCTATAAATGCCTGCCTGCCTTAGATCACAATAGGACAGAAGGTGATACTGCAATGCTGTACTAACAGCACGCACACACCAGACTAATCCCCAGAATCACAGCAGTTAGACTCAGCAGCAGATAATGTCACCACTCAGCAGCAGTGCAATCAGCAGAATGAATCAGTGATGCAATCAAATGATCAGTATTCAGTAGTAATGATAATGAATCAGCATCAGCATCAGCAGTCTGCCTATATCAGAATCAAGCCTGAACACAGTGCACTAGGCCGACGGCGCAGCGGCCTTTTATACAGTGGGGCGTGTACTAAAGCCCCTGAGCTATAATTGGCTACAGGCGTCCTGCCTGTAGCCAATTATTGCTCTCCTTGCTGCCGGCGCTGTGATTGGCCAAGCATGCGGGGTCACACGAGTGATGCGAACGGCCCAAATAGTTCTGGGCTCGCCGAGCGGGCGAACGCCCGATGTTCGATTCGAGCGTGGGTTCGAATCGAACACCGGGCCCATCCCTACTCTGCACAACTTCAACGTGTGCTCCAGTTGTAGTAAATCCCCACCACATGTGTCCCTTGTGCAGCTGGCTGGTGCTTTAGTGGTTGTCCATACCCCTATGCATGGCACACCTTTCAGAGTATATATTTGTTTAATTTTTAATTTTGAAAGTATTGGTGTATATGCATGCATACTTTGTACTTTTTTAGAGATACACCTTGACCTTAAAAGAGATGCATCATAGGCTGGACACAGATATTACACATGACCAAAACTGCATATTTACCAAATATAAAAAGGCTATTAGGAGGGTGCTGAATAAGACATTTGTCACCACTCTCCAAATTAGAAATAAACTCTGAACAGTGGTGACATGCATAGGGGTATGCATGCCAGACCCATTATGCTTTATTAAAATTGCTATTGCTCTGGGTATGGAGTTCTAATCTAAAGCCCCATACACACGATCTGACTTTTTGACAACAAACTTCAAAATGAGCAAGTTTTCAAAAAATCCTACCGTGTGTACGCTTCATTGGACAAACTTGTTCAGTTTTCATCAGACAAAAGTTTGCTCCGCAAACAGACAAACTTTTTGGCAACAAAAGTCCTACGGTGCAAAGTCCTATTGTGTGTACAGAAATCCAAGTACAAACGTGCATGCTCAGAAGCAAGGACCAGCCAAAAGCGTTCTGTCTTGTAAAACTAGCGTTCGTAATGGACATATCACATTCGTGACGCGGCAAGTTATGAAATCTAGAAATGCAGCGCACATTCTCTTCTTCTTTAATAATGGGATAATAATAAAGCTGCTTTGCTGATGATACAGAGAAATGACAAACGTATTTACAAAGGATTTGTGTTCTAGTGAAAATTAAAATCGCGAATCAACACTGACCAAACTTCTACTAACTCGAGATTAGCAATAGGAGCCCAAAGGGTGACGCCGGAGAATTGAACTTCCTCTTTTGAAGTGTCGTCAGTACGTTGAAACGTCACTGCGTTCGTGTTTGTGGGCGAAAAAGTCAGAGCGTGTATATGCTATGGGTGTTCCAACTCCCTTCGGACAAAAATCCACAGAAAAGTTTGTTTGAAGTCCGACCGTGTGTACAAGGCTTTAGTGAAAAATATTCCAAATGTAGTGCTTTCTTCTCTGACCCCCGCAATCTTCTGGTGTGGCAGGGTTAATAGAACTGAGGGACCTGTCATGGGCACTCATCAAGTGTACTGACTATGATGGCCCTTTCCATCTCCCTCCTCCATTCAAAGAAGCTGTACTATAGCTTTTATGAATGAAACATCATCTATGAATGGAGGAGGCAAACCTTGCATTCATCCACCCATTCTCCATTCATGGATTCTTTTTCATTCATAGTACAGCTTCTATGAATGGAGAAGGGGATGGAAAGGGTGGGCATAATCAGCACTCTTGATAAGTGTATATGGCAGGTCCCTTGGCTCTATTAATCCCTGCAGAACTGGAAGATTATGGTGGGGTGGGGGGAAAAAGGTGATAGGGGTGATCGGAAGATGCATTATTTCAACTTTAATCTTAAGGCATCACATCACATTGACTGTATATAATGTCCCTTGTGCTGATTTAAAAAGGTTTTGACTAAACTTTGATTTTTAACTACAGTAAAACCTTGGATTGCGATCATAATTTGTTCCAGAAACATGCTTGTAATCCAAAGCACTTGTATATCAAAGCAAATTTCCCCAGAAGAAATAATGGAAACTCAAATGATTTATTCCACAACCATTTATTCATAGGTCCTTCAGTATATAGTCCATTTAAAAAGATTATAGCAATATGACCAGGTTGTGTAACCATAAAATGTCCATCCACAAATGGAAGCCTCCACAAGGGGATTAGAAGCAAAATCCAGCAGGAGCTACAGAGTATAAAAGAGAAGAGAGGTGCCTCTAAGTGTAGTAATATGTTGCTTAATGTTGTATCTTCATTAAATGTAACCATATTGCTACACTTGGAGGCACCTGTCTTCTCTTTTATACTCAGTTGTGAAATTGACTATTTATTTAAAAATTTTGCTTGTCTTGCAAAACGCTCTTAAACCAAGTTACTCTGAAACCAAGGTTTTACTGTATGTCAAAGGTTCATTTCAACCAAACCTGGCATTGCAATTTGTTGGATAAAGGACAATCCGCAACTCCATACATGCTCTTTAAATCAGTACAAACTTATTGTATCTCCATAAAGATAAAAGTACAGCAGAGGTAGAGGCGTTTCAGCATTTCATCATCATTTCAATTTGTTTGCAAGTCGATTCACCTGATTCTAATCTTCTGTTTCAAATATTTTATTGAATTTTATAATTATCAACAAAATTCTATTAACAGAGCATATACAATAATATAATAGAAATAGATACTCCATTAACAGAACATGTACAATCAGGGCTTTTTTTCTCAAACAATAGGTGCTGGAAATTAACCACGGCCCCACAAAACCCCTCACCCTACACACCCTCCAAATCACATCAAATAGTGGGTGTGTTCGGTCAAATTTCAGGAAAACAGTAGGAGGGTCTTAAAGGGGCATTAAATACCAGGATTTCATTACATACAGAGTGCAGAGTACATGGGGGTTACACACAGAGTGCAGAGCTGTCCCTTGTAAACACAGAAACCAGATTTCTGTGTTTACAAGTGATTGTGGTGAGCAGGCACCAAAGGGTCTGAGCCAGAGGTGGTGGAACTGAGTTCCACCAAGTTCCCCCTGAAAAAAAGCCCTGTGTACAATAGTATAGTAGAAAAAGGCGTAATCATTCAGGAAAGTAACTCTTATAAATGTAAATAAAAATAGATAACCTAGCGGATTGTAGGATAAGATTATGTAACACGAAGTGTCATAATCATCGCTTCATGGCAGCTATTTCATGACAAGTAATTGAGAAATTAAGTTGATTGAAATAATATAATGTGACAGCAGGAAGGTAAAGTCACCTGGTTGCATCCAGGGGGGTAGATATATTTCGCCCAGATTCAGGCTTTACGCCGACTTATACAACTAGGTGGAGAGTTGTATAAGCCCAGCTGAGGCTAGTGGGCTCATGGATGACTCATACCTCTAGGGAGAGTGTGGGGCGTCGTGCAGACAGGGAGTTGATGAGACCAGCTGAAGCTTGTCAGCTCATTTAGGCCTCTATAAGAACTCCCAGATTCATTAGGTGTTTGCTCATGCCTGGAACCAGACCTGTGTGGACTGTCTAGGGAGAGTGAACCCCTGTGCGGTGAGACAAAGCCTGTGTGGCTATTTGCTTGGACATTTAAAACCAGGGACTTAGGGACTAGGACAGCACTAGGCTGATCCCAGTTGTTAGTTAGGAAACCTGTATGTTTACTCAGAGGTCAAGTTGACCAGGATTTATTTTATTTATGTTTCTTTTGCTTTGCTGTGTTTTGTCACTGTAAATAGAAAATAAACCGCACCTTTTTGATTTTGAAAACCACAACCTCCGTTTGCTGGGCCTGTTTTTGTGTGGGGAGCCCATCCCGGGGGTCACACACACCCGCTGCCGAGCTAACCCCGTCACAGTTGGTGGAGAACCAGTGGCAGTTTTTTTTAAGCCAGCATGGAGGAGATACTGAAACAGCTGGCTCTAGCAAATGCCAATCAACAGCAGACAAATGCAGGTTTGCAAAGGAGCCTTGCAGCCCAGCAGCAAGCTCACCAACAGAGTCTGGAAGCTCAGCAACAAGCCCAGCAGCAATCTGAGGCCCGCTTCATAGACCTGTTACAGAAGCAAGAGCAGAGACTACAACAAATGGAAGCAGTAATGCAGCAACGTCCGCAGACCAGTGAGGAAAGCCGTCCCACTAATACCGCGTCCTTGGGGTGAGTCGTTTATTGACAAAAATGACTGGAGAGGACGATCCAGAGGTATTTTTGACCACATTTGAAAGGACCGCTGAAAGAGAAAAGTGGCCTGAGGAGCAGTGGGCTGGACTGGTGGCTCCTCTGTTAACTGGTGAATCGCAGAAAGCTTACTATGACCTAGAGCCTAACCAAGCAAAAGACTATGTGATGCTAAAAGCTGAAATTTTGGCAAGGCTGGGTGTCACCCAGGCTGTCCGGGCTCAGCGTGTGCATAACTGGACTTTCCAGCTTGGAAAACCCCCCAGGTCTCAAATGTATGATCTCATTCACCTGAGCAGAAAGTGGCTACAGCCAGAGACTTTGTCCGCACCAAAGATTGTGGAACGTGTTGTAATGGATCGGTTTTTGAGAGCTCTTCCTACTGCCATCCAAAAGTGGGTAAGCCATGGAGACCCAGAGACGGCCGATGGTCTTGTGGATCGTGTGGAGAAATACTTGGCTACAGAGAACCTGACGGCCTCTTCCAGAGACACTCGGACTTTCCACCCTAAGACCAGACCATCCCCAGGGGCGGATAAGAGGATTCCAAGGGGTGAGGGTGGAGAGAGTGAGAGGGTGGGAGCTCTACCCCAAGTTTGGCGAGAACAGCCTGGGAAATCAGCGGCTCAAGAGGCGGCAAGAAGGATCGTTTGCTACCGCTGCCGGCAAGCGGGACATATTGCAGCCAATTGCCCGGTTGTGGAGGAACCCATGCAGTGTGACTTTCTGACGGGCAGACGTCAGTCGCTGTGTGCGACAGTCGCATGCACTGCCATTCGAGGAACTGAGAAACATTTATGCAAAATGTGTGTTAATGGTAGAAATGTTGTGGTATTGCTGGATTCAGGTAGCCTTGTGACCCTAATAAAGGCTGAGTTAGTTAAAACAGAGGTCTTTGGGAATAGCAAGGTAGCTGTTATTTGTGTGCATGGGGACACCCGAGAGTATGCAGTGACTACAGTGTGTTTCGAGACCCCCAAAGGTACCCTCTCTCATCCAGTGGGCTTAGTATCTCAGTTACCGCATGACGCCATTGTGGGAAGGGATTTTCCGAAGTTCTGGGAACTGTGGGATGATCCTGAGCCCCCCACTGGTGCCCCTATGTACCAGGAATGTGATAGCCAGAACTCCCCTGAGAGTGGTGAGGACTCTCCGGAATTTCCCTTATCAGTATTGGCAGGGGAGACTCAAGAAACTGGAGAGGAGCCCACCTCCTCAGACGAAAACCTACCGTCTGTGGAGTTTTCTGATCTTGAGGTTCACAGGGAAAACTTTGCCACAGAACAGTTGAAAGACCCCGCCCTAATAAAGGCACGGGAAAACGTAGTGAAAATAGATGGCGAGTTAGTGAACCCAGATAATACCTGCACTTACCCATACTTCAGCGTAGAGAAGGACCTACTGTATCGGGTGGCAAAAAGGGCAGAAGAAACCGTTGAGCAGCTTGTGGTGCCCAAACCTTACAGGAAGTTGGTGTTGGAGTTGGCCCATGGGCACATTCTTGGAGGTCATCTGGGGACAGAGAAAACCCGAGAGAGGGTATTACAGAGATTCTATTGGCCGGGGGTGATGAAGGACATAGAAAATTATTGTTCCTCCTGCCCTGTGTGTCAGAGGTCGGCCCCGATGCCACATTTCCGTAGCCCGCTGGTCCCTTTACCCATCATTGAGGTCCCGTTTGAGAGGATCGCCATGGATTTGGTAGGGCCTATAATCAAGTCCGCTAGGGGGCACCAGTACATATTAGTTATAATGGACTATGCCACCCGTTATCCAGAAGCGATCCCTCTCCGAAATACCTCGGCCAAAACCATAGCCAAAGAGCTATCTCTTGTGTTTAGCCGGGTGGGTATTTGTAAAGAACTGCTTACGGACCAAGGTACACCCTTTATGTCCCGGGTTATGAAGGAGCTGTGTAAATTGTTCAAAGTGACGCAATTACGTACATCTGTGTATCACCCCCAAACCGATGGGCTGGTTGAAAGATTCAACAAAACCCTAAAACAAATGTTGAAGAAAGTGGTGGATAGAGATGGAAAGGATTGGGACTGTCTACTTCCTTATCTGATGTTTGCTATTAGGGAGGTGCCCCAATCCTCTACGGGATTCTCCCCCTTTGAGTTACTGTATGGGAGACACCCAAGAGGGCTGTTGGATATTGCCAAGGAAACTTGGGAAAGTGAGAGTTCTCCCCACAGGAGTGTGATTGAGCATGTCGCCCTGATGCAAGACCGAATTGCACAGGTAATGCCCATCGTGAAGGAACATTTGGCCCAAGCGCAGTTAGCACAGCAGAGAGTGTACAACCGTGGAGCCAAGACCCGTACCTTTTCCCCGGGGGATAGGATACTGGTACTTGTCCCTACGGTTGAAAGTAAATTCCTTGCCAAATGGCAAGGCCCCTATGAGATAATGGAAAAAGTGAGCGAAGTGAATTACAAGGTCAGACAACCAGGAAGGCGAAAGCCCGAACAGATCTATCACGTTAATCTGTTGAAAGCCTGGAGGGATAGAGAGTCCCTAGTCGCAGACACTTGGTCACCAGCTCAAACTGGTTGCGTGATTCCTGAGGTTGGAATAGCAGCCACCTTGTCACAACCCCAACAACAGGAGGTTAAGGAGTTTGTGCTTCGCAACAAGGAGGTATTCTCTGAGCTGCCGGGACAAACATCTGGGGTAGAGCATGACATCATTACCCCGCCCGGTGAAAGGGTGAAGTTAAAACCCTATCGGATCCCAGAGGCCCGACGGGAGGCAATACGGGAGGAAGTACAGAAAATGCTGAACTTAGGGGTGATAGAGGAGTCCCAAAGTGATTGGTCTAGTCCCATTGTGTTGGTGCCTAAACCGGATGGGAGCTGGCGATTTTGTAACGATTTTCGTCAGTTGAACAAAGTTACAAAATTTGACACCTACCCCATGCCACGTATAGATGAGTTGATCGACCGGCTGGGAACAGCCCGATACATGACGACTCTTGACCTCACAAAAGGGTATTGGCAAATCCCCCTGGCCAAGTCGGCCAAAGAGAAAACCGCATTTGTAACCCCAGACGGGGCGTTCCAATATAAAAGAATGCCGTTCGGGTTACAGAATGCGCCGGCCACATTCCAGCGGAAAATGGACCAGATGCTGAGGCCCCATCGGAAGTATGCTGCGGCTTACCTGGATGACGTAATTGTCCATAGCACAGATTGGGCCTCACATCTGCCAAAAGTGCAAGCAGTCCTGGACTCTGTTCGGGAAGCGGGGTTTACGGCTAACCCCAAGAAGTGTACCATTGGGCAGGAGGAGGCCAAATATCTTGGGTACACCATTGGGAGGGGAGTAATAAAACCCCAACTCAACAAAGTCGAGGCCATCCAGAGTTGGCCACGTCCCAACAGCAAGAAGCAGGTATGAGCCTTTCTGGGAATCGCTGGGTATTATCGGCGATTCATTCCCCACTTTGCTTCTAAGGCTGTGCCCCTAACCAACCTGACGAAGGGGAAAGGGTCGGTCATGATTAAATGGACCCCCGAGGCTGAGGCAGCATTCCAATTCTTGAAACAAGCCTTATGTAGCCAGCCAGTGTTGTACTCACCCGACTTCTCTAAAGACTTTGTCGTACAAAGTGATGCATCAGATGTGGGGTTAGGAGCAGTATTGTCCCAGGTCTGGAACGGGGAAGAGCACCCAGTCATTTACCTCAGCAGGAAGTTGAAGTCCCATGAGGTAAATTACGCCACCGTTGAAAAGGAGTGTTTAGCGGTGAAGTGGGCTCTAGATTCCCTTCGGTACTACCTGCTAGGTAGGCACTTTGACATGGTTACGGATCACGCTCCGTTAAAGTGGATGGCTCAAAACAAGGAAACAAATAGAAGAGTGAATAGGTGGTTCCTGGCCCTCCAGGAATTCAACTTCACAGTAAAGCATCGCCCTGGCGTTCAAATGGGGAATGTGGATGCTTTGTCTCGAGTACATGAATGCCTGATTGCTGGTGTTCCAACCCCGAGGTTAAAACAAGAGGGGGGGGGTATGTGACAGCAGGAAGGTAAAGTCACCTGGTTGCATCCAGGGGGGTAGATATATTTCGCCCAGATTCAGGCTTTACGCCGACTTATACAACTAGGTGGAGAGTTGTATAAGCCCAGCTGAGGCTAGTGGGCTCATGGATGACTCATACCTCTAGGGAGAGTGTGGGGCGTCGTGCAGACAGGGAGTTGATGAGACCAGCTGAAGCTTGTCAGCTCATTTAGGCCTCTATAAGAACTCCCAGATTCATTAGGTGTTTGCTCATGCCTGGAACCAGACCTGTGTGGACTGTCTAGGGAGAGTGAACCCCTGTGCGGTGAGACAAAGCCTGTGTGGCTATTTGCTTGGACATTTAAAACCAGGGACTTAGGGACTAGGACAGCACTAGGCTGATCCCAGTTGTTAGTTAGGAAACCTGTATGTTTACTCAGAGGTCAAGTTGACCAGGATTTATTTTATTTATGTTTCTTTTGCTTTGCTGTGTTTTGTCACTGTAAATAGAAAATAAACCGCACCTTTTTGATTTTGAAAACCACAACCTCCGTTTGCTGGGCCTGTTTTTGTGTGGGTAGCCCATCCCGGGGGTCACACACACCCGCTGCCGAGCTAACCCCCTCACAATAATATAATTTTTGTCATCTATGAAGAGATTGGAATTGAATGAACCTATAAAGAAATATAAAGTTAATGTGTTATAGCAGGGGTGTCAAACTCAATTTCATCGTGGGCCGCATCAGCATTATGATTGCCCTCAAAAGGGCCGGTTGTATCTGTAAGATTAGATGTCCAGCACATCCCCTTCCCTTTACATTAGATGTCAAGATCCACCCCACCATCAGAAGTTGAGTTCCCCACTCTCCCTTACATCACAGTGCACCCCCCTTTCCTTATGCTGCTGCTGGGAAGAAGCTGGATGCATTGCTTGAAAGCAGAAAGTAGGGGTCTGGAGGAGGACTAGAGGAGGGCTGGAGCTCTCCTGCAGCTGCAGGAGAGGTGTGAGGGCCACATGAAATGGCCTGGAGGGCCAGATTTGGCCCGCAGGCCTTGTGTTTGACACCTGTGTGTTATAGAATAGCTGGGGGAATAAATTAGGCTAAACCAGG
Source organism: Rana muscosa (assembly GCA_029206835.1). Lineage (NCBI taxonomy): Eukaryota > Metazoa > Chordata > Amphibia > Anura > Ranidae > Rana > Rana muscosa. The sequence goes on along the minus strand of CM055116.1, from coordinate 402,090,153 downwards.
GCCAAGTTCCTTCTCTTGGCTTTTTCTGCTGCGAAGGTCAAAAATCCCAACCATTCAAAGCATATTACAGTTGGTCACGTGACCTTATCCCTTTTTAGGGCAGTAACTTCAACTCATTTTCACAGATTTTATAAAAAAATGGTCCTGTTGTCATTGTTGAATTACTTTTATTTTGTAAAGTAAAAATGATAATAGTGATGCTGCCATCCTTGGAGAGAGGAGCACAATCTTCATCTACACATAATGATTATGTTACATGCCAGAAAAGAATTTTTTTTGTCTATGGTTTTTATTATAAGCTAAGTATGTTATGAAAGTAGATTTGTAATTAGGATTTTTTACGGGAAGTAAACGACAGGTTTGAAAGCATCTACTTACTTTAAACCTGAAAAACCTGCAGTCATTATCTTAAGTGCAGAAACTTCAAAGGGGTATTTCTGATCCATGATGACTCTACATAAAATGATACATGTATGCAGCAAAAGGTTTGTGCATATAGAAACCATGGCTTACTATTATGCTGTATGTGTGCTTTAGAAAGTACGTGCTATAACATTTTAAACAGGCACCAAATAGCGAGGGATTGATACAAAACTGCTTTTTTTTTTTTTTCAGCTTAAGTCTTCCTTTCGCCATGAAAACCTTCATTCCAGTTGCGCCTTTTCACTATGCAGTGCTATGCCTCATGTGTCTGCAGTGTATGCTAGCTGGAGTTACTGCTCTGTAAAGGCTTTGCTTGCCACCAATAAGCTGACACTATTCACAAAGCAATTGTTGGGTGCTCAGACTGTAATAAGGACATGCCTAACGTAAGTACGCATGTTCTAGTGAAAGGCAGCATGGAGAAAATGCTGCTTCTCCCATTCAGCTATCTCCTGACATCGGAAGCCACCAATGAAAGGTAATGTGTGTTCTTATTCCACCTTTCTTACTGATAATGCTATGCTAAAAACTGGTGATGCATCTTAAGGCATTGCGTCAATTTTCTACAGCTAATCACTGCTTTTGTGTGAATTAATGAGCTAAAAGCATAGCAGTAAGCCTGATTCGGATCATGTGGCTTCTTCTGGCTGTCATCAGAATGGAGAGCTCATAAAGGCTTCACAAACCAAAGGAACTGGCGTGTGCCAGCCGTATTGGGAGCAGTCAGGTTCTGCATGACACCCCTTGTAATATTGTAATTGTCACAGACAGCCTGCAAAGCCTACCCCCCTGTCTGATACAGAGCCAGATGATGTAATAGTCTATATCTCATGCATTGTACATATACACTCTACATATATTTAGATACTGCTAAGTCATTTCATTAAAATGTTTGTATGCATTTCCAGAACACCACTATGGCAGGCCATACACGGTTCAGCAGGAACCGGCCCGAGACTCGAACCATGTATGGGCAGGCTGAATGTACTAAGCTAATCGGTCGATCAACTTATGTACAACCAGCATGGTTTTACATGCAATTATCGCTAGCGGCTGCTATAGGGAAGAAAGGAAAGAAATTTGCTCTGTGTATGGCCAGCCTATCTCTATCTTGAATATTAGACATGTGCAGAACGAAAAAATGTGTTTAGTTTTGATTCGTTATTTACATAAATTCGTTTTAATTAAATTTGATTTTGGAATTTGTTTAATTTATTTGTTTTCGGATCGATTTGAAAAAAATGTGAGTTCGAAAAGTTTTCGAATTCGAATAGTTTTTGAATTTGAATCGTTTTTGAATTTGAATCGTTTTCCAATTTGCAAAGAGAATAAAATAGAATAGAAAATAAAGGAATAGAATAGAAAAAAAATGAATAGAATAGAAAATAATATAACAGAAAATAAAAGACTAGAATGTAATACAGTAAAACAGAACACAATAGGATAGAAAATAAAAGAATAGAATAGAAAGAAATAGAATAGAATAAAAAAGAATAGAATAAAATAGATTATAACCATCTTTGAATAGAATAGAAAAGAATAGAATTAAAAAACAAACAATATAATAGATTAGAATAGAAAGAAGTTAACCATTTTCCAAAAGTAAAATTATATTAATTCAAATTTTAATACAATAGAAAATAATACAATGGAATAGAATAGAAAATAACACAATAGTATAGAAAAACTGAAAAGAATAGAATGAATATAACCATCTTCCTCTTCTAATCTATCTTATTCAAATTCAAATTGATTCTATTTGAATTTTGGGAAATGGTTAAATTCTTTCTATTCTAATCTAGTTATTTATATTATTTTTTTATTTGTTTATTCTATTCTTTTCTATTCTATTGTATTTTTTATTATATTCTTTTCTATTCTATTTTCTATTCAAATTTATTCTATTCGAAATTCGAATTTCGGAAGATGGTTATGTTCATTTTATTCAGTTTTTTTCTATATTATTCTGTTATTTTCTATTATATTTTAATCAATTTTTTTTCTATTCTATTCAAATTTAAATTGATTCTATTAGAATTTTGTGAAATTGTTATATTCTTTCTATTCTAATCTATTCTATTCTATTGTTTTTTTAATTATATTCTTTTCTATTCTATTGTAGTCTATTTTTTTTCTATTGTATTCTTTTCTATTCTATTCTTTTCCTATTTATTCGAATTCAAATTTATTCTAATTGAAATTCAAATTTCAGAAGATGGTTATATTCTTTCTATGTTATTCTATTTGTTTCTATTATATTCTAGTCTATTCTGTTCTTTTATTTTCTATTCTATTTTGTTCTGTTTTTCTCTATTATATTCTATTCTTTTATTTTCTGTTATATTCTTTACTAGTCTATTATTACTTTTTTCTATTCTATTCCTTTATTTTTTATTCTATTTTATTCTCTCTGGAAATGCAAAAACGATATGAATTTGAAAAGTATTCTAAAACGATTTGAATTAGAATTTTCGTTATTTCGGATTTGTTTAAATTCGGTACTATTGTAATTTGTAACTTTGGATACATCCGAATTAAAATAAAAAATGAAAATTCGTCCGAATTTGAATTCAGAACGAAACAAACCGCACATGTATATTGGATATATGTATTTTCATTGTAAAATGTTAAGTGGTAACTTGGTAACTTCTAGCAGATCAGCATCTATTGGTGCTGTTTATTTGTAGCTTATATACTGCGTTGTTTAGGAGAAAGTTAAAGCTTTACCCCAACACTTCATATTCCTGATATGTGCCTGCTGTACCATGTTCTTTTTGTATTGTTGCCTTTATGTGAAATCCCTGGTGTTCCTGACATGTATTTGCAAATGCGTGCAACTAAACCCCTGTTTTTAACGCACTGTTAGACAGGTGAATTCGGTTGGTTGCTGATTGGTTGGTAAGTTGAGCTTGGTTATTTGTTATTTTTATCTTTGTTTACATGCGATTCACCCTTCCAATGCTCCTTGCTGTGAAGACCAGTCATAGATAGGGGCAGTGACATTTGTTTTTGTTCCTGACAGTCCCCTACTTTACTGAGAACTGAGCAATCAGCTGTGTTTGGTCGCTCAGTTCTCAGTCTTAAGCCCCGTACATACGGTCGGACTTTTGGCCAACAAACTTCATTTTGAGCAAGTTGAACCAACAATCCGACCGTGTGTACGCTCCATCGGACAAACTTTTTTGGTTTTTCTTTGTTTTCATCGGACAAAAGTTCGGTCTGCAAACGGACAAATTTTTGGCCAACAAAAGTCCGATGGAGCAAAGTCCGACCGTGTGTACAGAAAACCATCGGACTTTTGTCCGATGGACAAAACAAATAATGTTAAAATCAACCAACAATAGCAGAAGTTGACCAATGTAAAGAGCAGAAAAACCACGCGATGTTGGAAGAAGTTTTGGGAAAGTTTTCAGAAAAGTCCTGTGGTGTGTATGCTATGGGTGTTCCCGGCCAACTCCGTTCGGACAAAAATCCACGGAAAAGTCCGATGGAAGTCCGACCGTGTGTACGGAGCTTTAGAAGCAGTGGGGGACAAATGCTGCATCCACCTAGCTGAGTATAACTTTTTTTTATTCAAACCCAAACTTCTCTTTTAAGGTGCACCGACTAATAACAAACCAACTGTGTATTGCCTGTCATTTTGCCATTCTGATGTTATTGTATTATCTTTAGCAGGGGTCTCTAAACGTTTTAAACAGAGGACCAGTTTACTGTCCTTCAGACTTCAGGGGGCCCGGATGTTGGTGTTAGTAGGAGGAATAGTACCCCATTGTTGATGTCCGTGGGAGGAATAGTACCTCATCATTGGTGTCAGTGGGAAGAACAGTACCCAATCGTTGGTATCAGTAGGAAGAATAGTATCCTATCATTGGAGTCAGTAGGAAGAATGGAGCCCCATAAATGGTGTCATTGGAAGGAATAATGTCTCGTATCGCTAGTACCCAATCATTGGTATCAGTAGAAAGAATAGTATCCTATCATTGGTATCAGTAGGAAGAATGGAGCCCCATAGTTTGTCTCAGTGGGAGGAATAATGTCTCGTATCTCTAATACCCAATCATTGGTATCAGTAGGAAGAATTCTAGTCAGTAGGAAGAATTGTGCCCCATAGTTGGTGTCAGTGGGAGGAATACTGTCTCATATCACTAGTACCCAATCATGGGTATCAGTAGAATGAATAGTATCCTATTATTGGTATCAGTAGGAAGAATTGTAGTCAGTAGGAAGAATGGAGCCCCATAGTTGGTCTCAGTGGGAGGAATACTGTCTCATATCACTAGTACCCAATCATTGGTATCAGTAGAATGAATAGTATCCTATCATTGGTATCAGTAGGAAGAATGGTGCCCCATAGTTGGTGTCAGTGGGAGGAATAGTGTCTCATATCACTAGTACCCAATCATGGGTATCAGTAGAATGAATAGTATCCTATTATTGGTATCAGTAGGAAGAATTGTAGTCAGTAGGAAGAATGGAGCCCCATAGTTGGTCTCAGTGGGAGGAATACTGTCTCATATCACTAGTACCCAATCATTGGTATCAGTAGAATGAATAGTATCCTATCATTGGTATCAGTAGGAAGAATGGTGCCCCATAGTTGGTGTCAGTGGGAGGAATAGTGTCTCATATCACTAGTACCCAATCATGGGTATCAGTAGAATGAATAGTATCCTATCATTGGTATCAGTAGGAAGAATTGGAGTCAGTAGGAAGAATGGAGCCCCATAGTTGGTGTCAGTGGGAGGAATAGTGTCTCGTATCACTAGTACCCAATCATTGGTATCAGTAGGAAGAATTGGAGTCAGTAAGAAGAATGGTGCCCCATAGTTGCTGTTAGTGGGAGGAATAGTGTCTCGTATCAGTGAGAAGAACAGTGCCCCAAAGGCCAGATAAGGTCAAACAAAGGGATGCATCTGGCCCCCAGGCCGCAGTTTGGAGACCACTGAACTATAGTAATGATTCAAAAACTGTCATATGTGCTGAAAGTAGTTTTCTTGGCCTAACCTGCTTTTAAACCAGTAAAAATTTAAACAATTTGCTTCAATAAAAATGACCTCCACAGGCCAAGTCCACCTCACAATTAGGAACCAGCATTCCATGGGGTTCTTAAAACTGCAGCACATAACTTTGGGGGCATCTGTCAGGCAACAAAAACTACTGTTTATTGGAAAATTTTGACCAACCAAAGTTCTTTCTGTTCAGAATGTGTATGTTTATGTATTTTTCTGCTATAAATTGTACTTGCGTGTCTTTGTGGTCATATCTTAACTTTCAAATGGAGTGTTTTGAGGCTGAAGAGCTTCTTTAAAGAGATAGCTGTCTGATCTCTAAATGAATCAAAAAGCCAGTTCTGTGAAAGAGAAGAGTTCTCATGCTCACCTTTTCGGCAGTTCATGATTCCCACCTCCTCTCTGTTCTAGCACTGCGGCCTCCTTCAGTCTTTTCTTCATCACTACTGGAATCAGCAGTGATGTAGGGGTTGGTAGAAGGTAAAAGGGTACAGCTGGGATACAGGCATCCAACACTTCTGGAAATGTTGAATGCTGAGGTGAACAATGGAGGCTGCAGGGTTTGAAAGGAGGCGAATTAGGCCACCAGTATACTACCTCGTCTCTTGAAATTAATTAGATTAGCAGTGATGATGTGCAATTACCTGTAGCAACCAGATTTCAATATATTAAAGACAAATACGATAAACAGAAAGATTAATATTATTATTATATAAATGATTAAAAATCTGTGTAAGCTCACAACATTTTCTATTATATTTTTATAAAGTATTGAGAAAAAGTCAGAATTTATTTACGGTATGTTAATGACAGGCAGAAAATCATTGCATTGGGGTACAGATCCTTTTTAATTTTGTGTTGTTTTTGAAAGCTTTACTAATTGTTTAAAGCATTTATCCTAAAACCAACTAGCATCCCCTTTTACCTGTGACAAAACATTATATTTGCATCTTTCATCATGACTGCTAAAAAGTCAAAAGTGGAGAGTTATATGTTAATGCCATTCACCTAGCCAAATTCTGGAAACTAGGGGTAGGTATAGCCTTCGTTAAAAAAAAAAAAAAAAAAACAGAAAAAAAAAACAATATCGGCGCTGCAGAGGGGGAGTGGGATGGAGAGAAGGAGAGGGCCGCAAGAGGGTGAAGTTCCGATTTAATGAACTCTAGGTAGAAAAGGGCAATTTGCATAGGGACTAGATACCAAGTTAATATTTGATATGCTTATTTCAGAGTCATACTTGTAAATTACAGATTGTAGTCCAAGTGGGAGTTTGGCCATCAACTGATTTGTTTAAAGGTAAATCTTTTAAATAGTGATATATTTTAAATTAGAAAACATTGAAGAGATTCGTTTATGTATTTGTGGGTTACATAGGCAGAGGTTCTTAAGAGTTTGGTGAGATCTTTTCCTATAGCAATGAACCCTTTTCAGTGGTCAATTTCTGAAAAGTGACCAGTATGATTTGCCAGTATTGTCCATTCAGTGAGTTTATTAGAGGCAGGCATTATGAGACATTTTCCAAGAAAGCTTTGGTGTTTCTCAAGCCTGGAGGGAATGTGAGGCTCCCAGGCAATGCTTGGACAGATGAAGCAAAGTGAAACTAGACAGCTGGAGACTTTGGTGTCATCACATTTTTTAAAGTGGAACTAAAAGTGATACTAAAGTCTCATTTATTTATTTTTTGTCAAAAATAACATGTCATACGTACCTGCTCTGTGTAGTGGTTTTGAACAGAGCAGCCCAGATCCTCCTCTTCTCGGGTCTCTCACTGGTGATTTTTTTTTTAAAATGGCGCTATTTATATCCGGCGAAACCAAAAGGATGAAGTGCTCGTAGCATCCAGTTTCTTAGGTCGTAGAGATGATTGGAGCGGTTCTGGTCTCCGATCAGCTCTATGGTCAGCTGGTGGAACCACCGCCTGCATTCTCAGGTTCTGGTGGGACAGGGGAGCCTGAGAAAATCATGGAAGGGGGGAACGTCCCCTCCCACTACTTGTAAAAGCATCCTAACGGCTACGAAGGGACCTCTACTCCATCGTCAGAGCTATCTGTCAGGGTGCCGCTGCTCTCTACAGGTTTTAATACTGAGCCTGAATCTGACAGTGAAGACTCCCCATCACACCCATCTGTCATGCTCAGTATCCTGTAGGCCTCTTCACTAGTGTACCTTTCGTTTCACATTTTGGCCAATAAATTTATAGGTACCTAGTGTGACTCACAGGTAAAAAAGCACCTGTTTGTCAAGGACTGTTTGAACCACTACGAAAAAAATGTATCTGCTAGTGCTAGCAGAGATCAGGCCTGACTTTGCTAATGCTGCGGTTTTGTGTGCTGTGTATGTGGCAGGCAATCTGACACTGTCTGGGATTGATGCTAGCTGACGCTAACTGGCGTCATCAAGACACTAATATAGTGATCATAAAAAAGATCTGTACACTGTACTAATGACACTGTGGCAGGGAGTGAAAGGGTTAACTGGGGCGATCAGGGGGTTAAAACTTTATCAGGGAATATGTGGCAGGACCCTGATGCTATATAAGACTGGCGCTAACTGACGCTGATGCTAACTAGCGTCACCCGTGACATTAATACAGTGATCAGAAAAAAGATCTGTACACTGTACTAATGACACTGTGACAGGGAGTGAAAGGGTTAACTGGGGATGATCATGGGGTTAAAACGTTATTAGGTTCAGGGTACCCACCATATATTCCCTATCTGTGACTGACGCTAACTGCCACTAACACTATTTAGTGTCACACCAATACAGTGATCAGTAAAAAATCTGTACACTGTACTTCGTAACAGGGAGTGAAATGGTTAACAAACATTCCTATTACAAGGGATGTTTACATTCCTTGTAATAGGAATAAAAGTGATAAAAAAAAAAAAAAAGGGTAAAAAAAAAAAAAAAAAAGGTAAAATAAAAAAAATACATTTTTTTTTTAAAACGCCCGTCCCCAATAGCTCGCGCTTAGAAGCGAACACACACGTAAGTCCCGCCCGCATATGTAAACGCCGTTCAAACCACATATGTGAGGTATCGCCGCGTGCGTTAGAGCGCGTGCAACAATTCTAGTACTAGATCTCCTCTGTAACTCTAACCTGGTAACCTGTAACAATTTTCAAAACGTCGCCTATGGAGATTTTTAAGTACCGAAGTTTGGCACCATTCCATGAGTGTGCGCAATTTTAAAGCGTGACATGTTAGGTATCTTTTTACTCGGCGTAACATAAGCTTTCATATTTTACAAAAAAATTGGGCTAACTTTACTGTTTTGTTATTTTTTAATTCATGAAACCATTTTTTTCCCCAAAAAAAGGCGTTTGAAAAATTATTGCACAAATACCGTGCAAGATAAAAAGTTGCAACAACCGTCATTTTATTCCCTAGGGTGTCTGCTAAAACAAAACATATATAATGTTTGGGGGTTCTGAGTAATTTTCTAGCAAAAGAATGATGATTTGTACATGTAGGAGAGAAGTGCCAGAATAGGCCAGGTATGGAAGTGGTATAAAAAGCCCTGTATGGAAGTGGTTAAAGCAGTGTCCGGGCAAAATTATACTTTTTAAATAAAAATACCCCTATAATACACAAGCTTAATGTATTCTAGTAAAGTTAGTCTGTAAACTAAGGTCCATTTTGTTAGTTTATAGCAGTAGTTTGTTATTTTATAAACTTACATCAGGATCTCATCCTTGCAGATCTCGCACATGCTCAGTGCAGCACAAGCAGTGTAATAGGTTTCAGGTCAGGTTTCCATAGCAACGGCAGTATCAGAGGAAGTTGCCGTCCCTCAGCTTTGGAAATCTCTCCTCCCCCCTCCAGGAACTAGGAAGTTTATCTACATTTACAAAGATTATAAATCTAGAAATATAAAAAGCTCCTGCAAAAGGTAATTACTTTTTAAAAGATGCTAATTGTAAATGATATCCCTTGTTTCTGTGCAAATGAGAGTATATATATATATATATATATATATTATAAATGTTTAGTAATGCTGTGGCTGTGCTCTCCCCCGGGCTCTGTAATCAGAGCTGAGATGCTCCAGTCTCCTCCCCCACCGCCCATCACTGTGTATAAGAAGCTTTGGTAACCATGGCAACAAAAGCCCAGCAATGCCCATTGCCTCCTTGGATTGATGACACACATCTCCCAGGAGGCATTGCAAACAGGAAATGATGCGATGGGCCGCGGCCCGGGAGGAGGAAGTGAAGAATGAATACAGCAGATATACAGTAGGTGCTGAGAAAAAAAAAATATCTAATTCGTTTACAGTGAACAATTTAGTGAGGGATGCTGAGGAGTTGAAAATGTGGGTGGAACTCCACTTTAAGTCTTTTAAGATCCTGATAATTTGAGCCTTTAGCATCTCGTGGCAAACAGAAGTCAGATCACAAGCACATATAGAGTAAAGAGGAGTACTTTAGTATACCTAATGCTAACAAAGGTGTTGTCTCAATATCTATTTAACTTTATACATGGGTTAGTAGAGTATGGATTATTCGTATTCATAGTAAAAAGGAAAGAGAAGAAGTTTTTATAGTTATCCTAGCAGTAGGACCGGTTAAATATGAGTAAGTCTGCTCCATATATTGCAAAGTATAGTCATATAGAAATCAGGAGGGGGTGATAAATAAGAATAATAAGAATTTGAGAGTGTATACAGTGGGGCAAAAAAGTATTTAGTCAGCCACCAATTGTGCAAGTTCTCCCACTTAAAAAGATGAGCGAGGCCTGTAATTATCATCATAGGTATACCTCAACTATGAGAGACAAAATGTGGAAACAAATCCAGACAATCACATTGTCTGATTTGGAAAGAATTTATTTGCAAATTATGGTGTAAAATAAGTATTTAGTCACCTACAAACAAGCAAGATTTCTGGCTCTCACAGACCTGTATCTTCTTCTTTAAGAGGCTCCTCTGTCCTCCACTCATTACCTGTACTAATGGCACCTGTTTGAACTTGTTATCAGTATAAAAGACACCTGTCTACAACCTCAAACAGTCACACTCCAAACTCCACTATGGTGAAGACCAAAGAGCTGTCGAAGGACACCAGAAACAAAATTGTAGACCTGCACCAGGCTGGGAAGACTGAATCTGCAATAGGCAAGCAGCTTGGTGTGAAAAAATCAACTGTGGGAGCAATAATTAGAAAATGGAAGACATACAAGACCACTGATAATCTCCCTCGATCTGGGGCTCCATGCAAGATCTCACCCCGTGGGGTCAAAATGATCACAAGAACGGTGAGCAAAAATCCCAGAACGTGTCCCCCTGCTTAAGCCAGTACATGTCCGGGCCCGTCTGAGGTTTGCTAGAGAGCATTTGGATGATCCAGAAGAAGATTGGGAGAATGTCATATGTTCAGATGAAACCAAAGTAGAACTGTTTGGTAGAAACACAACTCGTCGTGTTTGGAGGAGAGAGAATGCTGAGTTGCAACGAAAGAACACCATACCTACTGTGAAGCATGGGTGTGGCAACATCATGCTTTGGGGCTGTTTCTCTGCAAAGGGAACAGGACAACTGATCCGTGTACATGAAAGAATGAATGGGGCCATGTATCATGAGATTTTGAGTGCAAACCTCCTCCCATCAGCAAGGGCATTGAAGATGAAACGTGGCTGGGTCTTTCAGCATGACAATGATCCCAAACACACCGCCCGGGCAATGAAGGAGTGGCTTCGTAAGAAGCATTTCAAGGTCCTGGAGTGGCCTAGCCAGTCTCCAGATCTCAACCCCATAGAAAACCTTTGGAGGGAGTTGAAAGTCCGTGTTGCCCAGCGATAGCCCCAAAACATCACTGCTCTAGAGGAGATCTGCAGGGAGGAATGGGCCAACATACCAGCAACAGTGTGTGACAACCTTGTGAAGACTAATGCCGCGTACACACGATCGTTTTTTCTGTTGAAAAAAGGCCGATGGACTTTTTTCATCGGACAAACCGGTCGTGTGTGGGCCCCATCGGTCTTTTTTCCATCGGCATAAAAAAATAGAACATGTTTTAAATGGGAAAAAAAACGATAGCAAATTCCGATCGTCTGTGTGGAACTCCATCGGAGCAAAAACCCACGCATGCTCAGAATCAAGTCGACGCATGCTCAGAAGCATTGAACTTCATTTTCTCGGCTCGTCTGAGTGTTTTACTTCACGGCCTTTGGGACGGTCGGATTTTTGACTGATGGTGTGTAGGCAAGACTGATGGAAGTCAGCTTCATCGGATTTCCGATGGAAAAATCCATCGGATTAGAATTAGAATTAGAATCAGATTAGAATCCATAGGAAATCCGATCGTGTGTACAGGGCTTAACACCAAATAAAAAAGTTGAGGACTACTTTGCTTGGTCCCTCCCGCTGTAAATTTTGAGCAATCTCTGTAGATGTTGTAAAGTCATAAAATATCTGGGAATCCAGCCTGGCCCCTTAGAAAAAAAAACTTCCTATTTGTTACTGACCATGCTAAGCACAAAAGCAGATCCCTCTTAGTGTGATCGGCTTGCATGTCTTCTTCTGACTTGCGAGCTACAGGGCATAATGCAGACACAGGGATTGCCTGCAGTCCCAAAGTCAGATTAAAGCTGCCTTTTCTGCAGCCTTTCACAGTTATTTATGATGTTTATGAGAAAGGAGGTGCTAAAGACAGGGAGTGGCAGGGGATGTCAATAATCCCTATAACCTTGCTTACAATACAAGAACATGTCTGGGATTCTATGGATCTAAGGACTACCAGGAAAAGTGCCATTGATGGACCCTGACAAGCATCTTCAGTAATCTCCACTACTAGGCCTCTAAGCTGCAGGTGAAGAGGGGGACCAAGTGGCCACATGAGCGACACTAACAGCCCATCAAAAAATGCATTTGCATATTTTTTTAGGATCAGTTTACAGTCAATTTGCACATCTGCTTTTTGTTTGGTTCAGTTTTTATCCATAAGCATTTAGTTACACATTTGTTACATCTTTTTTTGTTTAAGTTCCCATGACTCTATATAGTGTGTGTGTGTGTGATTATATATATATATATATATATATAGAGAGAGAGAGAGAGAGAGACAGAGACAGACAGAAAGGGACAAATAACTTTTGGAAGCACAAGATACATAATGAGCAATATTGCAAATTTACACTTACCACGCTTCTCCTTCTGCCTCCCACTCAGTGTTGCCCAATTCGGAGTTACAGCATAGAACACTTTCTGCCACAGCTTCTCCTTCTTCACCCTGCCACGTTATTGTTTGCAGGTGACATTCTGTAGACCTGGCCTACCATAGAAAATCTGAAGAAGAGTCTCATTGGAGACACACCTTGCCATCTTCACACCTGGGTGGCTTTCATTTTCAGTTTAAATAATGGACTGAACTAATTATGCTGATGACATCCATTTATATCAGTAAGCCTGCATGAAGACACAGACCTATTCTGTTTCTAATTGTGGACCTAAACAGACATGGATCTATACTGATGGTCATCTGTATACAACCCCAATTCCAAAAAAGTTGTGACACTGTACAATCTACATAAAAACAGACTGCAATGATCTGCAAATCTCATAAAGCCATATTTTAGTCACAGTAGAAAATATAAAACATATCACATGTTTAAACTGAGCAAACCATTTTAGGAAGAAAAAAAAAGAAGGTAATTTTAAGATTGATGGCAGCAACATGTTTCAAAAAAGTTGGAACAGGGCAACAAACAGCTGTCAAAGTAAGTGGCACTAATAAGGAAGATTTGGAAGAACATTTTGCAACTAATTAGGTTGATTGGCAACAGGTCGGTATCATGATTGGGTATAAAAACAGAATCTTAGAGAGTTAAAGTGTTTCAGAAGTAAAGAAAGGCAGAGGTTCACCAATCTGTAAAAAAAAAGGTGTGTCTAAAAATTGTCAATTTCAGAATAATGTTCCTCAATGTAAAATTGCAAAGACTTTAATCATATCATCATCTACAGTACATATCATCACAAGATTCAAAGAATCTGGAGAAATCTCTGTGCGCAAGAGATAAGGCAGAAGCGTAATATTGGATGCCCATGATCTTTGAGCCCTCAGGCGGCATTGTATTAAATGGAAAAAACTAGACAAAATAAACCATAACAATTGTGCTTAGGTTATGCAATGGAAGCAGCAACTCTCCTGTATAACACTAGTACAGTATAAGAAAATTAAAAGAAAATAGAATCGCGCTAAACCTGTGAATCAAAAGTGTGAATCATAAACTAATCAATGAAAAGCACCAATGTGAAGGAATCATATAAATTAAGTGAAAAATATATATGTGAAAAATTCCTTACAAAAATATATGAAAAAACATGACAAACGTGTCTAAAGGCCTTCAATGTCCAGAACAGACTGAAAAGTCTGTGTGTATTAAATAAATATGACATCCACCTGTGCAGAGCTTAATGAATAAAGTCCATCCATATATGAAAAAGGCCTCTCCAAACGCTAGTGGAAAAAGAAACCGTGCTGAATCCACCACCACTTTAGAAGGAATCATTCCTTACCAGATATCCGTGATCCTCCGTTACAGAGGATCAAGGAAAGCATGTAGTAAAAGCACAGCTTGTTCCCAAAGTACACCGAACGCGCTCACCACTCTTCAGATCACCTCATTGACATTCAAACCCGTGGATGGATACACGTGGCACCTCCAATGGCAAAAGAACTGGATCCTCCTCACTCACTCCTGCAAGTCTGCTGCGGTTTCTGTCAGTCTCCCTCCTAGAGTCGGCTTCCTCCTCCGACCGCTGTTCCAGCAAGAGCTCTGCTTCTTCATACACACTCAGGGAGGAGAGAAAGGGGAAGGATATACAGTACATACACACATAGCACAAGGCAGTGGTCACACTACGAGACGTTTTTCAGGGCTGCAGTTCCTCTGAGCTCCACAAGGCGGTGATCCGGTATTGTATTAAAGACCGTCATAATTCTGTGATGTACATCACTGCATGGGCTCAGGAATACTTCCAACAATCACTGTCTGTGAACACAGTTCTCTGTAACATCCAAAAATGCAAGTTAAAGTTCTATCATGCAAAGAAGCCAAATCTGAACATGAACCAGAAACACGACCATCTTCTCTGGCCCAAAGCTCATTTAAAATGGTCTGTTGCAAAGTGGAAAACTGTTTTGTGTTCAGAAGAATCAAAATTTGAGATTTTTTTTGGCAGTCATGGGCACCATGTCCTCTGTACTAAAGAGGAGAGGGACCCTCTGGCTTGTTATCAGCGCTCAGTTCAAAAGTCTGCATCTCTGATGGTATGGGGGTGGATTAGTGCGTATGGAATTGGCAGCTTGCACATCTAGAAAGGCACCATCAATGCTGAAAGATATATCCAGGTTTTGGAGAAGCATATTCTCCCATCCAGATGATGTCTTTTTCAGGGAAGACCTTGCATATTTCAGCAGGACAATGCTAAATTACATGAAACATCCATGACAACAGCATGGCTTTGTAGTAGAAGAGGTGCTAAACGGGCTTGCCTGCAGTCCAGACCTTTAACCAATTGAAAATGTTTGGCACATCTTGAAATGAAACATACAAACGAAAATACAATATACAATAAGACCCAGGACCATTGAGCAGTTAGAATTCTATATCAGGCAGGAATGGAACAACATTCCTCTGCCAAAACTTCAGCAACCGGTCTCCTCAGTTCCCAGACTTTTACAGAGTGTTGTTAAAAGAAAAGGGGATGCTAAACCATGGTAAACATGGCCCTGTCCCAACTTTTTTGAGACGTGTTGCTCTCATCAATTTCAAAATTACCTTATTTGTAAACATTTGGTATGTTTTCTATTTTTCTCTTGTGAATAAAATATGGGTTTATGAGACGTGCAAATTATTGCATTCTGTTTTTATGTACATTTTACACAGCGACCCAACTTTTTTGGAATTGGGGTTGTATATCCTCACACCCATTGCAATACATCACTGCCTGTTTTCCATCCACAAAAGAAGAAATTAAAAACAGACGGGTCAAACGCCCTTGTGAAAAGGGTCAAAATGTTTATGGATCATACCTGGAATGTTTAGCTTGTTTTTTAGATACTTTGATTTGCATACACTTTAATATACACATTACCTTTTTCTGTACTATGTATAATTTCGTATACGCTGTACTGTATACTTGTTTGATAAAGAGTGTTTTGAACAAACATAAAACATTTTTTATTTGAATTTCGTGTGCTTACTTATTTATTTATTTACAGTATATGTTACTTATCATTTTCTACTTCATTTGCAGATCAGATTGGAACTATTACAAGTGGTTTTTAGAGTCTCCATACATAAATACATATGATAATTTTGTGGTTTTGCTTTTGAACACCCTTAATGTATTTGTAGCTATCCATAGAAAACCTTAAAGGGCTTGTAAACCCTCGTGTTTTTTCACCTTAATGCATCCTATGCAATTCCTGCCTCCATGCTGCCAAACAAGCCTACTTTGTCTCTCTTATTAATACCTTGTCACCCAGTCCCCGTCGGCTCTTCTTGACCTTTAACTCTCTGCTTCGTCCTTCACCCCCTCTACCCACTAACTCACTCACTGCCCAAGAGATGGCCAATCACTTCAAAGACAAGATTGATGCAATTCGTGAGGACACCTCCACTGTCCGTACATCTTCACCACTCAACATAACTTGCCTAACGGCACTTTCACACTTTCCTCTTTAGAATTGGCTACTATTGAAGAGGTTACAAAACTTTTCTCAGATGCCCACCTAACCAATTGTCCCTTGGACCCTGTTCCCTCACAACTACTATGGTCACCCTCTTCTTCTATCCTATGCTCCCTCACTCACATCTTCAATCTCTCCCTCTTTAGTGGCACCTTCCCCTCCCCTCTAAAGCATGCACAGATCACTCCGATACTTAAAAAGCCCTCACTGGACCCCACCAACCTGAACAACTTAAGGCCCATCTCATTGCTCCCATTCACCTCTAAACTTCTAGAACGCCTAGACTACAACTGTCTTGGCTCCTACCTCAGTGAAAATAACCTTCTTGACCCCTTACAGTCTGGCTTTCGCTCGCAGCACTCCACGGAAACTGCCTTACTAAAAATCACTAACGATTTACTAACTGCTAAAAGCAACAGCCAGTACTCCATACTCCTTCTACTTGACCTCTCTGCAGCCTTTGATACCATTGACAACCCGCTCCTTCTCAATAAACTCTATTCCCTTCGCCTCCAAGATTCTGCTCTATCCTGGTTCTCTGCCTATCTATCACAGCACTCCTTCAGTGTTACCTACAACTCTGTCTCCTCCTCTCCATTGCCCCTTTCTGTGGGGGTCCCCCAAGGCTCTGTTCTTGGACCACTTCTCTTCTCTATCTACACCTCCTCCCTTGGTCACTTGATAACCGCCCAGGGCTTTCAATACCACCTATACACCGATGACACCCAAATCTATCTGTCTACTCCTCACCTCACTCCTTCAGTCTCCTCTCGCATTACTAACTTACTAACTGACATCTCAGCATGGATGTCGCACCACTTCCTTAAACTAAATGTCTCTAAAACTGAGTTACTAATATTCCCCCCTGCCCGTGCCCCCCTCCATGACTTTTCCATCAAAATCAACAATGCAACCATCAGTCCCTCCCCTCACGCCAGGGTACTAGGTGTAATCCTAGACTCTGACTTGTCATTTCAGCCTCAAGTCCAATCGTTGTCAAAAGTTTGTAGAATTCACCTTCACCAGATTTATGCACCTTACCAACCGCTCAGTGTCTGCCAAACCTCTCCTCCAATCCCTACACTGGCTCCCAATCACCCAGCAAATTAAATTCAAAATACTAACCACAACCTACAAAGCCATCCACAACTCTGCCCCGAGCTACATCACCAATCTTGTCTCCAAACATATCCCAAACCCTCCTATCCGCTCTTCTCAAGACCTCCTACTGTCAAGCTCACTCGTCTCCTCCTCCCATGCTTGTCTCCAGGATTTCTCCAGAGCCTCTCCCATCCTCTGGAACTCACTACCTCAACCTGTCCGGCTATCCTCTACTCTTGCTACCTTCAGGCGATCCCTGAAAACTCACCTCTTCAGTGAAGCCTATCACATCTCCAACTAATCTTTTACCACTTCCATCAGCTCATTCCCCACAGTTACAAACTTTTGTACCACCTGCCCCACCCTATTAGATTGTAAGCTCTTCTGAGCAGGGCCCTCTTAATCCTCTTGTATTTTATTGTATTTTAACTGTATCGTCTCCCTTTTATATTATAAAGCGCTGCATAAACTGTTGGCGCTATATAAATCCTGTATAATAATAATAATAATATAATAATAATAATTAAGGTGAAAAAACACCCCCAGCCCCCCCCCCATTTTACTTACCTGAGCCCTGGAATTTCACCCAGCGGAGACCCACTCTTCCTCTGCCCGGGGTTCTCGGCTCTTTATTTGGATAGATTGATGGCAGCGCAGCCATTGGCTCCCGCTGCTGTCAATCAAATCCAATGATGCGGGTGCCAGGGGGGCGGGGCCAAGCCTGGCATTCCTGTCTATGGATGCAAATGCTGGACTCGGGAGCACGCCCGCAAGGTAACCCCCCGGGAGAGCGCTTTTCCTAGGGGGTTATCTGATGTGGGGAGGAGCCGCAAGAGCCGCCGAGGGACCCCAGAAGAGGATGTTCAGGGATCACTCTGGAAAACGAGCTACACAGTGGAGGTAAGTATGATATGTTTGTCATTTAAAAAAAAAAAAAACGAGCCTTTACAATCACTTTAACACCTCCATAATTATGATCATAATTAAAAAAAATCTACATTGTGATATAAATAATAGACTATAGAGAAATTACCATATTTATCGGCGTATAACACGCACTTTTCTCCCCTTACAATCAGGGGGAAATCGTGTGTGCGTGTTATACGCCGATATAGGGCTACCTCGGAGGGGAAGGAGGGAACGAGTGCCACCGAAATAGACAGAGCCGCAATCTCCTGTGTACTCTGTTCGGCTCGCAATCACGCCCAGTCCCACCTCCTAGCATTGATGTCCCACCATTGGACCGTTGTTATGTCCATCATAGCAGACGGGCCAAAGGGGCGGGACGCTGAGCAGAGTACACAGGAGATCCGACTCTGTCTGTTTCAACAATAACAAGGCAGCAGATGCGCACTGATTAGGCTTTAATGATGGGCAAGGCTGCAGATGGGCACTGATCAGACTGAAATGATGGACAAGGCTGCAGATGGGCACTGATCATGCTGCAATGATGGGCAAGGCTGCAGATGGGCAGTGATCATGCTGCAATGATGGGCAAGGCTGCAGATGGGCACTGATCATGCTGCCATGATGGGCAAGGCTGCAGATGGGCACTGATCATGCTGCAATGATGGGCAAGGCTGCAGATGGGTACTGATCATGCTGCAATGATGGACTAGGCTGCAGATGGGTACTGATCAGGCTTCAATGATAGGCAAGGCTGCAGATGGGCACTGTTAATGCTGCAATGATGGGAAGAGCTGCAGATGGGCACTGATAATGCTGCAATAATGGGTAAGGCTGGAGATGGGCACTGATCAGGCTGCAATGATGGTCAAGGCTGCAGATTTGCACTGAGCAGGCTGAAATGATGGGCAATGGCTAGACTGCAGATTAGCAATGGCGAGGCTGCAGATGGGCACTGATCAGGCTTCATTAATGGGTAATGGCGAGACTGCAGATGGGCACTGATAAGGCTGCATTGATGGGCACTTAGCCTTACTTTGCTTCAAAATTCTTAATTTAAAATGTAAGTTTTTTTCCTGAAACTTCTCTTCTAAGCATGTTATACGCTGATAAATACGGTAGTTAAAAAAAACAATATGCCCTACAATTTTCTGTCACCAAAATCATTTAAAAGAAAGTACGTGTTTATAGCTCAGCAATATGGTTTTTGCATTTTGTTTATTTATATGGTGCACCTTGTAGATACACGTCATGCATCCAAAGCAGTTATTCACTTCAGCCTTGCACAATACAACACAGAGTTGTTAGCTGGAAAAACTAGAAGAATGGGCTTTGTTTCCTTGGAGCTGCAAGCCATTCAAAGACACAATAGCAGCACATAACACGTGAGGAGGAAATTGTTTTCTAAAGGAATTGTCAGATAGAGGCAAAGCATTTTACTATATTAAAACTTTTTTTATAAGCGGACTGTACTTTATTGCAATCTGTATTACCTAAATCTGTATAGTATGCATATTTCAACTTTGGAAAGTCTGATGGTTCGTAGGAAAATCAAACTTGATTTTGTTTTCTCTGTCTTCCCACCTTCTTTTGAGGTCCTTCACACCTCTGCAGTCTGATGCAGTGTGTTAACGTGCATACGTTAGTGAGCGTTACAATAAGGGAGCAAATGGGCTGTCAATGTACCATAATCTGAAGTCCTCCTCATTAAGAGAAGTTGCTTTATAGTGAGATATTCTCACTATAAGACCTGATTAATATTCTTGGAAAATATGATATGCTGTTTCCTAACGTATTTCCAGTGATTATGTTCAGAAAATTGTGTATTTGTTTAGCTTGAGTAGTTAAATGCACTCCTCACTAGGGATGAGCTTCGAGTTTGAGTCGAACTCATGTTCGACTCGAACATTGCCTGTTCGCCCGCTCGCCGAACAGCGAACAAATTGGGGTGTTTGCGGCAAATTCGAAAAATCTATGGGAGAAGTCTAAAGTGCTAATTATAAAGGCTTATATGCAAGTTATTGTCCTAAAAAGTGTTTGGGGACCGGGGTCCTGCCCCAGGGGACATGTATCAATGCAAAAAGAAGTTTTAAAAACGGCCGTTTTTTCGGGAGCAGTGATTTTAATAATGCTTAAAATGAAAAAATAAAAGTGAAATATTCCTTTAAATTTCGTACCTGGGGGGTGTGTATGATATGCATGTGAAGTGGCGCACGTTTCCCGTGCTTAGAACTGTCCCTGCAAAAAATGTCATTTTTGAAAGAAAAAAAGTCTTTTAAAACTGACTCGCGGCTATTAATGAATTGTCGGCTCCCGGCAATACATACAAAAGTCATTGATAAAAAAAAAAAAAAAAGCGTGGGGGTTCCCCAGAATTCAATTACCAGGCCCTTCAGGTCTGGAATGGATATTAAGGGGAACCCCGCTGCAAATTTAAAAAAAAATTGACGTGGGGTTCCCCCAAATATCCATTCCAGGCCCTTCAGATCTGGCATGGATTTTAAGGGGAACTCCACCCCAAATTTAAAAAAAAAATGGCGTGGAGTCCCCCTAAAAATCCATACCAGACCCCTTATCCGAGCACGCAACCTGGCCGGCCGCAGGGGAAAAGGGGGGGACGAGAGAGCGGCCCCCCTCCCTCCTGAACCGTACCAGGCCACATGCCCTCAACATGGGGAGGATGTCCCTATGTTGATGGGGACAAGGGCCTCATCCCCACAACCCTTGCCCGGTGGTTGTGGGGGTCTGCGGGCGGGGGGCTTATCGGAATCTGGAAGACTCCTTTAACAAAGGGGACCCCCAGATCCCGGCCCCCCCCCCTATGTGAATTGGTAAGGGGTACGTTGTACCCCTACCATTTCACGAAGAAAGCGTAAAAAAATGTTTAAAAAAACACACAAACACCTTGAAAAAGTCCTTTATTAAAAAAAAACAAAAAAAACCATTCCAGCGGTGAAATCCAGTGTCCCGCGGCGATCCCGATGTCCAGCGCTGTCCTTCATTGGTTGTGCCTGAGCGGACCTGATGGGGAACTCCCTCTCAGTATTTTAAATGTATAGACCCGCCCCTTCTAAAGTTCCCCATCAGGTCCGCTCCCTCGGTATGTCGGACCCGCCTACGTCATTGGCTTGAGCGGGGAACTTCCTTCACTGTGTAATTTAAATTTACATAGTGAAGGAAGTTCCCCGCTCAAGCCAATGACGTAGGCGGGTCTGACATACCGAGGGGGCGGACCTGATGGGGGACTGCTCTCACTTTGGTAATACATGTATAGACCCGCCCCTTCTCATGTTCCGCATCTGGTCCGCTGAGCGGACCTGATGGGGAACTTTAGAAGGGGCGGGTCTATACATTTAAAATACTGAGAGGGAGTTCCCCATCAGGTCCGCTCAGGCACAACCAATGAAGGACAGTGCTGGACATCGGGATCGCCGCGGGACACTGGATTTCACCGCTGGAATGTTTTTTTTTTTTTTTTTAATAAAGGACTTTTTCAAGGTGTTTGTGTGTTTTTTTAAACATTTTTTTACGCTTTCTTCGTGAAATGGTAGGGGTACAATGTACCCCTTACCAATTCACATAGGGGGGGGGCCGGGATCTGGGGGTCCCCTTTGTTAAAGGGGTCTTCCAGATTCCGATAAGCCCCCCGCCCGCAGACCCCCACAACCACCGGGCAAGGGTTGTGGGGATGAGGCCCTTGTCCCCATCAACATGGGGACATCCTCCCCATGTTGAGGGCATGTGGCCTGGTACGGTTCAGGAGGGAGGGGGGCCACTCTCTCGTCCCCCCCTTTTCCCCTGCGGCCGGCCAGGTTGCGTGCTCGGATAAGGGGTCTGGTATGGATTTTTAGGGGGACTCCACGCCATTTTTTTTTTTAATTTGGGGTGGAGTTCCCCTTAAAATCCATGCCAGATCTGAAGGGCCTGGAATGGATATTTGGGGGAACCCCACGTCAATTTTTTTTTAAATTTGCGGCGGGGTTCCCCTTAATATCCATTCCAGACCTGAAGGGCCTGGTAATTGAATTCTGGGGAACCCCCACGCTTTTTTTTTTTTTTTTATCAATGACTTTTGTATGTATTGCCGGGAGCCGACAATTCATTAATAGCCGCGAGTCAGTTTTAAATGCATTTTTTTCTTTCAAAAATGACATTTTTTGCAGGGACAGTTCTAAGCACGGGAAACATGCGCCACTTCACATGCATATCATACACACCCCCCAGGTACGAAATTTAAAGGAATATTTCACTTTTATTTTTTCATTTTAAGCATTATTAAAATCACTGCTCCCAAAAAAACGGCCGTTTTTAAAACTTCTTTTTGCATTGATACATGTCCCCTGGGGCAGGACCCGGGTCCCCAAACACTTTTTAGGACAATAACTTGCATATTAGCCTTTATAATTAACACTTTAGATTTCGAACGTTCGAGTCCATTGTATTTAATAGGGTTCTAAAGTTTACACGAACATTTTGTCTGTTCGCAGGTTCTGGTGCGAACCGAACAGGGGGGTGTTCGGCTCATCCCTGCTCCTCACTACTCCTTTACACAATTTGTAGACCTGACATTAGTATTACTGACAACTAAAAAAGTACATTGACATCACAACCCATTCTAACTAATGGCCAAAAGTTTTGAGAATGACACAAATATTAATTTTCACAAAGTCTGCTGCCTCCGTTTTTATGATGACAATTTGCAGATACTCTAGAATGTTATGATGAGTGATCAGATGAATTGAAATTAATTGATTGAAAATTAACCTAATCCCATAAAAAAATGAATTTCCACTGCATTTCTGAAGAAGGCTTCAGAGTGCCCAAGAAAGTCCAGCAAGCACCAGGACCATCTCCAACAGTTATTTCAGCTGCGGGACGGGGCACCACCAGTGCAGAGCTTGCTCAGGAATGACAGCAAGCAGGTATGAGTGTATCTGCACGCACAGTGAGCCAAAGACTTCTGGAGGATGGCCTGGTGCCAAGAAGGGCAGGAAAGAAGACACTTCTCTCCAGGAAAAACATCAGGGACACACTGATATTCTGCAAAAGGTATAGGGATTGGACTGAAAGTAATTTTCTCTGATGAATCCCCTTTCTGTTTGTTTGAGGCATCCAGAAAAAAACCTTGCCCGGAGAAGATGTTAACAGTAAAGCATCCTGAGACCATTCATGTGTGGGGTTGCTTCTCAGCCAAGAGAGTGGGCTCACTCACAATTTTGCCTAAGAACACAGCAATGAATAAATAATGGTACAAAAACTTTTCCCAACCATCCAAGAACAGTTTGGTGACGAACAATGTCTTTTCCAGCATAAAACTGATAACTAAGTGGCTTGGGGAACAAAACACCGAAATTGTGAGTCCATGGCCAGGAAACTCCCCAGACCTCGATCCCATTGAAAACTTGTGGTCAATCCTCAAAAGGCGAGTGAACAAAGAAAAAAATCCATAAATTCTGACAAACTCCAAACATTGATTATGCAAGAAAGGGTTGCCATCAGTCAGGATATGGCCCAGAAGTTGATTGACAGCATGCCAGGGTGAATTACAGAGGTCTTGAAAAAGAAGGGTCAACACTGCAAATATTGACTCTGCATAAACCTAATGACATTGTAATCAAAGCTTTTGACACTTATGAAATGTTTGTAAGTATACTTCAGTATACCATAGTAACATCTGACAAAAAGATCTAAAAACACTGAAGCAGCAGACTTTTTGACAATTAATATTTTTGTAATTCTCAAAACTTTTGGCCACGGCTGTATATGCGTAAAGCAAGTCCATAGAGTCTTGCTTGACCCATGGTTTGTATGCATTGAGCCTCAATCTAGTAGTTTTGGATAAATTGGATCACCTAATTTTTTCGATATTCAGATTTCATTAAATAGTTTTTTTAATGATTATTTGTAACTGTAATTTTCTGATTTATATGCTTAAAAAAATTAGAAATACAAAATGTTCTTAATAGACATTGAATCCTTTTTTATTCACAATTTACTTTTTTCCTAACATTTCACTACTAAAGCATTTTATAGAATAGCACTACTGTAAATTATACTTTAGCACTTTTTGAACAAGTGTAGTCATTTGCAAACTTCCTCTTCTGCTTTGGTCAAAATGCAGGGGGGAGGGCAGTTCACAGTGTCAAAGCATTTGGATGATAAGTGGGCTGGATCAAGTTTCAGTAAGATTAGGAAAGTAGTACTACACACCAGCTCACCACATGCTCTTATAGGACTTTTGGATGATTGAAAAGGCAATCCTTTGGAAAGCATAGTAGTGGAACTGCAACACAAATTGGGGTGCCTAATTGGGAATCGAGACAACATTCTGGACTGGGATTTAGAATTGATGCGCTGAGCCTGTGCTTATTATACTTTGGTTGATGATTTTGAAGACCAGATACAAAAATGTTGCCATGGAAAAACGGTTTGGTTTAACCATTATGTATTTATAGAAGTTGTGTCATCAAGCAGTAACGGAAGACAAAGCTTGTCACAGCACGCATCATTCCTCGTGTCACCAAGGCGGCTACGGTGAAGGACCCCGTGAGCATGTGTCAAGTATTTTTGCTGTTCACATGGCCAGTGTAAACAAGAAGTTCATTTTGATCACTTGGATGATTACTGACTATGAAGGATATTTAAAGGTTCTACATTTCATTTAAACGCAGCGTCAATCCGTTAAGGGGCCAGATGCAGACTTGAGACTTGAGCTGGACCTCTAACTTTTTGGAGCGAGGAGGCTGTAAGGAAATGTTGAAATGTGTATGTAAGGGGAGCTGAAAGGGGGAGATGAAAAGGAGGAACTTCAGCAAGAGCACTGTACTGTAATGCGATATTCAGAAAATCAGCTATCTAATCTCGCCTGCAAATTCCTTCCCCCTCTCTGCATGACAGAAAGCAGTTTACTGTTCTGTAGCTGGAGGCAGTGTCTGTGAAACTGCAGAGCAGGCAAGGAGGCAGCCAGAATACTATTGTGATCCACTCCACAGCTTCTGTACAGCCCAGGCTTCTGCTTACTATTGTACAGCCAAAAAAAATGTGAGCCTTTATGTAGGAAGCCCTGAGTAGGGAACTGATTTACATTACCCAAGCTAGCACTCAGGCAGAGCTCCTTGTCAGCAGACACTACTTTGGGGTTGGTTCACATGCCAGTCACGTCCACCCTTTGGAACAGCGAACAGCAACACCGGGGCTTCATCAAGTGATGAGAGCAGACGTCAAACTGCCCTATGAATATTGATGTGGAGGCTAGTCTGCTTTCGTAGAGGAGCAGAAGGAAGCAAGATGGCTGCCCTTTAGGATTTGTTAGAAAGGAGACCAGACTGTGTTTGCTGGATTTCTGCAAGGCAGAGGGACGTTTAAGAGGTCAGAGTGCTATATTTATGCCCATATGTCCTTCCCTTTCTCTCTCTTCCTTGTTTCTCTCTTCCAATTTTCACACTCTTGCCAACAGATCTGTTTGTTTAGTGTGGAAGAATAAAGAGGACAAAATATACTGATCTTTCCCAACATGGCTGACATGCACAGGTTTTACATATATAATAAAAAACCCTTCACTCTTCATATTTTAAGGTTCATCAACAATGCTTCCTGGGAACTAGGTGATGCCTATTTTAGTGTAATATGTAGGATGTGTGTGTTTTAGGTTGTCTCTTACTGCTTTATAAATATTTCTTGTTCTCTGAAAAAAGTCCAGTCCTTTTAATAGTTAATTGTGTTTTTCTTTGCTATAAATTTGACTTTTCTATTAACTTTTGAAGCATGCCCTTTGTTTTCTGTAGGCAGATTAAGCCTTTTGATAACTGACTGTCTGATTGATTGGATTGATTGATTAATTGCCACAATTGTAATTATTTCTTTATCGAACTCTATCCAAATATTTATAATGTGGTGGCTGTATTCTATCTTGAAGAAAATGTGTAATTAGTGTAAGAGGAGACATCTTGGTCTGTGTTTTTTTTTTTTTTCTCCCCCTTCTTTTCCTGTCGCCCGGCATGTGTCTTTGAGTGTACCTTGGACATTTTTTTGAAAGTCTGCATTTTGCCTTTGTGCTGCTTGTGAATCAGCTTTCCTTTGGGTAGCCGGTGAGTGACATGTAGACACAAAGACAGACATATTCAAAAGAATGTATGCTAAATTGTAATTAGATGGTCAGTTTATAGATGTATTTTGTAAATGTAAAATGAAATGTTTTGTGAAATTAATCTCATACTGGAGTGGAGAACATTTTTATGTTTTCAGACTTGACTTTTTGTAGTTTATTCTAGCAAGTACAAATGGGTGACAGACACATAAATGACACCATATATATGCTGTCATCTACCTGATTGTTTCTTTGTCTTGTTGGGCTAGTCATTTTTATCACCATTGTTTTTATCACCTTTGATAAGCATGTGATCATTGCTTGAAATGAGAGAAAATTGACACCTGATCAGAGTGGCGCTAAACTGTGTCATAGATAACGCTACATGTCCCTTAGTACACCTAAGGTTACGGACTGGCCTGCTTCATCTGTCCTACCCTGCAGCAAAGATTGTATGTGTGTAGGTGACATTCAGGCTTATCATTCCAGGGAAATAAAAAAAGTGATTCTCCATCTTTTAGAACCAGTCAGCTGCTCCGTGTGCCATCTGAGGAGACTCTTCAATGCATTTGCTTTCGTCACACTTTGGCTGCACACATAAAAAGTGAAGAAAGGCACAGGACACAGATTCATTCAGAAAATGGTTTCCCAGCTCATCTCCCATCTCAGTGTCTGTTTTCTCTTTTCTCTGGGATTAAAAGATCTGTTTCCTGTTGCAGGCTAATGGAGGCTGTTCTATTTGCATCTTAATGGCTGTCTGCAATGCTGCATTATGAGGAGGAACTATGCAGATTTAGTTGTATATTTACATGTGTATTGTAACAGAAGACTTTCATTTTTGATGGCAGTGATGAGGATAAAAGGGGAGAATTATATACCTTTGCATTGCCTTTGAATGGAATGAAGCTGCCCTCTGGGAACTGATAACATGTTAGATCCTTAATGGCAAAACAATGGTAATGGAAAGGTGTGGAAAATACATCGGTGTTTACCCATGCACATTACTAATGTCCTTGCAGATGGGTAGTTAGTAACTTCTTTTGAGGTGTTAATGTATGTCATGTCAGTATACATCTCGTAGTATTGCCTAAGTACAGGCCTTGTTACCTGAATTGGAAACAGTGAATGATAGTATATCATATGAATCCGAAGACTCCCCAATCCACTTTTATGTTTTGCAGTTTTAGATAGGAAGCCGCTGCCCAGAGAAACGAGTTGTGTGCTCACCTATATTAATTCTGGTTTTGAAGATTGTAAATATGGAAATGTTGGACAAGACAGAAAAAAGCCTTCTGATACACTTTCTTGGTTACAACTTTTGTAAGGATTCCAAAACATCTCTCAATTTTAAGCTATCATTTGTGGAACTGAGTGGCCTTTTTCCATGGAGCACCCTGTTGGCACTGTTTGCATGGCTCTTGGCACAAAACCAAGACACTGAAATAGTTGTGATGAAGAGTGCATGGACTTGGACTCTGGTATGTCAACACTGTTTAAAGAGCAAGTTGCATGTGGCGGCTCCCTGCTTGTTGTGACGGAGAGAATTGGAGGGTTGTTTTTCGGCACTAGGTATCAGGTGGGTTGTGCGGATGTGTACAGTCCATTCATATATTACTTGGTGGTTATTCAGTAACTAATAGAGCTTCAACTGTTCAATCTGTTCAAAGTTTAATCAGGTTTTTCCTGAATATGAGTATATAGGTCTTGTATATACCTTCTTTTTAAAGAAGATTATCCTTATCTGCTAAATAAACAAAATTGTTCATTAAATATTTATTTTGGGCATTTTTTAAAGTAGTTTTAAAGCACTGGTTAACTGTTTCCACTCCTAACTGCCTGAAACAGAGTAGCTTATTATCGTGCAGTGGCTTATGCTAGTAGAAGGGACCTGCCAAGTTTGCGAGAATGCCAGTGGTTATCTTTGGATATGATTCTGCAAAACATGACCACAAATTGTTTAGTAAGATTCACAGTATCCTAACTTCTCGTTCTGGTGTATAATCTCCTAGAGGGATCATGTCCAGAACAGTCCTATGTCGTGCCCAAGCCGCTGCTTGACAGACATACACCTTGCAAGCCAAAAAAATACAGTTTTGGGTGACTGGCAAAGTCAGATGTAGAAAGTAAATTGGGTAACTGGTTTTGTATAATTTGATCTTCCTTTTAGCCTTCGCAGCCACCCTCATCAGAACTCCAGTGTGATTGTGCATGTTTATATGATGGTCAGTTGGGAAAATATTTCTTATATTTATGGGTAGATTTAGAGGCTGTTTTATTTCAGCCTCCTCCACATTCAATCAGTGGTAAAATCATTGAGTCACAGAATGTGTATGTAAACCATTTACAAAAATAGTAGGATGTTGTTGTCAGGTTGTATGGGTTAACCGTATCACAGATCATAATCAGAATAATGTAATGGTCATATGGTCATGTTTCACAGTATCTTGAAAAGTAATTTGGGAAATACTGTTTGTGAGGGGAAACAAACAGTAGTATGAACCACAAAGAGAGTTATATTTTATTTTTATTCACACCAATGCCTCTGTGAATTGTCTCAAAATTTAGGAGTGGCCTGTTTAAAAGTGGAAACATAACAATGTAGTCAAACGGGTTTAAAGTGTTATCACCTTAAGACCTTGTTGTCATTATTGTAATATTGCTATTTTTCCTTCAGTTCTATAATGTAAGGCTGGCCATACATGGTGCAAACTTCTTACCCGCAACCACAAACAGTTTTGACAGGGGAATCAGCAATTGTATTGAGAAAAGACAGTGATTATTGCTAGCGGCTACAGGAGCCGCTAACGATAATCACAAAAGAATCCGGCAGGCTGGCTGTACCCAAGTTGATTGATCGATCGACTTGGTAAATTCTGCCTGCCCATTAAGAGTTTGAATCTCAGTATGTTCCTGCTGAACAGGCCGAGATAAGAACCGTGTATGGCCGACCTTACACTTCCATGTCTAAGAACCCTGGTGTCATGTGGCCCCTCTGTGTTTGAAGTGTGGTTCTCGGGTCCACAGTCAGTAGAAGGTGCGTTGGTTTGTAAAGGGGCCTTTAATGGTAGTGAAGTCTAGCAGTTTCATGAAACTTGTTCCTAGTCTCTGACTATCTCCATGGCTTGAGTTTCCAACTCCTACTGTAATACAGTCTCTGGCCATTTTCTTCAATCTGTTAGTTTTCCATAGCATACATATAATAAATATGATAAGCAGCCCTTTAGAGACATCAGAGGCCCCCTTTACCTTGTAATTTGACAACCACTGTCTTAGGACTATTTTACATGTGTCAGGATTGGCTTTTGTCCTATGTTGTGTAAATGTGCCTAGTGTGCTTCCATACAATATGCATTTGACAAATGCAAAATGTGTATTACTTAAAGAACAAGATGTGTTTGGTGCAATACTCCCTAGCTTTGACAAACCTTAACACAAAAGTAGAATGTAAAAAAAAAAAAAAAAACGTGTAAACTCATGTCAAGACAATTCCTAGTATGTTTTCTTCACTACCGCAAAATATAAATTTAACCAGGTAACAAAAATGTCATTGCTGATTAAGGAATGTATGGTTTAAACAACTTATTTAAAAAAATGTATGCACACAACATAAATGAAATATAACATGGACAGCAGTGGCAACTCTTACGTTTTAAGACATTATGATACAAGATTCCCAAAAGGGAAAAGGAATATGGTACCTTACAAACTCATTTAGAACCTTTATATGACAACTTGACAGTGCATATGAAAGGACAAGCCCGAAAGCTGACTGTAGAGAACAAAGTGGAACTATAAGTTAGGCAATTTGAACATTTTCCTTCCGGAGTACATTGATAAGCCAACATACAGCGGGTAAAATAAGTATTGAACATGTCACAATTTTTCTAGGTAAATATATTTCTAAAGGTGCTATTGACATGACATTTTCACCACATGTCGGTAACAACCCATGCGATCCATACATACAAAGAAACCAAAACAAATAAGTTTATAAATGAAGTTATGTGTAATAAAATGGAATGACACAGGGAAAAAGTATTGCACACACTAACTGAAATGTATTTAATACTTCGTACAAAATCCTTTGTTGGTAATGACAGCTTCAAGTTAGATGCCTCATGTATGGAGAAACAAGTTGCATGGATTGCTTAGGTGTGATTTTTTCCCATTCTTCCACACAAACAGTCTTCAAATCTTGAAGGTTTTGTGGGCCTCGTCTATAAACTCTGACCTTCAGTTCTTTCCATAGATTTTCTATTGGATTCAAGTCATGTGACTGGCTGTGCCATTCTAGCAGCTTTATTTTCTTTCTTTGAAACCAATTGAGAGTTTCCTTGGCTTTGTGTTGTCCACCCTCATTTCATCTTCATGATCTTGGTAGATGGCAGCAAATTTTTATCAAGAATGTCTTGGTACATTTTTCCATTCATCCTTCCTTCAACGACATAAATTTCGCCAGTACCATATGCTTAAAAACAGCCCCATACCATGATTTTCCCACCTCCAAATTTCACTGTTGGTATAGTGTTTTTGGGGTGATCTGCCGTGCCATTTGACCTCCAAACACATGTGTATTATGGCTTCCAAATAGTTACATTTTGGTCTCATCTGGCAAGACTATATTCTTCCAGTATTTCACAGGCTTGTCTAAATGTTGTGTAACAAATTTTAAATGAGCATCAACATGCTTTTTCTTCAGCAATGGAGTCTTGCATGGTGAGTGTGCATATAGGCTATGGCAGTTGAGTGCATTACTTATTGTTTTCTTTGAAACAATTGTAACTGCTAATTCCTGGTCTTTCTGAAGCTCTCCACAAATGTTCTTTGGCTTTTGGACGACACTTCTGATAATTATTTTCATTCCTCTGTCAGAAATCTTGCAAGGAGCACCTGATCATAGCCGGTTTATGGTGAAATTATGTTCTCTTAACTTCTGGATTAGGGCCCCAACACTGCTCGCTGGAACATTCAGAAGTTTAGAAATCCTTCTATAACCAATGTCATCAGTATGTTTTGCAACAACAAGGTTGGGAAGGTCATGAGAGAGCTCTTTGCTTTTACCCATTATGAGATGTGTCTTGTGTGACACCTTGGTAATGAGACACCTTTTTATAGGCCATCCGTTGAGACTGAACCAGCTGATATTAATTTGCACTGACAAGGGGAAGGATTGCTTTCTAATTATTGATAGATTTCAGCTGGTGTCTTGGCTTTCCATGGCTTTTTGCACCTCCCTTTCTTCATGTGTTCAATATTTTTTCCCTGTGTCATTCCATTTTATTACACATAACTTAATTTCTAAACTTAATTGTTTTGGTTTCTTTGTATGTGTGGATTGCATGGGTTGTTGTTACTGACATGTGGTGAACATTTCATGTCAATAGCAACTGTAGAAATATATTTACCTAGAAAAATGGTGACGTGTCCAATAATTATCTTACCCCCTGTATACGATTTATACCACCATTTTTATTAAGGGGAAGAGATTTGTATGATTATCACCCATAGGTACGTTAAAAACAGTTTTCAGTGGTGTTGATTACGGTGTATTTAAGTGAAATTATTAAGATTTGGTCAGATCCATGTAGTTAACCACTTCTCTACTGTGCACGAAAACCCCCTTCCTGCCCAAGCCATTTTTCAGCTTTCAGCGCTGTCACACTTTGAATGACAATTGCGCGGTCGTGCGACGTGGCTCCCAAATGAAATTTGTGTCCTTTTTTTCCCACAAATAGAGCTTTCTTTTGGTGGTATTTGATCACCTCTGCGGTTTTTATTTTTTGCGCTATAAACAAAAGAAGAGCGTCCAGTTTGGAAAAAAAACACTATTTTTTACTTTTTGCTATAATAAATACCGATTTTTTTTTTATTTTTTTTTAAATAAAATTTTCCTCAGTTTAGGCCGATACGTATTCTTCTACATATTTTTGGTAAAAAAAAAAAAATCGCAATAAGCGCGTATTGATTGGTTTGCGCAAAAGTTATAGCGTGTACAAAATAGGGGATAGATTTATAGCATTTTTATTTTTTTATTTTTTTATTAGTAATGGCGGCGATCTGTGATTTTTTATTGTGACTGCGATATTGCGGCGGACACATCGGACACTTTTGACACATTTTTGGGACCATTCACGTTTATACAGCGATCCCTGCTATAAAAATGCATTGATTACTGTATAAATGTGATTGGCAGGGAAGGGGTTAACCACTAGGGGGCGGGAAGGGGTTAAATATGTTCCCTCAATGTGTTCTTACTGTGGGGGGAGGTGACTGACTGGGGGAGGTGACCGATGGTTGTCCCTATGTACAAGGGACACACCATCGGTCCCCTCTCCCTCACAGGACGTGGATCTCTGTGTTTACACACAGAGATCCACTTTCCTGCTCGTTTCCCGGGCAATCGCGGGTGCCCGGCGGCAATCGCGGCCGCCGGGCACGCGCACTCGGGCCTTGTGAACGCGGCGGGCGCGCGCGTGCGCCGCTGGCGGCGAGCGCGCGCCTCCTAGCTCGTTTTAAAGGGAGGACGTCATATGACGTCCTCCCAGAACGAGAGTATCCTCCGCCCGCCGTCAATTGACAGTGGGCGGGGGACAAGTGGTTAAAGGATATTTTGCATAAATGGATTTGAAGTACATTCAGCAACTATAGATGGAAGTTTCTAGCCTG
The DNA here is from genome assembly GCA_029206835.1 of Rana muscosa. Lineage (NCBI taxonomy): Eukaryota > Metazoa > Chordata > Amphibia > Anura > Ranidae > Rana > Rana muscosa. The sequence continues at coordinate 402,057,268 of CM055116.1, read as the reverse complement.
TATCACAAGTGTACAGTTCTGTTATGTATTATATCAGTCTAGACTAGTAGTCTAGGGCAGATTTACTTAATAACTATCAGACTATGTAGCAGGCATTACAAGTTGCTTGTAATTACAGTACCTCACCAATGCTCCCCCATGGTGACATCCACAACTGCAGCCCCAGCAAAAAAAAACAACAGAAAAACAAACAATTACGTTTGGGAATGACTGGAACATTTAACACTCTCCCTGGCCTCTCTCATTTCTGTGCTTGGTACATAAGTAGCCAATCACCAGACTTCAGTGCTGTCACATGGGGGCAAGCAAGAATGGGCTCAGCCCTGTGAAAATGTTTACTTTCAGAAAGTCGAAACTTGCTTAGGACTTTTAAGATGGAAGGGACATATACATTTTATATAACCTACAATACCTAAAAAACATTCTATATTGCACTATGCAAACCACCCAGTCTGGTCAAGCAGAAAAAAATGTACGGTACCTTATACTTTAGTCACCATAGTCTTTAGTTGTTATAGCAGTATGGCAACTGTTAACCATATGAATATGTATTACTGGGACAATCACATAACATAAACAGCTTTACTTGACACATTGGTCAAGTCATTTGTGTAGTATCTCATTAGACTGCCCAAAATTTCCAGTGAATCTGCACTTCAGGAGGTTCCCTCATGAATCGTCATGCTGTGTCGCCTTCAGTGGGAAAACTGCTTTTTTGTTTGGTTTCCAGACACAGAGAAATTTAGATGTGGCTGACATCTGCAACTTTGAATTTTAAAGAGACAGGTGTCAGGCAGTGTAGGTTGTATTACAATGATACCCGAAGTCTGGGGCGGACATCATCATAACCTCCATCATAATTTTACAATAATGGCAGAGATGAGTGGAAAGATAACACATTTAGAACCGGTGTTTAAGCCCCTCACGTTACATAGATGATCTTCGCAACATTTGTACCCAGTAGAAGCAAAAAGGCTCTATGACTAACCAATTCAAAACATTGAATTTCTCAGATAAATTTTCACATAAGGCTACTGTATTTTGTGTTAAATTGAGTGTATCAGTATGTAAAACATAGGACTGTATTTATGACTAAAAAACTTAAAACATGCATGGTATGTGAATTTATATAAGTAAGGCTTATGAAGACTAATCACATTGCAAACCGCAGGAGGTGGCCACAACTGGCAAGAACCATTCAGAGATGAGTTTTAGCAGTTAAGAATAGTGAGATGAATTAATGGTTCATGACTGGTTGCTGTGGGATGTGCACACTATTGTTCTTTGCACCTTGTTACTTATTAAAGCCTCTTTTGTTCTATGTAAGGACTCTACAGATGTCCAAAAACTTTTGCCCAATTCGGCTTTTTTCAAATTGGAGAAGTTGGGGAACACCCTTTTGCCTGTAGGCTATACCTGACTATGGAAGACTTCTTCAGATCAGGTTTTTATTTGATTTGTTTGGGGGGGGGCATCAGGTAAGATGTTTTTTTTTCCCCAGCTAACCATAATTGGTAGTTTGAAGATGTCTTCCGAGTGCTTCCCTTTTCCTCTCTTTAGGCAATAGGTGTGCATACTTGCACCACAATCTTTCATGGGAAATATGATATGGTGGCCACCATTGAATGTCTGTAGATAGCTTAAGCGCTTGTGTAAATTGGCAAAAGATTCAAGAGCAAGTCAGGTCTTTCTGAACTGTATCTAGATTGTTTCTAAGTTGTTTTGCATTGCCTTTAAGTTGCTTCTAACTTTCTTTGCGCTGCTAAAGAGTTGCTTCTGGGGAAGAAAAGCAATTCAGATGCAAATGCCCTTGAACATGATATTTTACAATCTGAATTTTAGCACATGCACATAAATACAATACATATCTGTGTATTTATAGTTACAAATAAATTTGTCTACTTTGTGGCTTTTGAAACCATAGGCGAGTGTGGTTGCGTTAAAGGTGTAAGCCGTGTTAAGCCACTTCCTGAAAAAAGGAAGGGCTAACGTGATGTGTTACCAGTGAACAAGAGGATGATGATACACGCATATGGCTGAACTCTTTACAAAAAGGTACCCCAGAACGCTGACATATTATAGCTATATGTATGTGCAGGACTTTAAAATGAAGTACCCTTTCTTCATGCCGAGCTGCAGCACTGTATCCTTGACTTTGATTGGCGGAGCTTCGTCTAGGCAGGTTACTCATTGCAGGTTCAGCTTTATTTTTATTTTACACAATCATGTGAGCAGTATCGAGCACCATGACTTAGAGAGAGGTCATCTGCGGTGAGCCAAAAATAGATTCTAAGCAGCCTCACAAACACAGGTCTGGTGGTACTAGCACTGTGTGCTGGCGATAGAAAGCCATTCTGCTTCAAGACTATAAATAATTTTGGCTGTAGCATTTGGGAATTGGAAGACATAGAAACCTTTAACGTCTGTAAACAAAACAGACTTACCACTAAACACGGTCGTTGCCAAGAGATTGTTTGCTTACTTTTTGTATCATGTTATAGCAATGCATTTGTGGTGCTTTAAAAGCAACTTTGTTGTATTTCTGGGAGTATTTTTTTTAAAGTTCTTAATAGATTAGTGGTTAGGTTTGCATATGCCTTTTTACAGACAATAACTGATCAATAGTCCTTGTTTTGTCTGTTGTCATTATGGGGCCTCTTTGCATTGTTCTCAAACATTTGAACTCAGTAACAAGATCGAATCATGTTACGCTTAGTAGGAAACAGAGGCATATTTTATTTTTGTCCGACTTCCATTCTGTAATTTACCATGCGCTTGCCAAACAAAAGTAGAACTAAAGGTGTGTGTTTGGTTCATCCATAGCATTTTGCATCAATTTGTATTGATAGAATGTTTTCAGTGTTTTCAGCCTGAAAGAATTTATTGTTGAAGAAGTACAAAGCTTGTTGGCTTTTGGAGGTTACTCTTTAACTTTCGTATCTGAAAGTGTCAGCAGTAACTGAGCCACTCAGCTTTGTTCTGATTTACCTTTATATTGCATCGTGATGCAGGTTGCCTCACCTCAAATGGCCTCATTAATGATCTTTGTCCTTAAAAACAACCTTCCAACCACTGCAGATAAAAGTAGACCTTGTTTGCATAGGAAATACTGTTGACTCTTTTTGCATAGATGAAAAAAGAACCCTTCCTCTTATATCAGGAAAAAAAAATACTACCTGTGTAGGATGTCGTGTTGGAATCAAATGTACGGTACATGCAAAATCCTTCCGTGTGTGCAGTAGTAGATGTTCATATCCACTGTTCAGATGCTTGCTCCAAGCTGCTGAGTCACAAATGTTTGGACTGATGTCGCTGTGTTTTCCGACGACGTCTCTGAAACAATTGAGGCTAGCTCTTTGCTGACAATGCAGTTGAGGTTCCTCTTTATTCTAACAGAGCAACGGGCCTCTCTTTAATCTCCGCAGTAGAATTACAAAATGAGAGAGAGTGAGTGAGTTAAAAAATTTCTGGCGCTGTTGTATTAATATCGGTGCCAGAGGTGACTCCACGAATAGGAGATTCCAGGTCAGTGTGACGCCTTCTCACGTGGTGACGCGCACATGGCTACAGTGTTTATAAACATGAGTCCAGAAATACTAAGGGGAAATTGGTGGGTGTGTCAGTCCTATTAAATGTCACAGGTGTCGAGTGCGTGGTCTGGACCGGATAAGAAAACTAGAAACGGACATCTCCCTTATCGCTCTATCACACATATATTACATGTCCGTTACCGTAGGGCGCCTCGGCAGAATTCATTTTCAGCCAGATTACCAACATGTGCTATTTAAATGTTGCAGAGCTTTAATGGGTGCTTAGATTGTGATACAGAATTAACATTTGATTTGTGGTTACACTGTGCGCAATACAATCACGTATGAATATTTAGAATGAAAAAGTATAACAAAGAAGTGCTTTTTGGATCAGGAAACTCACGTTTTGTTTCTGTTTTAGTAATAGTTAAATTTGTGTTCTCAACATACTGAAATGATAAAGAATTAACTATCTGGAAGCACTTGCCAGGATAAACAGCATCTATAGAACATTATGCATGACTTAAGGAGGTCAAGTTAGGACACTAGGAAAATAACGCATAAGGAGTAACATCATACAATGAGCCCTTTTTGTGTGCATAAAAACGGCCTGCTTATGTTACCAGGTCTAGAGCGAAGAATTGTGCATGATTTAACCAAACCTCATTACTGCTTTTAGACTCCAGTATATACTGTGGAAGATTTGATATATACTTTTATGAATTATTTTTATCTAACTTTTTAGTGGATCACTTTACAATGCTTCCAAACACTTTAAACACTTATCCCAGTCTAGGTTGCCTTTTTTTTCGAACATGTTTTGTGACTATTCTGGCAGCAAGTTTGACGTGGACTTATAATATAATCCAAACTTCGAGACCGGCCTTAGATGTTTGGCTGGATATTGTGGGACTACTATTGGACTACCTATTTTCCAACACTGTTTCTGCCAGTAAGATGATGTAAATTTTTTTTTTTTATTATTGTACTCTAAGTCAAATCTGTTTACAGGAAAATACATTTAAACTGGCACTCACTGTGAGGTACATTCACCTTGAGGCCTCTGATATACTGTATAGTACCCCAACACCCCCAAATTCCAGTGCTTTCTGTAATGATCACTGACCAGCTTCCATGGTTGCTTGCTCAGGTCCTTCACTTCTGCCTCATGTGCCTTAATATTTTTTGGGCAAGCTGCCCATCACAATAATTGGACAATCATGCTCTAGGTGTCTGCAATACAAAGTGAGTGCCAGTTTATACATATATATTTTGAAACAGGTACACAACTGGTTCACCAGTGGGGTTTTAAGTTGGGGAATGGCAGCAACACCCTTTCTTATTGAAACTGTGCATCTCACATTTCCTTGCAAAATCAGGATGTAAACAGCATAGTGTTGCCTTCTTCGCTTACGCTGCTTTCAACGCAAAGCATCACAGCTGCGGCATGTGAACAGCCTCATCTGTTTGGCGTTTAGCCTTTAGGTGGGTAGCTGGGGGTAGGGGGGTAGTAAAACCGTATCTCAGACATCTGTTTTTACCACCCCCTGACCTCTAATACGAAGGAGACCAAAAATCTGCATTCTTACTGGTCATCAATGTGTAAATGTGGACTTTGCACTTGCAGAACAAGAGTCATTTTTTTAGGCTCATGGACAAAAAGATGTTTACTCAGTACAGCCATGCTAAAGATTATACTCTCACATATTTACTTTCACTCACTGCCTCAAAAACTTCCTCCTAGTATAGGACAGCTAGGTGTGTTAAACCTGTCTACAGGAGATCGCATGTCTGTGGGATTGCCACAGCTGGTACAGACACCAGTTGGAACAAAGTGATTTACAGGGTAGGGTAGGTGATAATCATTGTTTCCCAAAGATGAATAGCAGAGGTGTTTATACAGGGCATAAACATGCTTGCTCAGCTGTTGAGATGAGCTGTTGACATGCAGGGCCGGTACAAGGGGTGGGAGGGAGGGGCGGGTGCCCTGGGCGGAGTGTGAGAGGGGGTGGGTTCAGGCCCGTCTTTAACACAGGGCAAAAGCCCCTGAAGCCTGCGCGGCCTTAGAATAGTTCTCCCGGTGTAGCGGTCATGAACACAGCTGTGCCGTCCTCCCCCATTTGCTCTCCCGGCCAGGTTAACACAAGCGGCTGCACTGACAGGGGAGGAGAACAGCTGCGGGCTGTGTGTGTAAGAGCCGACTCGTCCTGCTTCTCCCTCTGTCAGGAGATGCAGGATCGGAGTGGCTGGCCTGTGACAGGGAGAGAGGCAGAGCGGTCTTCCATGCTCCCCCGTCCCTTCACCCCCTCTCAGACTTCTATAGCACAGCACAGAACCGAGTGAAGTGTTCTGGCTGTATGCTACAGATCTGAGACTGCACTGAGACTGTGTGTTGGAAAAAGAGCGCACACATACCAGAAAAGTGCAGTGTCGCGGTGAGGATGAGAACTGTGAGAAGGAGGGGGGGAATTTGTGAAAAGAGGTGAGAACTCTTTAAAGGGAGGATTACAAATTGTGGCTGTGGACGGAAGGGGGGTATACAGAGGTGGCTATGGAAGGGGGGGTATACAGAGGTGGCTATGGAAGGGGGGGTATACAGAGGTGGCTATGGAAGGGGGGGAATACAGAGGTGACTATGGAAGGGGGGGTATACAGAGGTGGCTATGGAAGGGGGGGTATACAGAGGTGGCTATGGAAGGGGGGTATACAGAGGTGGCTATGGAAGGGGGGGCTATGGGTTAACCAGTAGGGGGCACTGAAGGGGTTAAATGTGTCCTAGGGATGTGTTCTAACTTTAGGGGGGATGGGCTATGTGTGACACGACACTGACCACCGCTCCTGATTACAGGGAGCTGTGATCAGTGTACTGTCACTAGGAAGACTGGGGAAATGCTTGTTTACTTCAGCATTTCCCCGTTCTTCCTCCCCGTGAGACGATCGTGGGTATTCCCGTGGACATCGAGTCCGCGGGACCCGCGGTCGGACTCACGGAGCTCGCGGCAGGTGCACGCCCACAATGCCGCATCTTAAAGGGGATGTACCTGTACGCCCACCTCCCCAGCCTTGCCATTGTGTCGATGTATATCATCGTGCGCTGGTCGGCAAGTGGTTGAAGACGGCCCTGGGGGGGTTGTTAGCGGGCATAAGAGTAACAATACTGGCCTTGTCCCAGCACTGCATACATGTTTATACTGTGATGGTTCTGTATAAGTTGTATGTTTTAACTGTTGTCTCACCTTTATGGATACATTTAGGGGCAGGAAGACACATACATATCTAAACATTAGCACATCCAAACGTGTTTACAGAAAACCATGTGAAAGCATAGCTGGTTTCATGACAGCTATTGTATGGTTCATCAGAAGCATTATGCTGGTCAGATTTTGTTGCAAACTTGATTGTGCAGTGTTGTGTTCTACCTGTTTTGATATAGTTTCAGTGAACTCTTTACAATGGGCTTTTAGTAAATAGATGTGTAGCGATACCCCCGAAGGAACTGCTGGATTAATTTTGGGTCCTGCCGTTACCCCACACTTCACCGTTCCAGAACTTAAGAGTTTATGTTAGTAGTTTTGAAAAAGGTGATTGCCAGTCACTTCAGTCTTTTTCTCAATTGCTTTATTACACAACTTCAGGTAGGGGATAGAGGGTTAGGGGAAGTTCAGATACCTTGGTTTCTTTCAGATCATTAATGCGATTCTTGAATCCAGATGACACAGCTCTCTGCCTCTGGTTCTTGCGACTACCGGATAGGCCTCTCACACTGACCTAGCAGCTGGTATGAAGCACGGACAAAGTCTCTGCCACAGACTTGAGTGATAACGGACAATGTCTCTGCCACAGACTTGAGTGAAAAGTGGAAACTCCTGGATAATCCCCTGCCACAGGATTGTTTAGCCAGTAGTCAGTTAGGTCAGCTGCACAGTACCTGAACCTTTAAGCCATCCGGCAGTACTGTGAGGTAGGTTACTTGGGAGCATCCTTCAAACGAGTCACCAGGCCCTTCCTGAGATACCAGCAATCAGCTCGGTCCTCTCCAGTAAGGTCCTCCCCTGGAATATTCTCTGGTTGAGTGGCTTCTTCCCACAGGACAGACAGCACAGGATCACCTTCAGTTAAGTAGGCCCCAGACAGGTTTCTGGGCCTACTTGCAGAAAACACAGCAGCATAGCCTCCGGCCTGGAGGGCCATGAGGCAAGATGAACCCCAGAGCACATGGCACTGCCCCTTAAATATCCTTGCCCCAGCATGCCCAGCTACAAAGAAGCTCCTGATTGGGCTGTTTTTTGGAGAAAGGATATCCAATACACTTCAGCTGGCTGTATTTCTCACACTGGCCTGTGACAACGGTGACACCTACTGGCAACAGTGGGAAATGCGCACAAACAGCCGAAGCTGGAACCGAAATCAACAAATTTACATAGATCACTCTGAGCCATTTACAGCTCAGATAACCCCTAAATTTACACATAGTGCCTACTCAAAATTAGCAGGGCGCTACAGATGTAAAGTAAATCTGATGGATCAAATATGAAACATTATCTGACTGTGTGGCCATCTTTGCAATCCTTTATTACCATGGCACTCATATTGTTTATTGACAAAATGGCAGTCCTCCAACAACATAATACTTCTCTGGCATCATCTTTGCAGAGCAAAAGTCCTCTGAGCAACACAGGTGCCCTCTGACCACCGGTAGTGTCAAATCTTTGTGGCTACATGGCACGGACTCTGACACACCTGCAGTCCTCGGGCATTTGTCAAAATTTTTAATTGGAACAATATGATATGCCTCTGGCAACATTAAACCTTTTGGTCAACATCAAATTCCCCATGATACCTATAATGCCGCTGGCCACAAAAGGATATACATATAGGTCGGTCTTATACCATAAGACTTTTCCAGCAACATGCATTGCAATGGCAATGGTCAGACTCAGTCATAGCGATAACATGTATGCTACATTATCAAGGTACAGGACAGATATGGTATTACTGAAAGATCAGGTCAGATAGAGCTACTCTCTGTTAATATGCAACACATTGTAAGTTATCACAAGGGCTAATCTTTGCCAACACTTTTCCTTTCTTATCACTTTCATGAACGTTTTCCTAAACACCAGCAAAACATTATCCCCTTGAAGACCCTGCAAATACAGAAAAGGCCTTTTGATCTGCCAGAAATGCACGTAGCTCGTAATTCCTGTTGTGGGCTGACAAACGCACAGTTTTTTTGGTGGACTGGGTGGCGTCAGCTTTGCCCAGTATCCTTTGCTAAACTACTGAACCCATCCCATAGCTTTACAACATAAAAGCTGACCATTCTGTAATCTGTGATAAGAACTAGAAGGCTTAAATATACTCTTTGAGATAACACAGGAAGTATGGAGAGGAAACAGGACAACTCTGGGTTTCTTACAAATCATTTATTTTTTATTTTGCACTTATAAAACATATGTAACATAATGCTTCTGATGGTGTATTTAACAATCATATAGGGAGCAAATAAGAGAAGTTCATTCCTAAGTTTACATACACTTTAAATAATAAAAAAATAAAATAAATTATGGTATAAGGAACTTACTTTGCTTTTATAATTTTACTGTTCAAATGTCTGTCTATGCATATAGTGTATGTTTCAATAGTGCAATTAATTTGATGCAAAATAAATTTGATGTAGAAATGACCATACTACTTCATTATGTTAGTATTTTTTTGTGTAGGTTCTTCTTGTCTTCAGAGTAATGTGTGAGGTTGCCATCGTACTATTAATTTGTAATGGGTTCTGTATACTCTAAAGCCCTGTACACACGATGGGATTTCCTATGGTTTTTTAACCAATGGATTTTTCCATCGGAAAACCGATGAAGCTGACTTTCATCAGTCTTGCCTACACACCATCAGTCAAAAAACCGACCGTTCCAAATGCGGTGACGTAAAACACTCCGATGAGCCGAGAAAAATTAAGTTCAATGCTTCTGAGCATGCGTCGACTTAATTCTGAGCATGCGTGGGTTTTTTATCCGATGGAGTTCCCCACAGACGATAGTAATTTGCTATCGTTTTTTTAACCATCGGATAAATTTAAAACATGTTCTATTTTTAAACACCGATGGAAAAAAGACCGATGGGGCCCATACACGATCGGTTTGTCCGATGAAAAAAGTCCATCGGACTGTTTTCATCGGTAAAACCTATCGTGTGTACAGGGCTTTAAATAGGTCATTCACCCACCTAACCACAAATCTATTACTAGAGACTCACTGCTTGCAATAGGTACAGTTTCCCCTTTGTCCAAGCTGTATACTAGTACCATGATATGCCACATGTGCCCAATATACTAAAATGTGTCATAAACTGAACTACAAATCATCCAGTCATGTGCAGTGGAATTTGAAAAATAGAGCTTCTTGATTGGTTCAGTTCACTTTACCTTTCTTCACACATTAGTACACTGGGCCCTGTATCTGTACAGGTATGTATAACTTTGTGTAAAGTGCAAAAGATTTTAAGAGTTTTACCATTAGAATCCCATCAATACAAATCACTGGCAGGGTTTTTCCGTGATAAGTAGAGATACAGTTATAGTGTATACAGCTATATTATATATAGGCTTATTTGCAAACTGAAAGAGTATTCTAAGCCAGGTTCCGATCAATAAAACAGGAAAATGTTCTGTTTAAATGAGCTAATCCTAGCACTAGGGTATTACTTTGGGCAGCAAAGGTTGTGGATCTACAGGCTTGAATGGAAATATAGCCCTGGCCGCAATAAATCCATGTTATACAATGGAATACACAATATTCATATGTTCCATTCTTCCTGAACTGTAACCCCCAGTAAGTTCTATACAGTTTGTCAATGTATAACTCAATCAGAACCGATCACCTTTAAACATCAGTCTTCCTTCTTCTGATTTTGTTGCTGTTTGTATACCTACCATTCGCTACTTGACTTCACCTTGGCACATTGTGTTACATAAAAGCTTGTTTCATGAATTGCCTCTGAAAGTGTTTGCAGTATCAAGAAGTTCTCTTGAAGTAAACCCTTTAAAAACATTTATCTTCTTCGCTTTGATATCCTTCCATGACCCCTGTTAAAATGACTTGTGATTAAGTAAAGGTATCAGCCTGCCATGCTTATGAAAATAATAGGGACTTTCATCTTGAAGTCTGCCTGCCAAAAGACCCAATGCATCTGAGCTGCTGCTTAAAAACATCTGGAAGTTTTTTTTTCTTCTTTTTTTTTTTTTTTTCAGGTGGACATACAGTATTTACCTTAGAAATAAAATTATTTTTCCATAACATTTCTTCAGGGTCACATATGGTAATACAATTGTATGCATTTTGCTCTAGAGGTATGGAGGGCCTCCTATATAAAACTGGGTACAGTATATACCAGGGATATGCAATTAGCGGACCTCCAGCTGTTGCCAAACTACAAGTCCCATCATGCCTCTGCCTCTGGGTGTCATGCTTGATGCTGTCAGAGTCTCGCTATGCCTCATGGGACTTGTAGTTTGGCAACAGCTGGAGGTCCGCTAATTGCATATCCCTGGTATATACAGTGCATCTGGAAAGTATTCACAGCGCTTCACTTTTTCCACAGTTTGTTATGTTACAGCCTTATTCGAAAATGGAATTCATTATTTTCCTCAAAATGCTACAAACAATACCCCATAATGACAATGTGAAAAGAGTTTGTTTGAAATCTTTGAAAAAATAAAGTACTGTCCGTGATACTTTTTTTATTTGCACTAACATAGAATTTTTGTTAGTGTTGTTAGAATTGTTAGTGCAAATAAAAAAAGTATCACGGACAGTACTTTATTTTCTCTGTCACAATTGCACTAATACGGCTACAATTACGTCAAGTTTGAAATCTTTGCAAATTTATTAAAAATAAAAAAATAACATACACATAAGTTCACAGACTTTTCTCAAAACTTTGTTGAAGCACCTTTGGCACCAATTACAGCCTCAAGTCTTTTGAGTATGATGCTACAAGCTTGGCACACCTATTTTTGGGCAGTTTCTCTCATTCTTCTTTGTAGGACCTCTCAAGCTCCATCAGGTTGGATGGGGAGTGTCGGTGCACATGCATTTTCAGATCTCTCCAGAGATGTTCAATCGGGTTCAAGCCTAGGCTCTTGCTGGGTCACTCAAGGACATTCACAGAGTTGTCCCATAGCCACTCCTTTGTTATCTTGGCTGTGTGCTTATGGTCGTCCTGTCGGAAGATGAACCTTTTCTCCAGTATGAGCTCCAGAGCGCTCTGGAGCAGGTTTTCATCAAGGATGTCTCTGTACATTACTGCATTCATATTTCCCTCGATCCTGACTAGTCTTCCAGTTCCTGCCGCTGAAAAACATCTCCACAGGATGCTGCCACCACCATGCTTCACTGTAGGGATGGTATTGGCCAGGTGATGAGCGGTGCCTGGTTTCCTCCAGACATGACACTTGCCATTCAGGCCAAATATTTTAATCTTTGTTCCATCAGACTAGAGAACTTTGTTTCTCTTGGTCCGAGAGTTCTTCAGGTGCCTTTCGGCAAACTCCAGGTGGTCTGTCATGTGCCTTTTACTGAGGAGTGGCTTATGTCTGGCAACTCCACCATACAGGCCTGATTGGTGTAGTGCTGCAGAGATGGTTGTTCTTCTGGAAGGTTCTCCCCTCTCCACAGAGAAATGCTGGAGCTCTGTCAGATTGACCATCAGGTTCTTGGTCACCTCCCTGACTAAGGCCCTTCTCCCCCGATTGCTCAGTTTGGCCGGGCGGTCGGCTCTAAGAAGAGTCCTGGTGGTTCCAAACTTCTTCCATTTACGGATAATGAAGGCCACTGTGCTCAATGGGACCTTCAATTCTGCAGAAATGTTTCTGTACCCTTCCCCAGATCTGTGCCTCGATACAATACTATCTCAAAGGTCTACAGACAATTCCTTGGACTTCAGGGCTTGGTTTGTTCTCTGACATGCACTGTTAACTGTGGGACCTTATATAGACAGGTGTGTGCCTTGGCAAATCATGTCCAGACAACTGAATTTACCACAGATGCACTCCAATCAAGTTGTAGAACGGGATGATCAGTGGAAACTGAATGCACCCGAGTTAAATTTTTGAGTGTCATGACAAAGGCTGTGTACATGTGATTTTTTTTACATTTTTTATTCTTAATAAATTTGCAAAGATTTGGAACAAACTTTTTTCACGTTGTCATTATGGGGCATTGTTTGTAGAATTTTGTGGAAAATAATGAATTTAATCCATTTTGGAATAAGGCTGTAACATAACAAATGTGGAAAAAGTGAAGCGCTGTGAATACTTTCCGGGTGAACTGTAGATATGGAAAAAAAATTGCTTTTCATGATTCAATATGTTCTAGAGAAATTGCAACGTGATTGCCATTGACAACTTACCTGTAAACAAGAGCCCCATTAAAAAAAAAAAAAATTTAATCAGATTTCATTTTGTCAGAATTTTTTTTAAAATACAAACAAATAAACAAAGTACACCACTTAACAAGAAAAAATAAATAAAAATTGGCAGAAACCCTACAAAACGAATGGAGCATACCTAAAAGCCACCATAACCGTAAATGACTAAGTAGCAAAGTAACCATACCAACCAGCTTTGCATATGAATTCCAAATTTATTAAAATAAACCATACAGATAAACCTACAAGAGCCTAAAGCCTAACTTAATACAGAGCTCATATGGTCTAATCATGGTGACCATATTGCATCAAACCGCTTTAATTAATTGCTAAGAAAATAAGTGTGTCATACTTAAGAACAAATATCCAGTCGGATAAGGTCAGAGGGTGTCGGGAAGTCCACTTTAGGGCAATTTGTCTCCGAGCCACAAATAGCGCACGTGCAATAATAATCTGCACTAGTGGCTTAAAGGGGTTGTAAAGGTTAGTTTTTTATTTTCTAAATAGGTTCCTTTAAGCTAGTGCATTGTTGGTTCACTTACCTTTTCCTTTGATTTCCCTTCTAAATATTTTTTTTCTTTGTTTTCTTTGTCTGAATTTCTCACTTCCTGTTCCTCCTCAGTAAGCTGTTCAGTAAGCTGTTCTGGCTGACCCCACACCACTCCGATGATGGTGTGAAGTTTAGTGAGGAGAAACAGGAAGTGAGAAATTCAGACAAAGAAAAAAAACATTTAGAAGGGAAATCTAAGGAAAAGGTAAGTGAACCAACAATGCACTAGCTTAAAGGAACCTATTTAGAAAATAAAAAACAAACCTTTACAACCCCTTTACGCATATAGAAGTCCGCGTAGCCCAATAAGCATGTAAGTGGATCCACTGAAAGATAATAGCCCGTTGATGGTGCCCACAACCTCTGCCTAAAACTTCTGGAGTTTGGCGCAATACCATAATATACTGTATGTATCAGGGACCCTGAATTACCCCATCTAGGACAGGCTAAATCAGCTCTTAGTGTACCAAAAAACAGAGGAAGATGGGAATCCCACCTAGTATAAAAGTATAGTACTGACCCTATATATAAGGGGGGATGTAATCAATATATACTATAGACCAAAGAGCAAAACAACAAACAAAAAGACTCTACTCTCTACAGCATGGATATGCAATTAGCGGACCTCCAGCTGTTGCAAAACTACAAGTCCCATCATGCCTCTGCCTCTGGGTGTCATGCTTGCTGCTGTCAGAGTCTCGCTATGCCTCATGGAACTTGTAGTTTGGCAACAGCTGGAGGTCCGCTAATTGCATATCCCTGCTCTACAGTGACTTTTTTTTTTTTTATTGACATGTAGGATTGTGTAAATAGAGGAGTTCTGGTGTGTTTTTTTTTCCTCAGTAGTATAAGTTGGGTTTTAAGGTTCCTTTTACATTTATACACATGCAGTAATTGGTCTTCAAGATTGGGCCACTGTACATATTTTTACGTATAGCACTAAAGGGGCAATACAGTATCTTACTAATTACCACTTATGCCTTGCTTCACTGGGGTCCTCAATTTGAATCTAGGATAGGACACTAGCTGCATGGAGTTGCACGTTCCCCCTGTATTTGTGTGGGTTTCCTCGATATTCCTGGAGACAGGATGCGCTGCGCTGGACATCTCATCGCTGCAGCCTGGACCTGGATGGAGAGGAGATCATCCACCGCTGGACCCTAGGGAGGAGATCACCTATCGCAGGATACCAACAGCGTTGGAGTAGAGACCGAGAGTGGATTACCACCGCTGGAATCTTTTTTTTTTTTTTAATAAAGGACTTATCCCAACGGTGTCTGTGTGTTTGTTTTACAATTTTTTACACTTTCTTTGTGAAATGGTAGGTTGTACCCCTTACCAAATCACATAGGGGTGGCCAGGATCTGTTGGTCCCCTTTGTTAAAGGGGTCTTCCAGATTCCGATAAGCCCCCCCGCCCGCAGACCCCACAACCACCGGGCAAGGGTTGTGGAGATGAGGCCCTTGTCCCCATCAACATGGGGACACGGTGCTTTGAGGGGTCACAGACCCCCAAAGCATCCTCCCCATGTTGAGGGCATGTGGCCTGGTATGGTTCAGGAGGGGGGCGCTCTCTCGTCCCCCCTCTTTTCCTGCGGCCTGCCAGGTTGCGTGCTCGGATAAAGGGTCTGGATTTTTGGGGGGAACTCCACGCCATTTTTTTTTTAATTTGGGGTGGAGTTCCCCTTGAAATCCATACCAGACCTGAAGGGTCTGGTATGGATATTTGGGGGGAACCCCACGTCATTTTTTTGTTTTAATTTGACGCAGGGTTCCCCTTAATATCCATACCAGACCTGAAGGGCCTGGTAATTGAATTTAGGGAGCGCATTTATTTTTTATTTTTATCAATGACCATTCATTACAGCCGCGAGTACTTTTAAATGACTTTTTTTCCTTCAGAAATTACACTTTATGCAGGGACTGTTCTAAGCATGGGAAACAAGCGCTGCTTTACAGGCATACTATACACACCCCCTAGGTACGAAATTTAAAGGAATATTTCACTTTTAATGTTTCACTTTAAGCATTATTAAAATCACTGCTCCCGAAAAAATGGAAGTTTTTAAAACTTTTTTGCATTGATACGTGTCCCCTGGGGCAGGACCCGGGTCCCCAAACACTTTTTATGACAATAACTTGCATATAAGCCTTTAAAATTAGCACTTTAGATTTCTCCCATAGACTTTTACTGGGTGTTTTGCGGCTTTTCAAATTTGCCGCGAACACCCCAAATTGTTCGCTGTTTGGCGAACAGGCAATGATCGAGTCGAACATGAGTTTGACTCGAACTCGAAGCTCTTACCTAGTAATTAGTAGGAAATTGAAATACATTTTCTTTCTGTAATATGACTGCATGTTTACATATTGAAAATGTACAAATGAGTGTTTAAAATGCTGTATGTTATATTACAAGTACCGTATATACTCGAGTATAAGCCGCCCCGAATATAAGCCGAGGCACCTAATTTTACCACAAAAAACTGGGAAAACGTATTGACTCGAGTATAAGCCTAGGGTGTCCATCTGCATGCCTCACTGTGCCTCACTTTGCCTCACTGTGTCCATGTGCATGCCTCACTGTGTCCATACCTCACTGTGCCCATGCCTCACTGTGTCCATGACTAAACTGACGTTTAACATGGGAGTCTATGGAAGGGGTGCCCGGGTTTGAAAAATTGGTGCTCCCCGGCTGTAGGTCCCCTAGACAAAAACTTTGCACACTTATAGAGGAGAAATGGGGCTACATGTGTGCCAAGTTTAGCATCAAGGGGACCTACGAACGGCCGGTACCAGGTCCCCAAGGTCACCGGAGAAATGACCGTTTAACATGGGAGTCTATGGAAGGGGTGCCCGGCTTTGAAAAATCGGTGCTCCCCAAACTTTACACACTTGTAGAGGAAGAGTGGAGCTACATGTGTGCCAAGTATGGGGTCCAGAGGACCTATGGTCGGCCAGTAACGGCTCCCCAAAGTCCGGGAGATCAGGTGCAAAAAGGTGACTCAAGTATAAGCCGAGGGGGGCATTTTCAGCACAAAAAATGTGCTAAAAAACTCGGCTTATACTCTAGTATATACAGTACCTTGACTTTGGGTGAATATAGAGGAAACCTGTACTACGATAATATGTAGGTTTCCACTGCCAAACTTTACTTTTGAAATGATATGTTACATGGCTGTTATGCTGATCCAAAGGCTTTAAGGTAGAAATGTAGCGTGACGAGCAGTGGAAGCTCTGGCCATAATGTGCAATTAAGGATTGCATACTTGAACATTATGGCAGACTTGGCTTTTTCCCTTCTCCAGTGCTGACGGTGCTTCACCATCATCTTTTCATCTTCAGGCACTGGATGGACACCAGTGATGTAACTCCTGAGCACGTGTGCTGGACTTACATTGTCCTGGCATCCAACTCAATTTTTGGCATCTAGTACTGTAGATGCCAAGAGTGGGCCATAAGTGTGCAGTGCACTGTGCATGCATCTCAAGCGGGGTACATACATAAAATAATAGAAAATTGAAATAGCTTTTTGGCAGAACAGAGCAAGGTTTTCTGCCAAAAAGTTCTACCTCCTAGCAATTACTTTCGTCTTTAATTTTTCTTTAATACCTTCTGAGTCAGTGACCTGGAACAAGTATACAGATCAGGAATTCTGACTTTCCTCTAAGTTCACCAGCTGCATGCTTCTTCAGGCTCAGTTACTTTGGAAACTATTCAGGCCAAAGAAAGGAAACAGGTTATTTCTTAAGGAAGTCAGCAATGGCAGCTACCATACCATATATGGCAGTACAACAGAATAACAGATTTGCGTATACTAGCGAAAAGTCTATTATAGGGCCTGTATTACAGGAATATTGCTGGCTAAATCATTCTGATTTATCTGTACTTAAAGCCTATCTTTGGGCAAAAAAAAAAGAAAGGTTTTCCCATGCAGTGGGGCTGTGCCCATACTGTATCGGTTAACTACACTTTTTGTCTAGAGGAGAGTTGAAAGGAGTCCGGCACCCCTGCGCTCCAGCAATCTTGAATTGTGGAATGTTTATAACGTCATCAAGCAGGCTCCATAGACCAGGAACAGTCCACCACTGGACCATGGGTGAGCGCCGTCTTCCGATAAAACGAAGGATCGGGTAACTATAAGCTTTCTCCTCACCCCTAGACAAAACAAGTAGCTGACCGGTGCAGTGTTTTGCCCAGAGTTGGGCTTTAAAAGCCAACTTCACTAAAGGATATGTTTTCATTTTGGAAGTCTACCAATGGGCTAAATCATCCCCCCCAAAAGTCAGTCTTCAAGTAATGGAGGGTGCTTTGGTGATGTTTTCTTGCAGTCATTTGTTTCTCTACTTCCTTCTACAAGGTAATCATAAAGGTGTCATTCTCTTGTTGCTGAACTGCCCAGTTAAAATATTTTGTTAATTATACTTTATAAAGAATCAGTGTCTTCATAATAGCTTCAGCAAAACTGGAGATAACAATATTGCAGCGTGTGATTCAACTCGCTTTTAATTTTACTGGTTTATTTCAATTAAGCATTAGTAAAAATATAGACCAATGTGCAATGATTTTGAGAGTCTGCTGTGGTAAGGCAGTGCAGGGCTGACCTTTTTTTGTCTTTTTTTATTTCGTATTTTCAAGGATGCATTGCCTGAATAGAGACAATCCGGCTCAGCAAGTTAAACTGAGGTCACACCCAGCTTGCCGTGCCCTTTTTGCAATTTGATTTTAAGGTGATTTTTTTTCACCCTCTGTCAAATGACATTTAGATATTTAGATATACATAGAATGGGTAGTGTTCTGTATTTCGCAATACCGCATAACCTGCATCTACATTCTCAGTATTTGTGGGTTTCTTGATTTCCCAGCAGACATTAACATTCTTTAACATTAACTCTTTCAAGTAGAATTCCAACAAATGGCTATATATACAGTTGGAATACATATTTGTCAATTGTTACCTTGCAAAGGATTTGTAATTCTGTTCAGCCAGTCTTATGGTCTTCTCCGTGCCCGCCGGGAGATGACAATTGCTGATTCCTCTGTCAACACTGTCTATGTTGATGGGGGAATTGTATGGCCGGCCTAACTGATAGCATGCCCAAGCCAGCAACCATGCTTTTCCCCTCTGCAGTTAGGCAAAACACCTCCAGCACCTCCAGCTAGGGCAATGAAAGAGCATCATACACTGATGAAGTTATCACACTGCTGTCTCCTTCCATCAACAAACTCCAAGTGTTAAGCTGGCCATAAATGGGTAGAATTTTGAAAAGGAAAATTCTTAGGAAAAGAAGGTTCTAAGAAAGATTTTTCTAATCATTAGTGAATCAAATTGACGTTCATTTTCTACTGCAGTGATGGAACTTTTTTCTCAAGAAAACAAATTTCTAAACGAGTATGTGGCTTTTGTTCAGTAAAGTCCATTCATTCCAAAATCAAATGTTAAATGCAAATGAAATCTTTTGAACGACAAAAAATGTTCTGAGAATTGTCATACAAATTTTCCTAAAACTTGTAGAATTTTCATTAGAAATTCTATCCATCTATGGGCCAGCTTTAAAGTGATTGTAAAGGTACATTTAAAAATAAGCCGCTTCCCATGGGGGTACTCGTGCGTGCTCGCACCCAAGCCCCACTGCTGCGTCCATTGACACAGACAGCGGGTCTCGGCTCTGCCCCCCGCTTCCTTGTCACTGGCTTTAATTTGAATGACAGCACTGTGAGCCAATGGCTCCCGGTGCACCAGCAAAGCCAGCGAGAGTCAGAAGTGAGGAGAGAGAAGAGCGGCTGACATGCACGACGCTGGATCGAATGAGGGCTTAGGTAAGTAAAAGGGGGGGTGAGGGGGAATACTGACACCTAAACCTTTTCTACCTAATGCAAGGTAAAAATATATTTAGGCTTTACAACCACTTTAAGCTGCCCATAGATGGATCAGTGGGTTGATCAAAAAAAAAAAGGAAGGTGAAGGGAGCAATCCTCCCCACTGTTGGAAATACAATGGCATATCGGGAAGGATTCCTCCATCCACCTCACTTGTGTGGATGGGGAAATCTATTTGCCTTTCCTCCGCTGTCAAAATACACTGACCAGCGATGCAGCTGAAAATTTTCCAACACTCCTGTTCACCAAAAGTCAATTGTCAAATTGACTTCTGTCCAGCAGGAATGACCATAGATGGATTGAAATTTGGCTGGTCTATGGCCAACATTAAGTGGAGCTAAAGTTCTTCTGTAAGCAACCACGAGCAGGCAGGCTTTTATTGCAGAAGAGACATGCAATAAAATGCCTGTTTGCTGTCTTCCCTGGTGCAGTAAATTGAGCTAAGCTAAGTTTACAGCACCATGTCGGTCTCTGAGTGCTGGGATGAATGGCTCCTTCTGCACATGTGCAGACGTGAGATCATCCCAAGCCAGCCAAACAAAGAGGCTCGAACAAAAACAAGGAAAGGGGCGCCTCTGAGAAAAATATCAATATAACTTTTATTAAATAGCAATATTCACTCACATGTAGGAATGAAGTAGTTGTGTACATCTGGGTAGAGGAGTGAAGGGGAGGACTGCAGGTCACAGCAAGTCCATGAAGGCTGGCACCACAAAGAATCCTGTAGGGGAAGCGTGGGATGCTTGACAAAGGAGTGCCGCTGTTCCACCACCAATAGCGAGCCCACTCAGAAACGCGTCGCATGTTGATGACGTCATAGCTCGGCGCTGTGCTCTGGTGTGCTGTCCAAGCCTCGCTCTGACCACCAAATACACGGCCGTGTCTCTTCATCCATCCCGGAAGCCAGACGAGTCCCCACTGCCACAGCGCAGCACACCCAGCCATCCAGCCCTGACGTCCTGCCCCAGCTACTGCCCTGGAACCCATATCTAATGCCAGATCGATCCTCTTACTCTGAACGAGGTATGAACTGACTGGGTCTGAGAAGGAACTTTTTCTTGCTGTGCTTGTCATCCCACGCTTCCCCTACAGGATTCTTTGTGGTGCCAGCCTTCATGGACTTGCTGTGACCTGCAGTCCTCCCCTTCACTCCTCTACCCAGATGTACACAACTACTTCATTCCTACATGTGAGTGAATATTGCTATTTAATAAAAGTTATATTGATATTTTTCTCAGAGGCGCCCCTTTCCTTGATTTTGTTCTAGCTCACTGGAAACCTGCTTCTGGTCTTGTCGGTGGCTGACCTGACTGACCCATCTCCATTAATGTACCTGAGAGTATAAGTCCTCATTTATACATCTTTTATTATTCTGCTCCTGGACTATCTGGTATCATACTTTTATCCATATATCGAGGTACTTGTGCACTGCGCCTTTTTTACTTGTTTTAAACGAAGAGGCTCGAAAACCGGCGGCGGAACATCAGACAGGTAAGTATTAATACCTTTTGTTTAGTTTTAGATTAACAGCATTTAGCAATCTGGTACGAACTGATTTGTCTCAGGTAGCTTACATTTAACCCACCATTACAAATTCAGTCAAGAATCACCACGATAGAAAGCAATCATGATCGTTCTCCATTGAAATTCAGTCAAGAATCACCACGTGTTGTGTTATGCGGACTCTGACAATCCTGATTGCATGAATAAGATTTTTTTTTAAAACAGCAGCGTGTAGCTATGACTCACTTAAAATCATTACAATCATTTGCTGGGGATTCATACATTAAGAAATATTTTTGTGTTATTATTAGTAGTATAATACAGGATTTGTATAGCACCTACAGTTTGTGGAGTGCTTAACAAAATAAAGGGAGTACCGTTAATAAACAGTTCAAGAAAAAAGGATTAAGAGGACCATGCTCAAGAGAGCTTACAATCTAAAAGGGAGGGGCGAGTGATACAAGGGGTAATATTTATGAGTGGATATGTTGATGGAGAAAGTAAAAGTACAGTTTTTAGGTGAAGGAGGGATAGGCTTCTCTAAAGAGATGAGTTTTAAGGGATAGGGATTGCCTAAGGGTGGGGATAGCTGGAGAGATTGAGGTAGGTTACAGAGGATGGTAGAGGCTCTAAAGAATTGTGTTAGTACTCATTAAAGAAAATTTGTAGTGCTTTTTAGATACACAGATAAGAAATTAAATTATACAATTTAATAAACATATGTAAATGTTTTAAAACCATTGCACATTAATTTGTTTGCACTGATTTAGTGTTTTTTTCTTTCCATGCAAGTCTGTAAGTCGGACAACAACTCGTTGAAAACATTGCACACCTATGTGTGTGAAATCTGAACATTTGTTAAGCAAGGGTCTATGGGGTATGAATGCTTGGATTTGTAGTGATCATAGAGCAGTGCATATGACTGCGTGCAGTACTTGTTCCAAACAGATGGAATTGAGGGGGGGGAATGAGAGGTTCAGGAGCTCATGGAAGATGTTAAAAGGAGAGAAAAACACAGTAGTAAACAATTTATGTTTATGGGGCCATTAGGTTATGGATGTGTATAGATCGTTTTTTGAAAAAATGGATATTACTTAGTGTCACTTTAAATGCTTATTACTTATAGGGCATGAAAAATACTTGCCTTACTCCTCACTCTGGCATCATCCAGTGCTCTTGGCCCTGCAAGGTTTTTTTCTTTTGCAATTTCTGAAGCTGGACTTTAAAGCGGAGTTTCACCCAAAATAATAACTATATCCGATCACATTCCTGACCCTACCAACATGTTCAATAGCCACATTTTTTTTTCTGTTGTTTTTACTGTAGTACAGCTGTCTGCAGTGCGACTTACGGGTTTTCACTCCCGTGGGAGTAGGCGTTTCTACTCTTTTCCCCCAGCGCCGCAATGTAATCTGGGAGTTCTCCGCAATGTCTCCTGGGAGCACAGTGTCATGCTTCCCAAGAGACATAGCTCTACGCTGTCCAGCGAAATATCATCACAACGGGGCGTGAACTTTCAATGACGCCGCCTGTTGTGATGGCAAGCAAGAAGTTTACAGCGCTACTCGCCGTAAACAGTGCGCATTCGCGAGAAAGAGCGGTGAATGCTGGGAGATGAGCATTCACCGCTTCCAGGAAATCATTGCTTGTGGTCTTCACAATGCCCACAAGCCAAATGGAAACTGCCTATAATGGATTTTAAAAGTTCTTCTTTTACACGGAAACTGACAGAGGCTATTTGAAGCCACCAAACAAGTGAGTATTACTTTGTATTGTGAACCCCCATTGAATGCACCAAAAAAAAAAAACATTGGCCGCGGAACCTCCGCTTTAAGCAATCTTTAGCGGGAGGGATGCTGTTACTGGCAGGATGTCCAGATAAGAACCTTTGCAAAAGATTAGCAAAACATTATTTGCTTTAAGTGATATGAACCCCTCATAGAAAAAAAAACGAATGAAAAAATGTGGCTGCTTACCTTATATGACATTGCTTCCTGTTCCAGTTTTGTGCAGTTTTTACAATATTACGTTTTCTTTGTTGAGTTTCTACCTGATGACACACCAATGTGTGTGCCTCTGCCACCTAGTGCATTTTGTGTGTGACACATGTGCAGAAGAGGCTGCCAGTGTTGTGCCCAGCCGGCACATCCAAAGTAGGGAATGCTGTCTTTCAGTGCTCTGGAGCTGTGCCTGGCCAGCACGTGCATGGTAGGTGCCACTGGTGTTTTCTGGTTGGCGCTTACGAAGTAGAGGCAATCTTTATGAGGTCTTGCAATGTACAAGACTGGAACATGAGCAGCAGGGCGCCATTGACCCTGTGCCCAGCCAGCATATGCACAGAACTATGCTTAGATTACAAAGCACAGTACTGCGCATGCGCTGACCCATGCACAACTGCACTCTACTGTGCATGTGCCCTACAAGAGTCCCTACTGCGCATGCACTGGCCAGACAGCTGCGGCGTCCCCTACTGCACATGTGCCCACTGGGCACAATGTCAGTGACCCTACCGTTGTGTACAGGGCATGCTCCCTAGGGAACAAAAGGCATCAAAAGGGGTACAAAATAATATTTAACACTATCTGGGTGGACCCTAATGTAAAGGGCAGTTCTACTTTCAAGATTTAATACTATTTTAGGAAAAATCTGCACAGTGAGGCATGATGTCAAACATGTGTAATGGAAAAACTACTGCGCAAGTCAGAAAATAGAAAATGAAATAAATAAAATAATACCACCAATGACAAATAGTGGCCGCTGCTGCGACTGAAAAATGTGGATATACACAAATAATGCAATGTAGAAAAAATACCAGTAGCGCTGCGTGGCAATAACACACTAGTGACAACAAGACATAATGCCTTGTAGATGTGACATAAATGTGATACACCATGTGCAATAAAATTAAATACTGTAAAATGAATATAAACCAAATAAATCAAGAGAACTGTGTGACTTCTAACCATGTCGGTTAGTCATTGCAATATTCAAATTAAAAAACTGTATAGACATGCAGTTTCTCTATGAATGTCTAAGAAAGAGCTGGGAAATGACATATCTCATGGTAAAGAAAGTTCCAAGGTAACGTTGGTTAAAAATGTTCTATTAGGTGAGTGAATATTGGTGACTTCACACTTAAACACCCAAGGAAAAGTGAAGTGTTGATAAGGTAAAGATCCTCCACCTCCAATATCGAATCTCCTCACCAGCTCATGTGGATCCCTGGTAAAAGAGATCTTAAACACCTGTGGCTATTTCCCCCGCCAAGGGTCTTTGTGTAGTATATCACCAAAGATTATCTTCCTCCACACTAAGGGCTCCTCAGTATGATCCCCGGATGCATAATTCCCCAAAAAATATAAAGGCCACCATAGTGAAGTACTTCAAAACAGTTTAATCAAAAAGGATAAAAGTACACTTACAGAAGAGTAGTATTGTAAAAGCGTGTGTAAAATCGTTGATAAGCCGGCCGGCTTAAACTATCCGCCCGTCCTTCCGGGATAGCGTTGTTTGTTCGTTGGTGACGTCAGCACGCCGCTACTCCCTAGCTACTCCCTACTCCCTAGTGGCGTGCTGACGTCACCAACGAACAAACAACGCTATCTCGGAAGGACGGGCAGATAGTTTAAGCCGGCCGGCTTATCAACGATTTTACACACACGCTTTTACAATACTACTCTTCTGTAAGTGTACTTTTATCCTTTTTGATTAAACTGTTTTGAAGTACTTCACTATGGTGGCCTTTATATTTCTTTTGGAAGTATGCATCCGGGGATCATACTGAGGAGCCCTTAGTGTGGAGGAAGATAATCTTTGGTGATATACTACACAAAGACCCTTGGTGGGGGAAATAGCCACAGGTGTTTAAGATCTCTTTTACCAGGGATCCACATGAGCTGGTGAGGAGATTCGATATTGGAGGTGGAGGATCTTTGCCTTATCAACACTTCACTTTTCCTTGGGTGTTTAAGTGTGAAGTCACTAATATTCACTCACCTAATAGAACATTTTTAACCAACGTTACCTTGGAACTTTCTTTACCATGAGATATGTCATTTCCCAGCTCTTTCTTAGACATTCATAGAGAAACTGCATGTCTATAGAGTTTTTTTAATTTGAATATTGCAATGACTAACCGACATGGTTAGAAGTCACACAGTTCTCTTGATTTATTTGGTTTATATTCATTTTACAGTATTTAATTTTATTGCACATGGTGTATCACATTTATGTCACATCTACAAGGCATTATGTCTTGTTGTCACTAGTGTGTTATTGCCACGCAGCGCTACTGGTATTTTTTCTATGATGTCAAACATACAGAAACATTTT
This sequence comes from Rana muscosa, assembly GCA_029206835.1. Lineage (NCBI taxonomy): Eukaryota > Metazoa > Chordata > Amphibia > Anura > Ranidae > Rana > Rana muscosa. The sequence goes on along the minus strand of CM055116.1, from coordinate 402,032,042 downwards.
ATTTGGTTTTGCATTTAAGATTTATGAATGGTATACCTCACAAATTATGATGTACATATAGTAGCTTGCCACATACAATTTTTGGACCAGTCTTTAATAGTTATGCATTTGATTATTCAAACTTAAAACTTAACTCTTATGCTAGATATTTCCTTAAAAAAATTGTATTTGCCAATGGTATATCACCTTTCTTTGGAGTTCAGTTAGTAAGGTCCTTTACACAATGGATGAGGTTTAAAGTGTACTACCAAGGCTGTACTCGCAGAATCATGACTCAATATACTATTGGTCATCAATCGATACTTATTTAGAAATACTAACTGTGATTGGAAATGGATAGAAATGTCTTCTTTTCTTTTTTTGCCACTGTCCTGGGAGGCAGCTATCTTAATAGTTGTCCTTTTAATTACTTTAAATAACTGAAAAGTTTTAAGCGAACGTTTACCTAATCTGTAAATTGTCGGTTAGTATTACTATTGACAAATACGTCCCTGTATGAACTCAGCACAGCTCCAGATTCATCTCATTACATGGAAATACCTGTCACACTTTAGATGAAGGTAGCCTGTTCTAATGTCTGTTCTTATTTATTACAAGTGATTGCACAACCCTTGGGGGCCAAATCATCTTTTAGTTTAAAGATGTTCATTTCTATATGTTTTTCTTAGTTACTAGAGATCTTTTAGAATAATACATGCAGGTATCATTTTTGATATGAAAAACGTAAATGTCTGTTTTCCCCTGCAAATAGCAAGGCTGGTTAAATAGAGCCATAAACACACTGGGAACCATTCCACAGCCTTTGGTTTTATGTTTCCACAGGAGAGGGCAGTGATACAGACTTTTATTGCACACCCCTTGGTATGACTTTTGCCTTTTTTGGGTTCAAAAGCTAAACTGGCCTATCCCTAGACCTTGATAATCCTAGTTATGCATGACATTGAGTATCTGGCACATTTCCCTCTAATGAGTGACTCAGACACGCTTTGCCTCCTCTGGCTTGGTGCCTAAATGCTGTAATAATGATTCCGTTTTTGAGCAGGAATGTTTTGCCAGACTTGTGATGCTATGCCCATTTGGCGTGTAGATCATGTAAACAGGTTCCCAACTGTATCTTTCACAATCCACCGCGTGGCTAGAATTATGGTTTCAATATGTGATATTTAAATACTTGTCCTGAGAAAAAGATTTTCAGAACTTTGTTAAATTGTAGCTTCACAATCAAAAACATTTCTCCTGGTTAAGTCATGGAACTTGTGAGTTTATATACAGTAAGTACCTTTTAAGGCTGCATTCACACTATTGCATTTCGATAACACATGCCACTTTGTGCAGTGCATTGCTATTCAATTAGAATTGCACCTCAATGCACAAATACAGTCAAGCCCTGTACACACGATCGGATATCCTATGGATTCTAATCCAATGTTTTTTTCCATCGGAAATCCGATGAAACTGTCTTCCATCAGTCTTGCCCACACACCATCAGTCAAAAAACCGACCGTTTCAAAGCGGTGATGTAAAACACACCGATGAGCCGAGAAAAATGAAGTTCAATGCGTCTGAGCATGCGTCGACTTGATTCTGAGCATGCGTGGGTTTTTTATCCAATGGAGTTCCCCACAGACGATGTTAATTTGCTATCGTTTTTTTATCCATCGGAAAAATTTAAAACATATTCTATTTTTTGACACCGATGGAAAAAAGACTGATGGGGCCCATACACGATCGGTTTGTCCGATGAAAAAAATCCATCGGACTGTTTTCATCAGTAAAACCGATCGTGTGTACGCGGCTTAAGAGGCAGTGCATCTGCAGTACATTACACCAACCAGAACACATCAGTTCTGTGGGTGTGCTGCTTTTAAAAACTGCTGCAGGAATATTTTTTCTGTTAAATCGGAGTTCCAGCCGCAAATTTATTTTTATTTTTTTAAAGCTATCTCTTACAATCACATTCTGTGGATTTAGCATTGGTTAATCTTATTACTAGCACAGCATTTCTAGATATTTTATTTAAAAACGTACCTTATATTGATGTATCTCGGGCATTCCCATCTTACTTGTGGGCAAGTGAAGCCCACAAGCATATACTTCCGGGATACGGTGCTGCTGTATAACCAGCATGCACCGCCCGTTCTCGCGCATGCACAGTAAGAACATCTAGAGGCGCAGGAAACGAATCAGGTTGCGTAGAGAAGACCACAAGGGCACATTAAGTAATAGGCTACAAACTGGGATGATAAATTCTCAAAGGTATTGAAGTAAGTCTTCCCGTTGCCTTTGAAGGTATTTTGTCCATGTTAGGCATTTCATTTTTTTTTCATTTATACATCCCAGAGAGATTGCTAAAAAAAACTGACTGGGTAATGTGATGGATTTGGGAGGGGTGGTAAGCTTGCTGCGTGCAATTTTTCTCTTCATGCTCAGGAGATTTTCTTTAGGAGAACTTGGGTTTGTGGAGAATGGATGTGTTGAGGTGGGGATCCTACAGGAGGATAGACCAGTGTTTGTAGAAGATTTTCTCCATGCATTGGTGATGGTTATGAAATTGAGTGACGAATCTGACTTCATGTTCTCACTGGATTTACCCTTTATACATACATTTATTGGTGAGGACTTTGCTCTGTAGCCTATAGTCTTCCTTCCAGGCACAGTTTTGATTTAACCTGCAAAATTGTCTCTTTGGGATATTCTTGGTGCATTTAAGGTACGAGTTGCCATTTATGGGCTTGAAGTGATTCTTGGTCAATATGTTGCATCCATCAGAGCCTAGTTACAGGTCTAGAAAGACTAATGTCGACTTATCACATACATGTGTGAAGGATAAGCCGAATTGGTTGGTATTGCAAACTGTAGGAAATTGGTAACAGATGTGCTGTGCCCATCCCAAATGGTAATAATATTGTATATATAATGACCATAATAGGTGATATCGCGGGCGAAGGGGCTGTCAGTCCTGGATATGTACTGGAGCTCCCAGTGCCCCATGGTTAGGTTGGCATAACTAGAGCAAAGTGAGCTGGAAAAAGAAAAGAATGAACATTCACCCCAACATACCACCTTTGATGTCTCTTAAACCTATTCCAAAATTTCAAATACAAATACAGATTTACTTCCCTCTGTCACAGACCACAGGGTCTTCCCCTATACATCTCCGACCAGAATTGCATTCCCTAGACACACCCTAATAAGGATTCAAGGCGCTTTCAAAAAACAAAATAAAAAAAGGCACCTAATTTAATCATCATAAGTATACCAATACCTGACCACCAGATCTCCTCTACCACTACTGAATACAGACAGCCCCCAGGTAACATAATGCATAGTAACCTTACTGAAAGCCTACCTAGTACACAACATAGTGACTCCCCACTTTCACCCCCAATCCACCAGATACTTTGCTAGCCACCATTGAGGTTACCCCGATACCTGCGCCTACAACTGCTGAACGAGAGCCTTTTTTGGATATCCCCCCTCCAACCTCCTGAAAAGAAAGAATGCCAACAAAGAAGGAGAGGAGGAAAACATAAAAACCCCCAAAAAGACCGGGAAGAGCCAGCACTACTACCATAAAAATGTTCAACCTATCCAAACACAGACTTACAAAAGATGAAACCACACCTCTTAGTTGTGGCCACAATTTTGCCCCATTCATTAATCTAACTCAGTTTACCATATTTAAAGATATAAAAAATTAATCAGGAACCTCACGGTAAAATGCTTCTACAATATGAAGCCCACCCAGGAGGTCGCCTCGGAACCAGAGTCAAGTAACATCTTACAATTCGACAGTGAGGATCTGTATGCATTAGGCATTCTGGAGTACCTATACATCAACAATTGCCCAGCTGATAGTGAATACTTCCCACAATAACCAGCACCCATATGTCACACAGCCTTCAAACCCAAATCCATCTTCAACCCCACACACACCAAAGGTGCTTACTTGGATACTTTTTATCAAGTTGTTTACAATGATTTACTATCCATCTGAAAACTTTGAAACCCAGACATATTCTTTCTAATATAACGCCCAAAGAAATCAAGCACTACAAAGTCTATCCAGCAACCATGACTTAATCATAAAACCTGTCGACAATGGTGGTGGTATAGTAGTTCAAGACAGAACAGAATATCTTAAGAAAGCATGCCAATTTCTATCCAATTCCAATACTTACGTAAAACTGTTCAAAGACTCTCTGCCCAAATTCATGAGAGAACTTCGCACTCTTGTCAACCATGCTCAATGTGATGGCATTGACAATAATTCTGTCTTTCTTATCAAAACAAACTTCTTCCACACTCCATACTTTTATAACCTGATTAAAATACATAAGGATCCCAACAGTCCTCCCCCCCAGCCATACCCTTGTGGCCTCCATGGAAAGAGTCACAAGTGGACTTTCCCTCTATGTAGACCACTTTCTACAACCTTTAGTCACCTCTTTTCCATCCTACATCAGAGACCGCACCCATCTTTTGGAGAACCTACACATGTACACATGGGAACCCACTTACCTCTGGGTATCCCTGATGTATGTTCCTTATATATATTGATCCCACTTGATTTCCTCTCCTCAATTTCAATGACCAGAATGCCAGTTTCATCCTTAAAATCCACTCAATTCTTCATGGAACATAATTACTTTGAATTTGACAGCCACTCCAAAAGACTGGGACGGCCATGGGAGCTCACTTTCCACCTAATTATTGCAACCTTTTCAGTCGAATTCCTGAAGTTGATGTGTTGAAAACAAAAAAAATGGGCATCACAGTTTGTTATGTATGGGACTGCATAGCCACAGACCAGTCAGGGTGACCAAGCTGACCTGTGTCCACAGCCAAAAGCATGTACAATGGGCACTTAAGCATTAGAATTGAACCATGAAGCAATGGAAGAATGTGGCCCAGTTTGATGAATCATGTTTTCTTTTACATTATGTGGATGATCGGGTGCGTGTGTGTCACTTACCTGGGGAAGAGATTGCATCAGGATGCAGTAAGGGAAGAAGGCAAAATGGCAGAGGCAGTGTGATGCTTTGGGCAATATTCTGCTGGGAAACCTCAGTCTTGTCATTCATGTGGATGTTACCTCGGCATGTACCACTACCACCTACCTGAAGATTGTTTCTGAACAAGTACATTCCTTCATGAAAACAGCATTCCCTGATGGCAGTGGCCTCTTTCAGCCAGATAAGGCATCCTCCCACACTGCATGAATGTTTTGAAGCACACAAAAATGAGTTTGGGGCATTGACTTGGCCTCTAAATTCTCCAGATCTCAATCCAATCAAGCATCTGTGGGAGGTGCTGGAAAAACAAGTCTGATTCATGGTTCAGGTTCACGCTGGGCTGCGGGAATGAAGCTGTGCAAGTTCAGCTGAACTCGCACGATTTCACTCCTGCTTGTCTGTCCCAATTTCGGCCGCGATTACAGAGACATCTGTGCAGTTTCTGCACAGATGTCAATGTAAATCGCGGGCCGAAATCGCAAAAAGAGACTTTTTAAATCGGTGCAGCACCGCAGATGCGGCATCGCACCGATTAGGGCGGTGCCATTGCTGAAAAATGCCGCCAATTTGACATGTCAAATCGCATGTCAAAACGCACCAGTGTGAACCAGGGCTGAAACACACAGAACTTAAAGGATCCGCTACTGATGGCTTGGTGCCAGATACTGCAAAATACCCTAAGTCCTCTAATGGCATCCATGCCTTGACGGGTCAGAGCTGTTTTGGTGGCAAAAGGGAGACCTACTCAATGTTAGGTGGGTAGTCATAAAGTTATAGCTTATCAGTTTATATTTTATTCCATCTAAGTTGTCAAAGTACATGTCACCATACTGTAAACTTAAAGAACACTTGTTCCAGTTTTGTTATTACCGTGTTTTTTCATTGTATTGCTCTGTAATGCTTCTTGCACAAAGAAAACCACTCTGGAGGAACATGGCTTCTAAATCTGAATATTTAATATACACTCTCAACAATTGCATTTTATGAAGTAGACGCTATCTAAAGCAGTGAAGATTGGTTTCAGGAAACCTGTGCTGAGAGAAATTTGGGGGCTGCCATCACTGACCTGAAAAAGCTAGTTGCCTGTCTTCAGTAGAAATCAGAGCTTCTAAAATGCATACTAATTCTAAGTCATTGACACAAGAAGTATGGAAGCAATTAAACTAGGACCAAAGAACCAGGAATTGTCAGCAAAGCCATTTTATTAATGCCGACCAGTACTAGCTCCATCATAATATATTAAATGTCGGTTTTACGGCAGAGTCTACAATTAAAAATATAGGTTTGTGCAGATGCTGACAATTTGAACCGTGTGTTGTCTTCTTATATCCTATGGACTCCAGTAGTGAGATGTGCCCTTTAGAATTTCCAGTTCCACTAAACTGCACGTTTCACATACTTCTATGAAGAGCTTGAGATGACGAGGGTTGTTCCTTGCACAGATCATGGAAATACACAAGGGTTTGAGCAGAACCAGAGTCAGGACTTGCAGAAGTTGGCAACAATCGGGCAATGAGGTGCAAATTTACTAGGCAAAAGCCTGGCCAGTAGTCCAAGGTGAGGTCGGTAGCGGAGGCAGACAGTGAACATGAGCAGACAAGTATAATATGAGTGTAAGGTCAAAAAGGAAGCCTGGTTAATAAAAGGATCAAGATGCATATCAGGAACTGGATAACAGGAACAAGACTGGAGACCATTCAGCAAAGGGCTGGTGCAGTTCAGGCTTAAACAGGTCACTTGGTAATAGTGGACGTGCACGCATGCTCGTAGGTGTAAGTAATAATATATGTGCAGTCCATCTTCTATGCCCTTAGAATTGTGCACGCCTATGCGCATGCGAGTTAGCCAGACAGCGCACCTTAGCCTGACGACTGGCACCATGTTTCTGACAGCATAGTGTTGCCTCTTTACCAGAAGCTGATAAAGTTTAGGGATCTCTTACCTTTGTTTGTAAAAATATGTGTGTGTTACATCTTGCCAACTAGGCTATTCAGAGAGACTTTCCAACTTTTCGGAGAGTAATTTGTGTGTGAATTCATGAATAGTGACCATTTATCAAAATGTACTTAAAGCAGTATGTATGTTGTTCAGTGTTGCCTGCCCTATCTCTTTAGCATAGATCATATTTATCTATATAAGAAACTATGAGCATGGTTTCATTGTTTTTTTTGTTTTTTTTAACCCAAACAGACTGTGTTTAATTGGCGACGGTAGGCCTTAGTGTTATAGGTCCTAAAATCCTTTTGTCTGGATTCACACCTTTTGCAATAATGGTGTGCATTGCCATTCATTCATAATAGTGCCCCAACACAATTATGCAGTAGAACTAAATGCACCTCCACTATGATGCATAACCATGCACAGTGCTTTTTGGTGTGCTACCTTGCAAAAAATAGTGCATTATTTTGTCTATTGAAAAATCAAAGTAAATAGGCTGCCCTCAGAGCACAGAAATGCATGCACTGAGGTGAGAATGGGCACTTTGTCTTGTAACAAGGTACTTGAGGAATCCTTGATTTGCCAAACATGACTATATATTTCATTGTTTAACATTTGTCCTACTATTCAGTGTTTTGCTAAGTCATAAGCCAAAGGAGACTTAAAGGGGTTGTAAAGGTTCGTTTTTTATTTTCTAAATAGGTTCCTTTAAGCTAGTGCATTGTTGGTTCACTTATTTTTTCCTTTGATTTCCCTTCTAAATGTTTTTTTTCTTTGTCTGAATTTCTCACTTCCTGTTCCTTCTCAGTAAACTTCACACCATCATCCGAGTGGTGTTGAGTCAGCCAGAACAGCTTACTGAACAGCCTACTGAGGAGGAACAGGAAGTGAGATATTCAGACAAAGAAAACAAAGGAAAAAAACATTTAGAAAGGAAATTGAAGGAAAAGGTAAGTGAACCAACAATGCACTAGCTTAAAGGAACCTATTTAGAAAATAAAAAAACAAACCTTTGCAACCCCTTTAAAGCTGAACACCAGGTACAAACATTTATATTTAAATATATTACTCAATAGCCACAAAGGATATAAATCTACTTTGTATGTACCAAAGGCCTTTTCAAACCCAGTTCTGACCTTTTGAAAAGTGTCAGTGACACTGTGTTGTATGTAGCCTGTGCACAAAGCAGAGCTGTGGGAGGGACACAATGGGTCCACCAACTACCGGCTGCCTATAGAAAACTATGGGGGGGGGGGGGGCGATACAAGACCAGTCACCCTGCACAAGGAAAAAAAGCTGCAGTGACCAATCCTAATTACAGAAATCTTCTGCACAGAGCTAACTTTTCACACTAGATTACTGTACAGATCTGGAAGAAATACACAAAGCACACCAAGACTGAAGTAAGAATGCACATGACTGTTATATTTAGACAAAATTTACTTTAAGATAATGCTGGTTAATTACTTAGATAAGGTGTTTTGGGCTGAACAAATCCCAGGAGCCAGGTAGCCAGTGTCCCTGAAAACTTACAGCTTCTAATGCTTTGAAGTCCTTTCTCTTGATCTTAATTGAACAGCATATTCCCTGGCTTCCAAGGCTGGCAAAAGACTGTCAGATATCTCGGTGAGAACAGTAGGCAGGAAGATATAAGCCTGTTCTTGCATGACTTGAACTAGCGGAGAACCCACCAAGATGTTTGCATAGCGCTGACACCAGGACAGTGCTCCTGATCCATTGCTTTTTTGACATAGAGGATCAAGAACTGTTTATAGTAAACCTTTGCAATACGATGGAAAATCATCCTGTGCCATAAGTTCTCCTGAATACGTAAGGAGCTTATTGTCACCTTTGTATAGTATATAAATAATTCTATAATCAGGATTCCTGCATGAATTTTTTTTACTCTTGGGGTCATTTATGTAGTTCCAATATCACCCTTGCTGCAAAAAAAGTAACAAGATTCTATAAATACATAAAAGGGTTAGTTCACTTAAAGTGGTTGTAAACTCCGCTTTGCTATTCTTACCTACAGGTAAGCCTATAATATGGCTTACCTGTAGGTAAAATGAATATCTCCTAAACGTGCACCGTGTCGGACCTTCAGAGCTTCTTCCCGGAATTGTCACTGCGGCTCCGGCCACTCACAGCGCCAGAGCCTGCGATACCTGAAGAAAGAACAGGAGAAGATGGGAAGATGTCAGCCCTCTCAGCGGTGAGTGGGCACCGCTGGAAGGGCTTCGCTCTAAGGTGAGTATTTCATAATGTGCTTATATGTGCTAGCACATTATGCCATTGTCTTGCAGGGTTTTTTTTTTCTGTGGTTTACTATCGCTTTAAAAATAATAAATGTGGTATTTACATTACTGTACTTTATTTTTTTTGCTAATTTTTTTTTTTATTCACTGTGCTAGGTTTAGATAAATTTACCATATGCACATTAAATTAACAAAATTATGTAAACGTAAAATAACTGTGCGTATACCCTAAACCATAACCCAGCAGCAGCTTTACAGTGAGATACTAACACAGTGCTAAAAATTGTTCAAAAATAAGCTGCGCTCAAATTGCATACCATATTAACACATATAGCAAAATGATTAAACTGAAGAAAGATGATCTAATAACTATGGATGTGTCAACAGCCAATTTAGATCAAACCAGTGAAATAAGTCCAGTAACGTAAGTAATCCAATAAGGTGCTTAGTAATTCTGATGAATCTTCACCACCATCAAACACCTCGGAAAGTGATCTTGTGACTTAACACCACCACCGAAGGGTGAAAAAGGGCTTGATAACAGGCTCAAATGGACCTCTCATTACAAAAGGTCAGAAGCGTCTGTGGCTCCAAACCCAGCCAGGGTCATCGATCCTCCTCATAGGGCGATCATAAGAGTTGCCCAAAATAAAGACCCTGCATAGTATAAAATCCTCAGAGCTTTAATGAACTTAGAAGTTGCACTTACAAGATACAGTAGGTGCCGGCAATATTGTATTTCCAGCGCGATGGGATCACGCTGGAAATCGGCACTGCGAGGCTGTGCTTCTTGCGCTCGCCGCCCCCACGAGATGCAGCGTATTCATAGGAATCTATTGGGGGAGGCAAGCGGGAGGAGAGACAGAGCTCAGTGCTGGCTCCCGCGGAGGGCGAATATCGCCGATGTCACGCCGGGTTTGTACAAAATATCACCTACTGTATGTAAAGCCTTCATTTGTATGCGTAGGCCGGCACACATACAAAAACCCGTCTTTCCGGGAAACTAGTGTCATGGATATACAGTAATGTTTGTCTGTCAGCTTACCTTCCTTCTCGTGTTCACCTTAGAGGCCAGACACTCTCACCTGGCTGCTTTTATAATCTCTCCTCCCAGCATGGCTCCACCCCAGGCCCTATCAGAGAACTCTATATTAATCTGTGCACTGCAAGTCTACCTTGCTGATCAACGTTGTTTGTTAAGCATTGTGTGTTTGGGTTCCTGCTTGCTGTGTGCTATGTCTGTCTCTGTGTTAACGATATTGGCTTGTTCCCAAATATCTCTGTCTGTTTGTGACCTTGACCTTTGGCTTGTCCTTCATTTATCCTTGTCTGCTTTTCGCCCTGACCTTGGCTTATCCCCTCACTATCTCTTGTATCCTGAGCTGCTGCTTCCCCTCTATCCTCTATACCCTATGGAGCGTGAGCTAAGGGACTCTGGGGGCCGTGACCTGAATCCAGTTGCAGCTTAGTCCATCCTCACCACTAGAGGCTCTGGTGAACACCTGCTGGATCTTAGACTCCGCGTCCTGGGGAATCTTGGGCTCTAGCTCCCTGTGGGATCCTTGTTTGTGCTCCAGTGGATCTACCTTCCCTAACCACTCAGTGTTCCATCCGCAGCAGTCAGCCATAGGGTTCACTACCTTGTGGTGCACTCCTGGCCTACGGTGTGCATCTGTCACCTGGCAACTCAGGTGACCTGACAACGAGTATAACGCTGATGTCAGTGCATCGCTCTACCCTTCGCGTTTCATCATCCAGGGGCACCGCTAATTATACCATACAACTAAACCACTCCTCGATCTGAGCCCCGGATGGCAATCATAGAGCTCTCTGACAAGCTATGTTAAAACCAAGCCTCGATTCCAAGTGGGGAGATAAAGCCTCTATACTTTAATTATACACAGGCCACAGATTTAGTTAGAAACTCCCTTCTCAGGAGCTGCAATCAAAAGACCGCCCCATGAATCTGGCTGTAACATTTAACTAAAAACATAATTCTTATTATAAAAATCTATATAGGTAAAAAACTACCAATGGTGGTCCATATTGTCAAGGTATTATGATGAGGTGTAATCCCCACAATGACAATAAAATGACAATATGAGGCCATCAAATCATCATAGAACAAGAAATAAAGGCACTTTGGTCTTAATGATGGGGCACCCCTAAAAATTCCCTGAGGTTTTTTTAGGCAAGACAGTGTTCAATACCCAGTCATTGCCCAAGATATGCCAGTGTTTTTGTATCAATCATTTCACACTTTGATGTTGTACTAAAAATGTTGTGATAAATGGAATGGATGGAGTATTGATGTCATTATTTTTTATTTTCTCTTTTATTCCATGTATCTGGTCAAAGGTCCTATAAAGGGACTCTGAGATATACCCTTTTTCGATAAACCTTTTGGTTAGAATAATTGATTGCATCTTGAACTCCTCCACCTTGGTACAAATAAACTGTATTCACATATATTGGTGTAGCGGGGGTTAACATTTAGGGGGAGTATCTGGGTGGTAGCATGGCCCAGATACACTAATTGTTAGGAATCTATGGCCAATTTGATTAGTGGAGGATATAATGGTGTTCAGTTCCCTGCGGCCTCTGGGTGGCGCTGTCGCCTTGGGCTGGGGTTGAACCATCATTGTAGGGCGTGCCCTTTGTGTCCTCTCACAGCAAAAGTACGGCGGGGCGGGGAACCCGCTGTGCCTGCTGGGAGAGGGTATAAAGGGGCGGACATCTTGTGCACGAGGTCCGAGCCCCAGGCACCTTCAGCCTGGGGGCTGCTGTTCTGTCGTACACGCCCAGGTGCCCTCGGCCTGGGTGCGAGGGAGTTCGAGTTCCATCCCAGGCACCTTAGGCCTGGGGTGAGGTACTACCTGAGGCCTGGGGCCCAGTACCTTTGAGTGGGTCCCGCATGGGAGAAGATACCTAGGGGGCCCACCGAGTGAGGGGACCCGAGTCTCGGGCGAGGAGAACCAGGGAGGTGACCTGGCCTGAAGATCCAGCGCAGCATTGGCTGGTGACAGTGCAGGCCTCTAAGGACCGTCCGGGATGGATCATCTCCCTAACGGATCGCCATTAAAAGGCAGTTCATGTTCTATGGTCTTTGCAGAGACCCAGCTACATCAGGTCAGTGGCAGAGGCCTATCCTAAGGTCTGTGGCAGAGACCTCATCATTCACCCGGTCTGTGGCAGGGACCAACCTCACGGTCGGTGGCAGCGACCGTGCGCCAAAAGTTGTTGTGAACTCCTAACAGCTTCTCTGATCCGAAAGGATTGTGCCTGAACCCTCTCCCCACCAAGTTGTGTTTGTATCAACCTGTCTGCTTGCAAAGAGGCATATTTATCTCTGCGGAAATAAATATAGACGTTGTACTGTCACCTGGTGTGGGCTTACTTTTCTGGGAGCAAAGTGTTCTACATTCTCCTATCTACTGGTCATTTTTGAAGTAGAATCTCTGGATGGGAACACAGACCCGAAGGTAAAGATCTTAGCTCAAGCCTCTACACACATAAGAGGGGCGAGCTGGTGGCAGCATCTCACCCCTGGTCCCCCTAGACGAGTAAACCAGCCGCTACATTGGCTTTTAGGTACCAACCTCAGCCATGATTCATGGTGGCAGCCACAGGAATGTATGAATTTCTGTCTGTTGGTTTAAAATAAGTGGAAGTAATAAACCTATAAAAAAAAATTCCGTAACCTTTAAATCCAAAAAATGGATCTCCTGTGTACTAGCCTCAAAGTTCAAGACTATCCCTCTATCATTATTATTTAGGGTACCCATGAAATTCAGCAGCTCTGAATGGTTGCCATGCCATAGGAGGAGGATGTCATCAATATACCTAGCCCAAAGGACTATCCAAAGTCTGTCCTGGACATAGACGACATCCTCCTCCCATTTGATAATGCAAGTACAATTACATTTTTCAGTCTTTGGTGGTGGTGTTAAGTCACAAGATCACTTTCCGAGGTGTTTGATGGTGGTGAAGGTTCATTGGAATTACAGTACTGAGCACCTTATTGGATTATTTACATTACTGGACTTATTTTCACTGGTTTCATCTAAATTAGCTATTGGCACGTCCATATTTTATTAGACCATCTTTCTTCAGTTTAATCATTTTGTTATATGTGTTTATATGGTATGCAATTTGAGCACAGCTTATTTTTGATCAACATTAATTTAACAAATTAGGTAGTACATTGTGTGTCAGTTCACGAAAATTGTGCATGTTTTAGCTCCTTGGCTATCTTGTCAATAGCATTGTGAAGGCCTACTTAACCACTTGCCGACAGTACATATACTGCAGCGGGGCAGCCTGTACAGGTGCCATAACATACCTGTACATCGGGGCTTTCTTCCGCCGAGAGGCGCTCGGGGATTAGAGAATATATATATATTTTTTTTTTAAATCCTTGCCCTGTGCGGAGCTGGGGGAGCCACAAAGTGATAAAAGCAAATTGCAAGTGGGTGCCGTATAAAACCAGGCCGTGGGCCGCAACTGGCCCGCGGGCCAGACTTTGGACATGCCTGATCTAGTTAAACCAATAAAAGGGGGGGGGGGAATCATACAATTTTAGATACACAATCCTATACCCACAGTTCATCATAAAGGGGGTAAAACCTTCCGGAGCTCAAGTGGTTAATAAACCAACCTCAAAATTATTTCATGGCATGCGGTTTTGGTATGTTGAATTGAAAAAAGGGTCCTGTATGTTTTTTGGCCATTGTGGTGAACTACCACCCTGTTCCAAATGAATGAGCGAGCTGCATTATACCAACACGCTCTAATACTCAAAATACAATGTCAGTGCACTTGTGGTAAGCACAGCAATAGACTGCAAAGGGCTTAAAGAGGCCTAAAAGGCAGAGATGTGATATACTGCAATAAATTCCTGCAGCAAAAGGCAACTTTCACAGCAATGAATAGTAAGCTGTAAAAAGGCACCACACTGCAACAGCAAATCAGGGAAAATGCAGAAGTGAGAATGTAGCAAAAGGTATAAAAAAAAGTACCTGTATAACCAAGGACTATCTTATTCCTGTGTTTCTTTGGTCAGGGTTTATTCAGACCTACAGTACTGTGTCCTTTCTCTGCAGAAGAACATTTATTTTACTGCATTAAAATCAGTTCCAATCATTTCCATTATTAATCCAGTTATTTCCACATTCCACTGTGTTTCTGTTAATTCACACCTAAAGCTGAACTCCAGCTTTTGTTACACTTTACAAGCTGGCCAAAACAAACTACTGTATGTCCCTCACTAATACGTGAGGCCGCTGGATGTGTGGTATAAACTGTGTCTAGCTGAGGCTGCATACAGCATACCGCACTGTGTTCTGGGTTTGAGCCGAGACCTTCAATCTCATACACTGAACACAAGAGAGTCTATCTGAGCGGCACTCAGCCATTCATAGAAAGCAATGTATTCTAGCAATGAATACAGAGCTTCTTCTTATTGGCTCAGAGAGGCGGGCTGATGATGTCACAACCTCTGACTCAGCCAACCAGAGGAAGCTTTGTATTCATTGCTAGAATACATCGCTTTCTATGAATGGTTGTGCGCCCCTCAGACAGACACAGCGCTGTATGCTGTATGTAGCCTCAGCTACACACAGTTTATACAACACATTCAGCGGCCTCACATGTTAGTGGGAGACATCGTCCTTTTGGCCACCTTGGCCCAAACAAACTATGTAAAGTGTTACAAAAGCTGGGGTTCAGCTTTAAAGAAGAACTTCACAAACCTGTTAAAAAATGTTCTTACCTGTATCCTTGGTTGTACTCATAAAACATACACAGCCAGCAAATTCATCGTTGTCTTGTGTAACCTTCCCCTCCAACGCTGCAGTTTAGGTCCTGCACTGCTATCTGCACTACAGAGGGGTGTACCCCGAAACATGTTATCCTGGCATCCGACGTGATTCTCTGGTGTGTCCCAGACTGAGTGTCCACCCCCACAGACTTCCTGGTTCCAGCTATGTCACTTCCGGTGACTTGGATCCGCCCGCGTCCTTGCTGCGGCCGGCAAGATTGTTCCAACACGGATCCTACGGTCCTTTATCGATAACGCGGTTCCACAGCATATCCTGCATGCCTGTGGGGTTGGTCATGAATTGGTAACCACCATTCATCTCTTTTTTTTTCTTTAACCATGTGTGAAATAAACCAATGGATACACTGTCCTCTGTGTTTCTGGGCTTTTGATATCACTGTCAGTCAACCCTTTGAGGTCTTATCATATCGTGCATATTTGACACCCACATGTCATTTCAGGAGCGCCTTGTCAGTGTTAGACTTGTGCACAACGGAAAAATTCGTTCCGTTTCGGTTCGTTTCTTTCCGGTCCTGTTGATTCGTAATCATTCGTAATTTTGCTAGACGGGATTTTTCGTGTTCGGACTCATTCGTATTTTTGCAAGCGACATTTTTCGTTGAATTTTTTGTTGCTTTATAATTCGTACTTTCGGTAGAGTACGTTGTTTTTCGTTGATTCTGGACACAACTCCTACTTTCGTAACTTTTTTTGGGTTCGTACTTTCGGTAGAGTACGTTGTTTTTCGTTGATTCTGGACACAACTCCTACTTTCGTAACTTTTTTTGGGTTCGTTGATTCGTAATTTTCCGTGTCTCTCTCACAACGACGCTGCCTATTATGCCTAATGTGCTTCGAATGGATTTGTACTTTTCTAAATACATTGCGGTTATTTGTAACGATTCGAAATCTCGTATTTTACTTTCGTTTTTTACATGCGGCTATAGCCTCTGCCCCTGTACACCATTTTGAGAGGGTTCAGCACGGTGAGGGAGAAGCAGAGAGCAGAGCAGAGTGTTATTGTGCTTCGAATGGATTCGAAATCTCGTATTTTACTTTCGTTTTTTACATGCGGCTATAACCTCCGCCCCTGTACACCATTTTGAGAGGGAGTTCAGCACGGTGTGGGAGAAGCAGAGAGCAGAGCAGAGTGAGTGTTATTGTGCTTCGTATGGATTCGTACATTCGTAACTTTTTCATAACGAATTATGCCGAAGACATTCGGGCATTCGCTATTTGCGGTATAATTTATTTCGGATTCGGTCTTATTCGTAATTGCTTTGTTCGGAAATTCGAATGCTTCCGAATGTCCGAAAGTTGCTAAATTCGGACGAATTTCAATTCGTTACGAAACGAATTGCACAAGCCTAGTCAGTGTTATGCTCTCATATCTTCTATACTAATGTGATCAGGGGGGCTGCATGTCTCTTCCAGGTTTTTTCACCCCCGCTGACATGACGCTGCACATGAGCAGTGTCCAGCACATGCGTGTTGTGCCCGTTATTGCCCTGAAGCCTCCAGAAATAGGTGACTTTTGTGTATCCCTGGAGGCTTTGGGAAAATGGGATGGATAAATCATTATTGCCTAGGCCAGAAAATCTGGAAGAGCGCAAATGTAATTTCTGATTTTGTAACAGGAGGGAGAAAAATATTTAGGCTCGGTTCACATATGAGCCACATGCGGCTCAAAGCAGCGGTCCGGTGCGTGCTGGTTCATCGTTTCAGCCCACATTTTGGGCTGGTTTCAGACCTGGAACAGACCAAAAGGCGCACAGCGTTTTTGTGTGAAACGCACCGGACCTGCTGCGGAGATATGTGAACCGGCTCCATAGAGAGCCGGCCTGCTATTGCAAATTGGATGCGGGTAACCCGCATTCAATTCGCAATGGTGTGAACCCAGCCTTAAAGTGTGTAAGGAGGGTGAAGGTCCGCTTTAAGCGTGTGGTTTTACCATTTGTATTGCAACGCAAGTCCACTTTAAGCGTGCGTTTTTACCATATGTACTGCAACGCAGGTTCACTTTAAGCGAGCGTTTTTTGCTATTTGTATTGCAACGCAGGTCCACTTTAAGCGTGCGTTTTTACCATTTGTATTGCAACGGAGGTTCACTTTAACTTCTTGAGACCCGGGCCATTGACAAATGACGGCCACAAGGTGGCTCTACAGGTCCGGGAGGCCGTTTTTTTTACGGCCTTGGCTCCTCCGGCCACTGGGGTGCGCGCGAGCGCCGCCGGCGCGTCACTGAGATGCCGATGCGCATGCCTGGCGGCCGCAATGTCCGCCAGGTACCCGCGATCGCCCGTTACACAGCCAAGGACGTGGATCTCTGTGTGTAAACACAGAGATCCACGTCCTGTCAGGGAGAGGAGACCAATGCTGTGTCCCTTGTACATAGGTCCCAAAAATTGGTCAAAAGTGTCCGATCTGTCCACCATAATATCGCAGTCCTGACAAAACTCGCAGATAACCGCCATTACTTGTAAACAATTAATAATAAAAAAAATGTCATAATTCTATACCCTATTTTGTAGCCGCTATAACTTTTGCGCAAACCAATCAATGTACGCTTATTGCGATTTTTTTTAACAAAAATATGTAGAAGAATACGTATCGGACTAAACTGAGAAAAAGATTTATTTATTTTTTTAAATTGGGATATTATTATTATAGCAAAAGGTAAAAAATATTGTGTTTTTTTCAAAATTGTCGCTCTTTTTTTGTTTATAGCGCAAAAAATAAAAAACGCAGAGGTGATCAAATACCCCCAAAAGAAAGCCCTATTTGTGGGAAAAAAAGGACGTCAATTTTGTTTGGGAGCCACGTCACACGACCGCGCAATTGTCATTTACAGCGTGACAGTGCCGAAAGCTGAAATTTCGCCTGGTCAAGAAGGGGGTATATGTGCCCAGTAAGCAAGTGCTTAAGCGAGCGTTTTTACCATTTGTATTGCAACGCAGGTCCACATATAAGCGAGCGTTTTTACTATTTGTATTGCAACATAGGTCAACTTTAAGCGTGCGTTTTTACCATTTGAATTGCAACGCAGGTCCACATATAAGCGAGCGCTTTTACTATTTGTATTGCAACGCAGGTCAACTTTAAGCGTGCGTTTTTACCATTTGTATTGCAACGCAGGTCCACAGATAAGCAAGCGTTTTTACCATTTGTATTGCAACGCAGGTCCACGTTAAGCGTGCGTTTTTACCATTTGTATTGCAACGCAGGTCCACATATAAGCAAGCGTTTTTACCATTTGTATTGCAACGCAGGTCCACATATAAGCAAGCGTTTTTACCATTTGTATTGCAACGCAGGTCCACGTTAAGCCCGCGTTTTTACCATTTGTATTGCAACGCAGGTCCACGTTAAGCGTGCATTTTTACCATTTGTATTGCACCGCAGGTCCACATATAAGCGAGCGTTTTTACCATTTGTATTGCAACGCAGGTCCACAGATAAGCGAGCGTTTTTACCATTTGTATTGCAACGCAGGTCCACGTTAAGCGTGCGTTTTTACCATTTGTATTGCAACGCAGGTCCACATATAAGCAAGCGTTTTTACCATTTGTATTGCAACGCAGGTCCACGTTAAGCCCGCGTTTTTACCATTTGTATTGCAACGCAGGTCCACTTTAAGCGTGCGTTTTTACCATTTGTATTGCAACGCAGGTCCACGTTAAGCGCGCGTTTTGACCATTTGTATTGCAACGCAGGTCCACTTTAAGCCCACGTTTTTACCATTTGTATTGCAACGCAGGTCCACATATAAGCATGCGTTTGTACCATTTGACCTGTAATGACGATCATAGGTGTGAATCATCCCTAAATGTTGCTAAGTTGTAAAGAAACTACAGTTTAATGCAATATAGCTGCTAGCTTCATGCTTTGTACACACTCTAACACTGAATTCTGGTGAGAACTTGAACAGGCTACATTTCAAAGCTTTCCTAAACCAAGTGACATTTATCATTATGACATGTGTCATTTGTGTGCCATGTAAAATATGCCCTACAAATAGAATAGAAAGACTGTCCTTTGCCTGTAGACCTTTATGCATTTGAAATAGGTTTACAAAGCACCACCAGTAATGCATGGATCTTTGCATTTTAATATATTGTGATTGTGGAAGGCATCTGCTTAGTGCATTCTAGTTCTAAAATAAGGATTGCTGTGTCTGCCAGGCCCTTGGTTGCAGAGAAAAGGTTGTAAGAAAAGATCAGATCACTTGTCTTGTTTCTGCAGTAGTAGGGAGGGAGGAGGAGGAGGGGAAGAGTATACCATGGGTGTTACTCCAGTGACATCAGCAGCCGGAGAATACGTGTATACCCTGGACTGGAATCCGCTCTGTACTGGAACAGGAGCCTGAATGCTCAGTGTTGAGACAGGGCTGCAGCAAATGTGACAGAAGGGAGGAACTACACCTTCCAGTTTTAGAGCTGTGATGATCTGTCAAGATAATTGTTTTCATTCCTTATTAGATTTCAGAGAAATATGTCTTTACTGCCAATATGATTAATGTTTACTAATATTTATGATTCCAAAACAAGAGAAAAGAGTAACAGATGGGACAAAGGATATATCACAGTGCTCCCTATAGTCCGTCTGCCCCTCTTTGCTCCACAGCTGTCCCTCTTTTACCTCTGATGTTGTATAGATACATAAAAAATAAATGTTAGATCAAACTGCCAGATGTGTTTTTATCATTTATTGATTAGAGGTATTTATAGAGTGCTGACAATTTTAGGCAGCACTTTACATATATTGTACAGTTCCTGCACTCACGGAGCTTACAATCTAAAGCTGGCCGTAGATGGATTGAACCTCGGCCAGTTCAGCAGGGGCCGTTCGAGATTCGATTCATCTATGGGCAGGCTGGTTGTACTGAAGTCAATCCGTCGATCGAATTCAGTACATCCAGCCTGTCGTATTTTTTGCATGTGATTACTGCCGGTGTTCTGTCGAAAAGTGCCCCCCAATCGAATAGTGCCCGCGCATCAGCAGGACGGAGCCGCACTCCAGCTGATTTGCCGATCAGCTGGAGTGATGTGACCAGGGCACAAGCGCACATCGTAGGAGGTATCTCTCGATGGGAGATACCATTTCAGGGGCACAATTGAAACCTATACAAACAGCGTGGGGAGACCGTAGTTCTCACATTGTGCTTCGCTGTTGCGAGCCGGCTTTACAGTGTGCTGATGGTCCGGTTTTGCAGGGCGGGTTTGCTGTGTTGAACAGCCGGTTTGCAACACAGACAAAAGCAGCCCTTCAACACAGCCACAAGCCGCCCACTAGCAGCAGCGATGCACAATCTGAGAATTACGGTCTCCCCCCGCTGTTTGTATAGGTTTAAATTGTGCCTGTGAAATGGTATCTCCCATCGAGAGATACCTCCTACGATGTGTGCATGCGCCATGGTTATGTCAGCCAAGCTGATTGGCAAATCAGCTGTTGTGCTGTTCCATACGGCGCAGTACATCCTGGGCACTTCTCGATAACGGGCACTTCTCGACAGAACACTGACAGCTATAGCCAATAGCAGTGAGGATTATGTTGTGGCGGTGGGAAAGGCTCCCCACCAAAAGAACGCAATAGCGCTGCGGGAGGGATCCCCCCCATCAACACTGACTGAAAGAAAATCAAATCATCTATGGCTTGATTAAAAGAGAAGTTTGGCATTTATTTTTTCCAAGAATCATACTTACATAGATGAATGCTGCAGCTGTACTCCCGTCGTCCCTAACACTGGGAACCGAGTGATCAAAGACTGCTGATCGCTTGGTTCTCAGAGCTCCATGAGCAGAGAACTGGTGACCGTCAGTCACCAGCTCTCTGCTCTGCCCCTCCACCGTGCTCACTGGAGCGATGGGCTGTGGAGGGGTGGAAGCCGCTGGCTCAGGCTCTCAGTGGCCCACTGAGAGGCTGAGCCAGGTGTCAATCCAGGGTTGTGGGAAGATCCCCAGCCTGGACCGTCTCTGTGATGTCAAGCAACAGCCCACTGTCTGCTGAAAACGGGTCACGGGAGTGCAGAACGAACTGCACTCCTGTTATCCACAGGAATACAGCCAAACAAGCTTTGGCTGTACTTCTCCTTTAAGATCCATACCTCACGCATACATACACATACTAGGGCCAAATATCCTACCAACATATGTTTGGAGTGTAGGAGAAAATCAGAGTACCCAGAGGAAGCTCACGCAAGCTCAGAGAGAACATGCAATTTCTATGCAGGTAGTGCCAAAATGCGCTTAGTGGGTGGCCCTATCTGCCCCCTCCTGCATGATATCCTTTGAATTCAAAATTGAAAATGATTAGCCAAACATCAACTGCATCCAAACAGATGCAGCCACTCTTAAGGTTTTCTGACAGCCACTACTAGTGGCTGTCAAAATACAATAGCACAGTAGGGGAATTCGTTCATCTTCGTTGCACAGCTTGAATTGAGGAATCTGTTAAGCCAGCCACAGAGATTTCGAATCGAGATTAGAACCATGTATGGGCAGGCTGATGTACCCAAGTGGATTGATCGATCAATTTGAGTACAACCAGCCTATCCGATTTCACATGCGATTATTGCTAGCTGCTGTGTTCTCCCGTCTGAGACGGCTTTCCCCGCCAGGAGAACACAATGTCTCAGTGGGAGGGATTCCCCCGTCAACACTGTCTGTCAACAAAGAACACTGTTGCAGCAAAGAAATGTGCTTAGTCTATGGCCTGCTTTCGATTTCTTTTTCCGTCTGAACAGGAAAAATGTATAGTGTATGGCCAGCGTTAGAATCCACCCTGTATATGATTACATATAAAAGAAAAGTAGTGATGTTGGCTCTGGTTAGGTGAATTAATTTTCTTAGTCTGCCCATAATGGGATTTGGTGCCCCTGCATAAATGATGACAAAGGAAATGGAGGTGTAACTGAGGCCTTGTACACACGGCCGATTTTCTCAGCAAGAACCAGCAAGAAACTTGCTGGCAGAGAGGTCTTGCCGAGTAAATCGGTCGTGTATACGCGGCTATCGGGTTTCTCGTCGAGAAAACCGACAAGAAACCTTGACGAGAAAATAGAGAACCTGCTCTCTATTTTCTCGTCGAGATTCTCCTCGGCATGTTTCTCGACGAGAAAAGTGAGTGTGTGTACACTTACCTGTCCTCCCGGAAGCCCGCGCATGTTCGAAATGAATTTGACGCATGCGCGGTAGCTTCCTAGGCATACGTAGGGTATACCAAGATGGCGGCGACGGCATCGCATGTGACGAGCGCATGCTCGTCGTAGTCGATGACGTCACCGCGTACGCTCCATTCAAAGAACCGCGGGTTCTTTGAAACGAGCGTGTGTACACTCGGCCGGGACAAGTTTCTTGTCCAAGAATCTCGTCGAAAAAAACGACATGTTTTTTTCAACGAGAATCTCGGCCGTGTGTACAAGGCCAAAGGCATATATTTTGATGAAATATTCTGGCACTAAAAGTGTCCGTGGAAAGTTGTGAGCTAACCGTTGTTGGTGGTGGTCTTTGCCAAAATAGTAGCAGTTCAGATTAAATCATTAAGTGAAGTAAAACAGTCTTAGAACTGTTTTATGGCCAGCGTGATTATAAGGCTGGGTGTGAATACAAGAGAAGGAGGAGTGTAGGAGGGCTGCATACTTCTCATCTGCTGTCAACCTCTGTGTTTGCTTAAGGCTACTAGGTCACCCTGAGTATAAACAAAACACCAGGGCCAGTTAGTGTGGAATGTAAAGTGTATATACTGAAAGGGACCAAGAGACTCAGAGGTTAGAGGCAATCTGTTGTCTTCTTGTTAGCATTACTAAAGCTAATCATTCATTTTTACTTCAGCAAAGATAGGCAAGTTGATCCATTGTATTCAAGATTCATTGGAGGTTGACTTTTGGCTGGTACATTTTTTATTAGGATTTTTTTTTTGCAAAAATAATTTAAAAAAGTGTGACTCTTCCAGCCACAATTGTTGACATCTTAGTGCTCCAGTAACTGTTGTTTTGCCGATACTGCCCCTTATGCTCTTCAGATGCCTCTATAGCCGGCGTAGAAAAACTTCGAGCCTCCAGCTGTTGCAGAAGTAGAAGTCTCATAGTGCTTCTGCCTCTGGGAGTCATATTTATGGCTGTCATACCTCATGGAACTTGCAACAGTTGGAGGGCTGAAGTTTGCCTATTCCTGCTCTAGAGAATGGGCAAAAAAAGTTTTTTTTTTTAAATGACTAGTGCCCCAAAAAGATAGCATAGAAATGTGGGCAGGGAATATGTTCACTTTTTACTCTGGCCACCAGGACTCACAGCAAGTTGGACTTGGCCCCTCTACATACAGTGGCTGGTTATAGAAGGCATACCATGCACACCCTTCCTCCTCTGTAGTAAAGGTTGTGAGTTCCTCTTGTGAAACATCCCTCAAAACGCATGGTGGATCAGCAGGATGTGCCAGCTTCTGCTCAATTTATGGCTCACAGGGGGTCTACAGTTTCAACACTAAGGGCCTTGGTTCTGCTAATCCAGATTAATATTCCCATAATAAATTACTGTACATCTCTGGGATCTCCTGTACCCCTGTACCACCCTACTCACATACAGCTATGTCTGAGTTAATGGGAAAACTATGTGCCCTTTTAAAGGCCTCTCTTCCTCTCCCCCAGAGTCTCTGTTTGACCACCTTCAGTCTGCTCTTGTGCTTTCAGATGAGGATGGTTCCACATCTAGTTCTGAGGACTCGCAGGCGGAGGACCAGTCTACAGACATTTCTTCCACTATCAAGCATATTTATGTATCTTTCTTGACAAAGTGTGTACATACCTAAAAACAAGAACATCCTGCATCCACAGTAGCAAGGGGCAGTAAACTTGCATCCTGTAGAATGCCCAGAACGACAAGGACCATCTATGCACGTTCGCTTTTAGAGCCTGTGTTGTATAGTGACTGACATTCCAAAAAGATCTTAATTTTTCTCAAGTTCCTTCCCAAGCTTTTTGCTTAGCAATAATCTAAGACGGGTTCTTGAAGTAGTGGGCAGTTCCTGTTGTAGACTTATGTCACGTACACACGATCGGAAATTGCGACAAGAAATGTTCGATGGGAGCTTGTTGTCGGAAATTCCGACCGTATGTAGGCTCCATCGGACATTTTCTGTCGGAATTTCCGACAACAAAACTTTGAGAGTTGGTTCTCAATTTTTCCGACAAGAAAAGTTCTTGTCGGAAATTCCGATCGTCTGTATGCAATTCCGACGCACAAAAAAAATGCATGCTCAGAATCAAGCAGAAGAGCCAAACTGCCTATTGAACTTCATTGATCTCGGCTCGTCGTACTTCTTGTACGTCACCGCGTTCTTGACCTTCGGAATTTCCGACAAGATTTGTGTGACTGTGTGTATGCAACACAAGTTTGAGCCAACATACCGACGGTTTTCTTGTTGGAATTTCCAATCGTGTGTATGCGGCATGAGCCATTTTTTGCCTTAACAAAATTTTGACAGCCCCTCCTAAAGATGTTACTGAATTCAAGGACTCAAAGACTTTTCAAGGTCTTGTTTGCTTTGACGGACCCTGCTATGCAACCTGACATTGCCACCATGACCACGAGCCAAAATGTTGCCATCTTGTCCAAATCCACTGTACAGGACCTTGGATCCATACTGAGTGATCCTTCTGTACACCAGCAGCTGAAGCTATTTCTTGTCACCCTGTGCTACTGTGTTGCCAGGTCTGGTGGATACTCTTTGCCATGTATCCAGGAATTGGTCTTCTTTCGGTTCATTTGAGATGTATCCCTTGGCTCAAATGCTGGTCTGCAGAGCTTCTGTGCAAGAAGTTTCTTGATTAGATGGCCTTTGTTGGGGAACACCCGTTTGTTTAACTCTTAAGCCCTGTACACACGATCGGTTTAACCGATGAAAACCATCCGATGGATATTTTTCATCAGACAAACCGATCGTGTATGGGACTTATCAGTCTTTTTTCCATCGGTTTTAAAAAATAGAACATGTTTTCAATTTTTCCGATGGATAAAGAACCGATCGAAAACTCTGATCGTCTATGGGCAAGTCCATCAAGTAAAAAACCCACGCATGCTCAGAATCAAGTCGACGCATGCTCAGAAGCATTGAACTTCATTTTTCTCGGCTCATCGGAGTGTTTTACGTCACCGCGTTTGGAACGGTCGGTTTTTTGACTGATGGTGTGTAGGCAAGACTGATGGAAGTCAGCTTCATCGGATTTCCGATGGACAAAACCATCGGATTAGAATCCATAGGATATCCGATCGTGTGTACGAGGCTTTAGATATCTACTGTATAAAAGGGAAGTCATGATCGGAAAGAGTACCTTTTTTGCAGCAGAAAAAAAAGACATAACATCAGCAGGTAAACCTTCTACTCCTGGAATTAAAGAGTTCCTGTCAGGCCACTAGAGTAAGGTGACCAGATTTTTAAAATGAAATCCGGGGACATATTTTTTTTTTTTTACTAGTAATGGCGGCAATTAGCGACTCTCTTCCTGCCGCTGCCCGCCTCACAGCCTATCAAATCTTACTCTCCGGGCCCCGGCTACTACTGGATGGGGAGTGGAGGAAGATCACTCTGCCAGGGAAGGCAGGGAGATAGGTAGGCGGCTGGCCGGGACTTGAGCCAAGGCAGAAGAACATGCGAGCGGAGCTGAAGAAATATTCCCTCCGCTCCAACCAGCACATGATCATCAGAAAGGGGCACAGATAATGGAAAAAAATAGACCCCCCTAAGCTAGTAGGAGCGGCGGAGCGGGGGTGTGTAATTCAGATTTTTTTTTTTTTATTCTGCACTGACTGTCTTTGAAATTGCCCCAGCCCCTGTTCAAATCCAAGCCGGGGACAAAACCGGGGACAGAGTTGGTCCGGGGACAGTGTCCTCAATCCGGGGACTGTCCCCGGAAACCGGGGATGTCTGGTCACCCTACACTAGAGCCATGTCAAGGCCAGGAACTCAGTTTGGTTGTGAGTCTATGTGCCCAAAATCACCCAGGTCCAGGAACAAGCCCTCTTCTCAATGAAGGGGTTCTCCCACTTGTCAAAGAGGGGGATGTCTCAGCCTTTGTGGCTATTTCATTCCAGGACATTTCAGAAGAATGTTGTAACCAGGAGCTACATTAGAGTTTCAATCCCTGTCTCCTCCTCACTTCCTGCTATGAAATTTGCCAACTTCTCTAAAAAGGTGGATGAACCATTCACTACTGTAAAACAAATCCTCTTTTAAGGGGTCATCTCCCCTGTGCCAGAAATGGAAAGGTTCAAGGGTTTTTGTTTCAACCTGTTCAATATCCCAAGAGCAAAATGAGGTGTTTACCCCATACTGGATCTAATGCATATTTTTTTGTTTGTGGTTGTTAATCTGTTTCTTTCTTTTATTTGGGGACAGACTTATTTTTGTACACATTTTACATAGTAAATTAGTCCACATGAAAATATCAGTGTATTTACAAAAATTACATTGAGTTTCAACCTTCAATAAGTGGTTGTGGCTCAACAGAGAAAAGGGGTAAATATTTGGAATATGGCAACACATTGACCCAAAGCCAATGCTTTTCTTCCAAAACAGACCCAGAGATTATTGCTAACATGCTGTATTTGCATGCAAACATGCACATGCAAACTGCTGATTTAAGATGCAGTTTCATTAATAAATGTCCCCTATTGTTTTTAATAGGACCTCCCAAATACGCAGACATGAAGTATCTGAAAATGTTCTGCATTCTGCATTTTGTGTACAATGACCTATATTCTGCCATCCAGGTCAAGTGACATCTGTACTGCAATGTACAATTTCTAGGGTTGAGAAAGGAAGCCAGGTCTTTTTTTTTTTTTTTTTTTGTGAGCTTTAGATAAGCCATTGTTTGAAAATACTACAAAGTACAATATTTTTTTTTTTAGGCATAATGCACTTTTTTGGTTACATTTTTTTTATCATACTGTATATATATATATATCTATATATATATATATATATATATATATATATATATATATATATATATATATATATATAGAGAGAGAGAGAGAGAGATAGAGATATCTATCTATATAGATATAGATATATAGATAGATATATACCTCAATAGCGACAAAGAGTATAAATCTACCATGTGTGCACCACATACCATGGCAAACCTAAATACTACCTTGTAAAAGTAATTAAATAAAATAATCATCATGCTGTGCAGAGGGCAGGGCTGTGGCAGGGACAAACCAGGACCACCCACTATAATAAAAGACCAGTCATCCTGCACAGGGAGAGAGAGAGCAGCAATGGCTGGTCTTAATATAGGAAACGCCTGCACAAAGGAATGGATTCCTACTGGATTTTACTTTACATAACCAGAAGTAATATGCAAAGCACACCAATATTTATTAAAGAATACACTTGGCTTTAACAATATTTGCTTAACATGGAGTTCTGGTTTAACCAGGATGTGTGCTCAAGCACAACCTGCCACCCTTCTTACAGTGTAAAATTCTGCTTAGTGCCCAAAAGCCGGCCATAGATGAATCTCGGTCGGTTCAGTTTTACATGTGATAATTGCCAGCGACTAAAGCCGCTAGGACTATTTACTGTGTTCTCCTGGCAGGGACAGCTCTCTACACCCCTCCCCACACAATAGCTCCATGGGAGGGATTCCCCCATCAACATTGACTTTCATGCATTCCGTGGTTGCAGGAAAAAAAAAATTGCAACATCTATGGCCTGCCTAAGCAGTAATGATTATTTGTTATAACCACCATTATTTTTTAGCAACAATAGCCACTTAGAGTTACAAATAATAGCCGCATGGTTGAAAACAATAATTGTTGCAACTAAGACATGCTTTATAGCTTAGTGAACTGAGCCTGTTGTTTTTCTGTAGCATAAGTGAAGTTAAAAAAGGCATTTTCCTATTTCCACTGTAGCCGTTGTACATGGGTGTCTTTTAAGCGTTCAATAAAGAAGATAGAAATCTCTCGCTCCTGTCTCTCGCTCCTGTTGCCCATTAGTATGAATGGTAGGTTTCTGCACTTAGAAGTCATGCTGATATGTTTTCTCAAACTTGAAGAAAGCAACTCCCAGTCTCCTGCAGTGCTTTTGCCGCATACACACGGCCGTTTTTAATGTCATTGAAAAAAACAACGTATTTCTCAACGTGATTCTTCTCAAGCCTGCCTTGCCTACACACTATCGTGAAAAAAAATGCTTGAGCAAAACGCGGTGACGTACAACACGTTCGACAACACGTACGATGGCACTATAAAGGGGAAGTTCCATTCGGATGGCGCCACCCCGTTAGTAAAGTTTGGTGAGAGACGATTCGCGCTTTTCAGCCTCGTGCTCTTCAGTCCGTTACAGCGTGACGAATGTGCTCTCTCCATTCTGAACGCTAGTTTTACCAGAATGAGCGCTCCCGTCTTATAACTTGCTTCTGAGCATGCGTGTTTTTTTCCCGCCATTAAAAAGTACAGACACCCGTTTTTCACGACGAGAAAAACGACGACGTGAAAAACGACGAGAAAAAATAGAGCATGTTCTAATTTTTTAATGCCCATTTTTCTCGTCGAGAAAAATGCTCTGGAGCCTACATACAATCTTTTTTAATGACCAATTAAAAAAATGGCATTTTTCTCGTCATGAAAAACGGTCGTCTGTACGCGGCATGAGAGTTTATCCTTTACTGTGCAGCACATCTCTGGCTTGGGAACCTATTGAAACCAATAGGCCACTAATCTCAATAGCTTTTGTAGGGTTGGAGATTGCGTTGGACTGATTCAGTTGTGGGTCAATGGCTGGGTGATGTTGGTGGCAGATAAGAAGAGTTCTCTTCTGATGTTTTCTGCCCCACTACACCAGACGAAGGTGGTTAGCCCTTTATTGGGGTCCTGGGCTGCTGCCGTTGGGTACGTTCTTAAGGTCGTTTCCACATGTACTAGTAGAGGTGAAAAAGAAACGAGCGCCCAATCTCCAATGACATGCAAGTCGAGAGGTCAATTTAAACATAGAGCATCCTGATTTTGGTGTCACAGACATGACAATTTGGGATTTTTTTCCCCTTCACTATCAGCAGACAGCAGCAGCCCTGAGAAAGTCTTTTTTTCCCGGGAACACGTTGGCTTGACCATTGTTGCTAATTTTAATAAACTATCTTAAATTAACCTCTTGACTTGCATTTTATTGGAGATTGGGCACTCCTTCCTTTTCTACCTCTACTAATGAAAATGTGGGGGGGGGGATTTTTGGACTTTAAATGATGCACATAAAAAAGTGCCTCCATCCCTGGTTCAGGTACACGGGAAAAGGGAAGTTGGGACTTTAGATGAGGCCATTGACTAGTGGAGGTTAGGTTGTAAAAGCATTTAATTAGCATAGATGGATATATAAATACATAAAAATTATGCAAAGACAAGTAAAAACTATTAATTACATTTATATACACACATGCATACAGAGCCAGGGACATCAAAAAGCATACATATTGGCTTTGCGGCATAGGATATGGAATGAATTGATAAGTAAATGTTTGTCAAAAATTCATATATATATACAGTCATGTCATCTGAGCGGCACATTGCAATGTTGTAAAAGATATGTAAAGTGTAAACATCATTGGTTGTAGATAGTGGGTCTTGATAGATTCCTATTGGCAGGCATATAACTGCATCCTAGATGCCCGACGCGTTTCGTGTGTCATTTTCTACCTCTACTAACCTCAATAGGTCACCAATTTAAGGTGTATCTAAACCCAAAGACAACAGTTTAATGTTTTGCAGCTTGCCAGTCCTTAGATGTGGTAGCTGCATGTGTTTTCTTTTATCAGGCCAAGAGCTATGTCAGCAAGTACAGTACAGAAGATAACTGGTGATCTTAGTAGAAATGCAGTGTCCCTGTTACTTCATGTGAGCTAAGAAGACAGCAAAAACTATGTTATCTTTCTTTTTTAACCTGATCACGCCAATCCATCATGTAATGAAGATAAACAAACGCAGACATATAGTATATGATGTCCAACATTCAACATACTGTCCAGCACTAGCATCCAATGTGAATATAGTAAGGTGCATGGCCAATAGAGGAACCACAGAAATCCCAAAAAATAAATAGAGAGCACTCCTTACACTATATAATAAATATTAAAGGAGAGGAGTTAGTAACATATATTTGCAAATTTACACAGGGGCCAAATGTTTTGAGTTTCTGTGCTGAGTCATACCGGCAGGTTGTTTCTGGACACTACTTTTAGTTGTCACTGTACATAAGAATTGTAGCTGGAACCAGTAGATTTTGGCTAGCCATTTACCCCAAATATTTACTTTGCTTTTCCTGGCTACCGCATTGGAATGTGTGTGTTTTCATGTCAATTATGGTAATGCGTATTTTCATGGTGTACTATTGTTGACAGGCACGCAAGGCTTGTGGCAATATAACACAAAGCAAAAACAAAATTCTTTACCTTCTTCTCTTTTCCTGATAAGCAATGTGTAGAGTAAAATGTGTGATCAGACCAGAGTTCACAGGATGTTAAAGGGATGTTAAATCCAAAGGCAAAAATGTAGTATATTGTAGCTTACCAATCATTAGAAGTGGTGGTTGCATTTGTTTTCTTTTTTTTCTACCTCTGAGTGAGTGAGTGAGTAACTTGTATAGCGCTACAAATGCGAACTAAATCGCCTCAAGGCGCTTTTTGCAGCCAGTCTCGGCCTTGTGTCTTCAGAAGAGGTGGGTCTTAAGCTTCTTCCTGAAGGCCATATGGTTTTCTTCCTTGCGGATGTCCGTGGGTAGAGCGTTTCATAGCCGTGGTCCTTGGACTGCGAATCTTCGTTCTCCTTTAGATTTGTAGCAGGTCTTGGGGATGTGGAGGAGGTTTTGGTTAGTTGACCGGAGGGCGCGACTAGGGGTGTAGTGCTTTATTTTCTCGCATAGATATTGTGGAGCGTTTCCTTGTGTGCATTTGTGAGTGAGGCAGAGGGTCTTGAATGTAACCCGATCCTTCACAGCTAGCCAATGTAGGGACCTCAGGGACGGGGTGATTGATTGCCAGTTTTTTTTTTCCGTTACCAGCCAGGCTGCTGTGTTCTGCACGACTTGTAGACGTGAAATTTGGTATTTTGGAAGTCCGAGGTAGAGAGAGTTTGCGTAGTCGAGTCGGGAATTGATGATTGTTCCAACTACTACTGCTGTGTCTCCTACCGGGATGAAGGGGATGAGTCTACGTAGCAGCCGGCGAAGATAGTGAGATCCGCTGACTACTGATCCTATTTGTGCGTCCATAGTCATGTCTGAGTCAAAGATGACTCTGAGACTTTTGAGTTTGGTGCTTCGGGTGATGGTTTGTCCAAGGATGGTGGGTGGTGTGCATGTTGTGCTAGGGTTTTTCTTTCGGTTTGCGTGGAGAAAAATAAGTTCTGTTTTGGATCCATTAAGTTTGAGGGAGCTCTCCGTCATCCAATCGTCGATCAATGAGAGGCAGTTTTCTAGTGCGTGGTATTGGTCTTTTTTGTTGGTGATGCGAAGGTAAAGTTGAGTGTCATCAGCGTGGGAGTGATAGAGCAGGTCCTGTTTGCTGATGATTTTGAGGAGTGGGCGGAGGTAGATGTTGAAGAGCACGGGCGACAGGTTTGATCCTTGAGGGACTCCGCATGTAATTTTACTGGCTTCCGAAGTGAAAGCTCCTAGTTTCACCTGATAATCTGACCAGTAACAAACCTACTATTTTAGAGTTCACCATCTCTGGATGAAGGAACACAGGGGGCACATTTGGACAGCAGCATTGTTAATCTGGGGGGAGCTGAGTGTTAGATGTACTAGCAGATTTGGATACACTAATAAATTGAAGCCAAACTCCAGTTAAGGCTGGCCATATATTATACAATTTTCTTGTACAATTTTCCTTTAGATTTACCAAAACCATATAATATGAGGTTAAACCTGAACACTTTGAATTTGTATGCAATCAGGCAGGCCCTTGCACTACATAGTTGAAGGTAAATCTAAAGGAAATTGAATAAGAAAATTGTATGTATGGCCAGCCTATTACAGCAAACTGTTTGCTGCTTTTGTGAGAAAGGTTTTATATAAAATATAAAAGCTGTTAATTGCAAGCATCCCTTTCAGTAGTAAATGGTTTGTCTCATTCCTGTACCTGATAGATCTGCAAGAGAGATTTTGAAAAACAACAAACTTACTGGCCAGATCACCAACTGAAAACAGAAGAAAGAAAGCCTAAAAAGAAAACTACAGGCAATCCCCCGGGTTTCAAACCAGATAGGGTCTGTAGGGTTGTTGTAATGCGGCCATCACATCTAAGAATTGGTAAGCTGCAATATAAGAAATGCTTGCTTTTGGATTTAATGCCTCTTTAGTACAGAGGCCTGGTTTAAAAAATGTAAATTAAAGCGGTGTTCCTACTAAAATAAAAATATAAAAAATCAGCAGTTACAAATACTGCAGCTGCTGACTTTTAATAATCGGACACTTACCTGTCTTAGGGTCCAGCGATGCGGGGGAACGAAGCTCCGCTCGTCTCTCCCTCCTCGCCGCGGCGCCGGCATCACTACTGTGGGCGCCCGGCTGTGGCTTCACAGCCACGCACGCACTGCGCATGTGATTGGCCGAGCAATCATCTGGGACCTGTGACGTGTCCCAGATGATTGCTGAGAAGGAGGGGGGAGAGGTGCCGCGGTGCCCAGGGAGGAAGTGGGAGCTGAAACCCTCTGAAGCTGAAATAAAAAATTACATGCTAAATGTGGCATGTCAGGGGGTCACCTTCCCTTAAAGCGGAAGTTCCATTTCTGGGTGGAACTCCGCTTTAAGGCTGAATTGCAAGTAAATATAAAAAAAACACTATTTTATCCATCTATATACATGTATACATTAAAAATAATGCATTTATACAAACCACTAGTTAAAATGGCAGAAAGTATCTTGGTATCAACCTCCTGTAATCTTAGGCCGGCCATACACGGTTCGAATCTTGAGAACCGTTAATGGGCAAGCTGAATGTACCAAGTTGATCGATCCAACCAGCCTGACAGATTCTCTTGTGATTATCGCTAGGGGCTTCTATAGCCGCTATCGATAATCATTGTCTTCTCCCAGCAGGAACAGCTTCCCCCACACCCCTGCCAGAAGACAATGGTCCGGCAGGAGGGATTCCCACATCATGACTGTCTGTGTTGATGGGGGAATCAAGCAAATTTCTTTACTGCTGCCTGTGGTTACAGGGAAGAAATTTGCTCTGTGTATGGCCGACCTTGCTAAAAGGCAATGGCGAGGTTACATTTATGGCTTTGCTGTCTATTAGCAGTGCCTACAACACAAAACTGGCTGAATAGAAAATACAAATCCTTTGGTAGATAAAACATTTCTGTTATCATATATGTATTTAAAGTGAGTAGCAAATATCAACAATCACATTTTACTGCTCATTTTACCAGTGCAGGTGATTAAAGAAATAGAACAGGTCGCTATGGTGAAATTTTCTTTGTTACAGCTTTTCGGAAAGTCCCCCAATATCTGTAACATTTTTCTTCTCTAGTGGACAGGTTATTACTAGGGATGAGCTTCGAGTTCGAGTCAAACTCATGTTCGACGCGAACATTGCCTGTTACAATTTTTTACACTTTCTTTCTGAAATGGTAGGGGTACAATGTACCCCTTACCAATTCACATGGGGGGGCGGGATCTTGGGGTTCCTTTTGTTAAAGGGGTTTTCCAGATTCCGGTAAGCCCCCCGCCCACAGACCCCCACAACCACCGGGCAAGGGTTGTGGGGATGAGGCCCTTGTCCCCATCAACATGGGGACATGGTGCTTTGAGGGGTGCCTTGAGTGCTTTGAGGGCCCATGTTGAGGGCATGTGGCCTGGTACGGTTCAGGAGGGGGAGCGCTCTCTCCTCCCGCCTCTTTTCCTGCAGCCTGACAGGTTGCTTGCTCGGATAAAGGGTCTGGTATGGATTTTTGGGGGGAACTCCATGCCATTTTTTAAATTTGGGGTGGAGTTCCCCTTAAAATCCATACCAGACCTGAAGGGCCTGGTAATTGAATTTGGGGGGACCCCCAAGCATTTTTTTTTTTTATCAATGACTTTTCTCTGTGTTGCCGGGAGCCGACAATTCATTATAGCCGCGAGTGCTTTTAAATTACTTTTTTTCCTTCAGAAATTACACTTTGTGCAGGGACAGTTCTAAGCACGGGAAACAAGCGCTACTTTACAGGCATACTATACTCACCCCCTAGGTACGAAATTTAAAGGAATATTTCACTTTTATTGTTTTACTTTAAGCATTATTAAAATCACTGCTCCTGAAAAAACTGCAGTTTTTAAAACTTTTTTTTGCATTGATACATGTCCCCTGGGGCAGGACCCGGGTCCCCAAACACTTTTTATGACAATAACTTGCATATAAGCCTTTAAAATTAGCACTTTAGATTTTTCATGTTCGAGTCCCATAGACTTTAACGGTGTTCGGATGTTCGAACAAATTTATTGCCTGTTCGCAAGTTCTGGTGCGAACCGAACTGGGGGTTGTTCGGCTCATCCCTAGTTATTGCATACATTCTGTAAGCATAAAATGAATCCATGTTTATGTATGCTCTTCAAAGCCATGAGAACACACGGGCCGAATGTCGTCCGGCATCGGGCGGGTTCAATAGAAACCGTCCGACTTTCGGCCCGTGTGTACGACAGCCGGTCCGATAGAAGCTGGCCATTCACCCGTCTTCTGTCGAAGGCTCATGACCGCTGGGTTGAACGAAAACAAACTAGTAGTGTGTACGGGGCTAAATATGTTACATGTTACACCCGTATTCAGGCCTCACAGAGCTAATTATTGCCTCCTGGCTTTGGGGTCTAACATCATAGTGAGCAGAACAGATAAGTACACATGATCACTTAACAAAGTGTTTGCTTTATGTTATCCTGAACATTGCCTACAACACATTTCCCATGCTAGCACCTACAGGCCTATTGACTTTCATTGCCAGCTGGTGAAACCTGGGCAGAACACTGTCCTAACTCAGACTTGGATACATTTCTACATTATCAATGACTGAAGAAGGCTTTAAAATGGGTTTAACCTGAAATAGGATGCATCATGTTTTCTAAAGCCACATATGTTCATATAGCAAAGCTATTTTACTGAAGATGATACAGGTGTAATGGTATAACCACAAACATCCTCCTTCAAATATGGACACTTGTAATGCTGTTTACATGGTGATAATAATTCATCAAGGGATTGCTAGTTTGTCATAGTTTTTTACCGGCTCAGAGCTCCTCATCTATGATATGATATGGAGAAATGCCCACACACAGAAGCTAAAATTCTAATTTCTTTATGTTTATCATAAAGTAAGAAAGATGTTTACGATGGAAAACTGGCAG
The DNA here is from genome assembly GCA_029206835.1 of Rana muscosa. Lineage (NCBI taxonomy): Eukaryota > Metazoa > Chordata > Amphibia > Anura > Ranidae > Rana > Rana muscosa. The sequence goes on along the minus strand of CM055116.1, from coordinate 401,996,641 downwards.
GACTGACTGTCCTTGTTGGCTAAGAGTGCAGCCCCTTCTCTTTCCAATATTAAGCCTTCTGTGTTAGGATACATACTTGACTAAATACTTTTATAGCCTCCCTGGCGGTATGATTATGTCAGATTTTTGATGCTGAAAGCGGTACCATTATTTTGCATGGAAATTTGGCGTTTTATATTTTAGGCCTGTAATTCTTAGTAATAACTCACTTAAATCTGTCCAAACAAGAGTCTAGTAGACATCCCGGGTATGATAAAGTTTGAAACCTAAAATCATAAATTATAATATAATAACTATAAATAATAAATATATATATATATATAATAACTATAATAAAATTAATTTCCCCACTATTCACTATCGCTCAATTCTGCAAGTGTTCTTATTTACTATTGCTGTTTTCTAGCTGGTCTCAAACAACCTTTGACATAAAGCAGGCATGTCCAAAGTCCGGCCCACGGGCCATTTGCTGCCCGCGGTCCGGTTTTATATGGCCCCCACTTGCAATTTGCTTTTATCACTTTTGTGGCCCCCCAAGCTCCGCACAGGGTAAGAAGGAGCTCAGTTTAAAAAAAAATTATATATATATATATATATATATATATATATATATATATATATATATATATATATTTATTTATATTTATATATTCTCTAATCTCGCCTCTCACTGATCAGCTGGGCGTGTTGCTTGGACGTGTTCTAAAACCCATTGGAAAGCTGACAGTAACAATAACAGACATTCAGTCATTTCCCGGTCCACAGCTGCAGAGCTCTCAGTGTCTCAGTGCCTGTGATTGGCTGGGGTGATTGGCGGCGGCGCTGCACTCAAGGGTTTCTCAGGGGATAAGATAAGTTTACTACTGTAACGGATATAAAGTGAATATTTTAATATATGTAAGAATTTAAAAAACACAAACATCCTTGCCCTGATCGGAGCTTGGGCGCCACAGAAGAGATAAGGGCAAATAAGGGAAAATTACAAGTGGGGGCCAGAAAGAATATAAAAAATAAAAAAAACTAGCTCATCCTAGCTCATCCTTGCCCTGGGTGGAGCTTGGGGGCCACAGAAGAGATAAAGGCCAGATTTCTCAGGGGATAAAGAAGAGAAAATATATATTTTTTACAACCTGAGCTCATCCTTACCCTGAGCGGAGCTCTGGGATTTGTTGGGGGACAAAGAGGAGATATATATATTCACCACACACAGCCACAAAGGTAGGAGAATTCTTGTTGGCAGTGTATTAGTGCTCGAACGAACACACTTACACCGAATTTTAATGGTTCAAAGAACGTCAGGCAAAATGGTCGGCCCTCACGCACGTTCACTTCATAAAATCTGACCCTCTTTCAAAAAAGTTTGGACACCCCTGACATAAAGGGACACTTTTTGGTTGCTATGGACAATCTCAAGTTTCCAGGCAGAAAGAACAGTATATATAATATAAAAGTGCATGCAGGGCACTGGACAAAACACTAGGGACAAATGGGATAATTTCATACAGTAATGTAATCTGTAAGATTACAGTGTACAGTATGTATTATGAATTTTGGCATTTTTGAATTTGCCACCAGGGTCCGCCCCCTTGCGTCACGACGCTCGCAGAGAACGGAGCCCGGCACACAGAGGCATCGGGTGGAGGACAGAGCCGGAAAAAGAGCGTATGGAATGAATGAACAGCCGCACTCCGAAAACCATGAAGGTTGCCTTTATTGGGTAAAAATTTTTTTTACAGCACTGCAAGTCACAGCAAGAAATGGGGGGGTACAGCCGACGCGTTTCACACTGAAAACTAGTGTTTAGTCATGGAGGACAGAGCCCACGGACACAGCAGGGTGACATCGCAGGATCCTGGGGACAAGGTAAGTAACCTGCACCAGGATCCTGCAATGCAATCCCGAGTGTGGCTTGGGATTACCGCTAATGGTACTGAAATCTCACCCCATACCACACTTGGGAAAACCGCCAGGGAGGTAATGTCTGTCTGGAATCAAAACTGAGAATTGACAGTAATATGGTGTTCTGGGAACTCCAAATGTTGATATGTGTAAGGCTGGCTGCAGGCCAGCCTGTATTTGTGGGAGGGGGCTGAGAGGGCTACTTAAGCCTCCTCCCCTGTCGGGTCTGGGTTGCCGTTGCTTCTGGGTTGACGCGGCCGACGCACGTCACTTCCAGCTCTCCACTACAGAGCGGTGGTCAGCCGCAGCAGTGGTGTCTGTTCCTCTCCCTGGCACCATCGGGGGACCGCCCGCCCGTCCCCTCTTCCATCCCTGGGTTCCACCAGCATCGTGGGGGCCGCCCCGCCCGTCCTCCTTTTTCAGCCCCATGTTCCATCCAGCATCGTGGTGGCCGCCGTCCGCTTCTCCCGGCGCTCACGCCGTGGGGGGGGTCTCGTCTGTCCTTCCATCCATCCACCTACCTACCTTTGCTGTCCATCCTCTACCCACCCACTTCCACAGGGCTCCATCTGGCATCTGGGTGCCGCCCGCCTCCCATGGTGCTCACGCCGGGGGGGGTCGTCTGTCCATCCATCCACTTACCTTTGCTGTGCTCAATCCCGCATGGTCGGGGGGGCGCCGCCCGCTTCTCCCTATCATCCTGTGTTCCTTGCATCATGGGGGCCGCCCGCCGGGGGGCAGCGGGAGGGGGCCGTCCATCCTCCACCCACCCACTTGCCACTTACCCGCCAGTTCACCTCCCTAGAACCCACGCCGTGCATCATGGAAGGAACGCCCGCACGCCTCCCGGTTCTCACCCTGGCATCATGGGGGGCTCACCCGCCTGCTCGCCTCCCGGTACTCACGTGGGGCATCATGGGGGGGGCGATCATTCACCTCACTGCTGCAGGGATCACACGCTGGCAGCATGGAGGGGCCTGTCCACCTATTTCTTCCGGGGTCGCACTGGCTATGAGGGGGGGCTGTCCATCTACGGGTCCCACTGGCAGCCTGAGGGGGGGGGCTGTCCACCCACATCTTCACGGGTCAGGCTGGCAGTTTTCCTTGCGATACATGCAATTTGTCATAGCATTCAGTCTCTGCGTTTTGCAGTCTCTGCGTTTTTCAGTCTCTGCGTTTTTCTGTCTCTGTGTTTCTGCCCCGGCATTTCTGTCATGGCATTTCTGCCTCAGCGTTCAGTGTCAGCATTTCTGTCACAGCATTTTCTATCATAGCAGTTTCTGTCCCAGGATTTCTGTCATTGCGTTTCTGCCCCAGCATTTCTGTCATTGCGTTTCTGCCCCAGAAGTTCTGTCACTGCGTTTCTGCCCTAGCATTTCTGTTATTTAATTTCTGCCCCAGCATTTCTGTCATTGCGTTTCTGTCACTGCATTTCTGCCCCAGCATTTCTGTTATTTTGTTTCTACCCCAGCATTTCTGTCATTGCGTTTCTGCCCCAGCATTTCTGTCATTGCGTTTCTGTCATTGCGTTTCTGCCCCAGCATTTCTGTCATTGCATTTCTGTCCCAGCATTTCTGTCATTGTGTTTCTGTCCCAGCTTTTCTGTCATAGCGTTCTGCCCCTGCATTTCTGTCACAGCGTTCTGCCCCAGCATTTCTGTCACAGCATTCTGCCCCAGCATTTCTGTCATAGCGTTCTGCCCCAGCATTTCTGTCATAGTGTTCTGCCCCAGCATTTCTGTGTCAGCATTTCTGTCATAGCGTTTTCTGCTTCAGCATTTCTGTCAGCATTTCTGCCTCAGGATTTCTGTCATAACGTTTTCTGCCCCAGCATTTTCTGCCCCAGCATTTCTGTCAGCGTTTTCTGCCCAAGCATTTCTGTCATAGCATTTTCTGCCCCAGGATTTCTGTCATAGCGTTCTGCCCCAGCATTTCTGTCATAGCGTCTCTGCCCCAGGATTCCCATCATAACGTCTCTGCCCCATGATTTCTGTCATTGCGTTTCTGTCATAGCATTCTGCCCCAGCATTTCTGTCTCGCCGATCAGTCTCAGCATTTCTGTCATAGCGTTTCTGCCCCGGGTTTTCTGTAATGGCTTTTCTGCCTCAGCGTTCTGCCCCAGGATTTATGGCATTGCGTTTCTGCCTCAGCGTTCAGTTTCAGCATTTCTGTCATAGCGTTCTGCCCCAGGATTTCTGTCATTGCATTTCTGCCTCAGCGTTGCAGTCTCAGCATTTCTGTCATTACATTTCTGCCTCAGCGTTGCAGTCTCAGCATTTCTGTCATTACATTTCTGCCTCAGCGTTTCAGTCTCAGCATTTCTGTTGTAACGTTTCAGCCTTAGCGTTTTTCAGAGGGGCGTTGTGGTTCAGTCACAGCATGCTCCGGTAGCTATTCTCATCTTCGTTGATTGCCATGTCTCATTGTATCTTCGTTCATGTTTGTACCTGGGTTAGTTAGCTAGGGCTCACATTTTGGGATCTGTCACATCTACAGATCCATACGGGCTGAGGTTCGTTTGTTAAATGATTATTGACCACAATCTTCTCGCCCGTATACCATACGTCATACGATGCACGTTCATTCATTACACCTATACGACTACCCACCATGGTCTGTGGGAACACCAGCCCTGAGTGTTCAGTTTAATTACCTGTCTCTGCTCTGCAGGTTTCTCGGGCTCACTCACCACTTACACAAGGGTGGGGGGGGCGTCATCAGGTTCATGTACGCGCGGTGGTCTTATCATTTCTGCACATGTTCTCATACTTAGGTAGGCACAGAGGGGCGTTGTTATTCTCATGTCTGGTTGTCTGTCATTTTCTCTAGTTTGTGTTCTCAGGTTGGGCTGCATTGGCATCTTCACCGATATCAACCATGCTTGCACTCACTTCCATCAGTCCTGCCCATTGCCCGGGCTAGTTGATTGGTGCGGATGTTATTCACCACTGGGCTCACCCTTGGGTCGGAAGCAGTCTTCATTTTATTTCAGTTGATGTTCTGTTGCTGAGGCCCTGGTCACCGCCCAGGGATTGACAGTCTCTCTCAGGGTGTGTGCTGAGCCAAGGCCCCTTGACGGCCATAAGTGGTGGGTTTGGGCAAACGTCGTCATGATTCTGGGTTCCACTATCGGCTCTGATCTCTTGTTTGGGCATGTCTGCATCATGCCATGAGACTTTTTTCCCCAGGATGGAGTCTGACCCTCCTTCCTCGGTTCAGGATATAGACTCGGTTGTCAGGTCACAGGCGGAAGCACGACCCGAATCGAGTCAGGTGGGATCAGTGTTCTGTGTCTGGCATGCTTCTCCATGCTTGACGATGCTTATTGCCATAGCGCTTTGGCCCTTTCCGCCTACTCCAGCAACCCATCCATCAGGTATCCAGCACTGAAACTCCTGCCAGTTGTCCATTTTTGCACTCACCCTTTCACTTCCCCATACCAAGTATGGGTAGGCCAGGGGTTGGGGGCATTTCACTGAGCTACTCCTCTGGTGTCCGGGTTGTAGTATTTCGATCTTCTTGGCCATCGCTTGCAGGGTCTCCTCGGGCCAGCCCTTGCTCCCTTTCCCCCACGTATCCTCTCATTCACTAGCAGGTCATTCTCATGTCTGGGTTGTGCCGGGCATCAGGCTCATTCCATTCTTGCACGGGACCGGATTCATATACTGTTGCCATCTGGGCGCGCGCTACTTCACTTGACAGATTGTTACCTTCCCTTCTTCACCTACAGTTGTGTCTTTTGCACTCTTTTCAGGCATACTGACCAGCTAGGCCAAGGCACACCTCAGGCCTTGGTTCCTTAGGTTTATCACATTTCACACTTGAAGACTCTGACTACAAGTGTAAGGCTGGCTGCAGGTCAGCCTGTATTTGTGGGAGGAGGCTGAGAGGGCTACTTAAGCCTCCCCCCCTGTCGGGTCCGGGTTGCCGTCGCTTCTGGGTTCCCACCCACCCATTTCCCCCAGATTTCATGCATACTCATTGTATTTTTCTTATTCTTACATTCAGGGTATGCCCTCTTTTCAGGCATACTGACCAGCTAGAGCAAGGCACATCTCAGGCCTTGGTTCATTAGGGTTATCGCATTTCACACTTGAAGATTCTGACTACAAATGTGATTGTGTCATCTCTTATGCCGCGTACACACGATCGGACATTCCGACAACAAAACCATGGATTTTTTTCCTGACGAATTTTTGCTCAAACTTGTCTTGCATACACACGGTCACACAAATGTTGTCGTCAAGAACGCGGTGACGTACAACACTACAACGAGCTAAGAAAAAGATTCTGAGAATGCATCGAATTGATTCTGAGCATGCGTAGGATTTTTGTGCGTCGGAATTGGATACACTCACAGGGAACCATTCTGATTAGGGCCCCATGGACAATCTGCATGGGAGACTGGCCTCACTTTCCTCATAACCCATTCTGGGGTAATTCACCACTGCCTGAGTTTCTGACTATTTCTAGTGCTACATTTTGGACCTCCCTAATGCTTAGTACACATGGACCGAATGTTGGGCGGCATCGGCCCGTTCAATAGAAACCAGCCGGAAAAAATAGTAGAGTGTACTAAGCTGTAGGCCGCCCATAGATAACTCAGGTTTATTTTCGTTCAATCAACTGACCTGATTCCCTTATCCACACATTTGATGTGGATGGGGGAATCACTCCTGCTGAGCTATTGTGTTCTGACAGCAGGGGGTGACTTCCCCGCTATCAGAATACACTGATCAGTGCTGCCGACTGATCAAGCGGCATTTATACAACAGGCTGGTTGTTCAGAAGTCAGTTGGTAGATCAACATCCGTACAACCACTGTCCCCTTACATGTATCGAGATTTGGCCGATCCCTGCTGAACCGGCTGAATTTCAATCCATGTATGGCTGGCTTGACAGTCAAATTTCTCCATCAGTTGTTTACTGATTATTAATTTAAAAATTTACAAACTCTGCATGTGGAATTTCTGTGTTATTCACAACTTCGCTTTGCAGCTAAAGCACAATTTGGAACCCTGGAGGCAATTCTCCCTCATAGTCCTTAAAGGGGTTGTAAAGGTTCGTTTTTTATTTTCTAAATAGGTTCCTTTAAGCTAGTGCATTGTTGGTTCACTTACCTTTTCCTTTGATTTACCTTCTAAATGTTTTTTTTCTTTGTCTGAATTTCTCACTTCCTGTTTCTCCTCACTAAACTTCACACCATCATCCGAGTGGTGTGGAGTCAGCCAGAACAGCTTACTGAACAGCTTACTGAGGAGGAACAGGAAGTGAGAAATTCAGACAAAGAAAACAAAGAAAAAAAACATTTAGAAGGGAAATCAAAGGAAAGGGTAAGTGAACCAACAATGCACTAGCTTAAAGGAACCTATTTAGAAAATAAAAAACGAACCTTTACAACCCCTTTAACAACTTCTTTTAACATCACCTAATACTAAACAGGCATTAGTGTCTACCAGATATGATCAATGCATACAAAAGATAAATGGCAAAACATGCCTTCTCAGATTGCTTCTTCAGATTGGGAGGGTTTTAAGGACATATATGTCCGCAGTTGTTTTTTCAAAAGACAAAGTAATACAGCTAAAGCCCTACCATCTAATTTACTATACTCCTTTGAGGCTTTATAAACTAAAACTTCATCCCTCCCCACACTGCTTTTGAAGATGTGGGCAGGATGCAGATTTTCTTCATTCTCTATGGTCCTATCCTCTAATGCCGCGTACACACGATTGGAAATTCCGACAAGAAAACCGTGGATTTTTTTCTGAAGGAATGTTGGCTCAAACTTGTGTTGCATACACACGGTCACACAAATCTTGTCGGAAATTACGAACGTCAAGAACGCGGTGATGTACAAGACGTACGACGACCTGAGATCAATGAAGTTCAATAGGCAGTTTGGCTCTTCTGCTTGATTCTGAGCATGCGTGTTTTTTTGGCATTTCGGAATTGCATACAGACGATCGGAATTTCCGACAAGAACTTTTTCTGTCGGAAAAATAGAGAACCTGCTCTCAATCTTTTGTTGGCGGAAATTCCGACAGCAAATGTTAGATGGTGCATACACACGGTCGGAATATCCGCCCAAAAGCTCCCATCGAACATTTGTTGTCGGAAATTCCGACCGTGTGTATGCGGCATTATACAGTGTTTTTGGACACAATTTCCTTATTGAATTTTTTTCTAGGTATTACTAATGGTTGCAGCCCTAAAGCATTTTATTTAGACTGTAGCACCCCCAGCTTCCCTCTCGTTCCAAGGTATTGTTATGTGCATGGTATTTCTATGCTAAAGAATCTATTTATATTATCTGGAAACTTCTTTCTCCCACCTCCCTGTCAGAAACGGAATTTTCCGTTGTACCACTGTATAAACAAACCCACTCTAATAAGGGGTTCCCTGCTGAAATTTGATAAAAATGTGTGGTCTGTGGTCCCATTGTCCTCTCATGGCTACATCCTCTGAAATTCAGTAAACCAGGAGAATATTACTATTGTTTAAAACAAACAAAATAAAGACTGGAGCTCACAATGCTGAATGTGTAGGTAAAAATTTAAAAAATCATATGACGTCATGTAGCTATAAAGATAGATGATGCTGGCATATCTCAGTGATACATATATAAACAAATAACCTACGCCCCATCTCCTTGCTCCCCTTTTTATCCAAACTCCTTCAACGTCAGTGTCCACCTTGCTGATAATAACCTTCTTGATCCCCTTCAGTCTGAATTTCGTCCTCAACATTCCACAGAAACTGCTCTCCTAAAACTAACAAATTATATACTAACGGCCAAAACTAAGGGACACTATTCTGTACTCCTACTCCTGGACCTCTCTGCTGCCTTCGATACGGTTGACCACCCTCTCCTCCTCAAAAAACTCCATGTCTTTGGTCTCCGCGACTGTACTCTTCGCTGGTTCTCTACCTACTTATCCAACCGCACCTTTAGCGTTACTTACAACTCTACTTCCTCCTCTCCTCTTCCTTTCTCTGTTGCGGTCCCCCAAGGTTCTGTTCTTGGACCTCTCCTATTTTCAATCTACACCTCCTCCCTGGGTCAGCTGATAGCCTCCCACGGCTTCCAATACCATCTCTACGCTGACGACACTCAAATCTATTTCTCTGCCCCTCAACTCACTCCTTCATTCTCCTCACGTATCTCTAATTTACTATCAGATATATCAGTTTGGATGTCACACCACTTCCTCAAACTTAATCTATCCCAAACTGAACTGATAATTTTTCCACCCCCACGTGCCTCCTCCCCCGATCTCTCTGTCAAAATTGATGGCACAACTATCAGCCCATCCCCACATGCCAAGGTCCTAGGAGTAGTCCTGGCCTCTGAACTCTCCTTTAAGCTTCACATCCAATCACTGTCCAAATCTTGCCGCCTCAACCTCCGCAACATCTCCAAAATACGCCCCTTTCTAACCAATGACACAACAAAGCTCCTAATTCACTCCCTGGTCATCTCTCGCCTCGATTACTGCAACTCCCTCCTCATTGGCTTACCTCGGCATACTCTATCCCCCTTCAGTCCATCATGAATGCTGCTGCCAGACTCATCCACCTTACCAACCGCTCTGTCTCTGCTACGCCTCTCTGTCAATCCCTCCACTGGCTTCCGCTCACCCAACAAATTAAATTCAAAATACTAACAACTACCTACAAAGCCGTCCACAACTGTGGCCCCAGCTACATCACTGACCTAGTCTCTAAATACCAACCTAATCGTTCTCTTCATTCTTCTTAAGACCTCTTGCTCTCTAGCTCTCTCATCACCTTCTCCCATGCTTGTCTCCAGGACTTTTCCAGAGCCTCTCCCAGCCAATGGAACTCCTTACCCCAATCTGTCCGTCTATCTCCTTCTCTATTAGCTTTTAGAGGATCCTTAAAAACCCTTCTCTTCAGAGAAGCCTATCCTACCCACACCTAACAACTGTATTTTCATTTTGTCCACCTGATCATCCCCCACAGCTACTACCCTTTGTTTAACTTGACCCTCCCTTCTAGACTGTAAGCTCTAACGAGCAGGGTTCTCTGGTCCCTCTGTATTGAATTGTATTGTGACTGTACTGTCTTCCCTGATGTTGTAAAGCGCTGCGCAAACTGTTGGCGCTATATAAATCCTGTATAATAATAATAATAATATTAATAACCAAAACAGTATAAATAGTCCAATGCAACAGTTCCCAACACCAAAAATAAGTGCTTCAATATGGAGATTTCTTCTATTCTTTCATCACTGGTGCTCAAGTAATGGATGGCAATCCACCAGAGGTGTTTGACACCTTTTTACAAGAAGTTAAAAATCGCTTGTGATAACCAGTTGGGTTCCTCAGCTGTAGCCACTCCACTCCAGTATTCCCTCAAGGTATAGCTTGGATGGGTGAAATAACTCCACAGGAGACACAATTTAAGAAGATTCCATAGTGCAGTAGGTATATTTGATGATGATATGAAAGGTATAAAAGATATTTCACTCACATGTCACTGTGCCTGTGCCCGACAGTGGGTGTAAACAGCATGTGTGGATGGTGCCTGTTACTCCGGCGCTGGCTGTTTGCTAGATCTTGAATTTATCTAAACTTATTAGTGATCCAAGACTCAAAATAAAAACAAAATGTGGAACATGTCTGCTGTATTATATCCTTCTTAAAGTCACAAACATGAGATATGAACAAAGCATACCCCTGTATAGTGTGTATTTGTCGCAATCCAGAGCACTAAGGGGTTGATTTACTAAGCAAGTGCAGTTGCTCCAAGGCTTAGTAAATGGGGTAAAACTTCACTTTGCAAGGAATACCCAACCAGATGTAAGGAAAATAAAAAAAATGCACTTTTGCTTGCACATGATTCGACGATGGAAGTCAGCAGAGTTTCTGCTCATTTACTAAGCTCTAGAGCCACTACTGTTGCAGAGTGCAACTGTACTTTGCAAAGTGCACAGTCTATTTGCCTTTAGTAAATCAACCCCTACGTGTCATTTCTGTCTACTGCCTCAACCCTCTGCTATCTGCATGAGTCACATCTGGCAAGTTTTCCTGACACCAAGCGAAAAACGCTGATGGGGAGGGAGCCCCAGCACACAGCCTGTGATTACCAGCCTTAGCTCTGTTCCTATGTGCTGTGTGAAGGGGAGAGGGGTTTTATCCCTTCCTTCCAATCAGCTCTCACTGAGATCTGCAAAGTGTAACTTCAGCTACCCGCCCCCTGCTTTTCAAAAGCTGTATAAATCCTAGAGTTTGAAAGGCTGTAGAGAAGGGAAGTAAAGGCTTTGTTAAGACATCCCCCTATTATATTCTTGAATTTTTTTATTGCATGAGTTGAACTATTGCCAGAAATACGCATTCACATGCACAGTCTCAGAGACATGTCTGATAAAATGTATTTCCAAAATTGTTTCTTTTCCCTTATGTTCTGGTGGACCTCTGTTTGCAGTAGTAGTGATCATGTCAACTTTCTTCATTAATATTGATACTTGGATGGAGTTTTTTTTCTATCTGTTAAATAATTAATAAAGGTATGAACAAGGATTTTTTGATCGCATAAACCTATTACATGTCTGGGTTTGTAAATATATACATTACAATTAATAGCCACCTAAATGAGACTGAAATACCAGTCCAATTATGCAATTAGTGTTAAGTATATGCAATTAACAAATGTATGCAAATCAGTGTTTTTAGATACAGAGAGCATCTTGATTTTATGGATGTTTATACTTTATGCTAGTTACAGTCATACTTGGTTACATGAAGTGCATACACTGCCAGAAAACAATTTTTTTCATGTTACAGGAACACTGGAAATAGTTACCATATATACTCGATATAAGCCGACCCGAATATAAGCCGAGGCACCTAATTTTACCACAAAAAACTGGGAAAACGTATTGACTCGAGTATAAGCCTAGGGTGTCCATCTGCATGCCTCACTTTGCCTCACTGTGTCCATGTGCATGCCTCACTGTGCCCATGCCTCACTGTGCCCATGCCTCACTGTGCCCATGCCTCACTGTGTCCATGACTAGACTGACGTTTAACATGGGAGTCTATGGAAGGGGTGCCCGGCTTTGAAAAATTGGTGCTCCCTGGCTGTAGGTCCCCCAGACAAAAAACTTTGCACACTTGTAGAGGAGAAATGGGGCTACATGTGTGCAAAGTTTAGGGTCCAGGGGACCTACGACCGTCCGGTACCGGGTCCCCAAAGTCAGGGAGATCAGGCACAAAAAGGTGACTCGAGTATAAGCCGAGGGGGGCATTTTCAGCACAAAAAAATGTGCTGAAAAACTTGGCTTATACTTGAGTATATATGGTATATGGGATTTTAGTGTAGGTATAGCTTTGCACAATGTGTTCTGTGATGTTGCTGTAATAATATATACAGTAATACTGCAATTTGTAAAAACTCACAAACTGGAGTCAGACCTAAAGGAATTCAGTCATGGCTCTGAATTCCGACTTCTTTTAGTGAGCACATCTCCTGTGAGGAGGCCTGCTAAAGTGTAATGCCGCGTACACACGGTCGGAATTTCCAACAACAAATGTTCGATGGGAGATTTTTGTTGGAAATTCCGACCGTGTGTAGGCTCCATCGGACATTTCCTGTCGGAATTTCCGATAACAAAAATTTGAGAGCTGGTTCTCAAATTGTCCGACAACAAAACCCGTTCTCGTAAATTCCGAACGTGTGTGGACAATTCCGACGCACAAAATTCCACGCATGCCCTGAATCAAGTACGAGGCGGAAGCGCTCGGTCTGGTAAAACTAGCGTTCGTAATGGAGATAGCACATTTGTCGCGCTGTAACGGACTGAAAAGCACAAGGCTGAAAAGCGTGAATCGTCTCTCACCAAACTTCTACTAACACAACTGGTATTGAACTTCCCTTTAATAGTGCCGTTGTATGTCTTGTACATCACCCCGTTCTTGGCATTTGGAATTTCCGACAACATTTGTGCGACCGTGTGTATGCAAGACAAGTTTGAGCCAACATCTGATCGTCTGTACGCGGCATTAAGGTGCTTTCACACTGCCACCTTGGCTGCAGTGCAGTGTATCTGCTGTTTTTGTGTGGGTTACCTGCGGTTTCACATAGATTTCTATAATGTCCCACATTTTTGGTGCGTTTTCTGAATGCGAACTAAAAGTCCTGCATGCTGCATCTTTGGTGCAATTTCAGGAAATGCACCAAAAATATGCGTCAAGTTAGAAGTCTATGGGAAAGTGCGGGTAACCCACATGAAAACAAGGTACACTATGCTACACCAGCGCTGCAGCCAACCCACAGAAGGGCAGTGTGAAAGCGCCCTAAAAGAAAACACACAATCCAATGAATGGCTCTTTGTTATTACCAAAATTCAATGATTTGCCCATTATCATTACACAGATTGCAAAGAAAATCTTTGTGAGGATGAAAATAATAAAAATCTGGATTGCTAGCACTGCTGGATCACAAGCAAACTAGGGAGCCCGCTGTCTTCTAGATGTATTAACAAGATTAGCTTTCCCAAACTCTGTATTCTCTGATCCTTCCAGTCCAATCTTTTCCTGATGTAGCTGTACAGAAAAGGAACATTATAATAAAGTCACAGTGTCTGGTAGAATACCTACCTTACTTATATTTGCTGACAGCTCCTTTCTTCTGCATTATGCATGTTTTCCTGTTAATTGAAGAGAAGAACCTAACAGATTAGAGGCAGGAAGCCTCATGACATATTTTTTCCAAAGTGACCAGGAAATGCTGAGGGTCCGATATCTATCTCATGTATTTGTTCAGAATATTCACCACTGTCACCGTTATGTCGATGTACGGTGCCAGTTCCATCTCCTGGCAGCTGCCCAGTGAAGAGAAATAGGTGAATACTTGGTGCTGTATGTAAATTGATGTTTCAGCCTTAGTTAAGGTGACCAGATTTTTAAAATGAAATCTGGGGACATATTTTTTTTTTTTTACTAGTAATGGGGGCAATCAGCGACTCTCTGCCCGTCACCGCTGCCCGCCTCACAGCCTGTCAAGTCTAAAGCCCCATACTCACGGTCGGACTTTTCCCTGGATTTTTGTCCGAACGGAGTTGGCTGGGCACACCCATAGCATACACACCACAGGACTTTTCTGCAAACTTTCCCAAAACTTTTTGCAATATCACGTGGTTTTTCAGCTCTTTTCTGCTCTTTACCGCCACCCTTTGGTCAACTTCTGCTATTGTTGGTTGATTTTAACATTAGTTGTTTTGTCCATCGGACAAAAGTCCTATGGTTTTGTGTACACACGGTTGGACTTTGCTCCATCGGACTTTTGTTGGCCAAAAGTTTGTCTGTTTGCAGACCAAACTTTTGTCCGATGAAAACACACAAAAAAAAAAAAAAAAGTTTGTCTGATGGAGCGTACACACGGTCGGATTGTTGGTCCAACTTGCTCAAAATGAAGTTTGTTGGCCAAAAGTCCGACCATGTGTACGGGGCTTTACTCCCTGGGCCCCGGCTACTACTGGGTGGGGAGTGGAGGAAGATCACTCCACCAGGGAAGGCAAGGAGATAAGCAGGCAGGCGGCTGGCCGGGACTTGAGCCAAGGCAGAAGAACATGGGAGCGGTGCTGAATGGGCATGCACCCGAAACTGAAGAAATATTCCCTTCGCTCCGACCAGCACATGATCATCAGAAAGGGGCACAGATAATGGAAAAAATACACCCCTAAGCTAGTAGGAGCGGCGGAGTGTGTAATTCAGAATTATTATTATTATTATTTTTTTAATTTTGCACTGACTGTCTTTGAAATTGCCCCAGCCCCTGTTCAAATCCAATCCGGGGACAAAACCGGGGACAGACTTGGTCCGGGGACAGTGTCCTCAATCCGGGGACTGTCCCCAGAAACCGGGGATGTCTGGTCACCCTAGCCTTAGTACATGCTTAAACAAAGCAACCGCTAAGGGGTTACTGATCCGCACTAGGGGGTTGCTCCAGAGCTCAGTAAATGACTTAAAGCTTCCTTTGCAAAGAATACCCAATCATGTGCAAGGAAAAAAAAAAAAAAAACAGCATTTTTTTTTGCACATGATTGGATGATTGAAGTCAGCAGAGCTTCTGCTCATTTACTAAGCTCTGGAGCAACTGCACTTTGCAAAGTTCACAATCTATTTACCTTTAGTAAATAAACCCCTAGATGTGCAGCACACTTTGCAAGTTAAGTTTTGGTTCTCTAAGGCTGGGTTCACACTATTGCGAATAGGAGGTGGGTTTTCTTCGCATCCAATTCACATGTCATGAGATTGTGACAGGCTCTCTATGGAGCGAGTTCACACATCTCCGGAGCTGCTCCGGTGCGAATTGCACAGGAGTCCTTTGCGTCTTCTGGTCCGAATCCAGCCAAAAATTTGTGCTGAAATCGGACCTGAAAGCAGAAACAGCGAAGCTTTTGTGTAAGTACAGTACTAAAAACATGTACACAATGATACATTTTTAATAAATAAATGGCATTCATATTTAACCAGACCAGCAGAAGAGTAATTCTTATTGTTTGCTTTTGCCGTGCTCTTCCTGCAAACTCAGCGTTTTCCAAAATTTATCCCATCAACTACTAACCAGGTCATGTTTTGTTTGTATTTGCAAAAGTGGTTAAACAGGATTGATAATGAACACATTTTTTTCAACTGTGCATATACAGTATGAGTTTATCTGCTAAACATGTGCTGTTGGTAGGACTTGAGAACTGGTTTGGAAACTCAACTTTAGCCAATAATGTATTGAGGCCACCAGCATCCATTTAATAACTGAAATATTAGTTTTGAATGGACTGAGTCTTTATCATTCAAATGTATGCAGAATATAATTATGTTCGTTCTGTATTTGCCTTTAATTCATTTATGCAATACAATTTAAAGACCTATATTTACCATATATATGTGAGTATAAGCCGACCCAAATATAAGCCGAGGCACCTAATTTTACCACAAAAAAATGAGAAAACGTATTGACTGGAGTATAAGCCTAGGGTGTCCATCTGCATGCCTCACTGTGCCTCACTGTGTCCATCTGCATGCCTCACTGTGCCTCACTGTGTCCATGTGCATGCCTCACTGTGTCCATCTGCATGCCTCACTGTGCCTCACTGTGTCCATGTGCATGCCTCACTTTGCCTCACTGTGTCCATGTGCATGCCTCACTGTGTCCATCTGCATGCCTCACTGTGCCTCACTGTGTCCATGTGCATGCCTCACTTTGCCTCACTGTGTCCATGTGCATGCCTCACTGTGTCCATCTGCATGCCTCACTGTGCCTCACTGTGTCCATGTGCATGCCTCACTGTGTCCATCTGCATGCCTCACTGTGCCTCACTGTGTCCATGTGCATGCCTCACTTTGCCTCACTGTGTCCATGTGCATGCCTCACTGTGTCCATCTGCATGCCTCACTGTGCCTCACTGTGTCCATGTGCATGCCTCACTTTGCCTCACTGTGTCCATGTGCATGCCTCACTGTGTCCATCTGCATGCCTCACTGTGCCTCACTGTGTCCATGTGCATGCCTCACTTTGCCTCACTGTGTCCATGTGCATGCATCACTGTGTCCATCTGCATGCCTCACTGTGCCTCACTGTGTCCATGTGCATGCCTCACTTTGCCTCACTGTGTCCATGTGCATGCCTCACTGTGTCCATCTGCATGCCTCACTGTGCCTCACTGTGTCCATGTGCATGCCTCACTTTGCCTCACTGTGTCCATGTGCATGCCTCACTGTGTCCATCTGCATGCCTCACTGTGCCTCACTGTGTCCATGTGCATGCCTCACTTTGCCTCACTGTGTCCATGTGCATGCCTCACTGTGCCTCACTGTGTCCATGTGCATGCCTCACTTTGCCTCACTGTGTCCATGTGCATGCCTCACTTTGCCTCACTGTGTCCATGTGCATGCCTCACTTTGCCTCACTGTGTCCATCTGCATGCCTCACTGTGCCTCACTGTGTCCATGTGCATGCCTCACTTTGCCTCACTGTGTCCATGTGCATGCCTCACTGTGCCTCACTTTGCCTCACTGTGTCCATGTGTATGCCTCACTGTGCCTCACTGTGTCCATGCCTCACTGTGCCTTACTGTACCCATGCCTCACTGTGTCCATGTGCATGCCTCACTGTGCCTCACTGTGTCCATGTGCATGCCTCACTTTGCCTCACTGTGTCCATGTGCATGCCTCACTGTGTCCATGCCTCACTGTGCCTTACTGTGCCCATGCCTCACTGTGCCCATGCCTCACTGTGTCCATGCCTTACTGTGCCCATGCCTCACTGTCACTGTGCCCATGCCTCACTGTCACTGTGCCCATGCCTCACTGTGTCCATGCCTCACTGTGCCCAATCTCCCTATCTGATCTCCTGAGCTGTGTGACTAGACTGACATTTAACATGGGAGTCTATGGAAGGGGTGGCCGGCTTTGAAAAATCGGTTCTCCCCAGCCGTAGGTCCCCTGGACAACAAACTTTTCACACTTGTAGATAAAGAGTGGGGCTACGTGTGTGCCAAGATGGGGTCCAGGAGACCTAGGGCCGTCTGGTACCGGGTCCCAAAAATCACCGGGGGAAATGACAGTTTAACATGGGAGACTATGGAAGGGGTGCCCGGCTTTGAAAAATCGGTGCTCCCCGGCCGTAGGTCCCCCGGACAACAAACGTTGCACACTTGTAGAGGAAGAGTGTGGCTACATGTGTGCCAAGTTTGGGGTCCAAGGGAACAAATTTGAAGATGGACACAGACTCGAGTATAAGCCGAGGGGGGCATTTTCAGCACAAAAAAATGTGCTGAAAAACTTGGCTTATACTCGAGTATATACGGTATATGGTATGGTACCATGACCTGATTAAATTATATTTATAATGCAGAAATATTTATGCCAAGGGTCTGTTCACACCAGGTACATTGGAACTGCGCTGGGCAGCCTCAGATCCAGCGCTGAACAGGGTGAAAAAACCTTCTTCCACATGAGGCCAGTTCATACAACCATGCAGCCTGTTGCAATGCAATCCACCAGGCAACAAAACTAAATGAAATGTCACTTTAATAAAAAAGTAAACAGTCTGATGCGACACCTCACATAGCTTGCTGGTGTGAGCTAAGCCTAAATTTTAGATTTTTTTTTTTAACCGTATATTAAAAATTACATAAATTTTCATATGCATTGACTAACACTCAGTAAACATGATGTGCAGCACCTTGTAATACCTTAAAGTGGTTGTAAACCCACTTTTTAAACAAAGACCTACAGGTAAGCCTAGATTAAGGCTTACCTGTAGGTGCATGAAATATCTCCTTAACCTACACGGTTAAGGAGATATTTGTATGTAAATGCGGCGACGCTGACGTCACCCCATTCACAAATTCGGCTAGGTCGCAACATTCGACGACGTAGCCCAATTCGACAGCTCACGCGCGCATGCGCGGAGTCACGTCTTCTCCGCTCCGGCCAATCACAGCGCCGGAGCGGCGCTGTGATTGGCTGCAGCGGCGATACCCGGAAGTAACATTCCGGCTATCGCCGCAGCGATGGATGCGGCTAGAGGAGGGACACGGACGACTTCGGGGGCCCCGATCGAAGGTAAGTGGTACATAATGAGCTAGTATGCTAGTCATACTAGCTCATTATAGCTTTGTCTTGCAGGTTAGTCAAAAAAAAAAAAAGATATAAGGGTTTACAACCACTTTAACAGACGCACTGCTGCCCCTCACCCTGTATTCGTGTGAAGCCTGAAAGACTGAAACATTGTATCAGGTTTACAAAAGCTAGAATGAGACCTTGACAAGTTCGTAAAATTTCAGTGCTGCATTCACATTGGCAGTGTTTGCAGGAGAGCAACCTGTGTCATGCCTCGTACACACGACCGGTTTTCCTGTCGGGAAAACTGCCATGACAGCTTTTGGCCAGGAAAACCGGCCGTGTGTATGCTCCATCGCAGTTTTCCCGACGAGGAAACTGTGGGAAAAAAAAGAGAACGTGTTCTATTTTTTCCCGTCAGGATTCGCGGCGGTCTTTTTCCCGTCAAGAAAACCGTCGTGTGTATGCTTTCCCAAGGGGAAAAAAAAAGCGCATGCTCGTAAAAAATTTGACGCATGCGCGGAAGCATAGAATGTCATTTTGTCAGCTCGTCGTAGTCTTTGACATCACCGCGTTCTTGCCAGTCAAAAGTTCAGCTGTCTTTTGTGTGCCCGTGTGTATGCAAGGCAGGCTTGAGAGGAATCCCGTCGGGAAAAGCGTCGTTTTTTTTTCCTGCCGGGAAAACCGGTCATGTGTACGAGGCATCAGTGTTGTTTTAGGCCCTTTTTGGTCCATGCTACTGTCACTAAGACGGGAAGGAGTGAGGTTGTTCTACCGGGAAAAACAGTTGAAGTGAATTGCTTAGCACAGATGGAACGTTCTATCTTCAGGCAAGTCGGGGACCACTTGGCAAGCATTAAAGTGGATGTTTTTTTTTTGCTGTCACAATGTAGAGTATAAGATTTCCTATCATTTGTGCCCAGTCTTGCCATAAAGAGTTAATCCAGCTCTGAGCAATCCTCTTTTATTGTTTAGTGAGATAAAACGGACAAACAGAGAAAAACCTTTGTCCGTTCCGCCCCCTTGCTTTGAGTGACAGGTTATTTACATATGCATTATTTTTTAATTCCCACCCCCACTCCTTTTCTGAAGTCATGTGGTTACTTTTCTGGATTTTGTTTGGATGTTAGTGATCATAGCAGAAGGAATACACAGGAGAAAATGCATGTTGATAAGGGGAGTGTAGAGGTGGGCGGGGAATCTACTGACATCACGACTCCACCCACCGAGCTCCAGACAACAGATCCACCCACAGAATCTGCAGTTTTTCAGTTCTTATAACAGACAGAGGGGAGACATTTGACAGATAAGGATACATGCAGGAGGCATCTATATCCTTATAGATCAGCACTATGGCAGTAGTTTAGAAAGGATGAGAGTGGGTTTACATCCACTTTAAAACTGTCTGCCAAGCACCCCTTTTATTGCAAGTGGCCAGTCTACTAAATAGAAACAAATTGTACAAAAAATTCTAGATTCGATTATATGAAATGTGATTGAGTTTTCTTCAGATCTAAGCATGTTTTCTATGGCAGTTGGTAAGAGTTGTACAGTCAGATTCTTCCTGGGTGTTAGGATGCCTTTTTTGTTACCCTTTTCCTTAAAGTCTTCATTAGAGCATATGCGCATTTAATGCCAAATGCAGCAACTGTTTGAAAATACCTAACATTTAAATGCAGGAAAATTTGAAAAATAGTTCAATATGTGACCAGAAAACATGGCACAAATGTGCACACTCCATATGGTAAATATGTTGTCTTCTGAGTGTCAGTAGCCTTTATGCAACCACAACCACAGCCCTGTAGCCCCTCTACTGAGGTTCACAGCAGTGCTAAACAGATAGAGGTTCTGACTCAGCTTCAGTCCACACTACCATTTCAAAGCCACACCTGCCTTGCCTTAGGCAATTTTTTTCATTATTTACACATTATATGCATATATGCACTTGTGTTATGGAACTTTTTAGTGGCTAATCTTGTCACCCTTTATACTTGCCTTACCCAGGATCAGGACCGTCTTAATAGCATCATGGTTCCTGGGCAAAGTATTGCAGTGGGGTCCTTACCAGCCTTCCCCAATTTATGCACCAACTTTCAAGAATTAAAGTATAAATAGTTGATAAAATTAAACATATATTTATTAGTACTTTCAATAAAATAAATTTTAAACAATAAGAAAACATGACATAAATAAAAGACTGATCAACACAAAGGGCACAGTAAGGGGATGGGGGGCATAAGGGCACAGTAGAGGGGGTCGGGAGGACACAATACTGGAATCAGGAGGGCACAGTATAGGTTCCGGGACACTGCTCTGGACAGGGTCATTCCAGGGCAGCTTAGTAAAAAGCATGTCTGTCCTGGAAAATCCAGGACAGTTGACAAAAATTATGTAATGCAATATTATTATTGGGCCCCATGTACTTGGGGCCCCGGGCAGTGCCCAGGGGTGCCCATGCATTAAGACAGCCCTGCCCAGGATGAAGGAGAGCAGTGGGTGACAGGAAGTGAAATTAAACAGTCCTTTGGGCTCTGCTAAATAACTGCTCTGAGTAGATATATGGTGCATGCATTGATGGGGGAGGTAATTCATGTCCTCAATATTGTCTAGTACAGGGATCCAAGATAGCGGTTTTTATAAGAGCAATAAAGGTACATGTTTCAGCAAGCACATAGATGATTTAAATATAAGGTGCGCAAGTGTTTAATTCCACTATTTATTTTGCATTTATTCTTGTCAGAATCTCTAAACCACTTCAGCCCTGGAAGGATTTACCCCCTTAATGACCAGGGCATTTTTTGCGATACGGCACTGCGTCGCTTTAACTGACAATTGCACGGTCGTACAACATAGTACCCAAACAAAATTGATGTCCTTTTTTTCCCACAAATAGAGTTTTCTTTTGGTGGTCTTTGATCACCTCTGCGGTTTTTATTTTTTGCGCTATAAACAAAAAAATGTATATTTTTGCTATGATAATTTATAAAAAAAACAAAAAACAAATTTCGTCATCAGTTTAGGCCAATATGTATTCTACTGATTTTTTGTAAAAAAACGCAATAAGCGTATATTGATTGGTTTGCGCAAAAGTTTTTTGCGTCTACAAAAAAAGGGATAGATTTATGGCGTTTTTATTATTATTATTTTTTTTTACTAGTAATGGTGGTGATCAGCAATTTTTAGCGGGACTGCGACGTTGCAGCAGACAGATCGGACACTTTTGACACTTTTTTGGGCCCAGTGACATTAACAGTGATCAGAGCTAAAAAAAATAGCCACTGATCACTGTATAAATGACACTGGCGGGGAAGGGGTTAACACTAGGGAGCGATCAAGGGGTTAAGTGTGTCCTAGGGAGCGGTTTCTAACTGTGGGGGGAGTGGACTGACTGGGAGTAGAGAGATTGCTGTTCCTGATTACTAGGAACAGACGATCGCTCTCTCTACTCCCCTGTCAGAACGGGGATCTGCTTTGTTTACACTTACAGATCCCCGTTCTGGCTCTCTGTGGAGTGATCATGGCTGGCCAGCGGATATCGCGGCCACTGCTATAGCTATTGCACGGTGCACCGTACCGGTACGGTGATTCGCGCAATAGAGCTGCCCTGCCGCAGTATATCTGCGGCGGCTGGTCGGCAAGTGGTTAAAGAGCTTGGGCACATATACATCTTTAGGCTGTCTTTCCTTGATGTAGGTCATAAAATAAATAAATATATAAAGCATAAAGAGGACAGGTTTGCTGCTCATGTCAGAAGAAAAGAATAGTTTTGCGTGCTTTGTCACCATTCTTTTTTCCGTAGAGGTATGGAGTGTGTCATTTTCTTAAAAGCATTTATGTGCATAAGAGGTTTCCTAGATGATGATTCAGTTACCACAGTTTCCTTGCAGAGCAGCAACAGGTGGTCTTAAAGCAGGCTCTGCAGATACTAGCCTCATGTGGATGCACTTGGTTCTTTTCAAACAGCTGGGATGCTGAGGTTTTTTTTTTTTCTGTCAGGAGTAGCCGGAATCTCGGCTAATGGCTTTTGTTTTCTTTATACAAGGCACATGCACCCAGATCTGGTTAGGTAGCTGGAGATGTTCCTAAGCAAAGGCTCACAACAGATCCACTATTAGTTGACAAAAGAGCATGAAAAAGCTTCTGCGATTTCCACAGGGAAAGGCAAGTTGATGACTGCCGAGGTGCTGAGGGACAGAATAGAGGAGAAAGGCAAAAGTAAAGACAGCGCAGGGCACAAAAGGAGCCAGAAAATGGTCACAGAGAAAAAAAAAGCCCAACAGAGAAAACAGGGGACACCAAATGGTTGTGGAGGCAGAAAGCAGCAATTGCTGGTTCTGAACAGTGAATATGGCACTGTCATTTTGAATGAGACTTGAACATTGTAAAGTTTCAGCACAATACATATTCCTCTGACAGCTCAAAAACAGAATCAATTACAGTTAGGAGAGCTTCGTTATACAGTTGTGCTCATAAGTTTACATACCCTGGCAGAATTTATGATTTCTTACCCATCTTTCAGAGAATATGAATGATAACACAAAAACTTTTCTTTCACTCATGGTTAGTGTTTGGCTAAATCAAGGAAATTTGGTCAAAATGAATGGCAAGATGAATGCAGTATGTTATCAAAAAATACTGGAGGAACATTTGCATTCATCAGCCAGGAAGCTGCGAATGGGACGTACTTGGACATTCCAACATGACAATGATCCAAAACACAAGGTCAAGTCAACCTGTCATTGGCTACAGCAGAATAAAGTGAAGGTTCTGGAGTGGCCATCTCAGTCTTCTGATATCAATATCATTGAGCCACTCTGGGGAGATCTAAAACGTGCAGTTCATGCAAGACAGCCCAAGAATGTACAGGAACTGGAGTCTTTTTGCCAAGAGGAATGAGCAGCTTTACCATCTGAGAAGATAAAATCTACACATCTACAAATACCACAAAAGACTTCAAGCTGTCATTGATGTTAAAGGGGGCAATAAGAACTGGGGTATGTAAACTTTTGATCAAGGTCATTTGGGTAGTTTCTGTTGTCATTATGATTTAAAGAGAGTAAACACAGTTGATTGATAATAAATGGCTACAGCCAAACACTAACCATGAATGAAAGGAAAAGTTTTTGTGTTATCATTCATATTCTCTGAAAAATGGCCAAGAAATCATAAATTCTGTATGTAAACTTATGAGCACAACTGTATATAAATGGTGGTTCTTCCATGTTGGAAGTGGCATTACCTCTTTCTGCACCAGCCATTAAACAGAAACAAGAGGTTGGAGCTTGGATGGATGTGGCTGAGCTTAGCAGAAAGGCATCTGGGGTACAGTAATAAATAGATAAACAATCCATTAGTTGTTTGGTGACAGAGGTGCTCATAGGTAGCCTGATTCATGTGGTAGTGTGTGTGCAGTACAGCAAGGCAGAAGTCATGAAGGCTGGACACATGCATACACAAGGCTTTCTGTGCCAAAGAATTAAACTTTGTGTAACATACAGTCAGGGTCGCTGATAGGGGGGGACCACCAGTCCTCCTGTAGGGGGCCCGGGCACACAGGGTGGACTAAACAGCAGGAGGAATGGGTGTGGTCGGGCGGAGGTGCAATTACAGAAAGATGCCCTGTGCGGCTCTCTGCAGCTGCTGAAAGTCAGTTTCTCTCCCTCCCGCTGGCTTTCAGCTGCTGCAGGGAAAGACAGGGCATCGTTCCTGTAATTGCTTCCCCCGGACCAATCCCCCCTCTTTCTTCTGCCTACTTCCGATCCCCCCATGTGCACCCCCCCCCCCCCCTGTCACTGTGCTGCACCCCCCCCCCTCCAGTGGCACTGTTGGCTTCCCTGTCCTGTTTAAAAAAAAATTATACATTTTTAAAATTAAAAAATTAAAACGATTAAAAAAGGGATAATTCACACAGGTTCTCTATTATGTTTGTGTCCACTGATAATGATTTTTGTGTATTTTTAGTGAAAACCTTGTTTTGATATATCGGTGGGGGCAGTGCCGATCCTGACCTCCCTGGGGCCCTAATCAAAATTCTGCTAAGAGGCCCTCTACCTGGTCTTCACATATATTTCTGCTTGAAAAATGTGCGTTTAATTTCGTGCACGCGCCTAACGCATGATAACACACCCGACGCGGTTATCTTTTCCGAGCTGCAGTAAACAAACACCGTTGCACTTTGTCGTTTATCAAACTTAATAAATAATTGTATTTTACTCTCACTTTGTCAGGCACAAAGTCACAAAACACAGCCCTGGAAGTGACTGGCATTAGCAGCTAGACACAGACCAAGAGATGCACTGCCTGCCTGCCCAGCTAGGTTAGCAAGACCGAAAAAAACACAATAGAAATGCATATAAACATAACTCTACTTTGCCGACATCAAACTTGGAGAGGAGAGAACACAAGTTTACCTGATTGTTGTTCCCGCAATTCACTCTTGTGGTGTATTTTTTCCCTCTTTTCTTGACCAGAAGGATAGTTTCGCTTCATTTTGTCATGGATGTTGTAAACATTAATTGACACACTATGACACGAAGGGGAGGCGCAGGGGTGGCTCCGGCCCAAATTTTTTTGGTAGTGCTGGAAGAATAAAAGAGGGGGCTGATGTGGCGCGCGAAGCGCGGCACAAAATTTACATGTGTGGGCGTGGATAAAAGGTGGGTGTGGCTAAAATGGGTGTGGCCAAATGTGAGTGATTCTTCCTGATCTATAGCTTGTAGTGTGCCACCTTTCCCTCTTTGTATAGGCCAAAAAGAGCCTGGAGGTACACTGAAGAGATTGTGAAGTAAAATAAGTTTCATCAAGACCAACAATTATAGCCCCCAGCATATATCAGGGCCAGCAATAACCTCAAGTCAGTGGGGTAGTTAAATATAAGAAGTCAACAACCACAAAGAAGCCAGAGAACCATCTGAAAACTCAGTCACACATTGATAACAGGCTATGCAGTCAGGCACATTGTACCATACCCAAAAAAACTACAAAATGTGCTAAAGCTAATTATCGCCACAATAATTCAAAGAAAGCAGTAAAAGCATAAAAATATCAATAAATAATATATAAATTAAATATTTTATAAAAACGATAAAAGTGTATTCTGCGCACACATATAAAGTGCAATATGCAACGAGTATAGGAGCTGTATGGGCAATGCATGGAGTGTGCAGCGAGCATAGGGGGTGTATGGGGATGCATGGAGTGTGTCACGTTAAGAGTGCAGAGCTGAGGGGTGCGCTATTTACAGGAATTTACAAAGTGCAGGACTCAGGCTTGTGCTACACACAAAGTGCAGGGTTATGGTGTGCGCTACACACACACACAATGCAGGGATCAGAAGTGCAATACGCACACAATGCAGGGTTCAGGAGTGAGATACGCACACAATGCAGGGTTCAGGAGTGAGATACGCACACAATGCAGGGTTCAGGAGTGAGATACGCACACAATGCAGGGTTCAGGAGTGAGATACGCACACAATGCAGGGTTCAGGAGTGAGATACGCACACAATGCAGGGTTCAGGAGTGAGATACGCACACAATGCAGGGTTCAGGAGTGAGATACGCACACAATGCAGGGTTCAGGAGTGTGCTTTGTACAAGAGCTCTGGCTTGTCACTAAAGTGTGGGAAACATAGGGTTAGTATAATGGCATCAGAATATCCTTTAATTTTTCAATCCATTCTTCTTGTATTGTGACACCAGCAATGATGAATGAATGGCTGGCTGGATGGATGAATGGATGAGTGAATGGCTGGATGGATGAGTGAATGGCTGGATGAATGAATGGCTGGATGGATGAGTGAATGGCTGGATGGATGAATGGATAAATGAATGGATGGATGAGTGAATGGCTGGATGGATGAATGGATGGGAGAATGGATGAGTGAATGGCTGGATGGATGAGAGAATGGATGGATGAGTGAATGGCTGGATGAATGGATGAGTGAATGGATTGATGGATGAATAGATGAGTGAATGGCTGGATGGATGGATGAGTGAATAGATAGATAGAGATAGGTGAATGGATGAGTGAATGGATGATAGATGAATATAAAGATAGGTGAATGGATGAGTGAATGGATGATAGATAGATAGATAGATAGATGAGTAGATAGATGAATAGATGGATGGATGGATGAGTAGATGGATGGATGAGTAGATGGATAGATGGATGAGTAGATGGATAGATGGATGAGTAGATAGATGGATGAGTAGATAGATGGATGGATGAGTAGATAGATGGATGGATGAGTAGATGGATGGATGGATGAGTAGATGGATGGATGGATATGAGTAGATGGATAGATGGATGAGTAGATAGATGGATGGATGGATGAGTAGATAGATGGATGGATGAGTAGATAGATGGATGGATGAGTAGATGGATGGATGGATGAGTAGATGGATAGATGGATGAGTAGATAGATGGATGGATGGATGAGTAGATAGATGGATGGATGAGTAGATAGATGGATGGATGAGTAGATGGATGGATGGATGAGTAGATGGATAGATGGATGAGTAGATAGATAGATAGATAGATAGATAGATAGATGAGTAGATAGACGAATAGATGGATGGATGGATGAGTAGATGGATGGATGAGTAGATGGATGGATGAGTAGATGGATAGATGGATGAGTAGATGGATAGATGGATGAGTAGATAGATGGATGAGTAGATAGATGGATGGATGGATGAGTAGATAGATGGATGGATGAGTAGATAGATGGATGGATGAGTAGATGGATGGATGGATGAGTAGATGGATAGATGGATGAGTAGATAAATAGATAGATAGATGAGTAGATAGACGAATAGATGGATGGATGGATGAGTAGATGGATGGATGAGTAGATGGATAGATGGATGAGTAGATAGATGGATGAGTAGATAGATGGATGGATGGATGAGTAGATAGATGGATGGATGAGTAGATGGATGGATGGATGAGTAGATAGATGGATGGATGAGTAGATAGATGAGTAGATAGATGGATGGATGAGTAGATGATTAGATGGATGGATGGATGAGTAGATAGATGGATAGATGAGTAGATAGATGGATGAATGAGTAGATGGATGGATGGATAAGTAGATAGATGGATGGATGAGTAGATAGATGGATGGATGGATAGATGGATGAGTAGATAGATGGATAGATGGATGATTAGATGGATAGATGGATGAGTAGATAGATGGATAGATGAGTAGATAGATGGATGGATGAGTAGATGGATGGATGGATAAGTAGATGGATGGATGAGTAGATAGATGGATGGATGAGTAGATGGATAGATGGATGAGTAGATAGATGGATGGATGAGTAGATGGATGGATGGATGGATAAGTAGATGGATGGATGAGTAGATAGATGGATGGATGAGTAGATGGATAGATGGATGAGTAGATAGATGGATGGATGAGTAGATAGATGGATGGATGAATAGATAGATGGATGGATGAGTAGATGGATAGATGAATGAGTAGATAGATGGATGGATGAGTAGATAGATGGATGGATGAGTAGATGGATGGTTGGATGGATGGATAAGTAGATAGATGGATGAGTAGATAGATGGATGGATGAGTAGATAGATGGATGGATGAATAGATAGATGGATAGATGGATGGATGAGTAGATGGATAGATGAATGAGTAGATAGATGGATGGATGAGTAGATAGATGGATGGATGAGTAGATGGATGGATGGATGGATGGATAAGTAGATAGATGGATGAGTAGATAGATGGATGGATGAGTAGATAGATGGATGGATGAATAGATAGATGGATAGATGGATGGATGAGTAGATGGATAGATGAATGAGTAGATAGATGGATGGATGAGTAGATGGATGGATGGATGGATAAGTAGATGGATGGATGAGTAGATAGATGGATGGATGAGTAGATGGATAGATGGATGAGTAGATAGATGGATGGATGAGTAGATAGATGGATGGATGAGTAGATGGATGGTTGGATGGATGGATAAGTAGATAGATGGATGAGTAGATAGATGGATGGATGAGTAGATAGATGGATGGATGAATAGATAGATGGATAGATGGATGGATGAGTAGATGGATAGATGAATGAGTAGATAGATGGATGGATGAGTAGATAGATGGATGGATGAGTAGATGGATGGATGGATGGATGGATAAGTAGATAGATGGATGAGTAGATAGATGGATGGATGAGTAGATAGATGGATGGATGAATAGATAGATGGATAGATGGATGGATGAGTAGATGGATAGATGAATGAGTAGATAGATGGATGGATGAGTAGATGGATGGATGGATGGATAAGTAGATGGATGGATGAGTAGATAGATGGATGGATGAGTAGATGGATAGATGGATGAGTAGATAGATGGATGGATGAGTAGATAGATGGATGGATGAGTAGATGGATA
Organism: Rana muscosa; assembly: GCA_029206835.1. Lineage (NCBI taxonomy): Eukaryota > Metazoa > Chordata > Amphibia > Anura > Ranidae > Rana > Rana muscosa. The sequence goes on along the minus strand of CM055116.1, from coordinate 401,967,728 downwards.
GATGAATGAGTAGATAGATGGATGGATGAGTAGATGGATGGATGAGTAGATAGATGGATGGATGAGTAGATGGATAGATGAATGAGTAGATAGATGGATGGATGAGTAGATGGATGGATGAGTAGATAGATGGATGGATGAGTAGATGGATGGATGAGTAGATAGATGGATGGATGAGTAGATAGATGGATGGATGAGTAGATAGATGGATGGATGAATAGATAGATGGATGGATGAGTAGATGGATAGATGAATGAGTAGATAGATGGATGAGTAGATAGATGGATGGATGGATAAGTAGATGGATGGATGAGTAGATGGATAGATGAGTAGATAGATGGATGGATGGATAAGTAGATGGATGGATGAGTAGATAGATGGATGGATGAGTAGATGGATAGATGGATGAGTAGATAGATGGATGGATGAGTAGATAGATGGATGGATGAGTAGATAGATGGATGGATGAATAGATAGATGGATGGATGAGTAGATGGATAGATGAATGAGTAGATAGATGGATGAGTAGATAGATGGATGGATGGATAAGTAGATGGATGGATGAGTAGATGGATAGATGAGTAGATAGATGGATGGATGGATAAGTAGATGGATGGATGAGTAGATAGATGGATGGATGAGTAGATGGATAGATGGATGAGTAGATAGATGGATGGATGAGTAGATAGATGGATGGATGAGTAGATAGATGGATGGATGAATAGATAGATGGATGGATGAGTAGATGGATAGATGAGTAGATAGATGGATGGATGGATAAGTAGATGGATGGATGAGTAGATAGATGGATGGATGAGTAGATGGATAGATGGATGAGTAGATAGATGGATGGATGAGTAGATAGATGGATGGATGAGTAGATAGATGGATGGATGAATAGATAGATGGATGGATGAGTAGATGGATAGATGAATGAGTAGATAGATGGATGAGTAGATAGATGGATGGATGGATAAGTAGATGGATGGATGAGTAGATGGATAGATGAGTAGATAGATGGATGGATGGATAAGTAGATGGATGGATGAGTAGATAGATGGATGGATGAGTAGATGGATAGATGGATGAGTAGATAGATGGATGGATGAGTAGATAGATGGATGGATGAGTAGATAGATGGATGGATGAATAGATAGATGGATGGATGAGTAGATGGATAGATGAATGAGTAGATAGATGGATGAGTAGATCGATAGATAAGTAGATAGATAGATAGATAGAAGAATAACTCCTAAATCCTGTATTTTCTCCCTGTCAGAGTCTCTGTAAGAATCATATGACTTGTGCTGGCAGAGAGGAATGCAGGTGTCAGATTACAGGATAGATAAACCATCTTGTTCTCTGGTAACCTTCCCACACTGTAGAAAGCAGCTTGTTCTCTCCATGCTGGCAGCAGTGCAGGCAAACACAACTCACTGTTACTTACTCAGTGCTGGGGCTGAGTTATGTGTCCCCAGCCATAGCAGGCTGTGTTCTCTCCTCTCTACCTTTTCTCTCCAGCTGTGGAGTGCCGACATCTCCTCTTCTCAGAAATCAAAGAAGGCGGCCTGGGGGAAGGGGGCGGGTACAGTCTTCACCATTGGCTGAGGAGGCAGCAGAGAGGTGGATATCCATCCACCTCTGAAATTAGCCTGTGCCAGGTCTAGCTAAAGATCATCGGCTTCTGCGGCCGTAGCTGCTGTGTTCTTCCACAAGAAAAAAAGAGTCCCAGCTTCCAGGCAGCAATAGAGAAGATGCAGGCAAGGAAAAAAAAAAAAAAAACACTTAACATCTGCAAATACTACCATGTGGATTATGGGGGTGCTTAAATACTTTTTGGGGAGGCTTGAGCACACCCACCTGGCGCCGCCCCTGGGGAGGCGGGGCCTTGAGTAATTTGGGGGCCCTACGCAGCTTGCGTAGTGAGCGTATAGGGCGGATCGGCTCTGGGTGGGGGCCCCGCCAGGTAGGCTGTACGGGGCCCTGTGATTTCTAGCAGCATCCATGCATACAGTTACATCTAAAGCCTCGTACACACGGCCGAGATTCTCGTCGGAAAAAACATGTCGTTTTTTTCGACGAGATTCTTGGACAAGAAACTTGTCCCGGCCGAGTGTACACACGCTCGATTCAAAGAACCCGCGGTTCTTTGAATGGAGCGTACGCGGTGACGTCATCGACTACGACGAGCATGCGCTCGTCACATTCGATGGTGTCGCCGCCATCTTGGTATACCCTACCTATGCCTAGGAAGCTACCGCGCATGCGTCGAATTCATTTCGAACATGCGCAGGTTTCCACGGCGACAGGTAAGCGTACACACTTGCGGGTTTCTTGTTGGGAAACAGGCCAACGTGAATACCGACGAGAAAATAGAGATCAGGTTCTCTATTTTTCTCGTCGAGATTCTGGGCAGTTTTCTTGACGAGAAACCTGAAAGCCTCGTACACACGCACGGTTTACTCAGCAAGAAAGCTCTCCCGGCAGTTTTCTTGTCGTTACTTGACGAGCAAACCGGCCGTGTGTACGAGGCCAACTGCTAAGGAAGTGGACAGCAGTTAGCAGTTAGGCTTCCCGGCGGACAGGTAAGTGTACACACACTCACTTTTCTCATCGAGAAACAGGCTGACGAGAATCTCGACGAGAAAATAGACAGCAGGTTCTCTATTTTCTCGTCGAGATTACTTGTCGGTTTTCTTGACGAGAAACCATACACACGAACAAATTTCTCGGCAAGACATCTCTGCCAGCAAGTTTCTTGCTGGTTCTTGCCGAGAAACTCGGTCGTGTGTACGAGGCCTTAGAAGGAAAAGTTGTTTTTATATGAGAAAAAGAGACATTTGGTATTAGCAGTTATTCTGATGGAGTATAGTTTTTGAACAATATTCATACAGAAAATGAGGAAATTGCTGGACGGACAGTAATTTTACAATAGTCTAGAACTAGCTCAAACTAACCAATATCTAACACATAAGCCCAATGGCAGAAAAAAATTGAAGCGCCCTCCCTAAATAAAAAGCATGGATTTATTTACATTTCTGGGCATGAATTTACTCAATCATATCAGCTGGACATGGGACAACCTGGCAGGCTTGCAATTTAACAGAAAAGTTCAATTTCAGAGCTCTCATCACATGTCAGGCTTGTGACCGAATCATGCTCAGTAAGTAAGTATAGCGTGTTACACAGCTGAAACTATGAAGTGTAGTTTATCGATGCTCAGAAAACAACAAATGATTTTTTATATGACAGTTATTGTGATTTAATAGCTAATGCAATATAATTCTTTGACTAGCCATTTTGTATCACAGGTGTGTTGCATGAGAATATAGAACAGCCTTTCTCAAACTTTTTACCCCAGAGGATCCAATATACTGTATTTAAGGTCACCTGCTGAAATTTGTATATAAAATTCATTGCACATTAACAAGATCAGTAAGGTATATGTGTGTGTTAATGTATATATACTGTACACTATATTACCAAAAGTATTTGGATGCCTGCTCTTACATGCACATGAACTTTAATGGCATCCCAGTCTTAGTCTGTAGGGTTCAATATTGAGTTGGCCCACCCTTTGCAGCTATAACAGCTTCAACTCTTCTGGGAAGGCTGTCCACAAGGTTAAGTAGTGTGTCTATGGGAATGTTTGCCCATTCTTCCAGAAGTGTATTTGTGAGGTCAGGCACTGATATGGATGAGAAGGCCTGTCTCGCAGTATCCGCTCTAATTCATCCCCAAGGTGTTTGATTGGGTTGAGGTCAGGACTCTGTGCAGACCAGTCAAGTTCTTCCACCCCAAACTCACTCATCCATGTCTTTATGGACCTTGCTTTGTGCTCTGGTGCGCAGTCATGTTGGAACAGGAAGAGGCCATCCCCAAACTGTTCCCACAAAGTTGGGAGCATGAAATTGTTCAAAATGTCTTGGTATGCTGATGCCTTAAAAGTTCCCTTCACTGGAACTACGGGGCCAAGCCCAACCCCTGATTAACAACCCCACACCATAATCCCTGTTCCACCAAATGATTTGGATCAGTGCACAAAGCAAGGTCCATAAAGACATGGATGAACGAGATTGATCTGCACGGAGTCCTGACCTCAACCCAATAGAACACCTTGGGGATGAATTAGAGCGGAGACAGCAGGCCAGGCCTTCTCATCCACATCTGTGTCTGACCTCAGAAATGCGCTTCTGGAAGAATGGTCAAACATTCCCATAGACACACTTCTAAACCTTGAGGACAGCCTTCTCAGAAGAGTTGAAGCTGTTATAGCTGCAAAGGGTGGGCCAATCAATATTGAACCCTACGGACTAAGATGCCATTAAAGTTCATGTGCGTGTAATGGCAGGTGTACCAATACTTTGGTAATATAGTGTAAATATCGGTAATAATCACAAAATGAAAAGTAATAATAACGTCTAAAAAAGAAATGGACAGGCTCCCTTACATTGGAGATCAGCAAAGAAATGCTTACCAGCCTTGTGTTCAGTAAAAGTTCTCCTTACATTGGTGGTCATTGGAAGAGGGAGAAGGGCATTCTTACATTATGGTCAGCAAGAGAGGTACCACTTATATCTATGTTTAGTGAGAGAAAGAATGCCAGTGGAAAAAAATGCACTATGCCACTGGCTGTTCAAAGTGCTGGTCCTGGAACTATGTGGGCACCATCAAGTTGAATGTCAACCTGCCACTGTTAAAAGAACCTCTAGGAATGTCTGGAGGAGCCCTAGTTGAGAGTTGCTGCTCTACGGTTGTATGTTCCCAATACACATTGTACTACTTAAATACAGTATATATGTACAGTTACTTATAAGAACAAGGAACGTGTTCATTAGTAAGCCATGTTTATTCTCATTCCACGTACACACGACCGTTTTTCATGACGAGAAAAATTAAATTTTTTAATTTGATCATTAAAAACGATCGTGTGTAGGCTCCAGAGCATTTTTCACGACGTGAAAAATGGGCATTAAAAATTTGGAACATGCTCTAGTTTTTCTCGTCGTTTTTCACGTCGTCGTTTTTCTCGTCATGAAAAACGGCCGTGTGTAGGCTTTAACAACGTGAAAAAAACGCGCATGCTCAGAAGCAAGTGATGAGACGGGAACGCTCGTTCTGGTAAAACTAGCGTTCGTAATGGAGATAGCACATTCGTCATGCTGTAACGGACTGAAGAGCACGAGGCTGAAAAGCGCGAATCGTCTCTCACCAAACTTTACTAACACGAGGATCAGCAAAAGCAGCCCAAAGGGTGGCGCCATCCGAATGGTACTTCCCCTTTATAGTGCCGTCGTACGTTTCGTACATCACCGCGTTTTGCTCAAGCTTTTATTTTCATGATCGTGTGTAGGCAAGGCAGGCTTGAGAAGAATCACGTAGAGAAAAACGTTGTTTTTTTAAATGACATTAAAAACGGTCGTGTGTAGGCGGTATAAGAATTGGGTAATAGAAAAAAATCAATCAACAAGATTAATATTTTTGAAATTCTTCATAGTTCCTCATAACTCTAACCATACAAAAAATATTTTAAAAAATACTTCTGAAACTGCAGTAGTATTCCTATACCACTACTGCCTGCAACCTGAGCTTTCCTGGTGACCAGGCATTAGTCATGTGGTCACTGACTAAAGCAGGCCACTGATTTAGCTGCTTCTGCCTAAAAGCAGAAATAAAGCCTCCTATTGTTTTCAACCAAGGAAGCTTCCATCTTGGCCTCTGTTTGATCTTCAAATGCCGTGATGCTGCACATGTGATCAATTATGACATCATCCATTTAATAGGTTGAGAGCACAACCAATGTAACTGTTTTTTGAAAATGTTAAATTGATGGGTTTAGTTCTGCTTTACCATTAGGGATGAGTTTAGGTGGGCTCGGATGGGGGGGGGGGGGGTCCAAACCCGCTGAGCTATCCCACCAGGAAACTGTGAAAACAGATAGCTAGCCAGTAGGGGCATGCCCCACCCTATAGCCACATGTATACAAGGCACGTGTATATGTGTGGGTGCAGGACAGGGAATACCTTTACCACCAATGATTGGCTGTCCGCTTTGACAGCTTCCTGGCAGGATAGTTCAGAATCTTGTATCAATAAACCTGAGCATACGCCTGCTTAAAGCGGATTTCCACCCTAAAGTGGAACTTCCGCTCATCGGATTCCTAGACACTGTCAAAGACAGGTATCCTTTCCCACTTCCTGGAGTCTGGCCGCGGCCGTGACGTCACCGCGGGGCTCCCTCCTCCTCCTCCCCTGCCCGCCGGGCTAATAGGAGAGAGGAGCGGGGCCTCGCACATGCGCAGTAGGGTTCCCGGCGTGAAGCCGAAAGGCTACACTGCCGGGTTCCCTTGCCTGCAATGGCGACGGCAGCACCCAACAACTGATGTGAAAAATCACCTGCGGTGCCCACATCGAGGGACACCAGGACAGGTAAGTCTCCATTTATTAAAAGCCAGCAGCTGCAGTATGTGTAGCTGCTGGCTTTTAGTTGTTTTTTTTTGCACAGGGGTTGCCTGGAACACCCCTTTAACATCAATCTCTTGGACCCCTTCAGCATGCAGCGTGTTCACTGAAGTGAACCTGGATTCTAGTTATTAATGCAGCAGGTATGTTATTGAGCATTTTCAGCTTCATTACTTATAAATAAAGCCACCTCAGTGTGTGTTTGTAGCAGGCTGTCATTAGTTGTATGTATAATAGCAGTAATCATGTCTATCAACAGTTGTTGGCTTTGTCAGTCTGCTGGCCAGTCAACACCTGACTGCAACCAGCATTCTGTTCCCAGCTGCTTTTTCTTTTAGTACAAAATGTAATTCATGTGTAAGGCCCATTCATTTCATTGGAACAAGTTCACTTCATTACACTGAAATTGAAAAGTTTCTGCATGCTGCAATATTTTGTTTTTATATAATGTGAATTAAACTTGAATCACAATGCATAAGATTGCACATATCATGCATTTGTGTGTGTTTTATCTAAAATTGTGCTATGGATATTTGGATATTTTCAGTTTTGAAAAGTTCATTCCCTAGTTTACATATCATAAGAACAAAATGCATGTATAAAATGCAAAAATTGTGTGCGAAAGCTAATGTAAAAGTGTGCATTATATTATTAATTATTGTATTTTATGCTTTTGAAGGTCCCCAAACATATTACAGGGCTGATATATACCTCTCAACTTTTTGAGATGAAAAAGAGGGACACCCTGTAGCAGTAAGTATTGTATTTATTGGCGTATAACACTCACTTTTTTACCCTGAAAATAGAGGGTAAACTGTGCCTTTCGTGTTATACGCAGGGGGCTGTGGAAAGTTTTTTCCCCGAAACTTCCCTCTATTGCGCGTGCACACACGACCGTTTTTAATGACGAGAAAAATGCCATTTTTTAAAATGGTCATTAAAAACGATCGTGTGTGGGCTTCAGTGCATTTTTCACAACGTGAAAAATGGCCATGAAAAAATTGGAACATGCTCTAATTTTTCTCGTCGTTTTTCACATCGTCGTTTTACTCGTCATGAAAAACGGCCGTGTGTAGGCTTTAACGACGTGAAAAAAAATGCACATGCTCAGAATCAAGTATGAGACGGGAGCGCTCGTTCTGATAAAACTAGCGTTCGTAATGGAGATAGCACATTCGTCACGCTGTAACGGACTGAAAAGCACGAGGATGAAAAGCGCAAATCGTCTCTCAACAAACTTTACTAACATGAAGGGTGGCGCCATCCGATTAGAACTTCCCCTTTATAGTGCCGTCGTACGTGTTGTACGTCACTGCGCTTTGCTCGAGCATTTTTTTCCACGATAGTGTGTAGGCAAGGCAGGCTTGAGAAGAATCACGTTGAGAAAAATGACGTTTTATTCAATGACATTAAAAACGGTCGTGTGTACGCGGCATTAAAGTTAGGGTGCGTGTTATACACCTGTGCGTGTTATACGCCGCTAAAAATACGGTATGTAGACAAAGGACACACCACTACCAAAACCCCTGTGATACAGACTGTAAGGCCCCATTTCACACTTGAGTGTAGATTATGTTAGGTGATCTTGAGACTTTTTTGCATGTTTAATTGTAACTTGAATGTAGCTTTTGTTAGATGATTTTGAAGCTTTTTTTGCATGTTTTTAGGAGAAGAGTGCTGTACGTGAGCTTCTTTTGGGCAGTATTGGCCACAGAAACTTTTCTCTGGGAGTGCCTGAAAAATATGCGTAACAAGCATTTCTGTGCTATGTATGCGTGCTCCCTTTTAAGTCAATTGGATCAAAAATGCCCCATTCCACAAAAAGTAGTTCATGTACCTTTTCAAGCTTCAGGCTTTTAGCTACAGGTGCCTCAATGTGAACAGACATTTAGGCTGCGTTCACACTGAGGCGCTTTGCAGGTGCTATTACGCTAAAAATAGCGCCTGCAATGCGCCCTGAAAGAGCTGCTCCTTTGTATCCAGTGCGAAAGCCTGAGGGCTTTCACACTGGAGCGGTGCGCTGGCAGGAGGGTAAAAAAACTCCTGCTAGCAGCATCTTTGAGACGCGGTAAGAGCGGTAAAAATACCGCTCCTATAGCGCCCCTGCCCATTGAAAATAATGGGGTAGCGTCTCCAACCAGCCCGCAAAAAGCCTCAAATCTGCGTTTTTGCGGGTGAGTTTAACCCTTTTTCGGCTGCTAGCGGGAGTTAAAATCACCCCGCTAGCGCCCGCAAATCGCGGCAAATACGACGGTAAAACGCCGCTAAAAATAGCGGCGTTTTACCGCCAGCGCATGCAGCGCTTCAGTGTGAAAGTAGCCTTAAAAGCATTGGATTTGGTTCATTGAGCATTTTGAAGTTTCAAGCCTCAGAATAATATTCAAAAAAGGACCAGTTAAACCAGTGGTCTCCAAAATGCGACCCAGGGGCCATATATGGCCCTTTCCTTGCCTTTACCTGGTCCTTGGGGCACTGTTTTATCCACTGATACCAACAATAGGACATCATTTCTCCCAATTACACCAATGATGGGGCACTATTCCTCCCAATAACACCAACAACGGGGCACAATTTCTCCCAATGACATCAACAATGGGGCCCAGTGACACCAATGATGGGGCACAATTCCTCCCAGTGACACCAACGATAAGACACAATTCCTCCCACTGATACCAATGAAGAGATGGAATTACTCCTAGTGAAACCGATGTGGCATTATTTCTTCCCACTGACATCCTTTTCTACTCCCAATGGCCACTGTCCGGCCCCCCTAAAGTCTGAAGAATAGTAAACTGGCCCTTTGTTTAGAAAGTTTGGAGACCCCTGAGTTAAACCCACAAGTGCTTTTCTTACCACTTTTCCTACTTTGCTTTTCAAAATAACAAATGCAATCATTTACAGCAGTGGTCTCCAAACTGTGGCCATGGGGCCAGATGCGGCCATTTGCTTGCCTTTATCCGGCCCTTGAGCCATTGTTCCTGCCATTGACACCACTAATGGGGCATAATTTCTGCCACTGACACCAACTATTTCTCCCCCTAATACCAAAGATCAGGCATTGTTTACTCCCACCGGACGAAGTCCGGCGCCCCCAAAGTCTGAAGAACAGTAAACTGGCCCTTTCTTTAGAAAGTTTCAAGACCCCTGATTTAGAGGATAGATGTAATGTCTAGTGTGGAGTAACACTTTACATATAGTTAACCACTTAAGCCCCGGACCATTTTGTAGCTAAAGGACCAGAGGTGTTTTCAGAATTTTGCACTGCGCTGCTTTAACTGTAAATTGTGCGGACATGCAATTTTGTACCCAAACGAAATTTGCGTCCTTTTCTTCCCACAAATAGAGCTTTCTTTTAATGGTATTTGATTGCCTCTGCGATTTTTATTTTTTGCGATATAAACGGAAAAAGACTGAAAATTTTGAAAAAAAATGATATTTTCTACTTTTTGTTATAAGAAAAATCAAATAAACTCAATTGTAGTCATACATTTAGGCCAAAATGTATTCAGCCACATGTCTTTAGTAAAAAAAATGACAATAAGCGTATATTTATTGGTTTGCGCAAAAGTTATAGCGTCTACAAACTAGGGTACATTTTCTGGAATTTACACAGCTTTTAATTTATGACTGCCTATCTCATTTCTTGAGGTGCTAAAATGGTAGGGCAGTAGAAAACCCCCCTCAAATGACCCCATTTTGGAAAGTAGACATCCCAAGGAAATTGCTGAGCGGCATGTTGAGCCCATTGAATATTTTTTTTTTGTCTCAAGTGATTGAATAATGACAAAAAAAATTTAAAAAATTTAAAAATTACAAAAAGTTGTCACTAAATGATATATTGCTCACACATGCCATGGTTATATGTGGAATTGCACCCCAAAATAAATGTTGCTGCTTCTCCTGAGTACGGGGATACGACATGTGTGGGACTTTTTGAGAGCCTAGCCACGTACGGGCCCCCGAAAACCAAGCACCGCCTTCAGGATTTCTAAGGGCGCAAATTTTTGATTTCACTCCTCACTACCTATCACAGTTTCGAAGGCCATAAAATGCCAAAATAGCTCAAAACCCCCCCAAATAACCCCATTTTAGAAAGTAGACACCCCAAGGAAATTTCTAAAAGGCATGTTGAGCCCATTGAATTTTTTTTTCTTGTCCCAAGTGATTGAATAATGACAAAAAAAAGAAAAAAAATACAAAAAGTTGTCACTAAATGATATATTGCTCACACATGCCATGGTTATATGTGGAATTGCACCCCAAAATACATTTTGCTGCTTCTCCTGAGTACGGGGATACCACATGTGTGGGACTTTTTAGGAGCCTAGCCGCGTACAGGGCCCCGAAAACCAAGCACCGCCTTTAGGATTTCTAAGGGCACAAATTTTTGATTTCACTCCTCACTACCTATAACAGTTTCGAAGGCCATAAAATGCCAAAATAGCACAAACCCCCCCCCCCCCCAAATTACCCCATTTTGGAAAGTAGACACCCCAAGCTATTTGCTGAGAGGCATGTTGAGTATTTTACAGCTCTCATTTGTTTTTGAAAATGAAGAAAGAAAATAATATTTTTTTTTTTTTCAAAACTTTGTGACAAAAAGTGCGATCTGCAACATACTCACCATACCTCTCAGCAAATAGCTTGGGGTGTCTACTTTCCAAAATGGGGTCATTTGGGGGGTTTTGTGCCATCTGGGCATTCCATGGCCTCCGAAACTGTGATAGGCAGTGAGAAGTGAAATCAAAAATTTACACCATTAGAAAGCCTGAAGGCGGTGCTTGGTTTTTGGGGTCCCGTACGCGGCTAGGCTCCCAAAAAGTCTCACACATGTGGTATCCCCGTACTCAGGAGAAGCAACAGAATGTATTTTGGGGTGTAATTCCACATATGCCCATGGCATGTTTGAGCAATATATCATCTAGTAACAACTTTGTGCAAAAAAAATAAAAAATAAAAAAAAATTGTCTTTTTTTCCGCAACTTGTGTCAACATAAAAATATTCCATGGACTCGACATGCCTCTCAGTATATAGCTTGGGGTGTCTACTTTCCAAAATGGGGTAATTTGGGGGGGTTTTGAACTGTTCTGGCATTTTATACACAACATTAGGAAGCTTACATCCACTCTTCTAACCACTTGAAGACAAAGCCCTTTCTGACACTTTTTGTTTACATGAAAACATTTTTTTTTTTTGCAAGAAAATTATGTTGAACCCCAAACATTATATATTTTATTTAAAGCAAAGGCCCTACAGATTAAAATGGTGGGTGTTGCATTTTTTTTTTCCACACAGTATTTGCGCAACGATTTTTCAAACGCATTTTTTGGGGAAAAAACACACTATATTGCCCAAATGTTTGATGAAATAAAAAAGATGATCTTAGGCCGAGTACATAGATACCAAACACGACATGCTTTAAAATTTTGCACAAACGCGCATTGGCGACAAACTACATACATTTTTAAAAGCCTTTAAAAGCCTTTACAGGTTACCTTTACAGGTTACCACGTTAGATTTACAGAGGAGGTCTACTGCTAAAATGACTGCCCTCGATCTGACCTTTGCGGTGATACCTCACATGCATGGTGCAATTGCTGTTTACATATGACGCCAGACCAACGCTTGCGTTCGCCATTGCGCAAGGGCAGGACAGGGGTGCTTTTTTTTTTTTTTTTTATTATAAATTTTGCTTTTTTATTTTATTTTTAAACTGTTCCTTCCATATTTTTAATTTTTTATCATTTTTATTGTTATCTCAGGGAATGTAAATATCCCCTATGATAGCAATAGGTAGTGACAGGTACTCTTTTTTTTTAAAAACTGGGGTCTATTAGACCCTAGATCTTTCTTCTGCCCTCAAAGCATCTGACCACACCAAGATCGGTGTGATAAAATGCTTTCCCAATTTCCCAATGGCGCTTTTTATATCCGGGGGGGGGACATTCCCTCCCACTGCTTGTAAAAGCAGTGCAGAGGCTAATTAGCCGCTAGGATTGCTTTTACATGAAAGCCGGCCGCTGGCTGAAAAGAATGATACCAAGATGATACCTAAACCCGCAGGCATCAATCTGGTATAACCATTCAAAGTCCAGCAACATACCAGTACGTTGCTGGTCCTTGTTGGACATGTATTGTAATCTTTTTTTTTCATGCAGCCTGTTGGCTGAACAAAAAAAAGAGATTGATCGGTGGGTATGCCCACCATTAGAATACCGCCATTCATCCACCCACTTCTAATGATGGGCATACATGCACCATTTATATATGCCGAAGCATTGGGGCATCCTCCCGCAAAAATTATGCCGCACACACATGGTCGGACTTTTCCACGGGCAAGCCTCCATCGGAATTTCGACCGTATGTATGCGGCATTAGGAGAAAAATCGCTCCTCCGCCCCTGCTGCCCCAATGCTTCGGCATATATGCTTTTTTTTTTTTAACTGTGGTGGTGAAATCACCTCCTACAGCGCTGGAGTCGCAGGGATCAGGCCTGTCTCTGCGAACGCTGCAGTTACGTATGTTGTGTTTTGTAAGTGACAGTGATCGATCGATACTGCACTTGGGTGGCCTGGGCTGGACGGATGGGCAAAACGCAGGTGCTAGCAGGTATCTGGGCTGATCCCGCTAATACTGCGTTTTTGGGAACCCTAAACTGCTGGGGACACTAGTATAGATCTGATCAGATCAGATATTGATCTGTTCAGATACTATACCACTAAGGGAGGTGTATGCTTCACGCGTGGGTGTTAGCCCTACTGCCACCAACCTGACGCTGCCTGGGGTGTGACGCAGGGTTAACTAGGGGCAATTAGGGGGTTAAAACCTTTATTAGATAATATATGGGGGTACCTGACACTATAAAAACCTGCGGCGAACCTAAAAAAAAAACTGGCTATCTATCGGCACCAGCATAAGTAATACAGCGATCAGAAAAACGATCGCTTAGTGACACTGGCAAAAGAGGGTGAAAGGGTTACCTGGGGGGGGGGCGATCAAGGGGTTAAACCTTTATTAGGTAATTTATGGGGGTACCTGACGCTATAAAAACCTGCGGCGAACCTAAAAAAAATAACTGGCTACCTATCGGCATCACCGACAATAAGACAGCGATCAGAAAAACGATCGCTTAGCGACAGTGGTGATAGGGGGTGAAAGGGTTACCTGGGGGGCGATCAAGGGGGTTAAACCTTTATTAGGTAATATATGGGGGGTACCTGACGCTATAAAAACCTGCGGCGAACCTAAAAAAAATAACTGGCTACCTATCGGCATCACCGACAATAAGACAGCGATCAGAAAAACGATCGCTTAGCGACAGTGGTGATAGGGGGTGAAAGGGTTACCTGGGGGGCGATCAAGGGGGTTAAACCTTTATTAGGTAATATATGGGGGTAGCTGATGCTATAAAAACCTGCGGCGAACCTAAAAAAAATAACTGGCTACCTATCGGCATCACCGACAATAAGACAGCGATCAGAAAAACGATCGCTTAGCGACAGTGGTGATAGGGGGTGAAAGGATTACCTGGGGGGCGATCAAGGGGGTTAAACCTTTATTAGGTAATATATGGGGGTAGCTGACGCTATAAAAACCTGCGGCGAACCTAAAAAAAATAACTGGCTACCTATCGGCATCACCGACAATAAGACAGCGATCAGAAAAAATGATCGCTTAGCGACAGTGGTGATAGGGGGTGAAAGGGTTACCTGGGGGGCGATCAAGGGGGTTAAACCTTTATTAGGTAATATATGGGGGTAGCTGACGCTATAAAAACCTGTGGCGAACCTAAAAAAAATAACTGGCTACCTATCGGCATCACCGACAATAAGACAGCGATCAGAAAAAACGATCGCTTAGCGACAGTGGTGATAGGGGGTGAAAGGGTTACCTGGGGGCGATCAAGGGGGTTAAACCTTTATTAGGTAATATATGGGGGTACCTGACGCTATAAAAACCTGCGGCGAACCTAAAAAAATAACTGGCTACCTATCGGCATCACCGACAAAAAGACAGCGATCAGAAAAACGATCGCTTAGCGACAGTGGTGATAGGGGGTGAAAGGGTTACCTGGGGGGCGATCAAGGGGGTTAAACCTTTATTAGGTAATATATGGGGGTACCCGACGCTATAAAAACCTGCGGCGAACCTAAAAAAAATAACTGGCTACCGATCGGTATCACTGACACTAAAACAGCGATCAGAAAAACGATCGCTTAGTGACGGCGGTGCTAGGGGGTGAAAGGGTTATCTAGGGGTGATCAGGGGGTTAAACCTTTATTAGGGGGGGTTAGGGGGCTACACTGGACCTAAACTAACTGTAGTGACACTTTTACAGTCACAAATGTCACTGATTGCAGTGATCAGTAAATAAATGGTCACTGCAATCAGTGACACTGTGACTGGGGGGTGATCTGGGGGGGCCTGGGGGGTCGATTTATGTTCCTATGTGTCCTGGTGTCAGTGTACTGTTTGTGCACTAACCTGTGTGTCTTCTCTTGTACGGCGCTCGGTATATGTGAGCGCCGCATGAGAGATGACATCACTTCCTCTGCCTGTGTAAACATTACACAGCAGAGGAAGCTTTCTCATTCGCCGGGAGCGATCGCGGGGGGGTGGCCGGAATCGAACGGCCGTCCCCTCATCTCGGATCGCTCCCCAACGGATAACGACTGCTCACTGTATAGAAGGGGGGGTCCGATCGGACCCCCCAACTATACAAAGGCAATCACGTACACTGTACGTGATTGTGCCTGTCGGTGCCATTCTGCCGACGTACATATACAGTGAGCGGTCGTTAAGTGGTTAAACAGTACTTTTTTTTTATAGAGATTTTGCATTCTCCAGTTTTAGTAAATCAACCCCTGTGTGTCTCTCATAACATTTGTTTTAAATGAACTTGTCTGTGTAGAAATATACAGTATAGGCTGCCATTGCTGTCATGCAGATTTAGTGACTTCAATAATGGAGTCATTGAACATGCAGCAAGTATGCTGATTAGGAAATCTGATTTCACTCTTGCTGCATGCTAGCTGTAGGTCAGCCAGAGTACTAAAGCCAGAGAAAGCCATGCACCTGCCATTTTTAGATAGTGGTCAACATTGGCAGTAGCTCAGTCACATTGTAGCAAATTTTTATGTTGTGAGCTTTTGGGTTGGTGACAACCAGAGTGTCATAAGTTTGAAATTTGATAACTTCATTGATAATATGGCTTTTTATTTGATTATTTAAATTTGAGTTTAAAAGAACAAAGAATGTGTTTACTTGTAGAGAATGTGGAAGAAAAATGTTATATTGAGCTCAGCTTTGTGAATTAAGCCAGCCATAGATGGTTCGAATCTCGGCCGGTTCAGCAGGATCCGGCCGGTATTTGAACAATGTATGAGCAGGCTGAACGTACCCAAGTTGTTCGATCAAACAACCAGCCTGCCGGAGTTTATATGCAATTTTTGCTAGTGGCTGTTGCTAGCAATAATCACTGTGTTCTCCTGGTGGGGATGGCTTTCCCCATGGTTGCAGGAAAGAAATTTGCTCCGTCTATGGTTGGCCTTAGTGTAAATGGACAGACATTTCACTGCCTTGTGTTTGTAAAATTTCGGTAGATGTTTCTAAATAAAAGGCAGGATTACATTTATTTTACATGCGTTCCTTAGCAAGCTTGTTGCTGGAGGAAGCTACCATTGCGTTGGGATCTACTGTTGCTGGCAGGGGTTCTTTGCACTGGGGTTCTTATGTTGTTGGGGAGGATCCACCTTTGAGGGGGGAGGGTTTATTGATGCTGGCTGCTGGGAAATCTTTTGTTTCCAGCAGGGGTCTTTTGTTGCTGGGTTAGATCCACCCTTGCTGCCGGGGATCTAGTGTTGCAGAGGGTGAATTTTGTTCCTGGGGGTGCATTTTGTTCCTAGGGGAAGGGTCTATTGTTGCTGGGAGAGATCTATTGTTGCCGGGGGGATCTTCTGTTACTGGGGGGGCGGTCTATTGTCATTAACCAATTCCATACAAATTACTTATTGCCACAAAAGGATACTTGGCTCTGTATTCTCTAAGAGGAGCCGTACTAGTAGGTGAATAGGGGGCGAAGACAAGGGATGGTGCTCAGAAGTAGGGTAAGGGTGGAGAGAGTACCTGTACTTAGTCTTTGAGGAAAAATAAGCCCTGGTTGTCAGTAACTCTTGCACAATGGACAATTGATGGCTTAAACTCCAGGATTACTCAGAAAGTTGTTTCCAGTTATTTGAAAAAAAAAACCTGAACTCTGGAATATGTGAGCGTCCATTGTTAAACTCTTCTTCTGAAAATGTTAGTTGCCTGGCTGTCATGCCAAACCAATGGCTTTAGTAGTTTCTGGATCACAGACTTGGAACCAATATTGGAACCAATGATGGCATTTCGAACCAGTCACATGATTGGCTCCCAGCGCCGGAGGGACAGCCAACAACGGATGCTCCATAGTAAGCCCATGTCATTGCCTAGGCTTTGCAGCTGTTGTCGGCAATCTCTCCTCGTCACAGAAGCCGGCCGTTGGGGAGATCATTGAACCGGAACAGAGCGCCTATGAATAGGTAAGTATAGGTATCGTTCCTTTACAGGGTAGTTAGTATAGGGCTTATGCCGCGTACACACGATCATTATTCACGGCGGTTAAAAAACCGCCGTGAATAATGACAGGAAAAACGAGGGAACCGCTTGGTTCCCTACACACTGTCGTTTTTCCCGTCATTTTTTCTCTTGACGAGAAAAACGACCGTCTGTGGGCTCCGCGGCAGTGTTTCCCTATGGGAAAACTGCCGCGGAAAAAATGCTGGAAAAAACGACGAGAAAATTTAGAACATGTTCTAATTTTTCTCGCCGTTTTTTATGCCGTTTTTCTCGACGAGAAAAACGACATAAAGCCCACAGACGATCGTTTTTCTCGGCGAAAAGAAAAAATGCAGTTTTTCTCGTCGAGAAAAGCGGTTGTGTGTACGCGGCATCAGAATAGGGTTGGGAGCAGGTTTAAGTTTAGATAGGATTTGACTGGAATTCTACTTGAATTAAAAAAAAAAAAAGCTAAAGTGAGATTATTGTAAAGCTATTCCTAAATGTAATTGATAATTAAATCAGATTGTGCATGTGAGAATATCAAGCTTCGAGTTGATAGGGGGATATTTACAAAGCATTGCACACGGATGCAAGTGTGATTGTAAATTTCTCATAATTACTGAATAAAGAAAAAACTGCTGAAAAGCATAAAAAAAGCAATCGGTGACTCTTTGTAAATCTCCCCCATTGTGCTTTGGCCAAATGTTTGCCACTATTATTAGTGAAAACTGTAGCATTTTCATGATTTTGGGTTTGGACTTACTCGTCTCTGTGATCAAAACCATAGGAGTGCACTATGTAGTAGACAACTATGTAATCTGCTAAACAAAGCCCTGTTTTATACTCATACAGGTTTAACAAGGGTGTGAGCACCTGTTGTCGTTTTACGTACAACAGCTGGAAGTGGGAAGGGCTGGAATACACTGTAGATCTTTAAGAGAAAAGTCATCTAGGAGATGTCAAACAACTCTGGGCACAAAGAAAATCATGTAACTGTAATGAATATGAACCATTTCTGACATTAGTAGAATGTTGTGTCTTTCAGGGTGCCATTGTTTTCCTGTATAGAACAGATTGTTGTCCCTCACCCTCCTCTTATAGCCAAACTATTCTTCAACCTATCCCCTAGTATGCTGCAACTGCAAGGTGAAGTACCTACACATGAATCACTCTCTGCCCAACTGACAGCACCGTTCAACTGAGATGTGGCTTAAGCTGGATACACACAAGCCAAATGCCAGGAGACAGCGGCCGGTTAAAAAAAAATGTCCGTCATTTGGACTGTGTGTATGTCGGATGTGTATGCTGGAAAACCAGCAGCCGACCAACTCCCGATCAGCGCTCTCAGCCAATGGCAGAGAGCGCTGATCAGAGTGTTCTGTAGAGGGGTGGCCATCCCCCTGTCAGAACACAATAGCTCAGCGGGGGAGTTTACTGAACTAACCTTGCATGGTTAGTGCAGCGGTTCTGACCGAAGCTGACACTATTGGTGTGTACACGAAGCTGAAACTACAAGTGTGTTCCCGGCTTTAGGCTGGCCACCCAAGGATCAAATTTTGGTTGGTTCCTGATAAACCAGCCAAAATGCGCTCTGTGGTTAGCCATGTTTGCCGCCTCCTGCTTGACTTCCCTCAATTACCGTATATACTCGAGTATAAGCCGACCCGAATATAAGCCGAGGCACCTAATTTTACCACAAAAAAAATGGGAAAACGTATTGACTCGAGTATAAGCCTAGGGTGTCCATCTGCATGCCTCACTGTGCCTCACTGTGTCCATGTGCATGCCTCACTGTGCCCATGCCTCACTGTGTCCATGACTAGACTGGTGTTTAACATGAGAGTCTATGGAAAAGGTGCCCGGATTTAAAAATTTGGTGCTTCCCGGCCGTAGGTCCCCCAGACAACAAACTTTGCACACTTATAGAGATAGAGAAGAAATCGGGCTACATGTGTGACAAGTTTTGGGTCCAGGGGACCTACGACCGGCCGGTACCGGGTCCCCAAATTTACCAGAGAAATTACCGTTTAACATGGGAGTCTATGGAAGGGGTGCCCGGCTTTGAAAAATCGCTGCTCCCCGGCCATAGGTCCCCCGGATAACAAACTTAGCACACTTGTAGAGGAGGAGGAGTGGTGTTACATGTGTGCCAAGTTTGGCGTGCAGGGGACCTATGGCCGGCCAGTATCGGGTCCCCAAAGTCCGGGAGATCAGGCGCAAAAAGGTGACTCGAGTATAAGCCAAGGGGGGCATTTTCAGCACAAAAAAATGTGCTGAAAAACTCGGCTTATACTCGAGTATATACGGTAATAAAATTAAGGATCCAGTTATAAAATTGTTTGCATTAGCTTCAGTGGGGGATTTTTCCATCCATGCTGTGTAGCATGTATGGAGTAGTCTGTAGGCTGTAGGAAAAAAGTCTATATGTGTATGGCAATTATTCCATAGGCTTATTATGAACTGCTGTTATCACCCTTAACCTATTCCAGAAAAAGGAAGGGGGAATTGGGACTTTGAATGAGACAGTTGACAGGTAGGGGTTGAATTAAAAAAATATTCAAGTTTATTACATGTATATAGTACTAGTGCATCACAATGTGGAAGGTAGCATGGGCATGTGCGCATGACATAACCTACATGATATGTGTACATGACAATCAACATGATAGACTTGACAAAGTTAATAATAACAAATAACATTGTATGGACTAGACAACACATCGCAACAAGGTAAAAAAGATAAATATGTAAAAATTATATATGTACGTCATAAAATTGGATATAATAAAGTCCTAATAGCAATTAGCTACATCCTTGGTGCCCGACGCGTTTCTGTGTATGCCACTTCATCAGGGGCGGATGTTACAGGACGTCTGAAATAACAGAGTATGTGGTATAAGAATATGACAATATGCAACCAGCAGACACTAAGTGTCAGTTCTGGATACTTACAGTATACCGAGTTGCGGTGTGAGTGGGTACTGGGCCAAGAGGGGTGTTCATCCCCGAGACCTGTGATGGCGAAAAATCCAGCACAGAGCAAGGGCGCAACGGCGTCACTGCCGGACTTAACCTATTCCATAGCAGAGAAATGCTACTGCCACTAACTACTAATGGCAACCTATGTCACCAGGCCGTAATGTAGTGCACTGGCATTTTTCATATCGTATGAATGCTAATTGGGAGGCTGATTTTGGAGATGAAATTAAGGTACCCAAAATATTTTTGTAACTCCCATATGCCCCGAATTCAGCTTTAAATCAGTTGTGCCCAATATATGGAATCGCATTGGGATTGGGAACTCCAGCCAAACAACTAAATACTAAATTAATATACCTAAATATATATGATTGTTTTTACTTGCAAACAGAGTTAATTGATCTTAGCCTCCCTTGTGATTTACATATCTCTGACATGCCTAACCAATGGGGTGAATGCTGCTATTTCTTTTAACAGGTTTCATCTGTCTGCTTATTGGACAATAAATATGCATCATTACATTTTTGTGTTCTTTACTTCATTAACACCTACAGCTCACAATTCCAAAAACGGATTTTTTTAGTCATCCTAGCAGTATATTTAAATAGACTAAGGCTGGGTTCACACTAGTGCCAATTGGATGTGGATTTCCCCTTCATTCAATTCACATGACAGGAGAGTGTGACCGGCTCTCAATGGAGCCGGTTTATACATCTCTGGTGTGGCTTCGGAGCAAATTGCACAGGGGTCCTGTGTGACTTTGGTTCTGTTTCAGGTCTCAATTCAGGCAAAAATTCGGGCCTGATTCATCCCTGAAACGGAGAACCGGGACGCACCGAACCCTTGCTGTCAGCCGCATTTGTCTGCAGTGTGAACCCAGCCTTAATGATTTTTTTTTTTTATGTTTAAATATTTGTAGGGAGTTCCATATTAAAACAAATGAGTTTTATCCCTGTGGATTTTGTTGTGACCCACATTTATGTCACAGATGAATGGTAAATGGACAATTGGGTTTTTGGATAACTAGCACATTATACAATATGAACTGTATATAAGTTAGGGGTACTTGAGGCCTTCATAGATTTTGGTCTTGCATTAATGGTCAGTGGCATTATGATGTTAGCTCACCTGTAAACACTGTGCCCAATGCACAACTTGAGAAGGGAATGTGGTTAGCAGTGTCCCTGTGCTTATGCCAATCTTACAGCCACAGTTACTTAAAAGGATGTGGTGTATGTTTTGACACCATTTTTCAAACAGGTACAGAGCAGGAAAGGGACATGTGTTAGTTGCTACTGGACAGAAACCAATGTTGGCAAGCATTGCATGGGGCATCTTGGTAAGAACAATCAGTGGCATTTGTAGTCCGTTAGCTGTGTTGTGGATGGCTTCAAGGCCAGGCTGTGGATGTCAGTGTAAGCAGAAGCATACCGGAATTGAAGAGGCTATTGCTTGAAGGAGCGAGTGACCCACAATTTAGGATTGTGATGGAAATACTGTTACCCTTTCTGTGCCTTATCAAAAGAAGCCTCTGTCCCTGAAATTGTTATCAATTTTGAGAGTTTTATCAATTTATCAATGTTGAGTCAAGAAATGTGCTCTTCAACAACAGAGTGTTGAATTTAAACATATCCTTTAATGATTTGTGCATCAACTTTAAGAACTACTTATTGCTCTGCTAGTGTTTTTTGTAATTGAATTTGCGCTAAAGGGCAATAAAACAGTTGTTTAGCAATTGTTCTTTGCTTTGAGTAAGCATAGTAGGCAGACAAATATTGCAGACTTTCATAGATGTGTTGTCAATGCCCTCAAAAACAAATGTCCTTAGGTTTCACCCTGAATACTACAGACATGCATATGTGCCTAAATTATTTTTTATATTCTTTTCTTTTCCACGTATTTATTATAAACTAAACCACAAATGATCGTGTCCTGTTTAGGCTCCATTCACACTTGTATGACTCCAAAGTTGTGCCGACTTTGGAGTGCAACTTTGATGCAACTTTGGATGGGTGCACCTTTAATACGACTTTGGCTTTGACCAGTGATAATGGACAACTGTTGCATTGTATAACATTCAGGTACGACTTTCATAAAACTTTTGAGGGTTAACATTAAAGTCTTTGGTCCTCAAATTGCATGAAAGTTGGACCAAAGTAGTGCATAAACTACTTTGAAGTTGCTGCAACTTTAAGTCGCACATATATAAATTGGTTATCATTGGAAAACATGGGAAATTACTTGTCATGCGACTTTGATGTTCAAAGTTGCATGACAAGTCGCACAAGTGTGAATGGAGCCTAATACATAGGGCTTACAATATGATTTCCCCTTATACATGTTCATTAAAAAGTACTGCTTATAGAGTTCAACACAGTATTTTGATTTTTATTGTGCCACATTTTGAAGCTGTATTTTCTGTAATGATAGAATTGTCTGTAGAAAAAAAATTACCTTGCAGTCATATAAACGTGTTCTTTGTTTTTTTCTCAGATACGTTTTTAGGGCAGCCTTGTGGATGGCCCCGGAGCAGGCCCGATGGAAGAGGAAAGAAGTCACCATGATGAGGGCAGTAGATTGAGTCCATTCCTAATACAACCATTGCCTGCTTGCCAAAACAACCCAGCAAAGCTACAAAATGGAGAGCTACCAATGGAAAATGCTCCACCCCAAGTTAATGGAGAAAGCTGTTTACCAACCAAAAACAGCTACAGTGTCACCCACATGAAGGGAAATCAGGAGTGCTCTGACCTCACACATGAAAACAGCGTGTATCCAAATATACATAATGGTGCAATAAAGCGCACACTTAGTGAGTCTTTGCTATCTGATTTCCTACAACCGAAAAAAATCAAAGCAGTTGGTCAAGAGAATGGAGAAAATGAAGGTGACTTAAATGGCAAGTACATCCAACAAAGTGTGTCTGACTTCTGTAGCAAAGACGAAGCTGTGAGAACAAGAAAACAGGAAAATCCAAGTGTTCATGTTCCCAGTGATCGGAACAATGATCTTAATTCCCACAATGACAACATTGCCCTATCTAATAAAGATAATGCAATTTCTAATGGTGCTACTGTTTTTGCCTCTTCCATGAAGCTTACACATGCTGAACTAATAGAGAAAACGGGATCGCAATATTATCCTGAAAATGTTTCCCTCGCATTGCAAAATACCACACCTCACTTGGTTGCCATTAACACTCTAAATGATGCTAGTAAAGACTTGTCTCCTCAAACAAGTCATTCTTCACATACCTCAGGGCAGATCACTTCCCAACTAACCTTGAACTCGGTGCTGCCTCAAGGGCCAGATGCCTTGGCTACTGAGGCTCCTAACAGTGACAACTGCAGCGAACCAGCTGTAAAACCAGGATGCTATACACATCACATGCAAGAAGAGCAACCACTTCCACAGGAGAAGCCAAAATGTAACTCCCAGGACATAACTGGAAGAAACTGTGACGCTGGTGAGCCTGATCATCAGATTTACTCTACCAGTGGTTCTTACCACCTCCAGAATAACAAACCTGATGAAAGGCTTCCTGAGTCTTTCAGTAAGGAGCGTTACGATTTATTGCAAATGAGTAAATTATTATATGCCCAGGGAACTGACAGTTACCGTTCCAATCCAAACATATGTGATGGCAGTTTTTTAAATTCTCAGTCCAATGGAACATGTCAGTCAATTGATCCAAGAATGACTTCTCAGTCAGATTTTATGCTTGCTCATAATAGCAGAACATTGTCTACCAATGCACTTCCTTCACTTCACTGTTCAGCAGGAGGAGAACCACCTTCAGAAAACAGTGGGCAGAAAAAAATGCCCTTTGAGAATCATTCAGAAAAGCAAAATGAGCATACAATGCCACAAAAAGGGAGAGATCATTGTAATGGAACATCTGAACGCAGTAGGGGTATGGAGGAGCAAAGAAACCCGTACCTGAAGTCAAACTGGACAGACTTTCGCTCCAATCATTTTTTGAAGGAAGAGGCCTCGAAATCAGAAGACTTACTAAAATTATTAATGGACTCTCAGTCAGAAAATCAAAAGAGGCTTAAACAATATACAAGAAAACAGGGTAGTATGAGTCAAAATATAGAGAGTACTGTACCACTACCAGAGCCTCAACATCTAAATTTCCAGAAGCACTTATCCCAGGCAACAGGTAGAGATACTCAACAGCAAAGCTATGATCTAAAAAACAAAGGTATTCCTTTTTATCAGTCATTTTCAGATAGGCTAACTGGGCATATGTTTGACCATACATTAAAACAGCACTTAAACCCGCAGAAAATGGAAAATGAACAATTTCTTCACAAGACGCAAAAGACACTGCACCAACAGGTTCTGCATTCGAAACCTTCAAGTCCCCAATACCACCAGGACCAACTTTATCATCAGAGGCCAAATCAAGATTTTACATTTGGAATGGAGCAGTCGCCGCACAGTCGTAGCCAAACTCTGTTCGGTAATGCACCAAGTAAATCAAGCCCACAAAATCACTTAAAATTAGAGGAGAGCAGTCAGTGCCAGAGTTTCCATCAATACCATCAGGATATAGAGAAGCAACAAAATTCAAGCAACGCAAATATGCATAGAAAAGGGCAGTATATACCTGAAAATATAGAGCCTGGTAAAGGTAAAGTGGACACATATCAGCAGTACTATCAAACAGAACGGTCTCTTCAGCATGGGCAACATGGCTACCAAGATCAAAAAGGCAACAGCAATATCCCCATTATGAATCCCAGCCAACAGCCAGCCCAGGAGTATGGTAGACATTGCCAGGATATTCAGACCCCAGATAAACAAAATAGATTTTTACCACAAAGCAATACTTCTACTCCACTTCCACAAGATCAAACAGGATATCATTCTCAGTTTGCAAATCAGATGAATTGTATCCCAAAGCATGCCGCTTTAAGGCATCATTTGCTTCAGCGCCGGGAGCAAACTAAACATGATGGTTTCCCTGTACATAGAGCTTCCAAAATGGAGAACAGCTCACAGTCTGCCTGTGCGCATACACCCAGTGAAAAAACATCAAGGAAAACAATCAAAGAAGAGAATAAGCATTTCGACCTAGAGAATGCACAAAAAAAGAGTATTCTTGAAACAATGGAACAGCAGATGAAACAGTATCCTAGCAAATCAATGTTTCATCAACGTGTGTCTACCATTAAAACACCAAAGCATGTAAAGGTGGAGTCTTCAGGTCCAGTGACAATTTTAACAACACACACAAACTCTTCTACAGGAGACCATCATGCCCATCCAAATGAAAAAACACCAACCAAGAGGTCAGCAGGCTCTGCTCTGAATAATTTTTTAGAGTCTCCTTCAAAGCTTCTTAGCACCCCTGTCAAAAACCTATTTGATACTCCTGTAAAAACACAGTATGATTTTCCATCATGCAGCTGTGTTGGTAAGTACAATTTATAGCTTTACTGTTAGTTAAACTATATTATCATAAATCTAATTGCATGCTGGATTTTTTTTCTATGTAAACAAACCAGACACCAAAAAACATTTGCATGCACCAAAACATTATACACGTTTGTCTGCAAGCTGGCAATACATTGTGACCACATGCTTGGGTATTTCTAGTCTGATCTACTTTCTTCCTTTTTGGTATTTTGAAACTGTTGCATTCAATTTTATTAAACATCATCCCCCCACTTACCAAATGAGTATGCTTATTGAGCAATATATATTATATGATACATACTGTGGATGATTTTCTAAAGAAATAGAGACTGTTCACTTAGCCAGGTGAATTCTCATTTCGAAAAGTGTATGTTGACGTTGCAAAGTGAATGTTCTCTTAGTTCGGTAAAAAAAGTTAATCTGTGTTTAGTTTGAATACCCAATCATGTGCAAAGGGAATACAAAAGAAGGATTTTTGCTTGCACATGATTCAATGACTCATTCACTAAACTAAGTGATTATTTACATTGTTATTCCTTTGTTATCACCCCTACTGTCACTAGATGGTGTTTTGCATATCATCAAACATCAGTTTAAGAAGCAGTAAAGTAAAGCCGGCCATACATGGGTCGAAAATTAGGCGGTTCGTCAGGGACTGGCCGAATTTCGATCCATAAATGGGCACCCTGTTATCTATCGATTAACTTCTGTACAACCACTTTGTTGGGGTTTTTTTTCTGAATGATCAGCGCCACCAGCTGTAGCAGGTAACACTGTTCATTGTGTTCTGACGGCTTCAGAAGTCTCCCCGCCACGAGTACACAATAGTACAATAGGAGTGATTCCCCCAACCACCTCGAATGTGTGTATGGAGGAATGGGCACATTTTTTTTCCTTGGACATGCTGGTTGAATGAAAAAAAAAATATATAATGTATGGCCTGCCTAAGAAATTAGCAACAGCTCATGGACATATTTGCTAACATACATAGGTTACCTTGTGTTTTTGTATTCCCTTGTTATCTCCTTCTGGATAATGTGCAATAATTAAAATAGCCAGTGACAACAATTGATATTAGATGATTCTTTTGTCTTGCTAAGATTTCTTGGCAGCTGAATCCTTTTCTCAGTTGAGAAGCTGAAGAGGAAGCAGCAAACAAGTTTGAATTGTTATATAAATAATTTATATATATATATATATATATATATATATATATATATATATAATATGTGTGTGTGTTCACTTTGCAAGGGAGTTTCCTCAGGGTGAATTTAGTAAAATTTCACTTAGCAAAGAATACCCAGTTACAAGCAAAGAAAATAAAAATGACAGCATTTTTGCTTGTACATGATTGGATAATGGAAGTCAGCAGAGCTTCACCTCCTTTACTAAGCACTTGAAAAAAAGTTTTTTTTAAAGTGTAACTTCCCGTGCAAAGTGGACAGTTATTTTGTTTTTAGTATATCAACTACATAGGAACATTCACAGCCCTAAAGGCTTTTTTTTTATTTCTAACAACATTCTGGTGGGTCTCAGCCTTGAAAAAGGTATGATGTGACCCACCAGAACAACATAATATGGCTATTTCATGTATATCTTCAAATATTCATGAAGGCCCTGCCATTTTCTGAAATTGTATGGAGCTATAGGGATGGGCTAGAATTTACTGGGTCTCACTGGAGGTCTTCTTGAAAGCAAAAGGGAAATTTAAGATATTTGATTTGATAATCATACAAAAATGTTTCCAGCAAGGTAATTTTTCACATTATTGGCCCTAGTAATGTATCTGTAGTAGTTTAAAGCAAACTTGCAACTTGGTCTAATCAAAACATATTCTCTTTATAGTCCACCTCTTCTGTTACTCTTACCACCCCCAGGCTCTCTCATTCCCCCATCTTCCAGCTGGAGTCCTTGAAGATACTCTGTACATACAGGAATGGGAGAAAAACACCTTCTCCCCTTCCTCCTACAATATGGGGAACAGCCCAAGCACTGTCAGGTGAGGTGGGGGTTCTCAGTCCTGCATAAGCTTTGACACAGGCTTACACAGAGATTTTTACCTGAGGCTATGAAGGGCAATTAGGGAAGAGGTGTGAACATGTTACTTTACATTGAATGCACAAAGTTACGTGTTCTTTTTAAAGCAGAACTCTAGACTTTTTTTTTTCATCCAAACACAATGCTAGTCCTGGGCATACAAGGTTAATCATCTGGGTTTCAAATCTAGATTAATCATGTCCAGGTAATAAGGTAAGGCCGGCCATACCTGGTTCGAATCTTGGCTGGTTCAGCAGGAAGTGGCCTAAATTCAAACCGTTAATGGGCAGGCTGAATGTACCACATTGATCGATCAATGAACTTGGGTACTACCAGCCTACCATGGATGACTTCCTCCGCCCACCCCTGCTTCCCCGGGGGAACACAACTGCCTGTGTTGATGGGGTATCGTGTGAATTTTTTTTGCGAAATGGACCATGTATCGCCTGCCTAACCAATGTGTATCAACAATTCCATTGCATCTGTGAATTTATTGTTACTGTTCTAATAAGTTTTCTGCTAGAAGTAAATTTTGGTGTCAATGAAATTTTATAAACATGACCCCCCAACTCTGCATTTTCCAGATGTCTTTCAATACTGGATTTTGTAAAAACTTTTATGTAGACCTAAGGAAATTTTTTTGTAACTTTACTCAGATCAAATCATTGAAAAAGATGAAGGACCATATTATACTCATCTTGGTGCTGGACCGAATGTGGCAGCCATTAGAGAAATTTTGGAAGAAAGGTAATGATTACATTATATCAGCCATAATTACCAGTCACTAAGTCAAGATGAATAAGCAAGAGCTATCATTTCATGCTGAAAGAAATACAGTAAATATATATGTTTTAAAACTCTGTCAATACATTAGGTCAAAAGTGTGAATTTATAGTAGCACTATATGATGATATGGCATCACTATCAATTTCCTCATTGTCAAACCATTGTTGTATTTTTGTTTTTGTTTCATTGTGGCATATAAATGAACACTTTAAAATAAGCTACATTAAGGCTGAATTCCAGGCAGGTAAGATTCAAAAATCATACCGCACTGTATAAATTAATAATTGATTAAGCGGGTGGGTCAGTCCCAAGATGGGTCTGACCATCAGGTGTGCAGCATAAAAATGTGCTTACAAAGAGCAAGATGGGGGGTAGGAGAAAGCAGAGAAAGCAAAGAAATTACCTCTTCAGTCTGTTGGTGCTACCCTTTACTGTTCAGTTAGCAGACTGGGAGCAAGAAAGGGTCACCATTGCAGTCCTTCTTGTTAAGGGGAAGGGGCGATTGCTGTACTAACATCGCTTGTGTTAGTAAAACAGGAAAAGGATTTGTCTGGATAGCAGCACTCCAAGATAAAAAGCCTTTATTTCAAAAGTCCAGGAATCCAAAGCATACACTGCACATCACGACACACTGATCAAAAATTAGCTGACATGTTTCACATCAATTGATGCTTACTCAGCTATGAGTAAGCATCAATTGATGTGAAACATGTCAGCTAATTTTTGATCAGTGTGTCGTGATGTGCAGTGTATGCTTTGGATTCCTGGACTTTTGAAATAAAGGCTTTTTATCTTGGAGTGCTGCTATCCAGAAAAATCCTTTTCCTGTTTTGCTCATACTTGCATTGCTTGCACCCTTGGTTGCTGGGAGGAGGTCATTTGGAGGATATCTACATCTGAGCGGCTCCCTTTCTCTGCATCGCTTGTGTTAGTACAGTGATCTGTCAGTTTTTTTCGTTCAGGTCCCCCTTAAGTCCCCTTACACATGGGGCGGGCATTGTTGGAGTCCGCTGCCTCAGCGTAGAATCTGTCCGCTGATCCCCATTGAGCAGGCGGAGGACTGAATGGATGAAAATCCTTTGGCAGGATGACAGCTTCTTTTGTGTATTTAGATGTTTGATTCGAGTTTGGCTTTAACATTTCCGCTTTTCATTGTTGATCTTTTTTTTAAACAAAATTCTTATGTTTACATTAACTGTTTTTAGGTTTGGCCAGAAGGGAAAGGCCATCAGGATTGAGCGTGTACTTTACACAGGGAAAGAAGGGAAGAGCTCTCAGGGATGCCCAATAGCAAAATGGGTAAGTAATAATAATTTGTATGTTTCCATAAGTCCATAAGAATCCATCCCTAGGTCACAAATTTAACCATGTACATCATTTATAGATTCACCACTAGCGGTATGTATAATCTAAAGTTTTTTATGCCACAAGAAAGTACAGTCATACTTTTTTACTCGCTAATGATTGGGAAGAATTGCGTTGACTTCAGTTATCCAATTCTATGTGAGCAAAAATATATTTGTTTTCATTTTCTTTGCATGTGATTTGGTAGTTTTTGCAATATAACTTAGCTTCACCTTATTTATTTAGCTAAGTGAAAATTCATTTTGCAAAGTGAATATGCTCTTTTAATAAATCAAGGCCCTATCCAGGGCTAATTTTGTACAAAATGGGACCCTGGGCAAATATTAAAATGGGAGTGTTTTTTACCCTTTAGGCTACTTTCACACTGAGGCGCTTTGCAGGTGCTATAGCGCAAAAAATAGCACCTGTAAAGCGCCCTGAAAGAGCCTCTCCTTTCACTCCAGTGTGAAAGCCCGAGGGCTTTCACACTGGAACGGTGCGCTCCGGTAAAAAAAGTCCTGCTAGCCGCATCTTTGAGGCGCTGTAGAAGCGGTGTACACACCGCTTCTAAAGCTCCCCTGCCTATTGAAATCAATGGTCAGCGCCGCCGAACCACCGGCAAAGCCCAGCTAGCAGCTAAATAGCGCTGCTAAAACGACGGTTAAGCACCGCTAAAAACAGCGGCTCTTTACCGCCGACGCCTCAGTGTGAAAGTAGCCTTAAGGCCAGCTATGGAAGAAGAACCTACAAAGAGATAGACTTTGGGCTCATTTGGGTAAAGAGTAAAGTGTGGTGCACTCATAGCTTTTCTCAAAACTGCAGTTCTTTAATCTTTACTGTGTCACAGGCGAGAACCTCACAAACAAACAAACATCAATTAGAAGATAATTAAAAAAAATAAACTCTTCCTTTGAATAGTTTTTCTGCACATGGAAAAAAGTGGGAAAATTGTCAGTGGTCAGTTGAAAAAAATGTCAGCATTGGTGGTCAATGATAGAAAATGATGCTATGGCATCAGGGGTCATTAAAGGATAAGTTATTCTTTTGTAACATGTTACAAATCCACCAGCCCCCGAACCTCCCCGGCTCCCTGATGTGACAGGCGCCGGAAGATCTTCCCCGGTGCTCTGTCATTCTCTGCAAAGAACGTGGCGGGGCTCCGCCCACCCGGACACGTGAATTGAAAACTACAAGGTCTGGCAGTCTTTGTGGCTGTTGGCTTGTAGTTCTCAGTGAACTACCACGGCGCTGTTGAGCACTGTGGTTGTTCATTGATGCTTCCTGTTAGTGTGTAACTGTTTGGCCGTACAATGTACGGCCAAACAGCTTACACACAGAGTCTTCAAGAGCCCTGCATTGCACCTATAGTCTGCTGATCGTGGGTGCAATGCTTTCCAGGTTCCCAGCAAAAAAACAAAAATAAATGCAAATTTTTGTTACCTGCAAAAAGATGTGCAATTATTATTATTTTTTTTTTAAAAAGGTGAACTTATCCTTAAGAGGAAATATTTTGACCATTGGTAGTCAGACCGGCTGCAGACGCTGATCAACAGACGTTTTATAGCGTGTTTTTTTCGACAAAAGCTGATCTAACAATTGACTTTTATCGAACAGGGTGAGCCACACACAGGTTGAATTTTGGCTGATCCTTGCTGAACTGGCCAAATTTCAATCTGTCTGTGCCCAGCTTAACCACTTAAGGACCGGACCATTATGCAGCTTAAAGACCTGGCCACTTTTTGCGATTCGGCACTGCATCGCTTTAACTGACAATTGCGCGGTCGTGCGACGTGGCTCCCAAAAAAATTGCCGTCCTTTTTTTCCCACAAATAGAGCTCTCTTTTGGGGGTATTTGATCACCTCTGCGATAAAAAAATTTTGCGCTATAAACAAAAATAGAGCGACAATTTTGAAAATAATTCAATATTTTTTACTTTTTGCTATAATAAATATCCCCAAAAAATATAAAAAAAAAAAAAATTTTCATCAGTTTAGGCCGATACGTATTCTTCTACACATTTTTGGTAAAAAAAATCGCAATAAGCGTTTATTGATTGGTTTGCGCAAAATTGATAGCGTCTAACAAATAGGGGATAGTTTTATTGCATTTTTATTAATAATTATTTCTCTAGTAATGGCGGCAATCAGCGATTTTTATCATGACTGCGACATTATGGCGGACACATCGGACACTATTTTGGGACCATTGTCATTTTTACAGCGAACAGTGCTATAAAAATGCACTGATTACTGTGAAAATGGCACTGGCAGTGAAGGGGTTAACCAGGAGGGGGCGCTGTAGGGGTTAAGTGTGCCCTGATGTGTGTTTCTTACTGTGGGGGGTGTGGCTTAGCGTGTGACGTCACTGATGGTCGTTCCCTATGACAGGGAACAGACGATCAGTGACATGCTCACTAGGAAGCACGGGGAGAGGTTTGTTTACACTTATCTCTCCCCGTTCTTCCTCTCTGTGACCCGATCGCGGGACACCGGCGGCGATCGGGTCCGCTGTTCCCGCGGGGACGGTCACGGAGCAGAGGACCAGGTCGCAAGCGCTCACGACCCACGGCTGGGATCTTAAAGGGGACGTACCTGTACGCCCTTGTGCCCAGCCGTGCCATTCTGCCGACGTACATCGGCGTGTGGTGGTCCTTTGGTTAAGAGAGATTCAAATGGCAAAGCGAATGGCCGCACTCCAAAAATAAGGAAAAAGGCTTTATTGTATAACAAGCATCCAACATCAAAAATATTTACAGCAACAACATCATGGCACGCACGGAGGGGAGAATGGTTGACGCGTTTCAATAATTTCTTTGCTTAGTCATAACCCATAAGCACTAGCAACCACATACCTTAAATAGTAAGAAAATATACATATATATATATATAGCTATAAGAAGAAAAGAATAAATATACTGTATATAGATGACTCATATATTTGTCTTAAAAAGAAACACACACATATACTTATTCCCAGTACCATTTAGGGTATAAATATATACAGTATATATATGTATCTAATATAGATGTGCAAGAAATATAAACAACCGATCATCTAAATTATAAGAAGACACTTGCACAGCTAATAAAATTACCCCATGGAATCTCTTGCCAAGACCACGGACTGATCAGTAAGGAGGATATCATTATCACCTGGAGCGGTGTTATCTGTTTGTTCATTGCATTGCTGTCTTCCGTGTTCAAGACGCCTGCTTGGTGAGCTTTGTACTTTTATTTCTGTTCCCTATATCATCTTTTATTGGACTGATTGCTGTTCTATGAGCATCCAACCATTAACAATGGCTGATAATACAGCTCAGGACTCTGCCGGAGGTTTGAACAGTCGCACCTTTATAACTTTGGATAATAATCCTTTTAGAATTGATGCACAAAATGCTTTTAAACTAGGAGATGAAGATGATTCTGGATCCATTAAATTACTTTTCCGAAAATTTGAAAAATGTATGGTTAAGAAAGTAAAAGCATACTGGGAAAAAAACACTTTGCAAGAATATTTATCTGTGGAACGTAGACCAAGAGGTCTTCGCATTAAGATATTCCCCACGTTTGAGTTATCCAGTGATGAATTTAAAAAACAATGGAATGACATTCTTTAAACTTGTTCTGTTGATTTGATGAACTTGATCGTTACTTGCAAGACCAGCGAACTGGAGAAATTACAAGAAGAAATTACCTCTTTACAACAAGAGATCCTACCTTTACAACATGTGACCCAGTTTGCTGCATTGGATCAACAACTTAATGAGAAAGTTAATAAAATCGAGATGGATACTATTACTGGAAAGAAGGAGAAGCTTCTCTGTGATAAATTGGATTATGAGCTTAGCAATGTTTATGTTTGGAAGAAAATACGCTCCTATGGGGTCGTTATGGCAATTCACACAAGAAACGGGTTAGTTTTTCTGACACAGAACCGGAAATAATGGACAATACATTGGCGGTGTCAGTGTCTGATGGTTTATCTGGAGCTTCCTGTCTTAACAATCAAGCAAGCACACCCATGTCTTCAAAAAACAGACAGTACAAATTCAAGAACAAGAAGCCTCATCACAAAAAACCCAACAATAAGTGGGGGAGAAAACATGAGTAAGTCAATGTGATGAAACATGTCGGGGGGTGGCTGTACGGCGATCATTAACACTGACGTGTGACGCCTAAGCAGGAAGTAGAACACTAACACCGCGATTCAGAGCTGTGGACTGGGTGAGATTGAAATATTAAGCGCACACTACGGGTCCGCCGTGACTGCAGTGCACCGCTGTGCCATTACTTCCAAGATTTGCTGTAATTTTATATGAACTGCTGGTTTTTGAAGTTGTAGAAATGTGAGTGTAAAGTTTGAAGTTTTATGTGTTTTAATAAACTGGTTGAAACGTTATCACGCTATTGGAGCACTTCTTACATTATCATTCACATGTGGAGAGATCCTGTTTTAAGCACGGTTGGTTATTGAATATTGGATGGTCGTTTTTAACCCCTTTTGTGGTTTAAAAGCATCTGAGCCAAACACAAAAGTGAGAGGCATTGCAAGCTGGTGAGTGCGGTTTTAAAGGGAGAGGAGTCACATGCATGTTGGTGTGGTGGAAGAGATAAGAAGATTTAGTATTGGAGCACAATCAAAAAATTATTTTGCATATGATTTTATGGACTATTATCAATTTGTCACATGTCACTGGGTGATAATTATAATATTCACGTTATTCATATGTTGAAGCATTGTTGTCACTAACATTTATTGCAATCTATATATCACTGGGCGCCACTATTTTTCCTGTTTTTTCAATATTTGGTTAAAAGGTTAAATCATACACACATGTTAGAATTTTTAAGTGGCAGCTTTCTTTCATATTTCAGTTTTCACAGGCGCAGTGGTGGTATTTGTTATCAGGGGCGGTCATATATCAATCACCAACAGTTTTATAATGTTAAAACTGTGTTCACTTCAATTATCCAATCATGTAGAAGCAAAACATTTATTTTATTATTTATATGTAGCTGATTATTTACTGTAAATATAGCTAAAGATGTTATTAACAAAGCTAAGTGAACATTCACTTTAGTATGTGAACAGTCTCTATCTTTTTAATAATTCAGTTCCAAAATCTCAAGTACAAGTGGGGGTTTGGATGGGTCACCTTGAAATGAAAAAAAGATTTTGAGACTGCCTCTTTGATCTTGCTGGATTTAAAAATGTATAAAACAACTTAAAGAGGAGTTCCACCCAAAAGTGGAGCCTTTACTTATCTGCTTCCTTCCCCCCCCCCCCTTCGGTGCCAGATTTGGCACCTTTCGGGGGGAACCGGTACCTGTTTTTGACAGGTACCCTTCCCCACTTCTGGGCGACCTCGCCGTGGCGCTGTCCTTTGGAAGTTTGCCCCCCCCTTCTCCACTGCCAGGCCAGTTAGAAAGAGCAGAGCACTTTGCACATGTGCAGTAGGTAACTGGCTTTGAAGTCGAAAAGCTTCACTGCCGGTTTTCCTTACTATGAATGGCGGCAGCACCCGAGAGCCAATTCGAAAATTGACTAGGAAAACCTCTTTAAAGTGGAGTTCCACCCACTGTGGCTTCACAGCGCAGTGTGAAGCCACAGCCGGGCGCTCACAGTGACAATGTCAGGGGGAGATGAGCGGGGCTTCGTTCCCCCGCATCGCTGGACCCTGGGACAGGTGAGTGTCCGATTATTAAAAGTCAGCAGCTGCAGTATTTGTAGATGCTGACTTTTAATATTTGTTTTTTAGGCAGAACTCCGCTTTAAGCAGTTCATACATTCATCTTCTTTTTTTTTTTTTTTTTCAATTAGCAGGTTGAATGAAAAAAAATTATCAGATTTCCCCATCCCCACCATTGATGTGGATGAGGAAATCCCTCCCAATGTGGTATTGTATTCTGACAGCTGGTAGGCTGGTTCTACAGATGTTGATCAGTAGATCGACTTCTGTACAACCAATTAAATTTCAATAATAGTTAATAATAATACTGTGCCAACCTTGAGTGAAAAAAAGAAAGCAGCCAAACACAAAAATCAGACAGGATTGTGTAAAATATATGTTATAACGTGTGGCGCTATAAGTGAAAAAGTAGGGGGCCCTACTAAAACGTGAAACTATAAGTATATCCACAAATGATGTGATATGATGAACTAAATAAGTAATACCTTAAAATGAACAACAATCACTAAGGAAAATTGATTAAGGAAAATTGATTTGTTAAATGTTATCGTGATAATCATAGAAATGATCGGTTGTTACCATGGGCCATACATATACATATATCCAACAGTGAAAAAATCACATAAACCTTTTTGTGCAGTGACCCACAAAAAATATGTGAAAAAATATTATAGGTGAAAAAATGTGTGAAAAAAATATATATATTGGTGAAAACCTAAGCAAAACAATCGCAAATGAACGTATGTATTGCAATATAGTTCTCAAAGTTCAATAGCATCTGGTGTATAAAGTTCCTTGGTAGGAATCCAACACAAAACTTGCATCAAATGATAACATGCTTATGAAGATGGATGTATCAGATGGTCAGTGTAGACACACAAAATATGCAGGATCACCCGGGAGTGCCTTCACCTTGGACCGATGGGGAAGAAGTAAATATTCTTACCAGACAGAGTGGACCCAGCTCACCGTACGGCGGTGGATCACTAGTGCCTATGTCCACTGTATGGACCCAAGGAGCAGTGGGGATCTGCAGGACACCTCCTCTATGTGCTGACAGCACCACTGGTCTACGTCTCCAGGAGAAGAAGGAAGGACCCAGGCGTGAAGAGGTCAGATATCCACATTCAATTAGTAGCAATCATGAAAGTGAAAAAAGGAAAAATCCTCCACATAGCGTACATCCAAATGATTGGAAATTTATTAAAAAATCAATAAAAATTTTCAAACAGCTGAACATGGATAAAATCCAAATACAGGTCAAAAAAGCGTGGTATGGGCAGCTGGAGCTGGCGTGTAGACCCGACGCGTTTCGTCTAAGACAGACTTCAACTGTACGGCTGGCCTTAGTTGCACATAAGCAATGGGAGTGAATACGAGAGAGAGAGAATAAGTCAGTTAAGTCAGTGATTGTTTTGACTATTTTAATTCTATATTGTCCTAAAACCTAATTACTCTTGTTTGGGGATCTGCACATAATTTTTTTCTTGTCAGTGTGTGTTTTCTGTAAATTCCTTCCCTATTGATCTCTCAAAATCCTGCATTTTAAAGTAAATATGATTGGCATTTACATTTATTTTGTGTTGTTGCCTAAAATTATTGGATTTTTCAAGAGAATTCTATGTGTACTGTGTACCAGTTTCTGGTGTACCTTTAAATGAATTAATTTCCAAATTAAAGTTTTAATACAAAAAACATGTAGGCTGACATGAGGAGATGTACACTTTTTTTTTTTTTTTCAATAAGAGAACATCTTTAGTATTTTGTCTGTTTGTACACACTGGTTATCAGTATATATATATCCATAGTAATATGTATAAAAAATCTAATAAAATTTGATTTTTTGTGAGATATGTTTTAACTCTGTTTGTTATATTATCTTATTTTCTTTTAATAGTGTTACTTTTACAAACTTAAAAACACATAAATATGACTTAGGTGTAAAACTGTTGTTCTTTACATATACTGGACAATTATTATCTCAATATAATTATCATTTTTTTATCCCAATAATAAATATTTTATCAACATTTCAAATGACTCCTCTTCCTTCTTTCCTAATAGACTTAATAAAAGGCAAAGCTCAATAAGGCATTTATGGAGTGATACTTAACTGATATTGTGAATTTACACTCCGCATGACTGATGGTTTTGTGAATTTAACCTAATAATTTGCAAATATCATTATTGCGATACTATTTTTGTGGGACTCATATACATCTGTGGGGTCTAGAAAGAGGTTAAACATTGTTCATAATAAATGTGGATACAGATCTGCCAAAGATGGAAATTTAACTATATATTTTAAAGCAACCTTGTCAATAGAATAAAAAGGAAAAACAAAGTGCTCCCTGCAAACAAGAGAGTTCATACATACATCTCTACATTGAAGGCCTAGTCTCCATGCTGCACTCAGTGGTTCGATCCACCAGCCAATAATGTTACTACTGTGTTTATAGTGACATGGGGGGCCAGTGGAAAGAACTACAGAATGCAGAGGGGCCCAGGAATCTGACACTCCTGGAAGTGTCAGATTCTGAAGGTTTTTCAGGGTGCTATATTTCTGCAGTACAACACAGATGTGCAGCAGGCAGTGGGCAAGATAAGTACAACATTTATAAAGTAATAGTTCAAAATTTAAAAATGTGACTGGTAGCTTTTGCATATATACTTTTTTATAGAATTGCTTATTTTGAATTCTGGACTCCACTAGACCACATGTGTATATACTGATATGTTAACAGGTCATTCGGCGGGGTGGAGTGGAGGAAAAGATGCTGTGCTTGGTGAGAGAACGAGCAGGCCACTCCTGTGAAACGGCGGTTATTGTGATTCTGATTCTGGTATGGGAAGGCATATCTCTAACTTTAGCTGACACGATGTACTCCGAACTAACAGGAACACTAAGAAGATATGGAACCTTAACAAACAGACGCTGTGCTCTCAATGAGGAGTAAGTTGTTTTGTGATCAGTTTTAAACTTTATATTTACTGTGTTATTTCTCAGTTAACAATATATGCAATACAAATTAATGTATATTTTATTTTATTTCACATGGAACATTCAATAAAGTGAAAAAATTCCTTAGAAGCAATTTTGGAACGTGGCAACATTAAAGTTTATCTCAAGTAATTTTTTTAAATAGAGCAGAAAAATTAATAAAATCCCTGGCAAGTTTTGATTTGCTGTCTGTGCCCCATTTGTGACTTTTCTCCAATTTGTGTCCCACGAACAACAAGGAACAACAGGACGTGAGCTCCCCAAACTAAAACTGGATACACAAGGACCAAAATTTGTCCGGATCAGCAGGGAACGGCCAAGTTTTGATCTGTGTGTATCCCTCCATTATAGTCTAGTAACTCATTTTCATAAGTCTCTTTTGTACTAATAAAATATCATTAAAGTAGAACTATAGATAAAACGTTTTTTTGTTATTTTTGGATAGACTAACCCCTGTAAGGTTTATTTTTGACATTCCTATCCCATATCCAAACAAGTAAGAGGAAACCCCTGCAAATTAAGGGACTCTCTTAGGGACCACCAGGTCACTATAACTAGTGTCCCCATCTATTACTTTTCTGGGGACAACTCAAAATGTAGGATTTTCTTTTACTTTCACTTTCAGTGATAATGATAAACAGGACAAATAGAGAGGGTGAATCTCCCTAACAGGGACATAGATAGCAATTAAAGCCTGATTGAGGTTCTAATCCATCTCCCCCCAAAATCCAACGTGCTT
Organism: Rana muscosa; assembly: GCA_029206835.1. NCBI lineage: Eukaryota > Metazoa > Chordata > Amphibia > Anura > Ranidae > Rana > Rana muscosa. The sequence continues at coordinate 401,928,682 of CM055116.1, read as the reverse complement.
AGAACAGAAGACTTTCTTTCTTTTTCTGTATCGTTATAAAGGCAGCTCTAAAATATTTGTTATCTTTCAGGCGTACTTGTGCATGTCAGGGGCTGGACCCCGAAACCTGTGGTGCCTCGTTTTCCTTTGGGTGCTCTTGGAGCATGTACTACAATGGGTGCAAGTTTGCCAGAAGCAAAATCCCCAGAAAATTCAAACTTCTTTGTGATGACCCAAGAGAGGTGAGCGTCTCTTGATTTCTTGGAAGTTTATTTGCTGTTAATTATCTGCACAAGCCCTATATCTGCCACATATAAGCTTGGTTGGCTTGTAAATATATTAGGTACGATTTTGTATAGTTTAGGTTCTCTTTCTCAGTGATGTATTAGAATTTATACTGTGGATTTCATTAAATGTTTGCAAACCTGTCAGAAGACATTGGTATCGCTGATGATCTATTGCACCCCCCCTGGTGGAGTATCATCTCAATCCCAGGGTAAGGTTCGTTGTCTACGGTGAGGGGGGGGGTAAATAAGCATCACTTTAGTCTTTTTTACCTTTTATTGATGAATTCTATTCTAGGATGGAAGGGTTAGGGGTGCAGGATACCACCAAAAAGGACAGGTATTCAAAAGTAGCATTAGTAGGAGTAGTCCCTTAAAGAGCTGTTTAAGTCATGGAAATTTGTCCCAAATATTTATTATGTCTCAAGCCATACCTCTGAGCAACCCATCAGGGATTGGTTGGGTCAGATACATATTCATAGCTCTGGGTTTAACTTTCCCTGTCTGCTTACTGGAACCTGTTTCACAGTAACAGGCAGAAGCTACCAACCCATTGAGATTGGGGAAGATCAACAGAGCCAAAAAAGGTAAATAACAGCTCAGGCTACAGCTAAGCAGCAACACCCTACATTTTATGAGTGATATAACTAAACAGGATAGGGTTCCTACATATCTTTAATTCTTTGTGGAATCATTATTGCATTAAAAAATACTTAGCAGATATCACATCGGCTATAAACTAGATAGAAACACTTGGAGCGAAGATGCCTATACCTGATATCAGAGAAATCTGCCCAATAAGGGGATGTTCTCATGTCTGTTAGTCCTACCCATTCCAACCATGCCAGACATCCCTTTCTTGAGCCTTCATAGGAGGAAAGTTAATTGGACAGGTTGGATTTTTCCCAGTTAGTTGTTTTGTTTCCACACAAAAGTGGTTTCTGGTAGGCATGCCTATAGAGCGTTTACCTCCATTTTCCATAAATAAGCATTCATATTTACCTTATGCAGTCTTTCATGTTTGCACCTCAATTTTTCTTTAGAAAGATTGTTTGGCAATTGAATTGTTCATAAACCATTGACTACTTTTGAATGTTTTTCTGTAGTTTACAAGCTGGAAAGTTAAAGGTCCCTAAATTATTATTGTATAGCAGAATCTCATCTTAATGGCAGTTGCAATAGAAGAGCTATTATACTTATCTTCCCTATGTCACTGCTGTGTCCTATAGTGGTGTAGGGGTTGGAGGACGGAACCCGGAGGGAGAGCAAAATCTTTTACCATTCCCAGAAGTGTGGCATGCTAAAAAGTCTGACAGAGGCTACAGCACATGAATGGAAGGAAGGTAGGAGAATGCCACCGGAGAGGTGAGTATAATAGCACTTCTATTGAAGAGAACTGCCATTTTAAGGGTTTTAATGCTAACAGATATGGAAGTTGTTCTTTTTCAGAGGAACTTAGGTTAGTGAATGTATTGTAGGCTTGTGCACAACGGAAAAATTCGGTTAGTTTCGGTTCGTTTCTTTTCGGTCCTGTTGATTCGTAATCATTCGTAATTTTGCTAGACGGGATTTTTCGTGTTCGGACTAATTCGTATTTTCGCAAGCGACATTTTTCGTTGAATTTTTAGTTGATTTATAATTCGTACTTTCGGTAGAGTACATTGTTTTTCGTTGATTCTGGACACAACTCCTACTTTCGGAACTTTTTTTGGGTTCGTTGATTCGTAATTTTCTGTGTCTCTCTCACAACGACGACGCTGCCTATTATGCCTAATGTGCTTCGAATGGATTTGTACTTTTCTAAATACATAGCGGTTATTTGAAACGATTAGAAATCTCGTATTTTACTTTCGTTTTTTACATGCGGCTATAGCCTCCGCCCCTGTACACCATTTTGAGAGGGTTCAGCACGGTGAGGGAGAAGCAGAGAGCAGAGCAGAGTGTTATTGTGCTTCGAATGGATTCGAAATCTCGTATTTTACTTTCGTTTTTTACATGCGGCTATAGCCTCCGCCCCTGTACACCATTTTGAGAGGGAGTTCAGCACGGTGTGGGAGAAGCAGAGAGCAGAGCAGAGTGAGTGTTATTGTGCTTCGTATGGATTCGTACATTCGTAACTTTTTCATAACGAATTATGCCGAAGACATTCGGGCATTCGCTATTTGCGGTATAATTTATTTTGGATTCGGTCTTATTCGTAATTGCTTTGTTCGGAAATTCGAATGCTTCTGAATGTCCGAAAGTTGCTAAATTCGGACGAATTTCGATTCGTTACGAAACGAATTGCACAAGCCTAATGTATTGCCTTCATAGCATAATCACAATAGACTCACAGAGGAAGAAACACATTTTTACTAGTTGGCTCAAAGGAGGAGGGGAGGTTGTGAAATTTAGGTCAAGTAGCATACAATGTAAATAATTGTTACTGTGCAAGACAATAAATTTGCATGTAAAAATTCATGTGACAGGAAAATAACTCATGGTAAAGCATCACTAACTAAGCTTTTCTGGTATTCAGAAATGTTCATATGACACCGACCAAAAAAAAAAAAGAGAAAAAAAAGAAATATGCACCACTTTTCTAAAATATCATGTGTATCAGAGTCGTTGTATTTTTAGTTTACCAATAATAATGTTGTGTAATAGCCAGAAATTCTGTAATAATAAGCATTAATAAGTAATAAGCTCAAGCAAATTAAGTTTATTGGTAGGCAAGATGTTAGTGATTTTCAATGTACAAAATCCTTTATGTCCAATTAAGGATCATTATTTTTTTCCATAGAAAAGGTAATACCCTATCAACTAAACTTTAGCCTGGGCATCATCCAACTTCCCACTACAAATGAGTCATAGTTTATGACAAATCCAAAATGTAATGTGCATTGCAGGAATATAAAATAGTAGAGAACATATTTAGGTTTATCCAAAAGATAATGCAAAGAACAATGTAAATGTATTCCTAATTGATTATGTGGGTTGCTATGCTGTGCCTTACACCACTTTTAATACGTGTGATTGGGTTTAAGTGATTGTAAAGGAAAAATAAATATTTAAAAAAAATAAAAAAACATGTCATACTTACCTGTTCTTTGCAGTGGTTTTGCACAGAGAAGCCCAGATCCTCTTCTTGCCGAGTGCCCCCACAGCAAGCCGCTCTGGTCCATAAGACACAGAGAGCTCGGCTCAGCCCCCCCCCCCCTCGCTCCCGCCTTACTGGCTGTGATTGACAGCATCGGGAGCCAATGGCTCCCACTGCTGCATCTCAGCCAATCAGGAGGGAGAGACCCGGGAGAACCCCCCCCCCACACACACACACACACACACACACGGAACATTGTATTCTTGCAGTGGAACCTACCATTGTTAGAATACACTGCAGAAGCCACTGATCGACAGAGATTTTCCAGCATGCTCCTTCAACAGAAGTCAATCAAACAATTAACTTCTGTTGAACAGGGACAGGTAAACACTGATCTAGATTGGGCCAGTCCCTGTTAAACTATTCAAATTGCAAAAAAGTGCATGGCCAGCTTTAGTGTCTTATTCAAGTTTCTGCCTTGTACAATAATTGTCAATGAATTACAATGTATATGTAGTTATATACTGTTTTTTTTACAGTTTAAATTCCCATGTTTATTCTGGGTTTATTTTTGTGAAATTCTGCTAAATAAAGCCATGGGTGCTAGTGTCATGTATGGCCAAGCTTTCCCTTCCTTATAATGTTATGAAATTAGTTTAGCCTTCTGTTTTTGTTCTAACACTGAAATCAGTAGTGGTGGGAGGTTATGGTTCTGTCTTTTTTATGTATGCACACTGCAATCTGAGTGTAGAAAGAAGAAATGGCTGCACATCATGACTGATCTTGAGTCCATTTATTGCAACATCGCAAAGTGGCACATACAGAACAGTGACAGGTACCGATTGTGGACGCGTTTCACACAAAAACGCTGTGCTTAATTGCTGATTGAGCACATAGTCTTTGTTTGAAACGCGTCAACCATCTGTACCTGTCACTGTTCTGTGTGTGCCACTTTGGCATGTTGCAATAAATGGACTCAAGATCAGTCATGGTGTGCAGCCATTTCTTCTCTCTATACCAGTTCCACGGAAGCGAGCCGATTATCTCACCTGGAGCGGTGTGACAGGCTCACACACTGAAGACTTAAGATTTTAGTACTGTCAATTTCCAGTGCCATGAAGCAAGCACTAAACATTGAGAATATAAACTAAATGTATTTGGGGAGGTCCAGCATTAATGATAGCTTTGCATGCACAAAACCCCTAACCTGCATATGCAAAATGTAACAAATACAGTGCCCACAGGAAACAAAATTTCCACAAACCAGGCTCTTATCAGAATATGCAGCAAAACACTGACTGGTGTACTTACTGCCATACATACCTATTTCTAAAGCTGTCTTACTGTTGTCATACAGCTCTTTTTAAAAAGTCTGTTTTCAAAGCACAGGGGTTATCTTTCCAAATGTGTTCAGCATTTAGTTTTCTTCAGGGCTTTGAAGCAAGTAACATTCAATTCAAGTAAATTAATGGGAAAACAAAGACAGGAGAAGAGCCTGATCACATGAATGACCTGCCATATTTGATTTTTTTCTTTAGTTGTTGTAAATGCTTCCTTAAAACATCATGACTCTCTGCTATTTTTTATATAAGGAAGAGAAATTGGAAGACAGTCTGCAGAATTTGTCAACACTAATGGCACCAATTTACAAGAAACTTGCACCAGATGCCTTTAACAATCAGGTATATAATCATGCCCAACTCAAAAGGGCTGCTTTCACTGTCCGACAACCCTCTGTGCTGTGATTTGCCTGCATAATTTGAATGCTATCATTGAAGAATTTCCTACCAATGGGATCCAAGTGAACAGCGTAAAGACCTATATGATAACATGTGTGCTTTACTACTAGCTTGTGAGAGCCACCAGCATTTCTTCCAATAACGAATGTCTTAGCAATGCAAAGGCTGCATGGGTGGACATCCTTTACAGTGTCTGCTGCTTCTGCGCGGCACAGCTAATTCATTGGATAGTGATGGTACGGAGTAAATGTATTATGTGGGGAACACTTTCTTTATTGCTAGGTGCCAGTGGCAGCCACCCATGCAAGGAGCAGGGGTGTCACCCCCCTAATCCATGCTTCCAGGCCCCTAATCTACATGCAGGGTGCCGGACGCATGGATTCCAATGTTTTTTTTTTTTTAAAAGCACATGATTAAAACCTGAGGCTCTAATTGGCTTCAAAAATGGTGGGATCGGGGCTCAGAGCACTGCGCCCAGAGCCCACCCACGTGTGTGACATTAGCAAAATAATATTCGCTAATGTCTTCCTGTTTCTCCTCCTGGCCAATTAGGAAGCGGGTCCTAAGACCCGATAGGCCGGGAGTCCCAAGACCTGATTGGCCGGGAGGAGAAGTGACCGTTTAGATGCAGGGAGGGAAGCTGCTGAAGCCTGCAACCTGGAGATGGGGTAAGCGTAGGGCTGGCGGCGGGCTTGGCAGGCGATGGGCGAGCGATGCGGCGATCAAGCAACAGGGGGGAAGCGGCGATTGATCGAGCACCGGGTGGGTGGGTATAGTCGGTTGGCTGGCTGGCTGGGGAGGCCGTTGACTGAGCACCAGCCGCCACTGCTGAGATTGACATTTCCACTGTGACCATTGCACTTCTATATATGGCTACTATATCACATCTTCTCTGTAAAATATTTGCTCATTGCATCAGGGATTTTATCATATTACAATAAAGAACATCTCTGGACAAAGCTTTTTTATTTTTTTAAGTTTTAAATAAAGTGGGGAAGGGTATGAGCCTTTGCCCTGTGTTTTATTGCTGTCTGTATCACTCCCAGGGTTATTCACCCTCTTTATTTGACCTGGCAGTCATTGTCACTGGAATGAAAAGTGATGGGAAATCCAAATTTGAAGGCAGCAATACATTTTTTGTTTTATTGGAAAATGCTTGTATTTACTGAATCTTGCTGAAGATTGTAGAATAATTATTAGTCATCCTAATAAATGCACATAACTAGTTCCCTGTTTCATTTGCAGATCGAGCATGAACATAGAGCCCCAGACTGCCGCCTTGGTAAGAAAGAAGGTCGCCCTTTCTCAGGAGTCACTGCCTGTTTGGATTTTTGTGCTCATTCCCACAGAGATTTGCACAATATGCAAAATGGGAGCACACTGGTAAGTCAGACTGTGGCCTGTAAAGTAATATTAGTGTGGATTTAAGTCAGGTTTACACTTGCTGTAGTCATAATACTTTTATTAAATATTCTGCCTCCTTTCACGTTGCACATCTAGATTTCATTATAAGAGAGAAAATACAGAATACAGAAAATATAGTCAAAAGTGTCGCGAATGGTGTAAGTAGCAAGCTCAATTCTCCGATTTTGCCTGATGGTCTCTACAGGACATGATACCTTGTGTATACAATCCTGTATTAGTCATATACAGTCAGGTCCATAAATATTGGGACATCGACACAATTGTAATCTTTTTGGCTCTATACACCACCACAATGGATTTGAAATGAAACAAACAAGTTGTCCTTTAACTGCAGACTTTCAGCTTTAATTTGAGGGTATTTACATCCAAATCAGGTGAACGGTGTAGGAATTACAACAGTTTGTATATGTGCCTCCCACTTTTTAAGGGACTAAAAGTAATGGGACAATTGGCTGCTCAGCTGTTCCATGGCCAGGTGTGTGTTATTCCCTCATTATCCCATTTACAAGGAGCAGATAAAAGGTCCAGAGTTCATTTCAAGCTTACTATTTGCATTTGGAATCTGTTGCTGTCAACTCTCAATATGAGATTCAAAGAGCTGTCACTATCAGTGAAGCAAGCCATCATTAGGCTGAAAAAACAAAACAAACCCATCAGAGAGATAGCAAAAACATTAGGTGTGGCCAAATCAACTGTTTGGAACATCCTTAAAAAGAAAGAACGCATTGGTGAGCTCAGCAACACCAAAAGACCCGGAAGACCACGGAAAACAACTGTGGTGGATGAGCGAAGAATTCTTTCCCTGGTGAAGAAAACACCCGTCACAACAGTTGGCCAGATCAAGAACACTCTCCAGGAGGTAGGTGTATGTGTGTCAAAGTCAACAATCAAGAGAAGACTTCACCAGAGTGAATACAGAGGGTTCACCACAAGATATAAACCATTGGTGAGCCTCAAAAACAGGAAGGCCAGATTAGAGTTTGCCAAACAACATCTAAAAAAGCATTCACAGTTCTGGAACAACATCCTATGGACAGATGAGACCAAGATCAACTTGTACCAGAGTGATGGGAAGAGAAGAGTATGGAGAAGGAAAGGAACTGCTCATGATCCAAAGCATACCACCTCATCAGTGAAGCATGGTGGTGGTAGTGTCATGGCGTGGGCATGTATGGCTGCCAATGGAACTGGTTCTCTTGTATTTATTGATGATGTGACTGCTGACAAAAGCAGCAGGATGAATTCTGAAGTGTTTCGGGCAATATTATCTGCTCATATTCAGCCAAATGCTTCCGAACTCATTGGACAGCACTTCACAGTGCAGATGGACAATGACCCGAAGCATACTGCGAAAGCAACCAAAGAGTTTTTTAAGGGAAAGAAGTGGGATGTTATACAATGACCAAGTCAATCACCTGACCTGAATCCGATTGAGCATGCATTTCACTTGCTGAAAACAAAACTGAGGGGAAAATGCCCCAAGAACAAGCAGGAACTGAAGACAGTTGCAGTAGAGGCCTGGCAGAGCATCACCAGGGATGAAAACCAGCGTCTGGTGATGTCTATGCGTTCCAGACTTCAGGCTGTAATTGACTGCAAAGGATTTGCAACCAAGTATTAAAAAGTGAAAGTTTGATTTATGATTGTTAATCTGTCCCATTACTTTTGGTCCCTTAAAAAGTGGGAGGCACATATACAAACTGTGGTAATTCCTACACCGTTCACCTGATTTGGATGTAAATACCCTCAAATTAAAGCTGAAAGTCTGCAATTAAAGCACATCATGTTTGTTTTATTTCAAATCCATTGTGGTGGTGTATAGAGCCAAAAATATTAGAATTGTGTTGATATCTCAATATTTATGGACCTGACTGTAGATCCATTTTTAAAGCAGCACTCTAGGCAGATATAAAAAAGAACACAGCACTCTATAGTTATTAATACATAATTAAATTTGACTTATATCAGAATTTGACTTGGTATCAGCCTCTTTAATTCCCAGTACAGCAGAGTTCAGATTAGGAAAGTTAGAAGCAGCAAAATTAACCAATCAGCTGTGCTGCAGTGCTCAGTTGCCAACAAGGAATATGCTGATAGGGGTATAGAACAGAGAGAAGAGCTCATCAGCCTGCTGCTTCTCATTTCACTGGCCTATCACAGAGTGGGGAGGGGACAAAACCTAAAAGTGTGACCTAAATGTAGCAGAGAAAGATCAGGTCCCCTCCCCTGGGGGGCAGAGTTGTGTAGATCCCAGGACTGGATGGACAGAAAAACAAATCCATTGGCACGCAAAATAGCTCCCTTGTTTGTATTTCATCTGTAAATTTAGCTATTTTCCTGTAGTTCATCCTTAAATTAGAACTCTATCCACTCCTCCGAGTAAAATCCTAATATGTACCTGCTTGAGGTTTATTTATTTTTTCATAGTCAATCTAGAAGGCACAACTGTCATTGCAAGACAGCACTCTAGGAAGACAAATTATGCAAGAGAAAGGATAGAGGGAATCAGCATTACTGAAAGCGGTACAATGTTTTGCATGGAAATTTGGCGCTTTATATTGTAGGCCTGTAATTCTTAGGACTAACTCACTTAAATCTGTCCAAAAAAGAGTCTAGTAGACACCCTGGGTATGATAAAATTTGAAACACAAAATCATAAATTATAATATAATAAATAACTATAAATAATTATAACAAATAATAATATATTAATACAAAAAAAAAATTCAATAATGTAATCAAATCAAAAACCCTGAAATTTGCTCATTTGCAGAATTGTCACTGTCATTACTTTCAGTGTTTGATGACGAATTTCCCCACAAATCGCTATCGCTCAATTCTGCAAGTGATTCTAATTTATTATCGCTGTTTTCTAGCTGGTCTAAAACCACTTTTGACGTAAAGGGACACTTTTTGATTGCCATGGACAATCTCCAGTTTCCAGGCAGAAAGAACAGTATACAGTGGGTACGGAAAGTATTCAGGGTCCCTTAAATTTTTCACTCTTTGTTATATTGCAGCCATTTGCTAAAATCTTTTAAGTTAATTTTTGTTCCTCATTAATGTACACATAGCACCCCATTTTGACTAAAAAAACACAGAATTGTTGACATTTTTGCAGATTTATTAAAAAGGAAAAACTGAAATATCACATGGTCCCAAGTATTCAGACCCTTTGCTCAGTATTTAGTAGAAGCACCCTTTTGATCTAATACAGCCATGAGTCTTTTTGGGAAAGATGCAGCAAGTTTTTCACACCTAGATTTGGGGATCCTCTGCCATTCCTCCTTGCAGATCCTCTCCAGTTCTGTCAGGTTGGATGGTAAACATTGGTGGACAGCCATTTTTAGGTATCTCCAGAGATGCTCAATTGGGTTTAAGTCAGGGCTCTGGCTGGGCCATTCAAGAACAGTCACAGAGTTGTTGTGAAGCCACTCCTTTGTTAGGTTAGCTGTGTGCTTAGGGTCATTGTCTTGTTGGAAGGTAAACCTTCGGCCCAGTCTGAGGTCCTGAGCACTCTGGAGAAGGTTTTCATCCAGGATATCCCTGTACTTGGCCGCATTCATCTTTCCCACGATTGCAACCAGTCGTCCTGTCCTTGCAGCTGAAAAACACCTCCACAGCATGATGGTGCCACCACCATGCTTCACTGTTGGGACTGTATTGGACAGGTGATGAGCAGTGCCTGGTTTTCTCCACACATACCGTTTAGAATTAAGGCCAAAAAGTTCTATCTTGGTCTCATCAGACCAGAGAATCTTATTTCTCACCATCTTGGAGTCCTTCGGGTGTTTTTTAGCAAACTCCATGCGGGCTTTCATGTGTCTTGCACTGAGGAGAGGCTTCCGTCGGGCCACTCTGCCATAAAGCCCCGACTGGTGGAGGGCTGCAGTGATGGTTGACTTTCTACAACTTTCTCCCATCTCCCGACTGCATCTCTGGAGCTCAGCCACAGTGATCTTTGGGTTCTTCTTTACCTCTCTCACCAAAGCTCTTCTCCCCCGATAGCTCAGTTTGGCTGGATGGCCAGCTCTAGGAAGGGTTCTGGTCGTCCCAAACGTCTTCCATTTAAGGATTATGGAGGCCACTGTGCTCTTAGGAACCTTAAGTGCAGCAGAATTTTTTTGTAACATTGGCCAGATCTGTGCCTTGCCACAATTCTGTCTCTGAGCTCTTCAGGCAGTTCCTTTGACCTCATGATTCTCATTTGCTCTGACATGCACTGTGAGCTGTAAGGACTTATATAGACAGGTGTGTGGCTTTCCTAATCAAGTCCAATCAGTATAATCAAACACAGCTGGACTCAAATGAAGTTGTAGAACCATCTCAAGGATGATCAGAAGAAATGGACAGCACCTGAGTTAAATATATGAGTGTCACAGCAAAGGGTCTGAATACTTAGGACCATGTGATATTTCAGTTTTTCTTTTTTAATACCGTATATACTCGAGTATAAGCCGAGTTTTTCAGTGCATTTTTTTGTGCTGAAAATGCCCCCCTCGGCTTATACTCGAGTCACCTTTTTTGCGCCTGATCTCCCGAAATTTGGGGACCCGGTACCGGCCGGCTGTAGGTCTCCTGCACACCAAACTTGGCACACATGTAGCGACACTCTTTCTCTACAAGTGTACAAAGTTTGTTGTCCGGGGGACCTATGGCCGGGGAGCAGCAATTTTTCAAAGCCGGGCACCCCTTCCATAGACTCCCATGTTAAACGGTAATTTCTCCGGTGACTTTGGGGACCCAGTACCTTCCATAGACTCCCATGTTAAACGTCAGTTTAGTCATGGACACAGTGAGGCATGGTCACAGTGAGGCATGGGCACAGTGAGGCATGGACACAGTGAGGCATGCACATGGACACAGTGAGGCACAGTGAGGCATGCAGATGGACACCCTAGGCTTATACTCGAGTCAATAAGTGTTCCCAATTTTTTGTGATAAAATTAGGTGCCTCGGCTTATATTCAGGTCGGCTTATACTCGAGTATATACGGTAAATCTGCAAAAATGTCAACAATTCTGTTTTTCTGTCAATATGGGGTGCAGTGTGTACATTAATGAGGGAAAAAAATGAACTTAAAAGATTTTAGCAAATGGCTGCAATATAACAAAGAGTGAAAAATTTAAGGGGGTCTGAATACTTTCCGTACCCACTGTATATAATAAAAAACTGCATGCAGGGCACTGGACAAACCACTATGGACAAAAGGGATGTGAAATAATTTGATACAGTACTGTAATCTGTAAGATTACAGTGTACTGTATGTATTATATGTTTTCAGCAACGCTCGCAGGGAACGTATTTCGGCACTGTGATACATTGAGCGGAGACACGATTCTCACACACAGCGGGGAGACATTGCAGGATCCTGGGGACAAAGTAAGTAACCTGTACATGGATCCTGCGATGCATTCCCGAGTGTGGTTCGGGGTTATCGCATTTGGTACTGAAAATTCACCCCGAGCCACACTCAGGAATACCGCTAGGAAGGTTAAAGACGCCTAATGCCGCATACACACGATCGGAATTTCCGACAACAAAACCGTGTTTTTTTTCCGACGGATGTTGGCTCAAACTTGTCTTGCCTACACACGGTCGCACAAATGTTGCTTGGAAATTCCAATGGCCAAGAACGCGGAGACATACAACACTACGACAAGCCAAGAAAAATGAAGTACAATGATTCCGAGCATGCGTCAAATTGTTTCCAAGCATGCGCAGCACTTTTGTGCGTCGGAAATGGCTACACACGGTCAGAAATTCCAACAGCAAATGTCCGATGGAGCCTACACATGGTCGGAATATCCGACCAAAAGCTCACATCAAACATTTGTTGTCGGAAATTCCGATCGTGTGTACGCGGCATTAGGCTCCATTCACACTTGGCAATTTGGAATCGCCAGCAGAATCACAGCAAAATTGAGGAAAAATGGGCAAACGCCCTTTGGGTGCCATTATTCTTCATGGCACCTCAAAACACGAATTTAAAAATTGCGTGAAGTTTGTCGCCCAAAAAGGAGTAGAAGCTTCTTTTGGGCATTAAACAAGCATAGGGCAGCCCAGTGAAGTGAATAGGCTGCCCAATGTAAAACACGTGGAAATGCGTGTACATTGCTCTTTAAAAATTACAAGGAGGAATGCTTGTACATGATATCTAAGTGGGGCCTAAATGTGTTTGTAAGTATATGATCAGATATTTTATTTCACAAACACCCTCCAACACTTCTGTGATACATTTTTTCCAGGTTTGCACTTTAACCAGAGAAGACAATCGTGAACTTGGTAAAAGGCCCGAAGATGAACAGCTTCACGTGTTACCTCTTTACAAAGTTTCTAATGTAGATGAATTTGGCAGCAAGGAGGCACAGGAAGAGAAGAAAAGATCAGGTGCTATCCAGGTTTTGACGTCTTTCCGCAGGCAAGTGAGGATATTGGCAGAACCTGTCAAGACATGCCGGCAAAAGAAAATGGAAGCAAAGAAGGCAGCAGCAGAGAAGCTCTCTTCATCCCAGGAAAATAGCTCTAGTAAACATGAAAAGGAGAAAAACTCACGTTCTAAGAATGCACACTCTGAAGCTGCTAATCATGAAAAGCAACTAGCAGGTAACTTTATTAAATGGCCTGAATTTGGACTGAATTAGGGTTCATATAGGCACAGAAGGCCGTACACTGTTTAACTACTTCCCACCCGGCCACTGTATATATACTACGGCCGGGTGGGCGCTCTCTCCTGAGTGGACGTTCAGGAACGTCCCTCAGAAGGAGGGGGATCGCGCGCGCGCGCGTTCCCGCACAGCGGCGCGATCCCGATGCACGCGTGTCACCCGGACACGGCGCATCTCGATTCGGCAGGAGGGCTCTGTGATTGGCCCTCCTGATCATCACATGACAGCCGTGTCCAATCACAGCCGTCATGTGATGTAAACAGAGAGCCGGTTGCTAGGCAATCAGCTCTCCTCTCCTCACGCAGAAGTCGTCGGTGAGGAGAGGAGAGCGGATCGCTGCAGCCGGCTGGTGATCAGTGAGTATGAGCTGTTTTTTTCAGCTTTTTACTCACTGATCACCAGCCTAGTGTCCCCACACAGTGTAAACACAAACATGTCCCCAAAATACATGTCCACACACACACACATGTCCCCACATTGTAAAAACACCTGTCCCCCACATATGTGACAGTAAAATCATATGTCCCAATGATCATTTGCACACATATGTCCGTGATCACCTGCGCACATCTGTACATGATCATTTGCGTACATATGTCCGTGATCACACGAACCAATTATTATACACTTAACGGATTTTTTTTTACCAAAAACATGTAGTAGAATACATTTTGGCTTAAATTTATGACAAAATTCGATTTTATTGGATTTTTTTAAAAATAGAAAGACGAAAATATATTTTTTTTTCCAAATTTCCGCTCTTTTTTCATGTATGTCACAAAAAATAAAAAACGTAGTCGTGAATAAATACCACCAAAAGAAAGCTCTATTTGTGTGAACAAAATGATAAAAATTTCATTTGGGTACAGTGTAGCATGACCGCGCAATTGTCATTGAAAATGCGAGAGCGCTGAAAGCTGAAAATTGGTCTGGGAAGGAAGTGGGCTAAAGTGCCCAGTATTGATGTGGTTAAATTCAAATGAATTTCTGCACCTGGGGTTGTCAGATGTTTGGTATGGCCAGGGCTGCTGTTAGAAATCACGGGGCCCCATAAAGCCTACCTGGCAGGGCCCCCCAATATATCAAGACCATATTTTCAGAAAAGATACACTAAAATCATTATTAGTGGACACAAACATAACGGAAAACCTGTGTGAATTAGCCCTTTTTTATTTGTTTTTTTACATAAAAAAAAAATATATTCCCAGTGACAAGTGGGCACACGGGGGGGGGGGGGGTCAGAAGCAGGCAGAATAGGGAGGGAAATCAGTTTCGGGGAATAAATTACAGGAATGATGCCCCGTGTCTGTGTCTCTCCCTGCAGCAGCTGAAACCCAGCAGGAGGGGGAGAAACTGGCTTTCAGCTGCTGCAGAGAGCTGCACAGGGCATCCTTCTGTAACTGCCCCTCCGCCAAACCACACTAATGCCCCCTGCTGTTTGGGCCCCCTACAGGAGGACTGGTGGTCCCCCCCTATCAGCGGCCCTGGGTATGGCCACCTGTAGAAATAAATAAGCTGTGCCTGTACTCTGGTAACTGCACATTTTTAAATGCATACAGGGGCTGTTGAGTGTCCCTGGGCAAAGTAATACACTTGTTTTTTTTATGATTTACAATCCTCCGCATCTTTGTGAATGAGCCCCTTTTTTGCACAGATTGTATTGTTGCCTAATTTTGACTTTTTTGAAAGTTAGAGTGTATGTGTTGGCAAAATAAAACAAACATATTCAGCACATTGCTTTAATAAATGCACATTTACTGCCTCTGCTGCACTGAAATCCCAAGAAGTATTTTCAGCCCTGTCTGAGTTCTCCCCTGCTGGACTGCAGAACACCTTCCCCTTACGTGATAGAGATAAGGAGACAGGGAGTTTATCTTTAGCACAGCAGTGGAGAACTCATTTAGAGCTAAAAAACATAAAACTCACAAACATTAAATATTATCTGAAAGCAGACACCCTAGAGAATAAAATAGTGGTAGTTCCAACATTTTATGTCACACAGTATTACCGCAAAGGTCTAGGAAACAAAAAATTTCAGTAAAAAACACATTAAAAGTTCATTTTAGGGGGCACAAAAACGTAATAAATTACCCAATTTTTTGGTAAAATATAAAAGCGGAAGCTGCACTGAGTAAATAAATAGCCAACATGTCAGACCTTAAATTTGAGTGCGCCTGTGAAATGGCGACAAACTTCAGTACCCTATATTTTCCTAAGACAACGCATTAAAAGACCCCTATAGGTCATCAGTTTAGTGTTATGAAGGAGGTCTGGTGCTAGAATTATTGCTCTCATTCCGGCGTGCTTAGCAATATGTAACATGTGTATTGCAATCGACAGTTTCAGGAGTAGGTGTCCCACGATGTGCGTTTACGTTTGTACATGTGTATGAGATGGTATGTGGAGGTGGGGGGCCTCAATTTATCTGGGGGGGGATTGTATGTGCTTGGGTGTAACTTACATTTTTTACAATTAAAAAAATATATATTTTTACCAAAAGGTCCCCATTTGATGATTTCTTTGGTGACAGGCTCTTTTTAATGAGACATCCAGGCGGGAGTCCAGGTGCTTGTCAAGCGGTTTGTCAAGCCCTGCCTTAGGAATTGTTTGAACTGTGTGAATGGCTCCAAAAATATGTCTGGATTATCTTCTTTGTCATGTTTCTTTGTTTATTTACTCAATACAATATGTGCATGAGCGCAATAGTTAACCGGCTTCCAATAGAGCTGAATGGGAATTCTACTGCACATGCACTGACTGGCCAGGACATTTTCTGTGAGGTGACCATGTAGCACCCAAATGCCCCACAGCAAATACCTGCTTTTTATCATGGGCAGGAAGGTGGTCCCGCTATATCTTTAAAGAATATCTGAATTAGAAGTATAGTTATCCCTTAAGTAAGACTATTCTCATTTGTAACAATGTCTAAAAGAGATATCAGATCCATATCATATGTTAGCAGCTATTCATGCAAGTCTGTTTCAATCCAGATATTTGAATGCTTAGAATGTTTGTATACACATGAAATATGTATATTTTACCCTTAGGAATTCAACACTAAATCACAAATGATTGTAAGTGTCTATTTTGTTTTAGTTGGTTGTACAGTGCAGACAAGGTAAGTGCATAGAGTTATAGCTCTAAACCTGAGCACAATGGGGATTTCCATAACTCACTATAAGGTAATATGTAATAGTGGTGACAGGTTATACCTGGTGCTGGGCTGTTGGTTAAACACATTATAGCATGACTATGCACTGGGTTTTGGAAAGTTGTCAGCTTTGGGAATTTAATAATTTTTTTCCTGTTTTATTAGTACATCCTATATTGTGTTTTATTAGCTAAAAAGTTATTTGTATTTAATTACAGAACTTATGCGACTTTCAGGACAAGCCGCACAGCCAGTCTCCATTCCCACCTCAAGTCGTCCAAACCCCATGAATCCATTTCCTCCAACAGATCCAA
This sequence comes from Rana muscosa, assembly GCA_029206835.1. Classification (NCBI taxonomy): domain Eukaryota; kingdom Metazoa; phylum Chordata; class Amphibia; order Anura; family Ranidae; genus Rana; species Rana muscosa. Next base: position 401,912,043 of record CM055116.1, on the reverse strand, counting down.
ATAACCCTTATGCAAGAATTGCTACCATGGCAAACACTTATCAAAATGCTTCTTCCACCTATGCTGGCTCTAACCACTCAGATTACTTTCATGCTCCTCCAAACTCCGCAGTCTCTTGTGCCTCCACCCCAGTAAACCCTTACCCAGGATCCTTAAATCCCCAATATCCATGCAATGGTAATATTCCTTTGGAAAACTGCCCACCTTATCTCAATCCTTATCCTTCACATCCACAGCCACATATGTTTCACAGGTTTAAGAATCAAGAACCAGCAGCTAATCTTAATATGCCTCATGTTCAGTCCTTATACCAGCAGAAGTTTGCTAATGGTAAGACCGCCTACGGTCAAAATTATATGAATTATGTAAGCCAAGGCATGCAAGCTGAGGATTTCAATAGCTGCAATTCTAAACCAAACTCTCACCCTATGGGATCATTTAACCCTTACTCTGTGCATCAATCGGATAATCACATAATGGGTGCTGTCTCAAAATCAAAACATAATCTTGGTTCCCCGGACTACCCCCCTCTAAACAGGAATGGTGATTACCCTCCTTCACACTCCTTCCCGGGTCATGAAAGCAATGCATCCACAGAAGGCAGGGCTGGCTCTCTGCAGCTTCATAGTAAGAACAATGACATGCATTTACATGCAATGAATGGAATGCCTGAAGTGTATCCTGGTCTTAATCATGACAGGACTAACCTTGGAGGACTTGGTAGACCAAATGGTGCTAATGTTCAGGAAAAGCTACCACAGACCTCAACTCCTGTGAAAGAAGAGCCAGAAGAAAAATGGTCAGACAGCGAGCAGAGCTTTCTTGATCCTGACATAGGAGGAGTGGCAGTAGCCCCAACTCATGGGTCAATTCTCATTGAATGTGCAAAGCGTGAACTTCACGCTACAACTCCATTAAAAAATCCCAATAGGAATCATCCTACTAGGATTTCATTAGTATTTTATCAGCATAAAAATATGAATGAGCCAAAGCATGGCTTGGCATTGTGGGAAGCAAAGATGGCGGGTAAAGCCAGGGAAAAAGAAGAGGACTGTGAAAAATATGGTCCAGACTATGTTGCCCCAAAATCCTACAATAAAAAAGTGAAACGTGAACCCGTTGAACCAACCCATGAACCTGCTGAACCATCCTATTTACGATTCATCAAATCGCTCACACAGAGGACAATGACAATGACCACAGACTCACAAGTCACCACATCTACATACGCCTTAACACAGGTTACAGGTCCTTACAACAGATATATCTAATCTGTTTCTTTACCTCATGAACATCAGAGTGGTGCATCATTTTCCCATAGGCTAGTTGTGGTTGATTGGAATGTGGCAGAGAAGTTACAGTATTCAAGTAATCAGTTATGTTACCCTTGGGGCAAGAATACCAGCAAAAACAAGACATGGTATCCTCACCATTACTCTCTTCTTTGACTCATATTTGGTCACAGAACATGTCAAAGATGAGGGTACTATCATCCTATGCAATGGTGTTCCATTCAAACACAAGTTTTATTGGATGAAGCATAATAGTATTTTGTATTGTTCTCCTTATCACATCATATATCTGTGACCACTTTTGTAAAACAGATATGTTTAGTTAGGAGCCAGAGATATACTTGCTTAGTGTTACAACATCAGGAATCTTACAAAGACCTTGCGGTGCTGACTTCCAAGTTCCTAATGTGCTAAATGATACTGGAATTGCAACTTTTTAACCTAGGCTATATAATCGTAATAATGACCTCCAATATTCTAAAGTAGTATAGATTCACAGATCACTATATATTTAATTGAAACACTGAAACTATTGGGACATTCAGAAAAATGGTGCTATCATGTGTGTCTATTAATAATGCCTTCACAACACGTACAGTTCAGTGATTATACACAAAATATTACGTGATTCATTTTTAATTTTCAACAAAAGTACACTTTTAAATGCCATTTTAAAGTAGTTGTTTTTATATTTGTCCTTTTAAATAGTAATGAGCCTAATATGTAAAAAAAACTTTTTGCATTGCATATTGATTTATATATACTTTTTTTTTTGTTTGCACTATTGGTAAATGAGCAGGTATGTAATATAAAGTATACTTTTTGTTGACCTGGGCCAAACAATGATAGAAAACATGTCCCATAAATTAAATAGCTGGAATATTAGCAGCCATGAATTGTTTCTGGACCTGCATTTATCTGCTTAATTATAGACTTTATTGCTAATACCTATAAAACAAATGTTAGGTGTTGAAATTTGGTCCCTAATATTTATTTTCCTCTGACAAAATGAAGAACAAATAGTTCTGATGAAATATTATATAGGCAGTTCTTTATGTGTTGAAGTAGATGTAAACCTTAATAGGATAACATTTAGGCCACATTCACACCTATGTATATTTGCAGTTGCACTTCAGTGCTTTAAGGCAATCCACAAGCACAATGTACTACGATACATTCTTGTGTGCTTTGTTGCCGAAAATAGCGCATGTCCATTTTTTGTCCATTCTAGAGCATTGGCAACCCATCTGAATGAATAATGCCTTGTACACACCAGCGGAATTTCCGTCAGAATAAACTCAGGCGGGTTTTTCCGATGGAGTTCCAACGGAATTCCGCTCAAGCTGTCTTGCATACACATGGTCACACTAAAATCCGACCGTCAAGAACGCAGTGACGTAAAACTCTACGACGAGCCAAGAAAATTAAGTTCTATGCTTCCAAGCATGCCTTGAATTGTTTCCGAGCATGCGTGGTTTTTAGTCTGTCGGAATTGCATCCAAAAATATTGAGAACATGTTCTCTATCTAATTCCGTCGGAATTTCCAACGGAAAAAGTCCGATGGGGCATACACACGGTCGGAATATCCGATGAAAAAATTCCGTCTGACTTTTTCCATCGGAAATTCCGAGCATGTGTACTCGGCATTAGCCTTCACACAACACATCAGAATGGAAAGGTGTAAATGGGCCCTAACTTTCCCACTAGAAACATTATTTTATCTTTATACCCACCTTATCAAGGCTGACAATTACCAGGGCAAGTGCAAAACATTAGAAAATAGATTTTGATTCCACTTGAGGGACGAGTGTTGGCCATGGTAATAGAGAAATTATGATCCACAAAAATCTCTAGGGGAAATGATATTTCATGTACAGAAGGCATTGAGAGCCATTTCTTTTGTTATCTAAATGGTTCCTCAACATATACAAATTTTACACAATAAGCCCCCAAGTTACAAACACCTTTGTTAACAGTTAAATGACACATTCACATTAATCTATTTCAAATGATAACTACTGTCATAAAGGTCTAGCACAGGGGCAGAAAATGAACTTGATATATTTACATTTTTTGTATACAACCTTGTGCATATCATTGTTTGGCTCTAGCTATGCAACAAAGCAACTTTATTAATTATACCTCAAGTAAATGAGGAGGATTCTAAACAACATAATAATACTTAGTATTATTATTTATAGTATCCATTATTTATTGTTATTTAAAATACTTATCAGCACTGATAGTTCTACCTCAGCCTGCTTGGCTTTCACCATCTATCACATCCATTGGTAACGGATACATTCAGTAAAATAAAATTGGGCTCATTTATAAAGACAAGAAAAAAAATGAGTTTGTTGCTCATAGAAAAAAAACAAACACCATTGTTTTGCCTTCGCATTGACGATTGAGTACATTGGCAACACAATACAGAAAAGTACTTCATAGATGGCTTGGCAGCACAGCGGAAGCTTGGGTCAAGAAAGAGCTGCATGAAGGTATTTTCCATAACAATAAATAGCAGCATTACTGTTGATTTGCAAAATGAAATATTGTATGAATTATTACATTGGTGTACATCAACTAATAATTTTTGTTACTTCCATGCGGACTTAAATCTATTGGATTATATATATATATTTCCTAAAATGTACTGTCCTAAATATCCAGTCCACAATCTGCAGAGACATAGGGGTAGTGTCTTCTTTCAGAAAAATCCTATTATTGTAATTATTGAAGCTGTTACACCTGTATGAATGTTCATGAGTTTTAAATATCCAACTGTTCCAATAGGACTAATCAGCTGCCATATTTGAAAAGCTTTTCCTTTGATGAGTCTTTTATTTTAGTGTACATAATCCATTTTCTGTCTGAAATGGATGGTGGACTTACTGGACAGGTGAATAATCCTGCTGGATTAAATGTGGATGTTTAGAAATGAAAAAAAGTATGCACACATATAAAGAATACCTTCAATATTGTTACTGTTAGTGCCGGTTCACACTACAGCAACGTGGGATCCGACTTGTCAGACCTCAAGTTGCCCCAAGTCCCTGGACATAAGAAATTCCATTGAAGTGAATGAGAGCTGTCTTAATGTACACTACTGAAGTTGCTCCGACTTCAGAAAAGGTTCCTGTACTAATTCAAGGCGACTTCTAGGTGACTTGTACCCATAGATTTCAATGGAAGTTGCCTCCAAAGTCGGATCTCCATCTTAAATGAAGCAACTTTACAGGAAAAGAAAATAGTTTACCCAGGCAAACCCCTCCCTCCCACAGAGCTGATTATTCTGTGATTGGCCACAGCCAAAGTCGCCTGTCTTGGAGGCGACTTGAAGTCGCGTTGTAAGTCGCTAAAAGTCGCACTGAAGTCGCCTTGCAAAGTCGCGCTGTAAGTCGTGTTGCCCCTGTGTGAACCGGCACTTAGCGGAAATGCATATTTTTTTGCCTTCTTGGGAGAATATTTGTTCTTATATACTAATGCTGCAATTGCAGAGTATAGTAATTTGTATCCTTCTAGCTAGAGTGGTGGAAATGTTTGTTGCTGCCAAAGTTTTTTTTTTTTTCAATATTATTTGATTCATGAGGTTTTTTTATTTTGACGCAGTTTACATATAAGCAGAATAAGCTTTTACATACAGTACCAGCTCAGCTGCATATTTAGGACTGGATATATATAGATAACAAGTGGTTATAACTGGGAGGAAAACATAATCAAAGGATAAATTTACAAGAAGTAGTGACTGGAGTTGTATTAGCTAGACAAAATGGCGGACCCTTTTCTTATCTTCCTTTTCGCACCTGGAAAGGTCTTGAAGCTCTGCACTGGCTCTGTTTTCTTACAGATATCTGTAAGAAACCAGTCTGACTACCACAGGTTGATAAGAGGAATCTAGCCATTTTATTTAGCATAAAGTCACCCAGTTATACAGGTTTAGATATGGTAAAGATGTTTGTTAAAGTGCTACCATTACCTGCTAAAAGTGGAGGCGGCTGTTTTGTAAGCTGATCCATTATTTGCAGGAAAACTGCTAATTATTGAATAAAAATTAGGAAGATCATTACCAATGTAACCAGTTCCCCCCTTTGGTGCTTACAGAATTCACATGGTGCATATCTGTTCAGACAAAATAATGGTTGTCCTCCTTGTGTGCAGTTACTTTTCACCATACTGTTCCATTGTGACTAAAGGCTTAGTGTCCTGTTAAACAAACCTAGACCGGAGCCCAGTACACACCAGATGCAGCAGTCATGCTTGCTCGGGTGAAACTGCACTTACTGTATACCAGTCGAAGTCTGAGTTTAAACGAAGTCTGCTGTGAGAGAAATACCAAGGCTGTCATTACTGACCCCTGCTTCTGAAGATGCTAGATGCCTTGCTCTCATGATGACTATCTGACTTGAGTCAATGTCCTGAAACAAGCTTTCTCCAGCTTTCCTAATCTTTTTTGAAGGTTAGTAATGGCAGCTCCATGTTTTTCTCATGAAAGACTTTGAATTACATAATATTACTTGAAAAAAGTGTAGTAAAAACTCCCTACATTAAAAAATTCTTCATACTTACCTCTCAGGGAGGAAACAGGTATGTTCTTTGCACTGTTGAAGTTCTGCGGCCTCTGGCAAAATATTCACATCCAACATACATCTAGGTGTGTTGGATGCTTAATCCCCCCATTTTGCACTTTGGTTTCTCCCCCAAAGTCCTTTCCTCACTACTGTATCCTGTAGTAATGTAGAGGCCATTGGGAAAAATTGGATCAAGTGGCAGGGGCCGCAGGCATTCAACACGCCTAAAAGTGTCAGATGCTGAGAACTCTTCTAGAGCCTGTAGCTTTTTAACGGAGCAAAGTGCAGTCTTTCCTCTCGCCAAAGATGTAAGCTAGAAGAGTCTTATTTTGCAAGGAGCTTTTATCAGAATTGTTTTTCTTTCAGGCAACAGAATCGCATTAGGTAAAGATCGGACCTGTTTGAGGTCTATATGACTGCAGTAGTCAGTACACTTCGGCTGCCTTGCATTCAGTGAACTCATCCAATAAAATGCATTTGGCACATGGAATGCATTTAGCTACCTAACAGATGGTTATGTGATGCTATGTAAACTAAAAACATCTAGTTTCTATTGCGCTAGCAATATCTTTACTTCAGATTCATCTTAATCAAATACATCTGTCATTATGGCCTCTTATATGTATGCTAGCAACCATATTTACCAGAAAACTTTTTAAGATGTGGGCAACTTTTGTGTAATTTTACAGATAAAAGGTACGTTATACTCTGTTGACAATAGTATGATAAGTAAAATGGAAAATGGCCCCTAACATACAGTGGGTACGGAAAGTATTCAGACCCCCTTAAATTTTTCACTCTTTGTTATATTGCAGCCATTTGCTAAAATCATTTAAGTTCATTTTTTTCCTCATTAATGTATACACAGCACCCCATATTGACAGAAAAACACAGAATTGTTGACATTTTTGCAGATTTATTAAAAAAGAAAAACTGAAATATCACATGGTCCTAAGTATTCAGACCCTTTGCTGTGACACTCATATATTTAACTCAGGTGCTGTCCATTTCTTCTGATCATCCTTGAGATGGTTCTACACCTTCATTTGAGTCCAGCTGTGTTTGATTATACTGATTAGACTTGATTAGGAAAGCCACACACCTGTCTAAATAAGACCTTACAGCTCACAGTGCATGTCAGAGCAAATGAGAATCATGAGGTCAAAGGAACTGCCTGAAGAGCTCAGAGACAGAATTGTGGCAAGGCACAGATCTGGCCAAGGTTACAAAAAAATTCTGCTGCACTTAAGGCTCATAAGAGCACAGTGGCCTCCAAAATCCTTAAATGGAAGACGTTTGGGACGACCAGAACCTTTCCTAGAGCTGGCCATCTGGCCAAACTTAGCTATCAGGGGAGAAGAGCCTTGGTGAGAGAGGTAAAGAAAAACCCAAAGATCACTGTGGCTGAGCTCCAGAGATGCAGTCGGGAGATGGGAGAAAGTTGTAGAAAGTCAACCATCACTGCAGCCCTCCACCAGTTGGGGCTTTATGGCAGAGTGCCCTGACGGAAGCCTCTCCTCAGTGCAAGACACATGAAAGCCCGCATGGAGTTTGCTAAAAAAAACCCTGAAGGACTCCAAGATGGTGAGAAACAAGATACTCTGGTCTGATGAGACCAAGATAGAACTTTTTGGCCTTAATTCTAAGCGGTATGTGTGGAGAAAACCAGGCACTGCTAATCACCTGTCCAATACAGTCCCAACAGTGAAGCTTGGTGGTGGCAGCATCATGCTGTGGGGGTGTTTTTCAGCTACAGGGACAGGACGACTGGTTGCAATCGTGGGAAAGATGAATGCGGCCAAGTACAGGGATATCCTGGACGAAAACCTTCTCCAGAGTGCTCAGGACCTCAGACTGGGCCGAAGGTTTGCTTTCCAACAAGACAATGACCCTAAGCACACAGCTAAAATAACGAAGGAGTGGCTTCACAACAACTCAGTGACTGTTCTTGAATGGCCCAGCCAGAGCTCTGACTTAAACGCAATTGAGCATCTCTGGAGATACCTAAAAATGGCTGTCCACCAAAGTTTACCATCCAACCTGACAGAACTGGGGAGGATCTGCAAGGAGGAATGACAGAGGATCCCCAAATCCAAGTGAGAAAAACTTGTTACATCTTTCCCAAAAAGACTCATGGCTGTATTAGATCAAAAGGGTGCTTCTACTAAATACTGAGCAAAGGGTCTGAATACTTAGGACCATGTGATATTTCAATTTTTCGTTTTTAATAAATCTGCAAAAATTTCAACAATTTTGTGTTTTTCTGTCAATATGGGGTGCTGTGTGTACATTAATGAGGAAAAAAATTAACTTAAATGATTTTAGCAAATGGCTGCAATATAACAAAGAGTAAAAAAATTAAGGGGGTCGGAATACTTTCCGTACCCACTGTAAAAGTCTTTTTAATACTTGTTTTATTTACTGCCCCTTTTTCTGTATCTTCAATTTCTTTCTGGAAATAAATATTTTGGTGCTTTTCTCGAAGATTCAAACAGGCTGTGAAACAACATTGACCCTAGTTCTTGAACAAGTGCGGTTAGAGAGATACTCTTTAAGTAAATGTTACTCGCCAGTCCTTTACCATTGCACTTAACTGGCATGACCATTGATGGTGAATACAAACAATTGCCTTGTTGGGCTGCAAACCTTTCTTTATTACATGGGAGGGCAGCATAGACAGCATGCTCATTCTTTACTCCAGACTGTGCTACACTTGTTATGTAGCTGCAAAATTAGGCAGCTGTCGTGTGATAGTTATTTTAGATTCATGAATTTGTAGAAGAAAATGAAAAGAAACTATCAGTCAAGACAAATAAAAAGATCTATTTTTTTAGTTTTTTCTTCTTTTAGTACTGTATATAAATATATATATCTTTTTTTTTTTTTTTTTCCTTTTACGCAAACATTCATGAAACAAGTCTTGGTAATAGTTTAGGCTATTTATGACGGTGCTACTCAACCTGCTACCAGTTAATACAATGTGAGATAAAGATACAGGCTAGGTCTGAGTTAGGGTCCTATATGTCATTTACCTCAGCACTAGTTTGGCAGTAGGACAGTGAGCATGGAGTGGAAGAGTATTACATGGCATACCATCAGTGTATCCCAACCTCCTATGAGAGATAAACTAATCAAAACAAAGAAAATTAAATGACAGCTCTTCTTAATATTACTTGATATCTTAACAAGTATAACTTGAACTTCAGTCTTTTCTTCTAAAAATTCAGGGATATTTCAGCTTGCATTCTTTTCATGCCAATTGGCTCATGTTTCTGTAAGGCTCTCATAGGCTGTATTGTGTTTCTTTCTTCTCTTGTTTTCCAGAGGGTAAGTCTTTTTTTTTTTTTTATCCCAGTTTTCATTTTACTCCTTTATGTAGTAACACATTGTAACTGAAACTAATTGTGTAAATGTGCGGGCTATTTGTTTTCTTCAAACTGTAAAATATGTAAAGCTTAAAATGTTTTAAGTGAAAGTTGAATGCACTGAGCAAAATTAAAGGGACAAATTGTAAGGCAGGGGTTTGGCAACAGACAGTCTTAGGGGCTTTTGCACCAAAACGCATCACTGGTTAATGCCATCGTTAACTGCTGTTGCCATGGTTTTAGTAAAGTGTGCCACATTGTAGCACTTGGTAACTTATTTATATAAATAAAAGATAATATGTGGTGAGCTCCTGCATTCTCAATAATCTAGAACAGAGGTAGGTAATCTGTGGCACCGACGTGACTCTTAAGTGCATTTCCTACAGCGTTCAGGGTCATATGTGAACTGGCATGGGACGTGAACATATTCTACTAAGAGGCAGTAGTTTTCTCTGGAAGATTTAATGTCAGTGCTCACTGTCACTTGCTGTGGGCTAAACATACCCATGGACAGTTTAGATAAGGTTCAAAATGCATTTATTGCAACCAAATAATAAGTAAGTATTAAAATTAATCTCATGCTAATCTGGAATATGTTTTTACACACGGTACATGAGAAATCTAAATTCAGTGCTCAAATGGACCATGGTGCAGGCCCTATGAATACATGCCATCATTATCATAGCTGCACTATTCTGTGCTCCTGCCCCTTGGGTATAGTATATAAGTGTTGAGCTAAAAGACAAATTCCTCTTTGTTTAACACAATGTGCTACGTAACACTTTGGAGACTGCTTGATGCATCTTAGACACGTCTTAAAAAAATGTAAGTGCAAAAAAAGTGCCACCAACAGTCACCAAATTGTCAGTTAGTACTAATATACTACCAGAGAAATTATCTCTATGGTGGACACTGCATAACAGCAGCATTTAGACTGGAGCAGGGGCAGAGAGAACAGTCATTAGCAGAACTCCCAATGGTTCAGCTACATGGGAGATTTGTAATCACTTTTTAGCATGTGATTATCTTTATTGACAGTGGCCTCATTTTTAACGAGTAAAATCATTGTGTTCCAAATGTCATCTAAAGGTTAGTATTATGCTACTAAGCAGATAAAATATCCTGTTTAGCCAATGTCAAATGATAGATGAGCTTCATTTACCATTATTGAGTGGTTAACATGAAAACTACAGTTGAGTCACAGGTTGTCTGACCCTCATCTAGATGATTAATTTAGAATTAAGACTGGAGGTGCATCTTGCTAGAATGTACTTCAGTGCAGAGCATCCTTTAGTGTTGATTCTCATTTCCATTTCTTTCAGAATTAATTCAGTAGGTACATGTATCACTGGGCTTCCTCCACCATTATTCACAATGTCCAAATCCCTTTTCACAAATTGTCATACTGTGCAATATATCTTCAATTTGGTTTATGTCTAGTTCCCATTTCAGTTACCTGGGAACTTTTCTTATTTTTTTTTTCTACCAGTCACATATTGTATATATGTATATGAACTTTTTTATGATCATTGTGCCTGTGCACATTATTATACTTTTTTTTTTTTTTTTTTGTAATATTGTGTTTTGTTTTATGCAAGTAAGTTTTGTTGTCATGTAAAATGATGGTATTTCCAAAAGAAGCAAGAGACTTTTAGCCCACATGATTTAGCTACAAAGAGGGTGTTTTGCCTCATGAAGAGACAAACATAATGCTTGTGTTGATATCATTCATGTGACTTTTTATTACTGTTATTTTATTTAAAAAATAAAAAAACAAAACAACACCGCGCACCACCATTTGCCAAACTGCTTGCAAAAGAGAAAATTGGCAAAAAGCAAGGTTGGCTTGAGAGATCAGCAAATAGTGTAAAGTCTGTAATTTGGTGTGCAGATGTGAACATGGTAGAAAGCAGCCTTGAAATGCTAGAATAGGATTTGTGAGGCTGACTATAGCCATACTTGAAAATGCTTTGAGTGTTGTCAACTTTACTTGAATGAACCTTTTCATCTTGATAGGTGCACAGTAGTGTGGTCACTTCTAAAAGCTAATAGTTAATGTTTATAGGACATCATGCGATTTGACACTAAAGTAATGAAATTATGTGTGCATTTTTTCTGCGTACTTTTAGAGGCTTTTTTTCTACCCTTTTCTTTTCTTTTTTGTTTTTTTCATAAAATGTTGGTATGTGTATAAAATCAAAGGATGGCTATAAATACTGTAAGTATTGTAATGTAATGTAATGAACGCAGGCTATTTGAAAACTGTTTATTATATCATTCCTGATAATGCTGAGATGTGGGTGTTTTTAATAAAATTTATATTTATTTAATGCATCTGTTTTAAAAAGACTGGTGTTTGTTTCACTTGCATGTTTATGCCACTTACCTAATCAAAGTACTTTAACGCATGTGCATTTTTGATTTCTGGCTTTGAAGTAATTTGATACTTCGAGAAATAGGTAAGATGCCATGGTTGACTTCCTTCAAAAAATGAAAGTTTCTTGGCTGTCCATGGTATCCTAAGGTTGCAATATTCCTCCAAGGTAGGCCAATGAATGGATGGACTACCTACTTACACACATCTATTTGCTAACATGGTAAGAAAAAGCCCTGTAATATTTATGGGTTCTGCAGAAAATACTAATTCGGCAGATGATCATGTAACCAAATGCCTAGGCATTGGTCTATTAATCTTTGCTGCAGAGTAAAGTAGTGGTTCTTCCTGTACATCAATGCCCTTCGGCTTGGATCACATGACCGGTGAATAGACATGATCACAAATGGGGGGAAAGAGAGGTAACAAACCTCTGGACTTTAAAGGTGTTGGGTATAGAGATTAAGACTCACTTATACAACATATAAAATGAATAGATTTTATTACAAAGATAAAAAACATGAGAACAAATTTTTATCCATATCAAAAATTACTTGTTCTATAAAGGCATAATTTACAGTCACTACCACTCTCAACATGTTTCGCTCAGCAGAGCTTCCTCGGGAGATTCCAGTGTGGCGTTTTATATGCTATAGACAACAAAAAGATTGGAATGAATGCTCATGTTGCTTTTAGTTAACACATAAACATGTGAAACAAAAGTATTGGCATATAATACATTTGCAGATGTTTGAAAATAATATACAAAATATTCGTTATAGGACATAGAGAATGTATGGGTACAGGGAGAGAAATTAACCTTACCAAAGCTGGTTTAAGTCAGTATATAACTTTAAATTTAGATAGAGAAATACAAGTTCCATGTGTGCACAGGACATCCCATTATTTATAAAGTTCCTCCAATGTTTGCAGAAGAAAACGAAAATAATAGTTTTTCCTGAAGAAAAATTGAGAAAAAATATATATATATCATCATATCCTCATTGGAATGTTATAGTAAGGAAACCCTTTGACAAAAACTTTTAAGAGAAATGATTACCTTAACCCCTTCCATACCGGGCCATAGCAGAATGACGCCGGCAGGAACCCTCTCTCCCTCCGGGTGGACGTCATATGACGTCCTCCGCTTTGAGGGGGGATATCTGAATGATGCCTGCAGCTAGAGGCATCATTCAGATATCCTTGTTTGCAGCCGGCGATCCTGCGCACAATAAGAACGATCATAGTGGCGGTTCCGCCGCTTGATCGTTCTTATAGGCAGCGGGAGGGGACTTCCCCCCCCTCCCGCCGCCATCCGGTGCTTCTCCGGGCTCTCTTGTGCGATCGGGGACCCGGAGAGAATCGTCGGCGCCATTGGTGGGTCACGTGATGAGCATAGAGATGACTGGTGACCAGATGGTCACCAGTCATTTCTATGATCATCGGAGGACCCGGGCGCGATGTGATGAAGTCACGCCCGGGTCCTCAAATGTAAACAAAGCCGCCATTGCGGCTAGTAAGTATGAGATCGGTGAAAAAAAATTCACTGATCTCATGCTTTCCAGCCTGGAGGAGAGATGTGGGGTCTTATTGACCCCGCATCTCTCCATAAAGAAGACCTGTCACACACATTTCTATTACAAGGGATGTTTACATTCCTTGTAATAGGAAAAAAAAAGTGTAAAAAAAAATAGTAAAAATAAAAAAAATAAGTAAAATAAAAATAATATTTTTTTTAAAACGCCCGTCCCCAATAGCTCGCGCTTAGAAGCGAACACACACGTAAGTCCCGCCCGCATATGTAAACGCCATTCAAACCACACATGTGAGGTATCGCCGCATGCGTTAGAGCGCGTGCAACAATTTTAGCACTAGACCTCCTCTGTAACTCTAACCTGGTAACCTGTACAAATTTTCAAAGCGTCGCCTATGGAGATTTTTAAGTACCGAAGTTTGGCGCAATTCCATGAGTGTGCGCAATTTTAAAGCGTGGCATGTTAGGTATCTTTTTACTCGGCATAACATAAGCTTTCATATTTTACAAAAAAATTGGGCTAACTTTACTGTTTTTTTATTTTTTAATTCATGAAACCATTTTTTTCCCTCAAAAAAGGCGTTTGAAAAATTATTGCACAAATACCGTGCAAGATAAAAAGTTGCAACGACCGACATTTTATTCCCTAGGGTGTCTGCTAAAAAAAACATATATAATGTTTCGGGGTTCTGAGTAATTTTCTAGCAAAAGAATGATGATTTGTACATGTAGGAGAGAAGTGCCAGAATAGGCCCGGTAATGAAGTGGTATAAAAAGCCCTGTATGGAAGTGGTTAAAGATTGAAATGAATTTAATCAATTACAAAACTAATGGTCCTGCTGGTACAGATTGCTATCCAGCAAAGGTAATTATCCAAGGGAGTTCATATTAAACACGAAAGCAGTCTGTATGTATACCACAAGATAAAACTCAAAGTACAACAGACAGGTTTAAGAGCTGTTGCTCCCGAAGCAAAACCTGAAAAAATATATATATTTATTATATGCCAATACTTTTGTTTCCCATGTTTATGTGTTAACTAAAATCAACATGAGCATTCATTCCAATCTTTTTGTTGTCTATAGCATATAAAACGCCACACCGGAATCTCCTGAGGAAGCTCTGCTGAGTGAAACATTTTGAGAGTGGTAGTGTCTGTAAAATATGCCTTTATAGAGCAAGTAATTTTTGATAGGGATGAAAATTTGTTCTCATGTTTTTTATCATTGTAATAAAATCTATTCATTTTATATGTTGTACAAGTGAGTCTTAATCTCTATACCCAACACCTTTAAAGTCCGGAGGTTTGTTACCTCTCCTTCCCCCCATGTTTGATCATTCTTGTATTGGGATCTGGTGTTTAATTTGATTCCTCTGTCTTACCTTGTAAAAAAAATCAGTGTATAGACATGTGGTCATGTAAATAAAAACCAATGGGAGCCTAGTATTTTCTGAAATGCAGAAACAATGTATTGTAGCTCTTTTCAAACTGTTTTGGAATAGGTGGTTTGAAGGATGTTTGGGATGAGAGTGATTTAATTTTTATGTAGGTCTTTACTTGTTGTTTTTTTAGCATATATTTATTTATTCAGTACACCAATAAAAGTACGTGGTTCCAGTATATTGCCTAACAGTACAGTAACACAGACATGTAAAAAGTGGTGTATGAGCTTGTAAGTGATTATTGCATAAAGTCAAAACACAACAGCATCGGCATGTTTTAACAGAGGAGAAAACCTTCCACCATGGATGGCACTAACAGACAAGTAACTTAATATGCAATAGCAAGTTCTTTTAACGCTTGTACATAGTCACCCTCTAGGGAAGCTCCAACAATACCCAATCCTCCTTAGATAGTAACAGATAATGCATGAATCTGTGTCTCTGCTTGCAAAGATCAGAACACCTTAGCCCTCTAAAGAACAGATAAACCAAATAAGATCTACCACTGGCTGGCTATACACTAGTAGATTTTCCAACAAACGTTCGTATGAACATGTATCCGAAAATCTTAATGAAAATTTTCAGTATATACAGTGGGGAAAAAAAGTATTTAGTCAGCCACCAATTGTGCAAGTTCTCCCACTTAAAAAGATGAGAGAGGCCTGTAATTGTCATCATAGGTATACCTCAACTATGAGAGACAAAATGTGGAAACAAATCCAGACAATCACATTGTCTGATTTGGAAAGAATTTTTTTTTTGCAAATTATGGTGGAAAATAAGTATTTGGTCACCTACAAACAAGAAAGAATGAATGGGGCCATGTATCGTGAGATTTTGAGTGCAAACCTCCTCCTATCAGCAAGGGCATTGAAGATTAAATATTGTAGGGTCTTTCAGCATGACAATGATCCCAAACACACTGCCCGGGCAACGAAGGAGTGGCTTCGTAAGAAGCATTTCAAGGTCCTGGAGTGGCCAACCAGTCTCCAGATCTCAACCCCATAGAAAACCTTTGGAGGGAGTTGAAAGTCCGTGTTGCCCAGCGACAGCCCCAAAACATCACTGCTCTAGAGGAGATCTGCATGGAGGAATGGGCCAACATACCAGCAACAGTGTGTGACAACCTTGTGAAGACTTACAGAAAATGTTTGACCTCTGTCATTGCCAACAAAGGGTATATAACAAAGTATTGAGATGAACTTTTGATATTGACAAATACTTATTTTCCACCATAATTTGCAAATAAATTCTTTCCAAATCAGACAATGTGATTGTCTGGATTTGTTTCCACATTTTGTCTCTCATAGTTGAGGTATACCTATGATGACAATTACAGGCCTCTCTCATCTTTTTAAGTGGGAGAACTTGTACAATTGGTGGCTGACTAAATACTTTTTTGCCCCCACTGTATGATGGCTTGACAATAGTTTAAAAGAGCTTCAAAATGTCATCTTCTTTTAAAGGATAAGTTCACATTTGGAGCATGTTACATGTTCCACCGGTGGTTAGGGTGGAACATGTAACATGTTCCAGCATGTGCAGCCTCTCCCCACACTTCCCCCCATGACAGCGAGTAGGAGAACTTCTTCCAGCACCCACTGTCACAATTTGAAAACAGCGTTGCAGTTCGGGGCACTGAATGCCTATAAGTACCACCAGCCATTGCAGCTAAAGGCTTGTAATTTGTAATGAGCTGGTAAGCGGTCTTGTAGTACAAGCAGACAGCTATGCTGAGAGTCTGAAGGATCCATAGAGAAAAAAATATAAATGCACATTTTTTACCTGCAATATTCTTTTCTAAAGGCGAACTTAACCTTTAGCATTTGATTTTGGATGTATAGACGTTACCGAACAAAAACACTGGGGGTTATTTCCGAAAGGCAAATCCACTTTGCACTACAAGTGCAAAGTGCACTTGAAATTGCACTGAAAGTTCACTTGGAAGTTCAGTCGCTGTAAATCTGAGGGGTAGACTTGAAATGAGGGGAACCTCTGCTGATTTTATTATCCAATCATATGCAAGCTAAAATGATGTTTTTTATTTTCCTTGCATGTCCACCTCGGATCTACAGCGACTGTACTTCCAAGTGCACTTTGAGTGCAATTTCAAGTTCTCTTTGCACTTGTAGTTTGCACTTGTAGTGCAAAGTGGATTTGCCTTTCGTAAATAACCCCCATAGTTAAAAATTAAAGGAGTTGTTAAGTCTCAGAGTTTTTCACCTTAATGCATTCTATGCATTAAGGTGAAAAATCTTTTGTGCTGCAGCTGCCCCCCAGAGCCCACTTTTTCTTACCTGAACCCGATCGTTCCAGCGACGAACACGAACCCAGCAGCTCCAGCCGCTGTCTCAGGTCCTCATTGGATAGATTGATAGCAGCAGGAACTATTGGCTCCCGCTGCTGTCAATCAAATCCAGTGACACGAAGGGTGCAGCAATGGACGCAGCAGCAGGACTCGGGAGCATGCCCACACGGGTGACCCCATGGAAATCGGTTCTAGGTGGGGACACGCGATAAAGAGGAGGAGCCAGGAGCGCCACGGGGGGACTCCAGAAAAGGAGGATCAGGGCTGCTCTGTGCAAAACCCTTGCACAGAGCAGGTAAGTATAACATGTTTGTTATTTAAAATAAAACATAAAAAAACGAACCTTTACAATCACATTAATTTGAGAAAATGTTCTCATTCTGCTCCTTCAAATTTTCTGGTCACTGCGATAAAAAATGAATGTCGATTTGACTCCACTATTGATTATAAAATTGATTCTTAAAATGAAAAATTTCAAATGAAATTCTACAAGTGTATAATCAGCTTAACACAATAGAATATGAAAAAGGATTTGTGTGTTAAAAAGGCCATACATTATGCAATGTTCTTTCCTTTCACCTCTGCCGATGAGAGAGGGTGTCACAGGGATAAAAAATCGAAGTAAATATCTCCAGGGGTGATAAAGACATTAAAAAAAAAAAGGTCATGACCTCTCAGACCTACTCTCTGTTCCTTCCTGTCCTGGTGACACCTATTTTGAAATTTTGTTATCCTTTTGACACATGGATAGGAACTTTAGGGGGGAATCCTCCCAATGAGGTATCAAGCTGTGTTATAAACCTGAAAGATGGTCTGGCCCTTACAATCCTAAAGGGCCCTTTCACACTGATGCATTTTTGGGGTAAAAAAAGCAGAAGAAAAATGCATGAAAAATATATCCCTTTAAAATTAGTGGATCGCTTCACACCAGTGTACTGCAGGTGCAGTACATTTTTATAAAGTCCTGCATGCTGCATTTTTTTGGTGCATGTTTGAACACTTGAGCTCCGGAAGATTTTACACCCTTCATGACCAGGCCATTTTTTGCTACTTAGCACTGTGCTGCTTTAACTGGTAATTGTGTGGTCATGCAACACTGTACCCAAACAAAATGTATATAATTTTTTGCACACCAATAGAGCTTTCTTTTGGTGTTATTTGATCACCACTGGGTTTTTTATTTTTTTGCAATATAAAAGACCAAAAATTTTAAAAAAAGCAATATTTTTTTACTTCCTGCTTTAAAACATATACAATAAAAAATGTTTTAAAAATCAAATTTCTTCATAAATTTTGGTCAACATGTATTCTGCTGCATGTCTTTGATAAAAAAAATAATCCCAGTGTATATTGACTGGTTAGCATGAAAGTCTTAGTGCCTACAAACTATGATATATATATATATATATATATATATATATATATACTGGAATCCTTTTTTGTTCTATATACTATTAGTGATCATCGACTTATAATGGGACTGTGATAGTGCAGCAGGCAATCTAAAACTAACTGACGCTGCGGGGAACTGACTAGCTGCCACCGACATCACCAGTGACAATAATACAGTTATCAGTGGTAATAATATACACTGTCACTGTACTAATAACACTGTCTGGAAAGGGGTTAATTTTTAGGGCAATCAAGGGGTTAAATGTGTGCCTAACAATGTGTAATGTGTGCTGCTTTTTACTACAGAATTCTTTGTTTCTTATCCCTGGCCCAGGGGGCTCTGGGCTGTGATTGCACACAGTCGATCAACAGGTCCCAGCCATAAATCATTGCCCGGGATCTGCTGACAGACTCCCACTGTGTACAATAACAGTGTGGGAGGGGGGCGTTTGTGAGTGGGTGGTCAACAAGTAGTTAAAAGCCATACCAAAAACGCACCTCTCAATTGAAATGAATGGAAAACGCAGCAAGAATGCACACACGCATCATTTTTACCGTGATTTTTCAACAGAGCAGTGTAAAATTACCCTAAAACCTAATTCCACTTTTGATACCCTTAAAGGTGATGTAAACCCAATTCATGAAATTTGAGCTGGGCACATATATCTGCAGTATTTTGTTATCTCTCTTCAAAGAGCCAAGTCCCATAGCTCTCTCCTGAACTGTTCCTCTGTTATCAGCCTGATAACTCCTGACAAATTCTCAGACACATCAGATAAAAGCAGCCTGAAATTTCTGTCCGGGGAGGTTTCAAAAATAGATTAGCAGGGAGCTGGCCCTGCTACAAAACACCTCTGAGAGTCTCAGCCTATGATGAGAGGGGTGTGTGCCTTTCCTCCAATTAGCAATTTTAGCTATCTTGGCTGTATACCCAGATATCACCCTCTGTGTTAAACAGGAAGAGAACATTTCCTAACACAATCTGAACTTTCTAAACAGTATATAAATGTGTAGACAGCAGATATGCATGTAAAACTTATGTAGAGAGATTTGGTTCATCTCTGTGTATCATCTGAGACTGTTCACTTCACTTGGGGTATGGGGGGTTTACATCCAATTTAAACACACTTCACCTAATTTTTGGGGATGGAACGTGATAGAATACATATGCAAGCTGCTGCAGAAGCCTTTCCTCATAGTGATTTACTATCCGCTTAAAAAGCAGTCCCCTTTAAAGTGCATTTCCACTTTTGTGGCCAAATTGCAGTAACACCCACTTTACTTGTGTTACATATCTCTATTCACATAGCATAACTTAAAAACATATTTAAAACATGCAGCGTATATTTTTTTAAACACTCTATTCTGGACCCCCTAGCAAGAAAAAAATCCTACTAGTTCTCTTTGTTTATGAGGGGACTGGCCAGCTGTGTTTGCCATAATTAACCCAGTCTATACTGTCTAAAAGCTCACTCTAACATTGTTCTAAAAATCTTGCAGTGAGCCATGACACATTCTCCTGAGAAACAGCTAAAAGTTAGGAAATATAAAAAAAAAAAAAAAATGTAAGCAAAATAAATTTTTTACTGCAAACATGGAAATAAGATTTAAGCAAGCCAAACGCAGTTAGATTTTTTTTCAAATGAGCATAGAAAAAAAATCATCAGATCATTCTTTCTTGACATCATTGAGTCAACAAAATTTGCCAGAAAGCCCTTAAATGTTTGTCTGACCTGCTATTTGAATGGAATCACAGTCATATTTAATATATTTTTGTTTTTTCACAAACACAAAATACATTCACAGTTAGAAATTCATTAATTTGAAAACAATTTTCCATTCTGTTAATTTGAGTTTTGTCATCACTATAGTCAAAAATCAATGCCAATTTGACCCCATTAACCAATTGCTTCTGGTATGTGGCCAGCTTTGCATCTGATTAGGAAGAAGGCTCACAAATACTGAGACATCATTGTTATATTGGAAGGAAGAAAAGTCATTTACTGTATCTGACTGTTTTACTCATTTAAAAAAATGGGTCCAGGACTTTTTCTTACATGCTTTTCTGTGGGTAGGGAATCCCAGAATCCCATTGAAATGAATAGGCTGCCCTACCTACAGAATGTGGGTCGCACTAATGTAAACCTATTCTTAAAAATAATGCAGTCAAGGATCTCAACTAATAATAATGTGATGGCAATGTTTCTGGCAATACTGGAAAAACCAGATTGTCTGGGTCTTACTCTACAGGTGGCTAAGGGACAATGAACAAAGACATTCCTTCTCCAGCATTAAAGGTTAGGTAATGCCTTTTTATAATCTATTGTCATTAAAAAAATTATTCTGTAGCCGTTATGATTTTCTCAAACTAAAAAAAATATATAATGTCACTTCCCCAAAATCAATCTATGCTTTTATTCTGTATACATTTTGTAAAGGAAATACTCTCTGTGTTTCCATTTCCTACCCATGTGATTGGCTCACTGTATTTCCCATAAGTCGGCACAGAGATACAAACCAGGCATCCTCTACAACAGGAGTTTCTTTGTTGGAGAAAATATTTTAGAGACTTGCAAACTAAAGTGGCTGCTGTCTTTCTTTTTACAACACTGAGACTAATCAAAAAAGTTTTAAGTAAATAACTGAACATCTCTTCTCTGTCTCTGTCCCTTCACAGGTAATTTATGCTGTTTTCCATCCTCCTCTAATTGAAACTGACTGATTACTATCAATGTGCTTCATGGTAACCTATGCTGCTTTTCAATCCACCTCTAACTGAAATTGACTGAAAACTCTCAAGCCGTGTACACACGATCGGTTTTACCGATGAAAACAGTCCGATGGACTGTTTTCATCGGACGAACCGACCGTGTATGGGCCCCATCGGTCTTTTTTCCATCGGTGTGAAAAAATAGAACATATTTTAAATTTATCCGATGGGGAAAAAAAACGATCGCAAAATCCGATCGTCTGTGTGGAAATCCATCGGATAAAAAACCCACGCATGCTCAGAATCAAGTCGACGCATGCTCAGAAGCATTGAACTTAATTTTTCTCGGCTCATCGGAGTGTTTTACGTCACCGCGTTTGAAACGGTCCGTTTTTCGACTGATGGTGTGTGGGCAAGACTGTTGGAAGACAGTTTCATCGGATTTCCGATGGAAAAAAACATCGGATTAGAATCCATAGGATATCCGATCGTGTGTACAGGGCTTCAGAGTGCTTAATGGTAACCTATGCTGCTTTCAACATCTGTAGCCCTATCCATATTGTTGTAATCTTTATTTTGTTCTTTATTGTCTGACCTAAATTATGGGCTGATCTTAATCTTTACTACTCTGCCCTCCTACTCCACATGTAGCCTGAGCCCAGGTTCACACTCCGCTGCGGGAATGAAGCTCACACGATTTTACTCCCGCTTGTCAGTCCCGATTTCGGCCGCGATTACAGAGACATCTGTGCAGGTTTCTGCACAGATGTCAGTGTGAATTGTGGCCCGAAATCGCTAGAAGTAGTACAGAATCTACTTTTTGAAATCAGTGCAGCGCCGCAGATGCAGCGTCACACTGATTAGGACGGTGCCATTGCCGGCAATTTCCAGCAAATGCCACCGATTTGACATGTCAAATCGCGTGTCAAAATGCACCAGTGTGAACCAGGGCTAATTCTGGTGTGAAAAAAGTTTGCTCTGCTAGCTATGTGTCTTTTATTAACAGGCGGGAATGGCACAGGCAAATTTTCTTTGGATAAAGTTTTTTTTTGGATTAGGTGGTGCAGTTCTGCTCTGCACTTCAGCTAATGCGCAAAAGGAAAATCCACAGCAAACTACTTTGCAAAACACTAAACAGACTGCAGATGACCTTGTTTCCCTATTCAGCTCTTTCATCTCTCACCCAGTCATCTTCTAGTATCTACCGCTCCTTCTCACAATTGTTTTCTCTCTCCTTAAAGTACATTCTTTTCTCCCTCTTCTCCACCTCGCAGCTTATATATATCACCCTCATTTCTGTCCTCTCCTTATTTTTGCGCTCATCAACTTCTGCCAATTCTGAACCCACGTGCTTCTGTAATAAAACCTCCAGGACACTGGGACATGTCCCTTCACATAAATCACGTTCCAATATTACCTCCCTCCCTCACCACTCTACTTCTTCTAACTTCTGGAGATATATCCCCAAACCCTGGGCCTCCATCATTTAACTTTGACCAACACACTTGGCACCTCCTGCCCTCTGAAGCAGTCACATATCACAGGTCCTAGTTTCTATTGCTCTTCTTCCAAAAACTAGCCTCCCCTTTTCATTTTTTCTTTTGGCATTCCCACCTCTATCCATGATCATGTATCACTAACTCTTTTAATCAACTTTCTGTTACTATAACCTGGCTTCAAAAATCTGACTGTCAAGGTCACCTGTGGCCAGGTGACAGATGCACACCGTAGGGGGACAGGAGTGCACCGCAAGGTAGTGAACCCTATGGCTGACTGCTGCAGATAGGAAACTGGGTGGTTGTGGAAAGCGGGACCAGAGGAGCACAACCGGGATCCTAACGGAAGCTAGAGCCAAGATTCCCCAGGGCGCGGAGTCTAAGACCCAGCAGGTCTTCTCCAGGGCCTCTAGTGGTGAGGATGTTATGCTGCAGGCTGGGACCAGGTCGCGGCCCCTGGAGTTTCCTAGCTCACGCCCCGTAGGATAAGGGGAAAAGAGGGGAAGCAGCAGCACAAGATATGAGATAACCGAATAACAAGCCGAAGGTCAAGGGTCACGAGCAGACAGGGATAGTCGGGGACAAGCCAATAACGTAACAGAGAGACAGACGTAGCACACGGCAGGCAGGAACCCAAACACACAATGCCTAACAAACACGTTGATCAGCAAAGCAGGCTTGCAGTGCACAGGTTAATATAGTGTTCTGTGATAGGGCCTGGGGTGGAGTCAGGCTGGGAGGAGATTATAAAGGAAGCCAGGTGAAAGGGTTCTGGCCTCTAAGATGAACACATGGGAAGGAAGGTAAGCTGACAGACAAACACTACTGCATATCCATGACAGTACCCTCCCTCTTATGGGCCCTCCCCCGCCTGGGCCCAGGCTTAAAGGGAAATCTCAGATGAAACCTCCTCAACAGATGAGGTGCAACGACATCAGATGCAGCGATCCAAGACGCCTCCTCAGGACCAAAACCTCTCCAATGCACAAGGTACTGAAGAATACCTCTGCAGAGCCGAGAATCCAGAACTTGTCTAACCTCGTACTTTAGATTATCCTCAGAGACCAGAACCGAGGTAGGGAGATGACAAGAAGATCTATTGAGCACCAAAGGCTCTCTAGGAATAAGCAAGGGCATGAGAGGATCAACAGAAATCTGAGGAGGGTCCCCTAGACCCTTAAAGATGAACTGGTCATCTAGCACAGGACCATCAAACTGGGCAGATGTCAGTGGAACCCTGAAGTCAGGTTGGTTAGAGGGTGACATGTCACAGGAGTCAAGCTGAATAGCTGAAAGACAAGCAGAATGTCCTGAACAAGAAAAAGTAGGCGGCTCACTGGGCATGGGCTGGACTGACATAACTAGTACAGAGGCCGAGTGAATAGAGTCAGGTGTAGCGACTACCTGAATCGCATCGCAAGACGTAGCGACTGCAGGACTTGTAGACAAGCTAGCCTGGCTGTGCGTCCAAGGGCGATTAGGGACAGAGAAATGTAAATGGTTATGCGACCTGGAATGAATGACCGGCTCAGGTTCACAGGGGGCAACCTTGGGTAGGCAGGACGAGGAACAGGAGGAACCCCAAGCCAGGATCTGTCCAGTAGTCCAGTCCACATGAGGAGAATGGAGCTGTAACCATGGGAGACACAAAATTATAGGCGTTGAGGCCTTGGGTAAGATAAGGAAGGATATCCACTCCTGGTGGAGTGTCCCTACCGACATCTTAACAGGGAGGGTCTGGAAGCGGATAGGTCCCCCTGGGAGAACAGTACCATCAATCGCCAAGACCACCAATGGCGTGGTGAGGGGCAAAAGAGTAAGTCTCATGGACGACGCGATTTCCCAGTCCATGAAATTACCAGCGGCTCCGGATTCCAGATATGCTGAGACCGAATGAGAAGAAGCACCAACATGAAGGAACACAGAAAGCAGAAGACGAGAAGGGGAAGGTGATATTTCTGGGTCCAATACTCCACTTTCCAGATGAAGTGGACCCAAACGTTTTTCTGGACAAAGAGAGCAAGTGTCACGAAAATGACCTTTGCCCCCACAGTAGAGACACAGGCCTAGAGTTCTGCGCCTAGCACGTTCCTCTGGGGATAGCCTGGTCCTGCCCAGCTGCATGGGTTCCTCAGCTGGCAGGAGATGCTCCACGGGTCGAGGAGAGGGGAGCTCAGGCTGACTAAGGACCAAGGAGTGCTGGCGCCGCTTTTCTAGGGTCCTTTCCTGAAAGCCAATATCGATCTGGTTACACAAGGAGATAACTCCGTCCAGATCAGTGGGGATGGTTCTTCCTGCTAATTCATCCTTCACTCTATCAGACAGGCCATGCAAAAAGGTTGCGACTAAGGCCTCATTGTTCCAGCTCAACTCAGCCAACAGTATGCGGAAATTAAAGGCGTACTGTCCCACTGAAGCAGACTCTTGGCGGAGACGTAGAAGGGCGCTGGCCGCTGAAGAGACACGAGCCGGTTCTTCAAAGATATTCCGAAAAAGTTTCAAGAAGCCAGACAGGCTAGAAACCACTGGATCATTCAGTTCCCACAGAGGGGCTGCCCAGGCTAAAGCTTCACCGGAGAGGAGGGAAATGATATAGGCTACCTTTGCCCTATCAGACAGAAAGTTTTGAGGCTGAAGCTCAAAATGAATCGTGCATTGGCTAAGGAACCCTCTGCAGGCCTTGGAGTCCCCAGAGAAACGGAACGGAGCTGGCAGTGTTAGTGAGTGTGTGGCTGCGACTGGTGCGATAGGTACCACCGCTGGTTGTACTTGAGGTTGCGGATTCGGGGTTCCCAAGGAGGCCTGAAGCTGCTCGAATCGAGAAGCCAGATCCTGGAGGAATCGCATCACCTGAGTCTGATTCGATTCCTGGGTTTCAAGTCTGTGGACTATGCCCCGCAATGGATCATCAGCGGGGATCGGGATGTCAGCCGGGTCCATGGCTGATCAAACTGTCAAGGTCACCTGTGGCCAGGTGACAGATGCACACCGTAGGGGGACAGGAGTGCACCGCAAGGTAGTGAACCCTATGGCTGACTGCTGCGGATAGGAAACTGGGTGGTTGTGGAAAGCGGGACCAGAGGAGCACAACCGGGATCCTAACGGAAGCTAGAGCCAAGATTCCCCAGGGCGCGGAGTCTAAGACCCAGCAGGTCTTCTCCAGGGCCTCTAGTGGTGAGGATGTTATGCTGCAGGCTGGGACCAGGTCGCGGCCCCTGGAGTTTCCTAGCTCACGCCCCGTAGGATAAGGGGAAAAGAGGGGAAGCAGCAGCACAAGATATGAGAGAACCGAATAACAAGCTGAAGGTCAGGGGCCACAAGCAGACAAGGATAACGAAAGAACGAGCCGAAGGTCAAGGGTCACGAGCAGACAGGGATAGTCGGGGACAAGCCAATAACGTAACAGAGAGACAGACGTAGCACACGGCAGGCTGGAACCCAAACACACAATGCCTAACAAACACGTTGATCAGCAAAGCAGGCTTGCAGTGCACAGGTTAATATAGTGTTCTGTGATAGGGCCTGGGGTGGAGTCAGGCTGGGAGGAGATTATAAAGGAAGCCAGGTGAAAGGGTTCTGGCCTCTAAGATGAACACATGGGAAGGAAGGTAAGCTGACAGACAAACACTACTGCATATCCATGACACTGACTTTGCCTCTCCTGCTGCCATCTCCCATGGTGGCCTCCTCCAAACTCACTCGCCCAGACCCAGTGAACAGAAGGGAGGTGGAGTTGGAATTCTTCTACCCCCACAAAGTCCTCTTCAGGTTGTTCACTCACCTCTCTCTCTGTCCCTCTCCTCATTTGAGGCACACTGTATTCTTATTTTTTCCAGTTTCTTTGAGAATTGCTGTGATCTATTGGCCTCCTGGACCAATATCAACATGACTTCTCTGCCTGGCTACCCTACTTTCCCTCTCTTTTGAAATTCCCACAATTATTCTTGGTGACTTCAGCATTCCAGTTAATATTAACGCTGCTGCTACTTCTAAACTTCTCAGTCTAACCTCCTCTTTGACCTGAAGCAAGGGACACATGCTTCTACTCACTCTGATGGCGACCCCTTGACCTTGTATTCAACTACCTATGCACTCTTTGTAACCTCTCCAACAAATTTCTTCCTCTCTATGATCACTGATATTAGTTTCACTCTCCCTGTCTTCCACCTCCTTTCCCTCCAACTGCCTAACATTTACCTGTACAACCCTTCGCCACTTTAAGGCCCCATGCACACTGGGCATTTTTACAGCTGCTTCTAGAGGCATCTGGCATTTTTTTTCCTGTTTTTAAATGCCCCTCCATGCTAGCCTATGTGTCCATGCACACATAGGCTTTTAGCAGCTTTAATGACAGGCCTTTTAGCGGCAGGAAAAAACTAACTGCCAGTGCATCCAGGAGCAGCAGATTTAGGGCACAAAAAATTATTGACGCTACTAAAAGCTGCAAACGTGCCTAAATGCTAGTACTTGCACATTAATTCAATTCAATGGGCAGAAAAAAATATTTATTCCGGCCAAATAATGAAATTAACGTCTAAGAGCTTGATGCCCTGTAAAAGCTCCTAAAAGCTTGTAACATAAGGCCCCTTTCACACTGAGGCATATTTCAGGCTATTTAGCGCTAAAAATAGCGCATAAATAACGCCTGAAATAATCCTGCCCCAGCATTCTCAATGTGAAAGCCCGAGGGCTTTCACACTGAGGCGATGCGCTGGCGGGAGGAAAAAAAATCTCCTGCAAGCCGCATCTTTGGAGCGGTGAAGGAGCGGTGTGAATACCGCTCCTTCTCATTGAAATCATTGGGACACCGCAGCTGTACCGCCCGCAAACCCTGCTGTAGCAGCAGTTTGCGGGTGGTTTAACCCTTTTTCGGCCGCTAGCGGGGGTTAAAACCGCACCGCTAGCGCCCAAATATCACGGTAAAAACGACAGTATAGCGGCGCTAAAAATAACGCCCCTATACCGCTAGCGCACATCATTTTTACAAGCGTCAGGCATTTTGTCTGCAAAAATTCTGCTGGCTTCTAGGAGAGTTAAAAAAACTTCCTATGTGCATGAGGCCTAACCTTTCTCTTCTCTATTCTGTTACTGGCCACCTCTATGACAAAATCTCACGCCTGTCCTGCCCCAACCTAGCCACCTCTGTCTACAACTGTTTATTGTCATCCTTCCTGGACACACTTGCCCCCCTCGCTACACTAAGATTCAGGCCCCAACCACTACAACCTCAGCAAACAGATGACACCAGAAGTCTCAAAAAATTGTTTCAACAAGACTTTAACCAATTTAAATCTGCCCTCCAAAAATACAATTTCTGTCTTCACACTGCCGAACAGGCTTATTTTATCACTCATTAACACTCTCTCGTGCAGTTCCGATCAACTCTTTTCTACCTTTGACTCTCTGCTTCGTGCTCAACTGTCCCCACCCACTAACCCACTCACTGCTCAGGAGATCACTAAGCACTTCAAAAATAGGACTGATACAATTTGTGATGAGATCTTCACTGTACAGATACAGTACCTTCCTCACCAAACCCCTCATGTCCACCAGTACAATACTTCCCTAATTTAACCCTGCTACTATAGAGGAGGCTGCTAAACTTTGCTCACCTAACCACCTGCTTCTTGGACCCTCTTTCCTTGCAAATGCTACAGTCACCCTTTGTCTCTCTCTTACACTCTCAAACTCAAATCTTCAATCTCTCCCTCTCTTCTGGCATCTTCCCCAACTCTCAAAAACATGCACTAAGCACCCCTTAAAAAAAACATCACTGGATCCCGCCTCTCTTTACAAGCTAAGACCCATCACCTTTCTCCCTGTTATCTCAAGTTCCTTGAACGCCTGGTCTACAACTGCCTGCGCTACCACCTCACTGAGAATAACCTTCTTGATCCCCTTCAGTCTGGAATTCGCCCACAGCACTCCATAGAATCTGCTCTCCTAAAACGCAGAAATAATTTAACGGCTAAAACCAATGGTCACTACTCTGTACTCTTATGCCGCGTACACACGCTCGGAATTTCCGACAACAAATGTTTGATAGAAGCTTGTTGTCAGAAATTCTGACCGTGTGTAAGCTCCATCGGACATTTTCTGTCGGAATTTCCGACAACAAAAATTTGAGAGCTGGTTCTCAAATTTTCCGACAACAAAATCTGTTCTCGGAAATTCCGATTGTGTGTAGACAATTCCGATGCACAAAATTCCACGCATGCTCTGAACCAAGTACGAGATGGAAGCACTCGGTCTGGTAAAACTAGCGTTCGTAATGGAGATAGCACATTCGTCACTCTGTAACGGACTGAAAAGCACAAGGCTGAAAAGTCTGAAAAGCGCAAATCGTCTCTCACCAAACTTCTACTAACACGACTGGTATTGAACTTCCCTTTAATAGTGCCGTCTACCTTCTCTTCTCCTCTTCCTTTTTCCGTCGGGTCCCCCAAGGTTCTGTTCTTGGACCTCTCTTATTCTCAATCTACACCTCCTCACCAGGTCAGCTGAAAGCCTCCTATGGCTTTCAATAACATTTCTTTGCTGACGACACCAAAATCTATCTTTCTACCCTTCAGCTCACTCTATCAGTCTCCTCACACATCAATAATTTATTGAAAGACATACCATTCTGGGTGTCATACCACTTCCTCATACCACTTCCTCAAACTCAATCTATCCAAAACCCAAGCTCATAATATTTCCTTCCCCACTTGCCCCTTCCTTATTTGTCAATATTGATGGCACAACTGTCAGTTCTCTCCACTTGCAAGGATGCTAGAAGTAATCCTGGATTCTGAACTCTCCTTTCGGCCCCATATCCAATCACTGTCAAAATCTTCCCACATCAACCTCCACAACATCTCCAAAATATGCCTCTTTTAACCAATGACACCACAAAGCAATTACCTTTACATAGGCTATCCCCCTTCATTCCATCATGAATGCCACTGCCAGACTAATCTACTTAACCTTCTCTACTTCAATGTCTGCTACCCTTCTCTGCCAATCCCAACACTGGCTTCCGCTCACCCAACATATAAAATAATAAAGACAACTTAAAAAAACATCCACATATCCCTGATAGAGGCATTAGGAGGAATTCCTTTTTTTATATAAATAGTACCTACAGTTAAAGTGGTTGTAAACCCACTTTGACAACTTGCACCTACAGGTAAGCCTAGATCAAGGCTTACCTGTAGGTGCAAGAAATATCTCCTTAACCTACACGGTTAAGGAGATATTTGCTGAAAACAGAGCACCGATGTCTACAGGGCATGCGCGCCATAGACAACGGCGCACTAGCGGGCCGGCTGCATGAATGGGATCATGCCGGTTTTCTGAATGGGATCGTGACGGCCCCGCACGCATGCGTGTGACGTCATTGCCGCTCTGGCCAATCACAGCACCGGAGCGGCAAAACCAGGAAGAAGCTCCAAGGGGACATGGCGGCGGCAGCGGCGGAGAACGAGGAGGACTTCGGGGGCTTTGATTTCAGGTAAGTGCCACATAATGAACTAGTATGCTAGTTATACTAGCTCATTATGGCTTTGTCTTGCAGGTTTTTTATATTATTTTTATTTTTTTCTGGGTTTACAACCACTTTAAGACATGTATTAACAACACAGTTTAAGGAGGAGAGACTGGAATGGAGTAATCTGCCCTTACTGGTAACTTTAGTGAATGTTACTTCTTTAAAGGGGCTAGAAAAAGACTCCCAACTGTCGATTACCTGGAAATTTCGAAAAAATAGCTGCGCTGCAATGCACAAGTAGTTCCACAAACAAATGTGTAAATAAAGGCAATAACACCAAAAATATGTGAGTATTAAAGGTAAAGAAATATCTAATATTGTCCAAATAAATAACTAATATAGCAGGGGATCAGTATCGGAGCCCCTTCAGATGTCCATAAAACTATGATCTTTGAATGAAAAAAGTTATGGTAAAAGTATTCCAAGGTGACACAATACTGGTAACAGTCCTTAATGAAGGTTGATATCGGTGACTTCACACAAGTTAACACCCAAGAAGAAGTGCCCTGATGGTATAGAAAGATCTCCTCCACCTCTTATGTCAAATCTCCTTACCGACTTATATGGATCTCTTGTTAGGAGATCATAACCGCCTGTGGCTGTATACCCCCGCCCAGAGTCTCTTAGTAGTGGACAGCAAAGAGTTTCCTCACTCCTCCACGATAAGGGACTACAATGTTTCTCCCGGGTGGATGATCCCCATAAAAATATAAAAGCTACCATAGTGTAGTACTTTAAATAATTTTATTCGTAAAACAAAGATGTACACTTACAGTTATGTGTAGTAAAAAAGCGTATCTGTAAAATTGTTCAAGCCGGCCGACTCTCACTAACCGCCCGTCCTTCTGGGATTGTAGCGTTGTATTCGTCGGTGACGTCACCACGCTGCTCCTCCCTATGCCGTTTCGTCACAGATGATGTCGTCCAGGGGCACGAGCGGCGTGCTGACTCACCGCTATTTATTCTACACTGTGTGGAGAAACGCCCAGCTCAGAGCTCTGGGAATCCCCAGCACTAATCTGCCATATTGAAATAGGGAATTTTGCCAATAATATCTAAAACCACCATATTGCAGTGGGGAGTTTTGCCAGTACTTCCCCGCAGTCCAATTAAACTTAGTCATACCGCTGCAGTAACAAAATTAGTTAAAAAATACTAAAAAGTTTAGAGGAAAAAGACAATCATTCAGAAAAGTAACAACCAATAAGTTGGTACCTAGATAGGTCAAACCAAACAGTTGATTTTGGGGGAAAGACACATTGTGCTATGAAACTATATATGGGGTGGCAGATACTCCACAGACATCCACAACGTCTAGATGAAACACATAGTCACTGGTCTAAGGCCAGTAAATATATATCACCATAGCAGCTTGATTCACAAAGGATTAATGTCCCACAATGGACATGAGTAAAGCTCAATCTGCTATCGCAAAATGTTGATCAAACCACATGTCAAGAGGTAATTGAATTTTGAAAGAAAATTAAATTAAAAATAAAAATGTCATAAATTTTTATTGATTATAGAACTTCGTGAATGTATGATGAACAAAGTATTAAACATTGGAACCCACATAAGCCTATCTAGGCGAGTATGGGTCCAAAAATGGTGTGTGATATCAGCATAAGGTAGATGAACAAGCCCAAATTACTGTAACAACACACCATACAGCTCCCTTGAATTAGGGAGTAACCAAAAAATGTATTTTAAAAATAGAAACTAGTAGACCTATCAGTCACCAACTACATACTAATAATGGCACAGACCAAGGGTTTACCCGGACGTCTGAGCTGGTTCACATACCCCCAGTTAAGAGAGCTGCTGGTTTTGTTTTGGGCCTGTACCCTAGCTACCAACCCCAAGAATTTGGCTCGACCCCTCCCTTGGCACAACTGGTTTGTACTGTAATTGTGAACCCACGGATGGTTGGGTACACAATAATACCACACAACAGTATGATAGAGCATAAAATTGTTACCTGGAATAACCACTCGTCCAGCAGGATAACAGAGGACTTCACACAGTGTTCTGCTTAATCAAAGGTCAAATTTACTCATTGATAAAGTATAGCAGAGTCAAACAAATTGCATTTGACTAATGCAGGGCCTTGCACAGTCAATAATATATTTATATAGGATAAAAAGTAAAACACAGCATTAATGCACACTTCTTTCATAAGTAACTACCTATGCTCGCGAGCTCCCCCTAATGGGCAATATTACACCCGTGTCCCGTCGCTAACAGTTCTAGACAGGCCTGACCAACTTCAGTGTACAGTTCCTTCAATAGTAGGAGTCTTCACTAGCAAACGTTGCTGCACATAACATTTGTAATCCACAGGGTGATTAGAAAGAAACAAACTGAAATTTCACAATGTTTTTAAATGTGAACTCTCTTGCGGTGCAAACACCAACTTTAAACAATGCGGCCACCACGAGATGCTCAATGGCCTTCAGTGTGATGCACCACTTTGATAATGGCGGGCCTTAAGTAAGTCACAGGCCTAGCCAGCAGTTAATGAAATCCGGGCAGGTGCCCTCTCACCTAAAGTTGGCCTTGTCTCTCCGGTACACTCCGCTGTCGATGTCCCGATCTGCTGTCCCTACGTAACTCACAGCCTCCGGTTCTTCACACAGCCGCACTGGATGTCGGTAGGGAGATGATTCCGGTCCCTTGAGAATCGAGAGCTGAACACACGGGAGAGGATCCCTCTTTAGATTGAGTGATCCTAACAGATAGTTGTAGGCCCAGGCTTCAGGCCTAGGTGCTCTGGCAGCAGGCCTCAACGCAGGCTTCCTGCTTGATCGAGGGTGAGGTCCAGAGAGGCAGAGCGTAGCTCCTCCCTTGCTTTAAGTAACCTCCCCCAGAAAGCTGTGCGAAGATGCAATGCACTTTGGGAGTACAGCTGCACTGTGGGTACCATAGTCTATTTGATACCCATGGCAATAAAGTCCATTTCTTCTTGTACCATAAGTTCCACAATGCATTATTCCATGTAGTTAAACCACAGTCACTGTAATAGCATAAGTGGACTCCGGAGGGAGCTGGGGTCAATTCTCAAGTTAACAACAGTCTTTAACACACTATAAAGTGACACCCCGCTACACCAGCATCAATAACGGAGTGGCAAAGAATGGGTAACAATACAATAACAAGAGAGAGATTGGCCTATATGAAAAGGGGAGACAGAGGTAGATTTGAAAAGATATGGAATAAATCGATAGAAACTCTAGGTCTGATGCCCGAGAGGACGAACTTTTAAATGAGATGGGAGGTGTGCTGGGGGAGGGGGGGGGTGGTGGGGGAGGGATGGGCATATAATTGTGGCATGTATTTTACTGTTTTTTGTATAGAAATGTTTGCTTGTTGGAAAAACTCAAAATAAAGTGGATAAAAAAAAACAAACATCCACAACGCTACCCCCAGCTTCATCGCTAACCTTGTCTGAAAATTAGAACCATATTGTTCTCTTTGTTCCTCCAAAGACCTCCTGCTCTCTAGCTCCCTCGTCACCTCCTCCCATGCTTGCCTCCTCCAGAGCCTCTCCCATCTTCTAGAACTCCCTACTCCAATCTCTCCGAATGTCTCTTCCTCTTACCACTTTTAAGGGGTTCCCTTAAACCCCTTCTCTTTGGACAAGCCTATCTTACCTCCACCTAACAACTGTACTTTTATTTTCTCTATCAGCTCATCATCCACAGTTATTGCCTTTTGTATCATCTGCCCCTCCCTTTTAAATTGTAAATTCTAACAAGCAGGGCCCTCTAATCCCTATTGTATTGTAACTGTACTGTCTGCACTCATGTGGTAAAGTGTTGCACAAACTGTTAGCACTATATAAATCCTGTATAATGATAATAATAATACTATGTGCTACTCATAATGGGAATTGGTGCTATATAAATACACTGTGAGCAGTGCCAAAATTAACTTCCTCCTTTTGACCTGCTTTTAAACTGCTACTGTTGATAATTCCTGTTCCTCTTTTTATCTCTTTCCAACCAAAATGATCTTTTATTGCATCATCCCTAGCAATAGAAATCATATATTACTCCCCATACCCAAACCCTATAGGTTTCACCAATTTTCATGGCTTCATTAGCAGTTGGAAGTGTTTAATGTTTAAGTGCATTGAGCAAACAATTATTGGGTATCCTCTGCAACAGGAGTTTCATTGTGTGTGACACATTTTTAAAGACTTGGAGACTAAAGAGATGCAGAGGCTTTTGCATTTTTTTTTTTTTTTACAACACTGAGACCAATCAGACATTTAAAATGAAGACAGAACCTTCCCTGCAGCTGTCTGTTAGATTAAAGGCTGACAAAACTTAAAGTGGTATTAAAGTGCTAGTTCACCTTTTCAAAAAAAATGAAAAGGCGAACCAGCATCGTACACCCTACCTATCCCACCCCCCGGTCTCCACTGTACTTGCCTCTTTGGGTGCTGAGCTGTCAGTGCCCACATAGCCCATGAAACAGTCATGAAGATGGATTGATCAGAGCGATGCCCTGTGCCAGCGCTGTCCAATCAGAATTGCTTTGATCCATCCTGGAAGTGCTGCACAGAGAAATTGGGATTTCAAATCCCTGTACTGCTTCACAGGCTGTGTGGGCACTGACAGGGCTGTGTAAGCTCCGCACCCATGAAGGTAAGTACAACAGGGACAGAGGGTGTGGGAAGGGTGTACAGTGTTAAATAGCCCTTTCAACCCCCCACAAAATGTAATTACCATGTCTGCCTGACTATACATATGATGGATTTTTGATGTCTTATGGACGAATTTCTACAAATAAATAATTTTGAAGTGCAGCAATCCCTCCGCTACTTTTTCTATGTACAAGCCTGTGGGAAGGCTTGATTGCTAGCACTAACAGCTGAGACTGACATGCACCTCACCCTGCAAATCTTCTCTATATGCATTTCTATATAGATGTATATCTATATAGATACTGTATATATATATATATATATATATAAAAAGAAAAAAACGGCGCTAAGTAGTGGACAAACCTAAGACTAAAGCTGCAACAATAAGTGCTATACAACACCAAGAAATTAGGTAAAGAAAAAAGTTGCGCTAACATAAAGGGAAAAAATAAAATAAAAAATAACCCTATGAAGAGGGTATAGTATGAAAACGTGAATCAATTACCACACATATTAGTTATTGATAAGACCACAATGACTTTAATGAACAATAAAAAGTGATGCGTGAAAATAAAAAATATGTGTATAGATTAAAATGGCCACAGAACTCGCGTCAAATTGACATTTGCACTCTGCCTATGGCACATATAATGATATCAACCAACATGCAATATCATATGGAGTAGTGAAATAATAAAAAGCCCAGCGGCTCTCCAAATGAACACTGTGAATAAGTGATATAAATTCAACACAGGAAAAAACAGTATCAGAGTTCATAGATGAAATGCATTTAAATCCTGAAAAAAAGTCCTCCACCGTGTTTGGTACAGTCCCTAATGGATAAACACCAGAGATAGAGTGATGGATAGGACAGCCTTCACCTATAAACACACTGCCGCTTACCGCAGATCAATGATCCCTTATGACAGGGGATCAGGATGCGCCTGTGGCTAATTCCCCAGCCAGGGGTGTCTGGCAAACAGCGTACAACAAGGGAGATGGCGTCCTGACCAGGAAGTGTCAACTCGCAGTATGGAAAGGTACGATCCCAGCGTAGCAATAAACCCAAAAAGAAAGGAAGACCAATAGTGTAAATCCTTACACACTTTAATCCAAAAAATGGACACTTACAAAATGTCGAATAAAAGCAAGTGAATTCAAGCCGGCCGGCTCTCAGTAAAAACAGCCCGTACAGTTCTGGGATTGCGTGGGCGCGGTGACGTCAGCACTCGACTACACCCTACGCGTTTCATCACTAAAGGACGTGTTCACGGGATACGGGCGGCGTGCTGACGTACCGCAATTTATAGTATTCCCACCTAACCAAGCCTCTGTGTGAACCGCGGGACATGTGAAGACGCCGCCATCTTAGTTAAGGGATAGGATGTTCAAATTACTCTGCAATAGGTAAGGTATAGGGGCAAATTACCAAACCAAGTTAAAAAGTAATAATTAAAGAGTAATAATCAATAATAATAAAATAAAAGAAAGGCCACATGAAAAGCCTATTCGGGCTAAGAGACAAAATTTATTTAAGAATAAACAAAAGGCAACTCACACTGTCCCGAGATTGACATCAAGTTCACAGCGAAAATATGATACCTAAACAGCCTAAACATATGTGCAACTGTAAATTGAAATACAATAGCACAGAAAAAAACACATATACAGTAAAAGGCATCCAGCAAAAAATCCAAATAACCAGATATAGCAAAGGAAAAAAACAAAATAAAAATAAAACAAAAATATCAACAATAAAAATTATTGATGAATGTGATATAATTATATATTTAACCAAATGATTCAATGTAATTAATACCATATGAATCCAATCTAGCTAGATATCGAAAATGCTCATAGTATCTGAAAGCATATATAAACCCCTAATAGCAAAAACTAATAGGGGATTCCAAACGTCATTCCTCACTTGGCAAAAATATAAACAAGGAAAGACTTATAAAGATGTGTCAATCATGAATTATCAATAAAACAGTTGACATCCACATCTATGTTCAGACCAAAGGGGGTGTAGCACTTGATCTTGTGTACCCACGACATCTCCAATCTGGAGATACTACGGATCAAGTTGCTACCCCTCCAATGGGGGCTATATTTATCAATGCCCAAAAAGATTGTGTTAGTAGGATCTCTATTGTGGGCAACTAAATAGTGCTTTGACACAGAGTGTTTTGTGAAGCCCCGTCTGATGTTCCCTATGTGTTCATTCAGATGCACCTGTAGTGGGCGTTTAGTCCTGCCCACATACTGCAATCCACAGGGGCATTGAAGCATGTAAACCACGCCCTCTGTGGAGCAGGGAATGAAGGGTTTGATTTCAAAACTTCTATTGGTGCAACTAGAACTAAACTGAGTGGTCCTTCTGGATCTGCATCCATTTAAGGAGCAGACCTGACACCTCCTACATTGGTAATAACCCGTAAGTTCGGAAAAGAAAGTAGGCCTAATGATATATATATATATCTCACAAAAATGAGTACACCCCTCACATTTTTGGAAATATTTTATTATATCTTTTCTTGTGACAACACTGAAGAAATTACACTTTACTACAATGTAAAGTAGTGAGTGTACAGCTTGTATAACAGTGTTAATTTGCTGTCCGCTCAAAATAACTCAACACACGTGACCAGTGATGCAACGCGTTGGGTGGAGCCTTGTTATGTCAGTTCCGGTGGTGTTTTACGGAAGTGTGGTGAGGAGGCAAGTGTGTCACTACTCCCATTGCTTTTAACTGCAGACTTTACCCTTACTTTATGCAAGCAGCTTCTTTTACTAAATACATTTATTTTTCATTTGGCAATATTGCACTATGGCTGTTCTTTGTTTCCTTTGAGCGCCATTTATACAAGAAGTGTCATTCCTTGGAGCGAGCTGTTTCCTCTATATGGAATTACCCAAGATGTTTTGATGCCAAGTTTTGGATGTAGTTCTTCGTCTTCACCTGGGACCTGGATGCCTTTACAGATCCATCAGCAGGATTCCTTATCTGACTATCTGATGAGCCTTGTTTGACCCTTGGGTCATTGTTGGAGGTGAAATAAATTTAACAGTCAATGTTTGGATTGATTTTTAGTCAGTTTTTTCTTCTATCAAGTTATCCCTATGAGATTTTTACCTTTATATGAACTGACTCCTACCATTGGGCTTTAGTTGGACTTTTATTCACATTTATTTAATTGTACGTTTGGATACTCATCGTATTCATTCTTTGAGTATATTACTTTATGGAACATTATTGAATAAGCGCACCATTCTCATCTTTTTCTTTTACAACTCAACACACAGCCATTAACGTCTAAACCACTGGTAACAAAATTGAGTACACCCCTAAGTGAAATTGTCCAAATTGGGCCCAAAGTGACAATATTTTGTGTGGCCACCATTATTTTTTAGCACTGCCTTAACCCTCTTGGGCATGGAGTTCACCAGAACTTCACAGGTTGCTTCCATGACGACATCACGGAGCTGGTGGATTTTAGAGACCTTGCGCTCCTCCACCTTCCATTTGAGGATGCCCCACAGATGCTCAATAGGGTTTAGGTCTGGAGACATGCTTGGCCAGTCCGTCACTTTACCCTCAGCTTCTTTAGCAAGGCAGTGGTTGTCTTGGAGGTGTGTTTGGGGGTTGTTATCATGTTGGAATACTGCCCTGCAGCCCAGTCTTCAAAGGGAGGGGATCATGCTCTGGTTCAGTATGTAACAGTACATGTTGGCATTCATGGTTCCCTCAATGAACTGTAGCTCCCCAGTGCCGGCAGCACTCTTACAGCCCCAGACCATGACACTCCCACCACCATGCTTGACTGTAGGCAAGACACACTTGTCTTTGTACTCCTCACCTTGTTGCTGCTACACACGCTTGACATCATCTGAACCAAATAGGTTTATCTTGGTCTCATCAGACCACAAGACATAGTTTCAATAATCCATGACCTTAGTCTGCTTATCTTCAGCAAACTGTTTGCAGGCTTTCTTGTGCATCACCTTTAGAAGAGGCTTCCTTCTGGGATGACAGATATGCAGACCAATTTGATGCAGTGTGCAGCGTATGATCTGAGCACTGACAGGCTGACCCCCCACCCCTTCAACCTCTGCAGCAATGCTATCAGCACTCATACGTCTATTTCCCAAAGACAACTTCTGGATATGACGCTGATTACGTGCACTCAACTTCTTTGGTCAACCATGGTGAGGCCTGTTCTGAGTGGAACCTGTCCCGTTAAATCACTGTATGGTCTTGGCCACCATGCTGCTGCTCAGTTTCTGGGTCTTGGCAATCTTCTTATAGACTAGGCCATCTTTATGTAGAGCAACAAATCTTTTTATTTAGATCCTCAGAGAGTTCTTTGCCATGTGGTGCCATGTTGAACTTCCAGTGACCAGTATGAGAAAATAAGCGATAACACAAAATGTAACACACCTGCTCCCTATTCACACATGAGACCTTGTAACACGAATGAGTCACATAACACCGGGTAGGGAAAATGGCCAAATTGGGCCCAATTTGGCCATTTTCCAATTTGGTATGCCTGCCTTTACATCCCAGTCTTAGTCCGTAGGGTTCAATATTGAGTTTGCACACCCTTTCTAGCTATAACAGCTTCAACTGTTCTGGGAAGGCTGTCCACAAGGTTTAGGAGTGTGTCTATGGGAATGTTTGACCATTCTTCCAGAAGCGCATTTGTGAGGTCAATTAGAACATTCTCTGCTCTAATTCATTACAGGGGTGTTCTATCGAGTTAAAGGTCAGGACTCTGTGCAGGTCAATCAAGTTCCTCCACCCCAAACTCACTCATCCATGTCTTTATGGACCTTGCTTTATGCACTGCTCCAAATCATTTGGTGGAGGGGGGATTTTGGTGTGGGGTTGTTATTCAGGGGTTGGGCTTGGCCCCTTAGTTTCAGTGAAGGAAACTCTTAAGGCGTCAGCATACCCAGACATTTGGACAATTTTATGCTCCCAACTTTGTGGGAACAGTTTGGGGATGGTCCCTTCCTGTTCCAACATGACTGCGCACCAATGCACAAAGCAAGGTCCAGAAAGACATGAATGAGCGAGTTTGGAGTGAAGGAACTTGACTGGCCTGCACAATACGCAACCCTATGGACCTACCCTACTGCGATACTATTAAAGTTCATGTGCGTGTAAAGGCAGGTGTCCCAATACTTTTGACAATATATATATATATATATATATTGTAACCTGGGGGGCAGGTAGCGGGTACAAAAACTCCCTGGGATGAGCAGGCACAGATACCAAGTCCATTGGATCAGTGAAAACAGTGTTGTTTATTGGTGCTATATACAAAGTCTAATGACAGGTGCTGTACAGTGTGCTGAAAACAAACAGAAGAAAAAATAGCTAAACAAAAGCCTAGCCGTGTCTCGGCTCTAACTACACAGTATGTACAGGCCCTCACTACCAGGCTGGACAAGCCTAACGCTTGTCAGCTTCCACATTCACAGAGTAACAAGTTTTACCAACCTTCTTGCTCTCACAAACCAACATTGTCTGTGTTTCCCAGGCTGAGCAAAGGCTGTCTGCTCAGGTGAGCTTTTAATTAACCTGTGGGAGAGAACCAACACCTGAACTGGACCCTGGCTCAGAGATCCCTGAATGTATATGAGAGGAGCCTGGGAGATGTATAAACCCCGAATAGGACTTTCCCAGGCTCTCTCTGGGATGCTCTGTCACACATCCTCCCCCTTGTTTCAACCCCAGGGTTGGAACACCTGTAGCCCAACAGGAGTGAACACGGGAGAGGGCATCTACATTCCCCATCTCAACACCTGGCCTGTGTTTTACTGTAAAGGCGTAGTCTTGTAGGGCCAAAAACCACCGGTTCACCCGCCTATTAGTCTCCTTCTTTTGGGCCATCCATTTCAGGGGAGCATGGTCAGTTATCAACTCAAACTGGCGCCCCAACAAGTAGTACCTGAGCGCGTCCACGGCCCACTTTATGGCCAGACACTCCTTTTCAATGACTGCGTACTTCTTTTCATGGTCATTGAGCTTTCTGCTTAAGTACACCACAGGGTGTTCTTCCCCATTGTGTACCTGTGAAAGTACTGCCCCGATACCCACATCAGATGCATCCGTCTGGACCAAAAAGTTTTTGGAGAAATCGGGGGAGTATAGGATTGGCTGTGCACAAAGAGCCTTCTTCAGTACTTGAAAAGACTCTTCTGCTACTGGAGACCATTTCACCATTACGGAGGCTTTCCCTTTTGTAAGGTCTGTCAGTGGGGCAGCTATAGTTGCGAAATTTGGGATGAATCTTCTATAGTACCCCGCAATGCCAAGAAAGGCCCTGACCTGCTTCTTGTTTGCAGGACGTGGCCACTCCTGGATGGCTTCTATTTTATTCACCTGGGGCTTTATGACACCCCGGCCAATAGTGTAGCCCAAATACCTGGCTTCCTCTAGCCCAATGGCACATTTTTTGGGATTTGCCGTAAACCCTTCTTTGAAAAGGGAATCCAGGACAGCCTGGACACGGGGCAAGTGAGACTCCCAGTCAGTGCTATGCACCACTATGTCGTCCAGATAGGCTGCAGCATACTGTCGGTGAGGTCTTAGGGTCCTGTCCATAGCCCTCTGAAATGTTGCAGGGGCATTTTGCAACCCAAAAGGCATTTTCTTATACTGAAACGACCCCTCCGGGGTCACAAATGCAGTCTTTTCTTTGGCCCTACCAGTCAGGGGTATTTGCCAATATCCTTTGGTCAAGTCCAAA
Source organism: Rana muscosa (assembly GCA_029206835.1). Lineage (NCBI taxonomy): Eukaryota > Metazoa > Chordata > Amphibia > Anura > Ranidae > Rana > Rana muscosa. The sequence goes on along the minus strand of CM055116.1, from coordinate 401,870,626 downwards.
GTGGTCAGATAACGGGCCTTGCCAAGTCGGTCTATAAGCTCGTCTACCCTGGGCATTGGGTATGTGTCAAACTTTGTTACCGCATTAAGCTTCCTGAAGTCGTTACAAAACCTCCAAGTGCCATCCGGTTTTGGGACTAATACAATGGGGCTAGACCAGTCACTATTGGATTCCTCAATAACATCTAGCTCCAACATCCTTTTAACTTCCTCACTGATGTCCTTTCTTCTAGCTTCGGGAATTCGGTATGGTTTGAGCTTGACACGGACCCCAGGTTCAGTAACAATATCATGCTGAACTGCTGAAGTCGTGCCCGGCAACTCTGAAAATTTCTCTTTATTCCTTATCAGGAACTCTCTAGCTTCCTGTTTCTGGGAACATGACAGGGTGTCTGGAATCGTGACCTCAGGGATCAGAGGGGATTCAGTACCCTTAAGGGTTACCGGGAGAGACCTGGCAGTTAATGCCAGTCTATCCTTCCAGGGCTTTAACAGGTTTATGTGGTAAATCTGTTCGGGCTTCCTTTTACCTGGTTGATACACCTTGTAATTGACCTCCCCAACTCTTTCAATTACTTCAAAGGGTCCCTGCCACTTAGCCAGGAATTTGCTCTCAACAGTGGGAACTAACACGAGGACCCGGTCACCAGGTGAGAAAACACGAAGTTGGGCCCCCCTGTTGTATATCCTCTGTTGGGCTGCTTGGGCCTGCAGTAAATGTTCTTTTACTACCGGCATGATTGCTGCAATCCTATCCTGCATTTGAGCGATATGCTCAATAACACTTTTGTGAGGTGTCTGCTCCCCCTCCCAAGTTTCCTTGGCTATGTCTAAGAGTCCCCGAGGGTGTCTCCCATAAAGCAGCTCAAATGGAGAGTACCCCGTAGAGGACTGGGGAACTTCCCTGATGGCGAACATCAAGTAAGGTATCAGGAAGTCCCAGTTTTTCCCATCCTTATCAACAACCTTTTTTAACATACTCTTTAATGTCTTATTGAAGCGTTCCACCAAGCCATCCGTTTGAGGATGGTACACTGAGGTACGCAACTGCGTCACCTTAAATAACTTGCAGAGCTCCCTAGTTACTCGTGACATGAATGGGGTACCTTGGTCTGTAAGGACTTCTTTCGGAATGCCAACCCGACTGAACACCATAAACAGCTCTTTGGCAATGTTTTTAGCAGATGCAGTGCGTAAGGGAACGGCCTCGGGGTAACGGGTAGCGTAATCCATGATCACGAGGATATGTTGATGACCGCGGGCAGATTTGGTGAGTGGACCCACCAGGTCCATGGCAATCCTTTCAAAGGGCACTTCAATAATAGGCAAGGGCACTAACGGACTTCGAAAGTGGGGTTGGGGGGCTGACATCTGACATATAGGACAGGATTGACAATAATTCTCGATATTTTTCCATATCCCAGGCCAGTAAAACCTGCGCAACACCCTTTCAGTGGTTTTCTCAACCCCTAAATGGCCTCCTAGCAAATGCCCATGGGCAAGTTCCAACACCACCCGTCTGTATAGCTTAGGGACTACCAACTGTTCAACCACTTCATCATTAGTTTTACATACACGATACAGTAAATCCTCATTGCTGCAGAAATATGGAAAACAGGGCCCGTCCCCCGGTTCGACAGGTACCCCATCAACCACCACCACATTTTCCCAGGCCCTGGCAAGGGTAGGGTCTTTTCTCTGTTCCGTACCAAAATTTTCCTTGTGCACATTTAGATCGGTAAACTCTAACGTAGGCTCAGATTCAGCAGACGGCTGTCCAGCTCTACTGGTTGTGGGGACTTCTTCAGGCTCCCCCAGCTCTCCTGCCATAACTGAGAAAGGATCACCCGGAGAGCCCTGAGAGGAGTCCCCTGAACTCACAAGGTCAGTAATGGCCATGAGTTCTGGCTCTGCGACTGAGTTAGGTACTGCGACTGGGTCGGGACAATCCCACAGTTCCCAAAACTTAGGGAAGTCCCTACCAATGATAGCCTCGTGCACCAAGTGGGGCACCAGTCCGACCGAATGGGTCACCGTACCTAAGCTAGTTTTAAACTGAACAGTGGCTATTGGATACTCGCGGGTATCCCCATGTACACAGATCACAGCAACTTTTTTTGCATGAAAATTCACAGTTTCAACCATCTCAGCTGTAACCAAAGTAACTAGACTTCCTGAGTCCAGCAAGGCCGTAATAGGCTTATTATTAATAGTCACTTGACACATATGTTTTCCCACATTTGGCACTGCAGCGCATGAAACGGCAGCAAACATAGACTGCCTTCTAAAAGATAGATCACACTGCATTGGTTCATCTGTTAATGGACAGTTTGCTGCAACATGTCCCAGTTCTTGGCAACGAAAACACCTGATGTTTCCCCAATCTGGTTTGCTGACAGGCAGTGGCTTCCCTTGCTTGGGCCGCCAAACTTCAGTCCTGGCACCAAAATTCCTCCCCCCTATTTCCTTGCCATGCTTACCACCCACTTCCCCTGGAACAGTCTTACCGGTTGCCTGGGGAGACCGTGGTTTTGGATGGAAAGTCCGTGCGGCTGTAGGGGTGGTGACCAGGTTCTCTGCAGCAAAGTACCTCTCAACGAGCTCCACCAGGTTGTCTGCTGACTTGGGGTCTCCTTGACTCACCCACTTCTGCAGGGGAATTGGCAGTGACCTCAGGAATTGGTCCATGACCACACGCTCCACTATTTGTGGCGCAGACAGGGACTCCGGCTGTAGCCATTTCCGCACCAGGTGGATCAGATCAAACATCTGTGATCTTGGGGGCCTCTTTTCTTGGAAGAACCAGCTGTGGACCCGCTGAGCTCGAACAGCCAAGGTAACGCCAAGTCGTGCCAGGATTTCCCGCTTGACCTTCTCATAATCTCCCGCTTCTGCTGACTCCAGATCATAGTAGGCCTTCTGCGCTTCTCCAGAAAGTAAGGGGGCGATCAGTCCTGCCCACTGGGTTTGGGGCCAACCTTCCCTCTCAGCGGTCCGTTCAAATGTTAGTAGGAAAGCCTCTGGATCATCATCTGCCGTCATCTTTGAAAGAAAGCGACCCACATGGATGGTTGAGGGCTTGTCTCCAATATCCTTCATTATCGCAGGTGACCCCTGTGCTAGCGTCTCCAAAACCTCAGTAAGGGTTTTCCTATCCGCTTTTGCAGCAGTGGCAAGCTGTTCAAACAGCCTCTGCGATTGCTCCTGTACAGCACCAATCTGTTGGAACAGCACCTTGGTTTGCTCCTGTGCGATAGCGTTGGCTTGCTGTTGTGCAGCGTTTGCTTGCCGCAATTCAGCGTTAGTTTGCTGTTGTGTAGCGTTAGTTTGCTGTTGTGCAGCATTTGCTTGCTGCAACGCGGCATTTGCCAACACCATTTGTTTGAGGAGGTCCTCCATGTTGTCACTTTAGGTACTGGCCTTTTAAGTAGTAACTTACTACAGCTGGTCGCAGCCTCCACCATATGTAACCTGGGGGGCAGGTAGCGGGTACAAAAACTCCCTGGGATGAGCAGGCACAGATACCAAGTCCATTGGATCAGTGAAAACAGTGTTGTTTATTGGTGCTATATACAAAGTCTAATGACAGGTGCTGTACAGTGTGCTGAAAACAAACAGAAGAAAAAATAGCTAAACAAAAGCCTAGCCGTGTCTCGGCTCTAACTACACAGTATGTACAGGCCCTCACTACCAGGCTGGACAAGCCTAACGCTTGTCAGCTTCCACATTCACAGAGTAACAAGTTTTACCAACCTTCTTGCTCTCACAAACCAACATTGTCTGTGTTTCCCAGGCTGAGCAAAGGCTGTCTGCTCAGGTGAGCTTTTAATTAACCTGTGGGAGAGAACCAACACCTGAACTGGACCCTGGCTCAGAGATCCCTGAATGTATATGAGAGGAGCCTGGGAGATGTATAAACCCCGAATAGGACTTTCCCAGGCTCTCTCTGGGATGCTCTGTCACAATATATATATATATATATATATATATATATATATATATATATATAAAACCAAACCTTTTTTTTTTTTTTTTTGCATAAAGTAAAGGAAGGATTAAAACTCCTGTCTGGTTTTAATTCTAAGCAAGCCCAGGACTTCACAGGTTGTCCTCAGAACAGAAAATGAGGGGGAAATACTTCTAAGGGAGATAGCAGGGGTTCGTCCCCAGAACAGAAAGTAAGGAGGAGATACTTCTAAATGAGCCCCATATAGCAGGAGTCATCCTCAGAACTGAAAGTAAGGGGGAAATACTTCTAAGGGAACCCCAGATAGCAGGAGTTGTCTCCAGAACAGAAAGGGAAGGGGAAATATTTCTAAGGGAGTCCAACTTACATGGGCATCCGCTCTATAGGGCAAGGGGGGTCAATTGCCCCCCCTGGAATCGTAAGAAGGTGTTGAATTGTGGCTGAGAAGCTTCACACTGCAGCAGCTCTCGCAGTGCTGACTGAACAGTATACTGAACTTTTCACATGCTCCCTTGCTAACCCCTCCCATATAGGGAGTGTGGCCGGGGAAAGTCTGCTTTAGTCGTGGGGCACTGTGTGGAAAGATATTGTATTTCCATATGTCCCTTCTGCTGGGCGGGGGCTGGGGCTAGGACGAGCTATGCACGGTTCTCATCATGTGTGGGGAGGATGGTGCTGCTGGCTCAGAGGACGCTGAGTGCAGGAGTGAAGAAAGTGTGATCTCGGGCATGCAACAGGGAAGGTAAGGGTAAAGAAAGCAACATACCCATGCATTCTACTCATGGCACTGTGTACAATATACTACTGCACTGCCACCAATTCCTAATATTATAAATACTTCAAGTTGCTGCTCACCATCAAATGTGTTCCCACATTCCACAACTTAATATATAAAGATTATTGGTGTTGCACTACCCTTTAACCACGTGCAGAAACATATTTTAAATAAATTATATAAAAAAAATGATAATTGAATACACAATCCCAGTGCAATAAATCTATAAATACCCCAAAAAATATACTCCAAAATATTACCACATATGTTGAAACATTATAAATGAATTGCATAGAAAATGGTAATTGAATACACAATACCAATGCTGCAAATCTACTGATTAGAATATAAGTCGCTTTTAACCCCCGCTAGCGGTCGAAGAAAGGGTTAAATGCGACACGTGTATCGCCGCTGCCGAAGTGCCCCCCCCCTGAAAAAAATTCAGCGGACGCCCATGCCAACTTAGCAGGGTTGTTCCCAATTTTAAGAAAAATAAGGGAATTTTGAAATTGATAGCAGCAACACATCTCAAATAAGTTGGGACAGGGCAACAAAAACCGACAAAGTAAGTGGTACTAACAAGGAAGAGCTGAAAGAACATTTGCAACTAATTAGGTTAATTGACAACAGGTCAGTAACATGACTGGGTATAAAAAAAGCATCTTAACCTCCCTGGCGGTATGATTCTGTCTGAAATTTTGTACCAAAAGCGGTACAATTATTTTGCATGGAAATTTGATGTTATGTATTGTAGGCCTGCAATTCTTAGTAATTACTTACTTAAATCTGTCCAAACGAGAGTCTAGTAGACATCCCGGGTATGATAAAGTTTGAAACACAAAATCATAAATTATAATATAATAAATAACTATAAATAATTATAACAAATAGTAATGTAATTATAAAAATAATTGTTCACTAATGTAATCAAATCAAAAACACTGAAATTTGCTCAGTTGCAGAATTGTCGCTGTCATTACTTTCAGTGTTTGATGATGAATTTCCCCACAAATCGCTATCGCTCAATTCTGCAAGTGATTCTAATTTATTATCGCTGTTTTCTAGCTGGTCTAAAAGCACTTTTGACGTAAACAGACACTTTTTGGTTGCTATGGACAATCTCCAATTTCCAGGCAGAAAGAACTGTTTTTATAATATAAAACTGCATGTAGGACACTGGACAAACCACTAGGGACAAAGGGGATGTGTAATTTTTTTATACAGTACTGTAATCTGTAAGATTACAGTATACTGTATGTATATTGTGTTTTTACTTTTTTGAATTTGGCGCCGATCTCCGCCCCCGTGCGCCGCAATGCAGGGAACGGAGCTCGGCACTCGGCAGTGTGAATCGAGCGAGACACGGCTCGCACACACTGCGGGGAGACATCGCAGGATCCAGGGAACAAGGTAAGTTAGTCTCCCTGTATCCTGCAATGCAGCCCGAGTCTGGCTCGGGGTTACTGCTTCTGGTACTGAAATTTCACCCCGAGCCAGACTCGGGATTACCGCCAGGGAGGTTAAAAGAGTCAGAGTCCCCACCTATGCTTTGATTAAAAAAATTTGGAATAAAACTCGTCAATTGCAAGATATCAATGGCTTTACAGGGCATAGCCCAATTTGGAACAATCAGTATTATGGGGAGCTGCTTCTTTTGACTTGTGCGGAGCGCTGGAGGAGGTATGGAGTCACTTACTTGGTCCACATTTTTTCTAACGGCAGTTTGCTCTCCTTTGCGGAGCTGCAGGAAAATTTTGGACTGCCTCAGTCAATGTACTTCTACTATTTACAGTTAAGGCACGCTGTTAGGGCTCAGGCAGGAAACAATCCATGGATTCAATCCCCTTCCCCCGATCTTTCAACACAAGACAGAGGTGTCCTGCTTCAAAGGATTCATATCTAGATCATATGCCATGTTACCCTCTTAATTTTTACCGGGCTTTCCTGCGAAGGTGACATCCTCCTGGGAAAGGAATGTAGGTGTATTTGAGGAGAACCAATGGGAGGAGGCCTTGCAGGCAATACAAGGGTGCTCACTCAACACTGCACGATGCCTGTCACAATTGTACATTGTAATGAGGGTACACTTCACACCTGCTAGATTGCATAAAATGGGCCTAGGAGATGATGGTAACTGTCCCAGGTGTGCTAGAGACCACGGGGACCTTATTCACTTACTGTGGCAGTGCCCCAAACTGCACCTCTATTGGAGGGGGGTTCTTCAAACCATAAATGAAGTATTCATGGTCAAGGTCCCACAGGACCCTAAAGTCTGTATTCTAGGCATTATGAACGATCTACCAATTGAAGATAACTCGAAAGGTAGAGCCCTTTTCCAGGCCCCTAAACGTATCCTCTACCATTGGAAGGCAACTGAACATCCTAAGTTACGGGAATGGATAGCTCAGATGAGATCCACATTACGCTTAGAAAAGTATATATTTCAACACAGGGGCCGCCAGGGAAAATTTGACCTGTTATGGGCTCCTTGGTTGAATGCCCCAGGTTTTTCCCCGCTTGAATTGGTAATGGACAGGTTGCTTCTTTAAGATGTGTGCTAGTGGGTCACGGGTGAAAGGTACAAATGTATAAGGACAAACTATTCTATGGATGTGTCTAGATCCGGTTGGTTATATACCTACTATATGTCGGTATATGGAATGTGAGAAACTTTTATTACTTTTTGTTCCAATGTTCAATGGAATGACTATTTTCTTTGCACATGTATGTAACCTTTTTTATTATGTGTGTCAATAAAAATCCTTTTTGAGAGAAAAAAAAAAGAGTCAGAGTATCTCAGAAATAACGATGGCCAGAGGTTCGCCAGTTTGTGAAAAGTTGCATCTAAAAATTGTTGAATAATTTCAGAATAACTGTCCTCAAAGTAAAATTGCAAAGACTAATAATAAATATATTATCATCTACAGTACATATTATCATCAAAACATTCAGAGAATCCGGAGAAATCTATGTGTGCAAGGGAAAAGACAGAAATGCAATATAGGATGCCTGTGATCTTCGAGGCCTCGGACGGCACTTCTTTATTAACAGGCATGATTCTGTGATGGACATTACTGCATGGGCTCAGGAATATGTCCAAAAGTCACTGACTGTTCACCATGCCATTTAAAAATGCAAGTTAAAGCTCATGCAAAGAAGCCATATATGAACATAATCATGAGGAGAGGGATCTTCCTGCATATTATCAGCGTTGGGTTCAAAAACCTGCATCTCCGCTGGTACGGGAATGCATTAGTGCTTGTGGAATGGACAGCTTGCACATCTGGAAAGGCACCATCAATTCCGAAAAATTTATTTTTTAGGGAAGGACAATGCTTCTGAAATACTGCATTTATGACAACAGCATGGTTTTGTAGTAGAAGAGTCTGTGTGCTTAACCATATACCGCCTGGCCTATAGCAGAATGACGACCAGGCGGGGGATCAGTTATCCTGACTGGGCGTCATATGATGTCCAGCATGATAAGCCGCGCGTGCCCCCGAGGGCACGTAGCGCGCTAGGATTGGTAGTGCGGTGTGTCGCTCTGACACACCGCATCTCCGATCTCGGTAAAGAGCCTATGACGTAGGCTCTTTACTATGTGATCAGCTATGTCCAATCACAGCTGGTCACATCGTAACCAGGAAGTGCCATTTAAATAGGGATGCCATCAGTAATGGCTGTCAGTGCCCCCTCATCAGTGCTGCCTATCAGTGAAAACTATTAGTGACCATCAGTGCCACCCATCAGTGCCGTTTATCAGTGCCCATCAGTGCTGCCTATCAGTGCCCATCAGTGACGCCTGTCAGTGGCCATTAGTGCCGCCTATCAGTGCTGCATATTAGTGCCTCATCATCAGTGCCACCTCATTAGTGCCCATCAGTGCCGCCTCATCAGTGCCTGTCAGTGAAGGAGAAAACTTATTTACAACATTTTATAACAGAAACAAAGAAAACCTTTTTTTAGCAAAAAAAAAGTAAAAAACTGCGGTGATCAAATATCACCAAAAGAAAGCTCTATTTGTGGGAATAAAATTATAAAATTTCATATGGGTACAGTGTTGCATGACCGCGCAATTGTAATTCAAAATACAACAGCGCTGAAAATTGTCCTGGGCAGGAAGGGGACGAGAGTGTCCTGTATTGAAGTGGTTAACTAGCTTGCCTGCAGTCCAGACCTTTCACCAATTAAAAACATTTGGTGCATTTTGAAACGAAAAAATGCAACAAAGAAGACCCAGGACTGTTGGGCAGTTAGAATCCCATATCAGACAAGAATGGGACAAAATTCCTCTTCCATAACTCCAGCAAATGGTATCCTCAGTTTCCAGACGTTTAGAGAGTGTTGTTGAAAGAAGATGGGGTGCAACAACAGGATAAACATGGCCCTGTCCCAACTTTTTTGAGAAGTGTTGCTGCCATCAAATTTCTAATTTATTTTTTTCTTAAATGGTATGTTTAAACGTTTGATATGATTTCTATTTTCTATTGTGAATAAAATATGGGTTTATGAGATTTGTAAATGATTGCATTCTGTTTTATGTAGCTTTTACACAGTGTCCCAACTTTTTCGGAATTAGGGTTGTACTTCTAAAAGAGCGGGGGAATACTTCTAAGGGAATCCCAAATAGCAGGGGTTGTTGTCCCCAGGAAAGAAAAATGACAGAGAAATACTTCAAAGGGAGCCCTGGGTAGCAGGGTTTGTCCCGAGAACAGAAAGTAAGGGAGATAAGATATAAGATAGGGGTGCTCAAACTTTTTTCCAAGAGGGCCAGATTTGATGAAGTGAACATGCGTAAGGGCCAACCATTTTGCCTGACATTCTTTAAACCATTAAAATAACAAACATTTCATACTTACCTCCACTGTGCAGTTCGTTTTGCACAGTGTGGCCCCGATCATCGTCTTCTGGGGTCCTCCGGCGGCACTCGCAGCTCCTCCTCGCACTAAATAACTATTTTATGCAAAGTTTATTGCAAACAGCATAATTTTCATTTCGTCACATGGATGACAAATCTAAACAGGTGTTAAATCACTCTGCCTTTCATATCTGAAAGCCAGATAAAAAAAATCCAGGAAGTTGAAATATATGTCAGGAACATTGTAAAGTACATTACATATTATTAGTAATAAAGGTTGTCTGTCAACTTTTAAGTTCAAAAAATATGAACAGGAACATAACACCAAGTATACATGTTGTGTCCAAATATATTTATAACTGATTTAGACCAACTGACATTAACTGAGATTTTACAATGTATTCATCTCAGCTGAAAAATAAAACTTGCCTGCACTCTTGTCTTTGTGGCTGTGTGTGGTGAAGAGTCTAAGGATGAGCTTGGGCGTGTTATTTGGATATATATATATATATCTTTTGTGGCCCCCAACGAATCCCCGAGCGCCGCTCAGGACTAAGGATGAGCTTGGGCGTGTTCAGAACTCCATGTGCCCGAGCCCGTCAGGAAGCTGACAGCACACGGCGCCAATCACAGGCACTAAGACATTTCCCAATGTCTGCAGCTGCCGACCGGCTGTCTTAGTGCCTGTGATTAGCGCTGCGCGCTGTCAGCTTCCGGGGGGCTCGGGCACGTGGAGTTGTGAACACGCCCGTGCTCATCCTTAGTTCTGAGTGGCGCTCCAGGATTCGTTGGGGGCCACAAAAGATATATATATATATACAAATTACCAGTGGGGCCATATTAAACTGGAACACAGGCCGCAATTGGCCCACAGGCCAGACTTTGGACATACCTGCTATAAGATAACCTTGATTTCAGGGGTTGTTTACCAAAAAGAAAGAGGGAGCCCTGGATGGCAAGGTTGTCCCCAGAACAGAACGTGAGGAAGAAATACTGTACTTTCAAGGGAGCCCAGGATACTATTCTTATTCTCTCGAAAAAAGAAAATGTGGTATAGATGGAAAGAGCAGCAGAGCAAACATAGCACAAAGTGTGTATTTCCATATTTCAGGGTCAGCATTCAGCAAGTGTTTTTTTATTTTCATCCTAAAACACATAGAGCAGTACAGAACAGCTGTAGTGTTATTGACAGAAAAGGAAATGTAAAGAGAGGAGAGTGGTGATAAAGGGTGTGGTTACCAATTATACTAGGGGAAATGGCTCTAAATTATTTGTGGCTTTCCTTAGAAACTGTATTTTCTGTGAAACCATAAAAGTTCAAAGCAGATGGATGAGCATTCCAGGGTGTGGTAAAGAATTCCAGTCATTCATAGAAGAAAGAGAATTTCATTGTAAATGGCTTTAGATTTTCCAGGAGCAGTACTATACTACCTATTCCCCTACATTTGGTTTTCTTAGCTCCTAATATAAACCAATAGAAACAAAAAAATATGTAAATCAAAATAATATAACTATGCCATACTAGAAGTAACCCTTGACCACAAAAAGCTCTTTCAGACCAAATATGCATCGTCTGTAATATATTCTACTATACAGAGTAACAATATAGAATTTCTCTAGTTCACAAAAAAGGTAATACAACAGTGATGGCTGCCTGTCACACAACACAGACCTGGTGCTTCATGCTTTATTACACAGAAGCTTCAGTGTAAGCTAGTAAACAGGCCGTCAACAGGTGCTAAATATTCTGGTCATGAGTAAGATACGTAATGCGGATCCATAGACAGTAATATGCATAACAGTGCAATGGAATGTCCTGGAGCAGGGGAAATTGTTATCCTGCTTGCAAGTTCCCCAGATATATATATAGACTAATACAAAGAATAAGCATACACAAAGTTGGTTTTTAATTACTGCTAAAGGTAAGTTATGTGTTAACATGTTAACCTAATTAATATATAGATTAGCTACCCATCCCAATTATAATATATCTGAGAAGAAAAAATGGGGTTAGACCCCTAGCTATGGTGGGATTTTAAAAGCAGTAACACAATTCTAGTTAAAAATATAAAGTTTTATTACAAAATTCCATTTGTTAAAAACAAACATTTAAAAAAAAAAAAGATATTGTATCAACCAGATGTTGACCTTTCCCCAAAAGTCTGGGTTGGTATTCAAAACAAATCATGCATGGTTTTGTTCTTTGTTATGTTCGGCAATACATCTATCAATTGGTTCCTCCACAGACTTGACGCGTTTCTTGGATAGAATCCACTTCATCAGATGTTCATTGGTGGAGTATTTATATATTGACTGAGCATACGGATACAGAGAGGGGGAAACAAAACCAACCACCTTAATGGGGAAGCACACACATGGGAGTCAATAACCCGAAGAAAGGCAGGAAGCCCGGAGAGACCACAAATTCTGCACTTAAAAAGATGTAAATATTCCTTACATTATGTCTATTAGATTGCTGTTGTAACTCATGTCGATGTTGAATTAATCTAACTTTCAGATATTAGAGGTCTATTTAGGGTTAATATCTATAAAGTGGTATCAGCGGCAGGTTGGCTCCCAGCCCAGTTGTAGTGTTTACTGATATTGCGTTAACCTGAAATAGAGAGTAAATCTGAAAGATCATCCAGAAAATATGGTTAATTCACATAAAAATTTGCCGCTGAATATTGAAGTGCATGTTTTTATTGCACAGATATCTTAGAGAAGAAGCATTTCCAGAAACATAATATGCTTGTTCAATCCCCCAGGAAACCCAGTGTATATTGAACTTGTCCCTGTCCCACTCTGAGCGATGGTTAGGGAAAAAAAAATATTTTTATTACTACGAGGGCTGGCTGTAGCTCCACACCAAGGTGAATCCCAAATTATAGGTGATCTTATGTGGGAGTTACAGCCAGCACAACACTCGCTACACTCTGCAGCCCTCTGTGTGATATTGCAGCCCTATCGGCACCACCTTTGCATGTACATAAAACACTAACTTGACAGATACCAGAATCTCACACCAGCCACCTGCTATTTCAAAGGACCATAAACTATCAAAGCTTGACTGAGCCCAGACCCTCCTGATATTTCGGAGGAGATATTATACGGTTGCCTTGTTTCCTTGTGACTGAAACCTGCTGCAGGTTAATGTGGTTAATTACAAAAAACATAAGCCCACAGCAACACATGTCACTTACTACACTAGCCTCTCTCAGACAAGTGTAGTATCTGGTTTGTTGTGTTGTGTGCTTATGTGAATGATGCTGCTCCTTCTGCAGCTACCGCCCCTGGAAGACGTTGAATGACGAAACCTGTAGGACAGGGCTTTGGATGTGACATCACCACGCACAACAGTTCGTAGATCGCGGGCAGAGCCAATCCCATTTTAAAAAGACTATACAAGTTTATTTGTGCCAGTGGCGACACAATACATTGTGAGTGATTTTATTGTATGTTTAAATAAATATGGTTTAAAATGGTTTTACGCTATGGGAACTGTTCACTCTTCTCCCCCAATACTTGTATGGATGGACTGATGGGTTTATGGGGATTGGAGGGATATAATTGCAGATCCTGCAGATTATTACTCCCAGAAGGAAATGCTTTACTGGCTGGTTAATAACATTACCAGCATATGCCTCTGGTGAGTTCATTTAATTCAGCTGATGGTCAGTAGAAGACATTTTATAAGAATATTGGTTCAAGATTTTAAAACAACTTTCAACACATATTTGGACAATTTAATTTATACACTTTTGTGTGTACTTTTTTGATTTCTTAGGAGTTTTTTACAAAGTAGATATTCAGTATGTTTAGCACAGTCAATTGAGAAAGTAATTTATTATTTTGTGGCTAGAACACACACACACACTGGGGTTGATTTACTAAAGGTTGATTTACTAAAGTGCAGTTGCACTCTGCAAGAACAGTTTCTCCAGAGTTTAGTGAATGTGCAAGCAAAAATGATTTTTTTTTAATTTTCCTTGCACTTGATTGGGTAATCTTTGTAAAGTGAAACTTTACCCCATTTACTAAGCTTTGGAGCAATTGCACTTGCAGAGTGTAACTGCATTTTTCAAAGTGCACAGTCTATTTGCCTTTAGTAATTCAACCCCATTGTGGTCAACTACCCTGATAAAAATCGATCCACTGCAGATTACTTTTCTGAGGAGCATCAATGGCTGCCACCAGTGTAAATGGGAGCTTAATGAGCTTCTTTTCGGTTCCAAAATTCACTGCTTGGCAATGCCACATCATCAAAATGGTGTTACTTCTACAGTTAGGTCCATATATATTTGGACACAGGAACAATGAGTTTTTCTCAGATATTTACCAAAACATATGCAAGCTATAGTTATATAATGGATATTGGCTGACACTCTCAGGTTTAATTTGAGAGTATGTACATCCAAATCGGAGGAAGGGTTTAGGAATTACAGCTCTTAAGACTAGCCACCCCCCTTTTTTAAGGGACCAAAAGTAATTGGACAATTGAATCAAAAACTGTTTCATGGCTAGGTGTTGGCTACTCCTTCATCATTTATTCATCAATTAGGCAGGTAAAAGGTCTAGAGTTGATTCTAAGTGTGGTATTTGCATTTGGAATCTATTGCTGTGAACCTACATCATGCGTTCTAAGAAACTGTCCATGCAAGTGAAACAGGCCACTGTAAGGCTTCAAAAACGAAACAAATCCATCAGAGAGATGACCGCAACATTAGGAGTGGCCAAATCAACAGTTTGGTACAATCTAAGGAAAGAACGCACTGGTGAGCCAAGCAACATAAAAAGGCCTGGACGTCCACGGAAGACAACAGTGGTGGATGATCGCAGGATCCTCTCTATGGTAAAGAAAAAACAATTTACAAAATCTAGACAAGTGAAGGACACTCTCCAGGAGGTGGGCATATCATTGTCAAAGTTTACAATCAAGAGAAGACTTCATGAGAGCAAATACAGAGGGTTCACCACAAGGTGCAAACCATTCATAAGCCTGAAGTATAGAAAATCCAGAATAGACTTTGCCAAAAGACCATCTGAAACAGCCAAACCAGTTCTAGAAAAGCATTCTTTAGACGGATGAAACTAAAATTAATCTGTACCAGAATGTTTGGAAGAAGGCTTGGAAAAGCTCGTAATCCAAAGCATACAACGTCAGCTGCAAAAAATGGTGGAGGCAGTTGTGATGGCATGGGCATGCATGGCTTCCAGTGGCACTGGGTCATTGGTGTTTACTGATGATGTGACAGAAGACAAAAGCAGCCAGATGAATTCTGCAGTGTTAGAGATGTACTGTCAGCCCAGATTCAGACAAATACAGCAAAGTTGATTGGATGGCGCTTCACAGTACACACACCGCAAAAGCAACCCAGGAGCTTTTGAAGGCAAAGAAGTGGAATATTCTGCAATGGATGACTCAATCACCTGTTCTCAACCCAATTGAGCATGCATTTCACTTGCTGAAGGCAAATATAAAAGGCAGAAAGATCAACAAACAAAGAACAACTAAAGACAGCTAGACATGTGCATTTCGTTTAGTTCCGAATCGAAATTTGGACAAATTTTTCATTATTCGGACGTTCGAATGCATCCGAATTACCGAATTACAATACTAACGAATTTAACCGAATCCGAAATAATGTTTCAAATCGAAAAACCACGGACGAAATTTGAATCAAATTCGAAAACATATTCTATTTGAATCGAATTTGAAAACAATTCGAATCAAAATAGAAAAAATCAAAATCGATTTCTAAAAAAAGAATACAATAAAATAGAATATAAAATAATAACACAATAGAATGAAAATAAAAGAATAGTAAAGAACAGAATTTAATAGAATGTAATAAAATACAATAAAAGAATATGACCTTCTTCTGAAATTATAATTTCGAATAGTATAAATTCGAATTCGAGAATAGATTGGAAAATAACTCAAAACAATGGAAACTAAAATAATATATATTATATTTTATTATAGTCTATTCTTAGTCTATTATTTTATATTCTAATATTTTCTATTCGAATTTGATCCAAATTTTTATACTAAATTTGAATTTCATAAGATGGATTTATATATATATTATATTACCATTATTCTAAGATTTTTCTATTTGAATTTGAGTTCATTCAATATGAATTTCGAATTTCAGAAGATGGTTTTATATATATATATATATATATATATATATATATATATATATAACCATTTTCCAAAATTCTGATTTCATATAGAATTAAATCGAATTTGAATAGAAAATATTCAAAACTAATAGAAAAAAATATCATAAAAAAACAATAGAACAAATCAGAAAAATATATATATATACACACACACACACACATACATACATACATACATACATACATATATATATATATATTCCGACATTCGAATTTCGTATAGAATGAATTTGAATTCCAATTAGAAAAGATTAGAATATAAATAGAAAATAGACTAGAAAAACAATAGAACAGAATAGAATAAAATATAATATATATATATATATATTATATTTTATTCTATTCTGTTCTATTGTTTTTCTATTCGATTCTTTCCATTATTTTCTATTCTATTCTAATCTTTTTGATTCGAATTTGAATTCATTCTATACGAAATTCGAATTTCAGAAGATGGTTATATATATAGCCATCTTCCGAAATTCGAATTTCCTATAGAACGAATTAGAATAGAAAAGATTTGAATAGAAAAGAATAGACTAGAAAAACAATTGAACAGAATAGTATAAAATATTATTTTATTCTATTCCAATCACTGAGTCCAAGCCCTATTCTTCAAGGGGAAACCCTAACCCTAACCCTAACCCAAACCCCAACCCTGACCCTAACCCCAATCACAACCCTAACCCCTAACCATAACCCTAACCCCTACCCTAACCCTCTAAAAAATATAATATATATGTATATCTATAGATAGATATATATATATATATATAAATAACCATCTTCTGAAATTCGATTTTCGTATAGAATGATTTTGAATAGAAAAGATTAGAATAAAATAGAATAGAATAGAAAAGAATAGACTATAAAAACAATAGAACAGAATAGAATAAAATATAAGATATTATATTTAATTTTATTATGTTATATTTTTTTTCTATTCAAATCTTTTCTATTCTAACCTAAATCGTTCTATACTAAATTCGAATTTCGGAAGATGGACGGTTTTATATATATATATATATATATATATATATATATATATATATATATTTTTTTTTTTCTATTCTGTTCTATTGTATTCTCTTATTCTGTTCTTTTCTATTCTAATCTTTTCTATTCAAATTTGAATTCATTCTATTCTAAATTCGAATTTCGGAAGATGGTTATATACATATAAATAACCATTTTCCAAAACTCAAATTTCATATAGAATTAAATCGAATTTGAATAGAAAATATTCGAAAATATTAGAAAACAATATCATTAAAAAAACTATAGAACAAAATCAGAAAAAAAATAAATATATATATATATATATATATATATATATATATAAAACCATGTTCCGACATTCGAATTTCATATAGAATGAACTTGAATTCCAATTAGAAAAGATTAGAATAGAAATAGAAAATAGACTAGAAAAACAATAGAACAGAATAGAATAAAATATAATATATATATATATATATATATATATATATATATATCGTATTTTATTCTATTCTGTTCTATTGTTTTTCTATTCGATTCTTTCCAATATTTTCGATTCTATTCAAATCTTTTCGATTCAAATTTTAATTCATTCTATACGAAATTCGAAAGATTGTTTTATAAATTTTATATATGTATCTCTATCTCTATATCTATATCTATATATATCTATATCTATATCTATATATAACCATTTTCCGAAATTCAAATTTCATATAGAATTAAATCGAATTTGAATAGAAAATATTCAAAACTAATAGAAAACAATAGCATAAAAAAAACAATAGAACAAATCAGAAAAAAAAATATATATACACACACACACACACACACACACACACACACACACACACATATATATATATATATATATATATATATATATATATATATATATATATATATATGTGTATCTTTTCGATTTGAATTTGAATTCATTCTATACAAAATTCGAATTTCGGAAGATGGTTTTATAAATATATAAATACCGTGTGATGTCATCACCCCCCCTCTCCTCCATCTATAGAGAGACAATCATCTCCATACACCATCCAATCAGAGCTCAGCATCTCCATCCATCCCCCACACTCACTAATACCCCACACATTATTTTAGCACATCTCCTGTAGTCTTTTAATAGCTATTTCTTTTTTTTCTTTTTTTTTTGCAGATTACGATCCATTTACTTTATTTCCAGCAGATCTCCTGCAGACTATTAGCATCTATTTAATTTATGAATGGAGGAACGGTTTGAGGAAGAGACAACAAGAGAGACATCATCACCGCTTATATCTCTATACACAGGGAAATGGTTGCTAATAGTTTGCAGGAGACCTGCAAAAAAAATATGAAATAGATGCTTATAGTCTGAAGTTCTGATGAGAAAATGAAATAGATACTAATAGTCTGCAGGAGATCTGCAAAAAAATTATATAAATGCTAATAGTCTGCAGGAGATCTGATGGAAATAAATAGTAATCTGCAAAAAAAATGAAATAGATGCTAATAGTCTGAAGGAGATCTGCTGAAATAAAGGAAATGGCTGCTCTAATGCAAAAAAAGAAAAGAAAAATGAAATAGATGCTAATAGTCTGCAGGAGATCTGCAAAAAAAGTGAAATGGCTGTTAATAGTCTACAGGAGATCTGCTAAAAAGAAATAAATGCTACCAGTCTGCAGGAGATCTGGTGAGAAAACGAAATAGATACTAATAGTCTGCAGGAGATCTGCAAAAAAATGAAATAAATGCTAATAGTCTGCAAGAGATATTATGGAAACAAATAGTAATCTGCAATTTTTTTTAAATGAAATAGATAGTATCTATATTCTATTCTGTTCTATTGTTTTTCTAGTCTATTTTCTATTTCTATTCTAATCTTTTCTATTCAAATTTGAATTCATTCTATTTGAAATTCGAATGTCGGGGGAAAAAAAATAAAATAATTTTTATATATATATATATATATATATATATATATATATATATATATAAAACCATCTTCCGAAATTCGAATTTAGTATATAATGATTTCAATTTTAATAGAAAAGATTTGAATAGAATATAAAAGAATATAATAGAATAGAATAAAATATAATATATTCTATTCTGTTCTATTGTTTTTCTAGTCTATTCTCTGTTTTTCTATTTTATTATAATCTTTTCTACTCGGTTGAAATAATTTGAAATAATTTCGAATCCGGTTGAAATATTCTCGAATTTGGTTGAAATATTAACGAATGCGGATGAAATATTATCGAATCCGGTAGAAATATTTTCGAATTTGGTTTGAATATTTTCGAATGCGACCGATTTTTCGAATTCGGTCAAAAACGAAACGAATTACGAAAACGAATTTAACAAATTTAACGAATCCAACTAAACAAAATTAATTAATTAACGAATTAAAACAAAACACATTTTTTCCTTTTGCACATGTCTAAAGACAGCTGCAGTTAGAGCCTGGCAAAGCATCAGAAAGGAGGAAACCCGGTCTTTGGTAATGTCTATGGGTTCTGGACTTTAGGCAGTCATTGCCAGTAAAGGATTCTCAACAAAATATAAAAAAATAACATTTTATTTATGATTATATTGATTTGTCCAATTACATTTGAGCCCCTTAAAATGGGGGGGTGGGGGGTTGTTTATGTTCAACCCCTTCAATTAAAGCTGAAAGTCTGCACTTCAAATTCATTTGGATTGTTGCGTTTTCATTTTATTCTGTTGGCATACAGAGCGAAAAGTATGAAAATTGTGCCTGTGTCCAAATATATATATGGACCTAACTAGTGTGTTCTGGCTGGCATATTTTTTTTAAATCATTTCTATGAACTTGGTTGTTTGTAGTGTATGAGGTGTATTTCTTTCTTGAAGTTAAGTGTGCCCTTAGACTCCAGGCAAACCTGTGCGCTGAGCTAAAATGCAGTAAATGATGAAAAAGCATGATTATCGGTGTGTTGTAGTACTATTCAAATAGTGCCCCAATGCACCTTAACACTTCATATCAGCACACCACAAGACAGACACATATGTGAAACATCTGTGTGTTATGGTGTACTGAAAAAAATTGTGCAAGTGCGTTTTTTTGTGCTCTGCTGGCAATGAAGCTTTTATTTAACTTGTTAGAAGCTAGTTCATTTGATGTAATTTTATCCTGTCCAGATGTGTTATGGGCTTGCAAGGTGGTCTCAAAGTCATATTCCAGGTTCTATAATGTGTTTTCATTTTAGATTCTAGGGTTGCTTCCTTAAAATAGCCTTTTCCTTTGTTAGTAAATAGGGAAGTTTGCTGCTAATAGGCAGATAGCAAATTTAGGAAATAAAACAGACAATAGGTTAGCCTATGCAGACTTCAGATTCAGCAGCAAGGCAGGTGCTTTCAGGGAAAGGTGGCTTGCATTTGGGATGCTCCTGAGATTCTTTAGTTCGCTTTCACAATTTTTTGTGTGGGAGGAATAAAGCCGTTCAGAAAGAGCAGAATGGCATACACTGCATTTACTGAAACAGGAAGCAAAACCTGACAAATGTAGCAATAAACACTTGGGGTTGACACTGCTCTAAGTCTAAAACAGAATGCAGACAGTGAATTCCAAATTCCTTTCAAATGGTTTCACAAAGGCATGCCAGAAGCAAAAAGCAAACACTTTTGTACACAATGCTTGAATGTATCCCAGAAAATCGAGATTTTCTTTTTCTTTGGTAACCTATACTGAAATGTTTTTATTAAAGTGTACAAGAAACAAGTAAAATCAAGAAATGGAAAACGGAAAGCACTGCAATTTTAAGTAGCATATTGCTGTCTAATTTTACTTTTACTGCTCTGCCAAATAGAATGATCCTGGCAGTAAATTGCCAGAGAGTGTGCTTCCTGTATAAAGATGACAACGCTGTTGTACTAATTCTCTACAGTGTTGTCATTGTTTACACTCACCACTGCCCTACAAAGCTCCTTATTGCCAACAGCAAAGATTTGTGAGCTGGGAATAAAAGGCTGGTCATTCCTATATGAGTATGTCATAGGCAGCCCTGCCTCTCCTCTCTTTCAATTCCCAGAGAACTACCTATTCGCACACAATGCTGGAGTACACAGCCCTAGTTACCAGAGAAGGCATATGTAAAAAAATGCAGTCCAGTGCACGACAACGATGGCACAGTATGTCTTCCAAGAAGAAGATATAAAGGTAATTTTGCACATGGTAAAATTAAAACAAATGTGCTATGGTAGTATGGGGCCTGCACTGCAATATAGATTATTTTTAAAAATAGGCTTGACATCTGCTTTAAAATACACCTGTGCTGACTTTAAAGAGGAAGTAAACCCTGATGGGTTTTACTTCCTCTTTATTTCCCTGCAAATGTAAAGCATAATGGGCTAATGTATGTATCGCATAGTAGCCCATTATGTGTCACTTACCTGAAAACGAAGCCTGCGATGTCACCGCTGTCCCCGCTGGCTGGAAGCGTCCATCTTCACCCCTCTTCCTTCCGGGGTCGTAGAATCCTTCTCTGTGACTGGCCAGAGTCGCGTGACATCATTCCCGCGCATGCGCGAGGGAGCCGCCAGTCATGGCATGATCCCTTTAGAAACGGCACGATCGTGCCCTTTCTAAAGTGCGCATGCGCCGATGACGTCGGGCACGCGCGTATATTCTAAATATCTTCTAAACCGTACAGGTTTAGGAGATATTTACAGCACCTACAGGTAAGCCTTAATATAGGCCTACCTGTAGGTAAAAGTGGTTGTACATTGTTTACAACCACTTTAAGAACATTTAAGTATTAGTATACTCCTAACAGGGAGCACAAGAAATTTAAAGCGAGCCACTCCTGACCTCTCTAGTTGCTTGTGCTGTGAACTAATTACCCCTCAAAGATCCTTAAGGCTTCATTCACACTTGTACGACTCAAGTTGCACCTTTGGAATGCAACTTTGATGTAGCTTTGGATGGGTGCACCTTGGACAATGCAACCAGTGACAATGGACAACTGTTGCATTGTATAACAATCAGGTACGACTTTGATGCAATATTTGAGGGTTAAGATTGAAGTCTATGGCCCTCAAGTTGCTTGAATGTCAGACCAAAATAGTGCATGAACTACGAAGTCGCTGCAACCTTAAGTTGCACATATATGAATGGTTATCATTGGAAAACATGGGGAATGACTTGTCAGTACATTTCAGATACTCACCAAGCCAGCAGATGTGTTGTCCAGCTGATCTCTTCTGGTAGCGCTCGGTCCTGTGCCGCCATGTTTTGCTGTGACATCGTTGATAGGCTGCTGGCTGTTCCAGGTTCAGGCACCGCTCCTCCTGATGATGCGCTGATAAGCCTGCCCCTTCCTCCTTTCCTGAATGAAAGGCTATGCCTTCTGGGATATGTGATGTGCATATCCCAGAAGGCAAAGGGGGCACAGTGCATGTCAGTCGTCTAGGCGAGTGAAGTGCAAGTGGAGGAAGGGGCCAGACAAATTCTTAAAAAGAAAAAAAAAAAAAAAACTCTATTTATTTAGAGGACCAGAGGAGGGTGAAATAGAGGGATATCATTTTCGAGGGTGAAGATCTGCTTTAAAAATACAAAGTTTTCGTTGGATTTCAGATGGTTTGTAACAGCTTAAAATCACTTTTTCTTCCAAGATTGTATTTCAAAATAAAGAGTTAGGATATCTTTTTTTATGAACTTTGAAGGTTACAGTGGTTGTAAAGTCACTATCTGTACTTACTAGAATCCCCTCTGTTATATCCTGTTATATCGCTCAGTACCTTTGTTTTATAAAAATGATGTGGCGCAATACCTTATCATGCAGTACCGCTGTGCTGTCAGCTGACGTCCAGGGCTCTCCTGCCCCACTCCGAGGACTACAGAGGGAGGGGCTGAGGTTTCCTCTGACATCAGCCGGGAGGAGAGAAGGAGAGCCTCGGGCGGTCACGTGACCACTCAGCGGCGGTCGTCAATAAGGTATTGTGTGCTGCTTCATTTTTATGAAACAAAGGCACTGAGCGATAAAACAGGATATAATAGAGGGGATTCTACTAAGGATACAGTTATTTTACATAGTATAGCAGCAGGGGAGTGGCGGGGAGGAGACGGCTCACTCACAGGCAGGGAAGGAGGGGGGAGAGAGAGAGGACAGAGAGACAGCAGATGACGGAGGCACGTAAACTGACCATGGTGTCAGGGTTCAGCAGCCATGATAAACCATGGTCAGTTTATAGAGGGGAGGATAGAACCAGGCAGGATCAGCCAGGTTTTTTAGGTGATAGAAAGGGCCAAATACAGCACTAGCGCTGTGCTGTATAACATGGTTTACAGAAACAGGATCATATATATATATATATATATATATATATATATATATATATATATATATATATACACATACATACATACATATGTAGCACACCAATCCTTTTGCCCCCGCTTACCATCACCTGCGGGGGGTAGGACACACCATGCCACAAGCCCGTGTCCTCCTTATCAGAGGTCAGGCGGTGTTTACAGATTTGGGTCCTGCAGCGAGTTACCTCCTTCTCATCCCTAGAATGTAGGGAAAAGTCTATATTCTTTCCCAAGAAGGCCAATGTCCACACGACTAACTCCAAAAAAAGAGTTTATTTTCCTTTGCTTCCGTTAACGGGAAATTGAAGAGAGAAAGAAGCTAGCAAAGACAGGAGGTAGATTCAGGCACACAACACCCGTCTCACTCGTCGCCACTCGATCCCGAGTGGGTTTAGCTCACCCGGATAGATCCCTCTCACAGTACTAGCAGCCGGAGTGAAGCTCGAACAACACTATCACTTTGTCCCCTCCAGGGACGGGTTCATGTGGTCCTCCATAGCAGCAGAATCCTGTTATTCCTGAATCCAGAACTTTCCCTAACCCTTTGTAGAATTTAGAGAACAGACGATGCCAATGGGCACTCTACAGGGTTAGCTTTGTTGAGCAAGGAATCCTTCCCTCTGGCAGGTCACCAGGCCTTTCCCGAGACAGCAACCTACTATCACTCGTCTCCTCTGTGGGACCGATCCTCCCCTGGCTTCCTCTCAGTCAGAGCGGGTACCCTCACCTGGGCACCCTGGGACTCCCATGTGCTGATTGTAGACCCAGTCAAAGGTACTGGGCCTACCTGGAACGTTGCAGCCTCGGGCTAAAGGTGCCCGAGACCCCTCGGCCAGTCCATGCACCCCCATGGGGTACACTCCCCCCGGGTCCTCCTCTCCCCGGGCACTCCTCCCTAAAACATGGCATCTGCCCCTTATATACCCTCTCTCGGCATGCACAGTAGGCGAGGCCCCACTCACCACACGGCAGCCGAGAGAGGACATCCAATCATGCCACTGTGTCACCTGAGGTTAGACCCTAGACCTGGGCAGCAGTACCACCCACAGGCCAAAGGGGAACCGTACACCAGACAAAACCACAGCAGAGCAGAGTCCAGTATCAATTAGAAGGCCTGAGCCCAGGCCGTCCCTTAAATTTGGGCATAGCGACCCCCTAAATTTAGGGGTCCGCTACATATATATATATATATTTTTATTATGGTTACAACCACTTTTATTTCTCCACAATGTCAAGGCTTGCCTTCAGCAGGAACTGGCCAACTTTCAGTACATTCGTGCTGCTGTTTGTTCAATAGCCAGTCTCACAATGTCACACTTTCCACCTCGCCCAATCAGAGAATCATTGTCTGACAGAAGCCTAGCACTCAGTAATCTGATAAGAAAGGATAAAGATGGAGTTACTACCCAGCTGACTCGTTCCAGTTCTGTTTGAGCTTGTTTCAGCACAACTAAAATAGCTGAATATGTGAAATGGAGACAAGAGCTCTCCCTGCTGGTCGCATAGCAGACTATATTAGATTAATAAGCAATTTTTATATTTAACTCAATAAAAATGTAAAGAAAATATTCTTGAAATATTTTTTTTTGTTCCACTGTAATAAATTATGAAAGAAAATATGTAAACCTCTTTACATTCACTTTAAAAGCAGTGTCTTTGGTAAGTCTACTTGTCTGCTCTGTGTGTTCATCTTGTTACCCTTGGTACATTCCAGACTTCACATACATTCCCATCCTGGCATTTTGCTGCAGTTATCTCCCATTCTGGCAAATTACCTTTGGTCTGACTTTTATACTGATCCAATACCATGTCTTTCACTCCTCCTTGACTAATGTAACCTGTTAATGGCTATCAGAGAGGTCATTTTGGGATTCCTGTTCTGTATCATTGATTGCACAAGATCCAGCAAAATGGCAGGGGCTTTTAACCTATGCTTGGAACCGAAGATGGACAGTACGTCACATGCACAGGGGACTGGAATGGCCCAAAGGAATAAATTGAAAAAGAAAATGCACCAACATCAACTAGTGGATGTGTGGAGAACACAACATATTAAACAACGGGACTACACATTCCACTCCCCTGTACATGGGGCGTACTCAAGTATAGATTTTTTTTTGGTAGAGCATCGGTTACTGGAAATAGTGGAAGGTACAAACATCGGAATAACGACATTCTCAGATCACACGCCAGTAACACTCCAACTGAATATAGGAGAGGTACAAAATAGAAACAATAGCTGGAGGCTAAATGAAGAACTCTTACAGGACAAAAGAAACAGTACAGAGAATAAAGGAGGAACTAGAGCAGTTTTTCAGGGAGAATGGCACAGAAGATATGTCAGAGGCCATAGTCTGGGAAACCCACAAGGCTTACATTAGGGGTATATTGATTAGGGACGGGAGGGAGCGAAAAAAAAGAAAAGAACTAAGGAGAAAAAAAAATAGCAATAACAAAAGAAATTTATGAATTAGAACAGCAACATAAAAAAACTAGAGAGAAAGAACTTCTACTGAAACTTAGCATTAAAAGATAGGAGCTGAGAGAAGTAATAGAACAAGAAACCCGAACGGTCTATAATCAAATAAAGAAAGAGAGGTATCAATGGGGTAATAAGCCGGGGAAATATTTGGCGAAATTACTAAGAAAGAAAAAAAAAACACAGATAATTACATAGAGAAAATACAATCAAGTACTGGGGAATTAAGGTATAAAACAATAGAAATAGCTAAAACTTTCCAAGAATTCTATAGGAGGCTTTATTCAATTAATACAAATGATACTAAAAAAGAGGTTAAACTAAAAGGGGAGAAAACAAAAGCTTTCTTGAAGGAGATAGACCTAGATAAAATCCCAGAAGACAAAATCAGTTACCTAGAGGCCCCCATAACAAAGGAGGAAATAGTAAAAATGACTGCCAAATGGGAAAAGCCCCGGACCTGATGGCCTGACGACACTCTATTATAAAAAATTCTTAGAAATTTTAACCCCGAAAACTGTGCTCCTATATGAACGGGGTGGGCATGAAATGGGAGATGCGGAAGGAGGCACTAGAGGCCACAATAACTATAATCCTAAAAGAAGGTAGAGATAACACACTATGTTCCAGTTATAGACCGATTTCACTCTTGAATATCGATACTAAGCTATTTGCAAGGGTACTCCCTGGGAGGATGAAAACAATAATGAAAGACGTGGTCCATGCAGACCAAGTTGGATTCATCCCAGGAAGAGAGGGGAGGGGCATTGGAGTTAGAACTCGTTTGGCTTTACAGAAAATCAAAGAAAGTGGGCCCCCAGGTCTACTCTTGTCAATTGACGCTGAAAAAGCATTTGACAGGGTAGACTGGGGCTTCATGCAGAGTACACTAGAGGCAATAGGCATAGGACCTAGAATGACCAACTGGATAAAATCACTAAATAATAGACCAACGGATAGAGTAAAAGTAAATGGGACTGCCTCAGCACCATTTGAGATGAAGAATGGTACTAGACAGGGGTGTCCCCTGTCACCGCTAGTATTTGTCCTTGTGCTGGAACCCCTGTTAAGGGGGATAAGGTGGAATGTGGATATCAGGGGGATAAAAGTAGGGGAGGAAGATCATAAACTAGCGGCTTACGCGGATGACATTTTATTTTTTATAACTAACCCTAGAATAACCCTACCTAATTTAATGAAATCTCTTAAAGAGTTTGGAAAAATATCTAATTTTAAAATAAACCCGGCCAAATCCGAAATACTGAGCATTAATATATCTAAAGCAGACAGGAACAATTACCAAGAAGATTTTCCATTTAGCTGGGGAAGAAAAGAACTGAAGTACCTAGGAGTGAAGATAAATTGTATATGTATCAGGAACTAAAAAATAAAAGGGAACTGATGGTGATTGATGAGTGGCGGTACGCCCAGCTAAAACATTTCTTCGAAAAAATTACCTCAGCCTATTAGATCGGCAGAAAACCTACGGCCCCTTGAGAAATTATGTGAGGAAAAGGGAAGGAAGGGGGCAATCTCTAGGATTTATAAGATATTAAATGATACAAAAAAGCTGGGCATACAACCATACATCAAGAAATGGCAGGAGGAATTGGGGACACAGGTTAATGATTTTGAGATCAGGCAATTAACGAAGAGGGTGCACTCCACATCGGTAAATTGTAATATGATAGAATTAAATTATAAATGTCTCGTTCTATGGCATTTAACCCCCGACAAGGTACATAAATGTTCAAAGAAAACATCACAATTATGCTGAAGGTGGTGCAATGAAATTGGGACTATGGCCCACATCTGGTGGACATGTCCCAAAATTAAAAAATATTGGGGGGAGATTAGGCAAATAATTAGAAAAATAACCAAATATTGAAGTCCCTGACGACCCGTCGGGGTGTTTACTACACGGGATTCGAATGCCAACCAAACAATATTTGAGAACATTGCTTCCACAGTTCTTAAATGCTGCGAAGAGTCCAATACCTACACACTGGCAAGAATCGGAATGGCCTACATTGAAGGGTTGGTGCAATAAAATAGATGAAATTTACAACTTAGAATACCTAAGGTTTAGTGAGGGGGAGGTAATGGAGGAGTTTGAAGAGAAATGGAAGGAATGGACAGAATACAAGCATACAATAAGATACGTGGAAGTAATGGGAGCATAATATGATATAATATAATACATTAAAATTAGAATAATAAATAAACCCAAACTAAAAAAGGAGAAGATGGGAAAAGTATATAATAAAGAGAGAGAAAGGAAGAAGGAGATATATTAGATGGGAGAGGTAGAGGAATAGGGAGGGGGAGGGGGGAGGGCACAAATTTTCATTGTGTGTAATGTATTAGCACGTGATGAGGTTGTGTTTTATATGAAAAACGAATAAAGAGATTTAAAAAAAAAAAAAAGATCCAGCAAAATCTTCAGTTGTTTTGTACCCCTTCGGCTAGCACCCCAACAAGAGCCTATCACCAGTGGTGGCCACTTATAAGGGGCGCCGCCCCCTTAATCCATGCGCCCGGCCCTTAATCTCCATGCAGGGCACAGGACGGTGTTTTTTTTCCTGAAACACATTATTAGAGCCT
Organism: Rana muscosa; assembly: GCA_029206835.1. NCBI lineage: Eukaryota > Metazoa > Chordata > Amphibia > Anura > Ranidae > Rana > Rana muscosa. Next base: position 401,842,425 of record CM055116.1, on the reverse strand, counting down.
GAGGCTCAAATTGGCTTCAAAAAGGGTGGTCTCTGGCGCAGAGCACTGCCCCTGGGCCCACCCACGTGTGTGAAATTAGCGAATTGATATTCTCTAATGTCTTTCTGCTTCTTCTCCCAGCCAATCAGGAAGCAGGTCATGAGACTCGATTGGCCGGGAGTCCTGAGACCCGATCGGCCGGGACTCAGGAGGAGATGCATAGGAGAAGCTGCCAAAGCGCGACCTGGATGGGGTAAGTGCGGGGGTGGCGGACAACCTGGCAGGTGACGGGCGAGCGAAGTGGCAATCGATCGTGTAAAAAGAGAGGGAGTGAGGGGGCCAGGTTTGCCTCCCCCCAAAAAAATTGTATCTTCCATGACCTCTGACGTGTTGAGATATCCTTATATCACTTGATCAGAAATCATGCTGACTAGTTCCCAAATGTTAGTGTAAGATCAGCTCTGTCAGTGACAGCATGGTCTCAGAACTAGGAGTGTGCACACTTGCATCATCCTAGTTCTTAAAGAAATAAAGATTAACATTTCTCTCTGTGTAGGCACTCTGCCTAAAAAAAAAACTGATCATTTACAGCTTTTGTTCAGGAAAGAGTTAAACATATACTGTATGTATTTTATGTAGTGTGATTAGCCCTTAGAACCTTAAAATTGTATAACAGACACACTGTTAGCACTCCAGTGCTAAAAGCTATAGGTGAAGTACTTTACTGGAAACCTCCTCTTATTCACCAATCCCATTCCTATGATGTTAGGAAATCATTTGCTGCTTTAAAGCTCTCTTCGGGATGGGGGAATCTTTAATACACAAAAATAAGTCAACTGACGCATTTTGAAGGATAAGCTCTCTTCTTTATTAAGAGGGCTTGACCCTCAAAATGCATCACCTGACTTGTACCAACTATAGTTTACTATAACTAAAACTAAATTATAGTTTACTTCAGTGGTCTTTGGGATATAATGATTACATGTACTTTTGTGATTATTTTTATGGATTTTATCGATAAGGTGGAGTCAAAGGTGTTGCACAAGGTCAGTGTGCTCAGTGTCTTCCTAATTCTTCTATACATGTATTCAGCTTTCCAAACCTCCCTAGACAAAAAAGGGATACAGATGGACAATCTGTGTTAGTACCAGTATTCTCTTTAATTTATGTATAAAATGCTATATAGAAATAAATAATACTTGTCCTAAATTCAACAAAGTTTGAAATTCTGTATTATTAACAGAAGTTTCACACGTAAGCTTCAACCCATATAATGAGAACAGGGACAAGTAACTAGTTACAAAATAATTTTCCCACTAGTAAAAAGCTAATTATATTTCAAAATATAGCATATAAGTGTTGGAGACATCGATCAGAAGTAGGTAAAATGACAAACATATGGTGAGGTTGTCTAATATTACACCCATTTTCGAAAAATGTGAATTAATAACAAAGATTACATGCAAAGCCCTTGAGAACAAATCCAAACACTATTATTATTTGTCATACCTGGCTCCACTAAATCCTTTTGAAAAGAGAATAAGATAACTTTACTACAAGGCATGTCTGCTTATAATGTTGTGGTCATTGGCATAGCATAGATAATTCGATTTTTGTCTGAAACCATAAAAATTGCAGACAGCAGATTACAGGGGTCTATGTATCTTCGAAATGTAATTACATTCTCTTCTGGCTCATTTGCATTTTCTCTATATTAACTATTGTCTGGCCATATGTCACTATCTGACATGAGCTAGCTCATACCTTTTAGTGGACCCAGCATTCACATCGTTAAGGCCTGCAAAGAATCACTTGTCTCTCTCTTTGAATTAATTTAACTATGAGGACTTTTTTACTGCCTTTAACCAAACTTTGATGGATCCGTCAGATGTGTTGTGCTGAGACGTGATAATATCCTAAGACAGCACACATAGGCACCATAGTAGCTTCTGGGTTTGTTCATGAATCTCTATTAATGGTGCTCAGAGTGGCAGATGTGGTGATGCTAACGATGGTGTGTTGGCCCTGTGGCTCTTTCTCAGAATCAATGGAGGCTTAATCAGATTTCTCCTTTTATTTCCCTAATGTCCAATTCATTTGGTTCTTTGTTAAAAAGGCTGAGATCTGCAATCTGCTCTTCCGTGAAAACCTTGGCAAACTTTGCCCAGGGTTGGTCCCGTTGTAATTAAACCTTCGCTTCTGGTTGCAGACCTCTGCTGTACTAGGCGTCAATTAGCAAGCATGACACACACTGCTGGCAAGGAAAATCCCGTGGGTGGTATTAACCTGTTAATAAGGAAGTCTCCTCTGAATATAAGCAGTTATTTTTTTATCTGCAGTTTCTATCGGGCTGGTTTACTGATGAAATTCTACAATAATGAATTTAAAATGCTTGCTAAGAGGGGTACTGCTTAAGGAGTAAGGGACAGAGGTTTTACTATTACCTGTGGCTCTCTGCCCTTAGCTTTAACTAAAATACTGATTTTCAAGAATATGTATTGCACATATGTACGAATAATAAAAACACCTATAATAATAATAATATTATACGTTTTATACATATAATGTTCTTTAACCGCTTGCCGACTGCCTCCTGTAGATATCCGTCGTCAGAATGGCGCAGCTGCGCAAAGCAACGTACCTGTACATTGCTTTCAATTTGTCGCCGTGCAGGCGCGTGCGTGTGTGCCCCTGCCGTGTGCTTCATGACCGTGCCCGCGGGACCCGCGGACTTGATGTCCGCCGGTGTCCCGCGATCGGGTCACGGAGAGGCAGAGCGGGGAGATGCCTTTGTAAACAAGGCATTTCCCTGTTCTGCCTAGTGACAGGACAGTGACCTACTGCTTCCTGTCATCGGGAGCATTGATCACTGTCGTGTCACTGGTAGCCCATCCCCCCCACAGTTAGAATCACTCCCTAGGACACACTTAACCCCTTCATCGCCCCTAGTGTTTAACCCCTTCCCTGCCAGTGTCATTTACATAGTAATCAATGCATTTTTATAGCACTGATCGCCGTATAAATGACAATAGTCGCAAAATAGTGTCAAAAGTGTCCGATGTGTCCGCCATAATGTCGCAGTCATGATAAAAATCGCTGATCGCCGCCATTACTAATAAAAAAAATAATAATAAAAATGCCATAAAACTATCCCCTATTTTGTAGACGCTATAACTTTTGCGCAAACCAATCAATATACGCTTATTGCGATTTTTTTTTACCAAAAATATGTAGAAAAATGATTATCAGCCTAAACTGAGAAAAAAAATGTACATATTTTTGGGAGATATTTATTATAGCAAAAAGTAAAAACTATTGCTTTTTTTTTCAAAATTGTTGCTCTTTTTTTGTTTAAAGCGCAAAAAATAAAAACCGCAGAGGTGACCAAATACCACCAAAAGAAAGATCTATTTGTGGGAAAAAAAGGACGTCAATTTTGTTTGGATACCACGTCGCACGACCGCACAGTTGTCAGTTAAAACGACGCAGGGCCGAATTGCAAAAAGTGCTCTGGTCAGGAAGGGGGTAAATTCTTCCGGGGCTGAAGTGGTTAAAATGATCAAAGAAATGCTGTAACACTAGCAATAAAGCACAAATTAGCTTACTCCAGCTTGTCTTTGTGTACCTTATAGTGTAAGTAAGGGATACATATAGGTATGCTTAAAACCACGGCTTCCCTCTCCTTCTACCTATGTTCGTTATTGCTGTTAAAAAAAGATCTATGTAAATAATTTATTTCAATCTGCTTCAGTCCAGTCATTTGATGCAGAAGCTCGGGCTTCCCTGTTTCAGGAAGCACTCAACAACGGGGCTGAATTCCAGGACCCATGACATCGCTCCATTGCTCATCTGTTGTCAGAACTCCCTCCTCTCCCCTGCAGCAGTTGCTCCAGGACACAGGGGAGCTTTTGCATTATGTGACTGGGCCACAGTGGATTGAAAGAAGGCATTTTTTTTACCAGCACTATACAGTATAGGCAGAAGTAAGGGGAAGCAGTGTTTTTTTTTTCAATATTTATACAGTGGAACCTCGGATTGCGAGTAACGCAGTTAACAAGCGCTTCACAATACGAGCAATTATTATTTTTAAATCCTGACTCGGTTTGCGAGTGTTGTCTCGCGAAACGAGCAGGATTCAAGCCTCTGCGGTATGCAGTACCGCATTTGGCCAGTGGTGCTGGGGCGCCGGAGCCGATTGAAAATACTCAGAAACACTCGAAAATACTCCGTTCCCACGTGTTTCCGAGCCTTTTCGAGGGTTTCCGAATGCAGCCGAACGGTCTCCGAGTATTTCCATTAACTTCTATGGGGAAACTCGCTTCGATATGCGAGTGCTTTGGATTACAAGCATTCTCCTGGAACGGATTATGCTCATAATCCTAGGTTCCATTGTATGTACATCTACTTTCATATATAGTCTTGAATTGTTAGATTCTCTACAAGACCAGCCCACCAAGTAGATGGTAAAAACTGAAAAGTAATTCAATAAAGTATATGTCTGGGCAAAAAAAAAAAAAGTAATATATATATATATATATATGTAGCGATACCCCCTAGAGGGCTGCGGAATTAAATTTGGGTCCTGCCGCACATTTCACCGTCCCAGAACTAAGAGTCTATGTTAGGAAGTTTTAGATAGATGTGAGTGCCGTCACTTCAGTCTTTTTCCAATGCTTTATTAAACAACTTTCAGTAGCAGAAGGATAGAGGATTAGGGGAAGTTCAGATACGATACCTTGTTTGCAGATCACTGATGAGGTTCTTGGATCCAGAGGACAAACAGCTTTCTGTCTCCGGATCTTGCGACAACCAGATAAGCCTCTCACACCGACCTAGCAGCCGGTATGAAGCACGGACAAGTCTCTGCCACAGATTTAGCGATACGTGGAACTCCTGGATAATCCTCTGCCACAGGATTGTTTAGCCAGCAGTCAGTTAGTTGTAGGTCAGCTGCAGAGTACCAGAACCTTTAAGCCATCCGGCAGTACTGTGAGGTAGGTTAACTTGGGTGCATCCTCCAAACGAGTCACCAGACCCTTCCTGAGAAACCAGCCTTCAGCCCGGTTCTCTCCAGCCAGGTCCCCCCTTGGAATCTTCTCAGTTTGAGTCCATGCAGGCAAGACAGCACAGGACCACCCTCAGTTAAGTAGGCCCCAGGCAGACTTCTGGGCCTACACGTAGTAACACAGCCTCAAGCCAGCAGGGCCAGAGGTAGAAGAGAGCAGTTGTCACATACCTTAGGCCAGGAGGGCCATGAGGTCAGAGAGAAATAATCATGGCATTTGTCCCTTAAATATCCTCTCCCAGAATGCACAGCAGTAGAACACTCCCACTGGGCTGTTTCTGGGAAAGAACAGTCAATGCACTTAACTTGCTGTATTTCTCATACTGGCCTGTGGTGACAGTGACCCCTACTGGCAACAGTGAGAAATGCGCACAACACAGCCAAATTGGAACAGAAGCAAAATTAACTTTATACAATCACTCTGAGCTATTTAAAGCTCAGATAACACTAAATTTACCACATAGCCCCTATTCAATAGGAACAGGGCGCTACTATATATATATATATATATATATATATATATATATATATATACACACACACACACACACACATACACACACATTATATACACGCACATTTCCCCATAATGTGAGTGTACAATCTATATGTAAAGCCCTGTAAAAATTGTTGGTGCTATATAAATACCTGTAAAAAATAATATACTTAGAGATATCGCTACTCTCCCAGTCCAGTCTGTGTTGTTAGCATGAGATGGCCTCAGCCTTGCACCACTGCACAAGCCAAGCTCTCTAACATGTTTCGCCCCACCAACCAGGGGCTTAGTCATAAAGGACCTCTATGACTACACCCCCAGTGGGTGGGGCGAAACATGTCAGAATGTGTGGCCTGTGGAGTGGTGCATGGCTGAGGTCATCTTACACATGCTAACAACACAGACTGGACTGGGAGAGTAACAATATCTCTATGTATACTACACACTACTAGATGGTGCTATTTCATGCCAGCACCCTATTCCTGAGCACCAGCAGGACAATATACATCTTCCTTTTTTGCTTAGCGCGGCACTACAAGTATAAGTAAAATGCACCAACCAGGTTATCTCATCTTTCATCCTACTGATTAAAGCTTTAAACGATTTGTAAGATGCCCAATACAAACATATTATGGTCAGGTATCATATGCTATTAGTAATCAAAAGCAGCATCGCAGGTGCTCAAGGATTCCAACCTTTGCATAGTGTGTGAACTGCAGGGTAAGCAGGTGAGTAAATGAGGAGGATAGCAAGAACAACTCCCCCATAGTTCACACAAGACTAAAGGCATGATACAGTATTGAATTAGGGGGGAAAAAATAAATAATTGCAGGCCCAGATGGATTACACCACATACAGTAAAGAAACACAGTTGTATCCTCTCCCCACCCCAGCCTTCTGACTGGACAAAGAGCAGCAGCAGACTGATGGGGTCATCCCTCTGCTCCTTTCAGTATGTTCCTTGTCAACATATTTGCTTGCAGCCCATCTGACTTGTTGACAGTCCTAGTTGCATTTAAAAAAATAAATTTAATGATTTGTTAAGCAATATCTAACTACACGAGTTTGTGGCTTTTGTATCTGGCTGGAGTTTTACCAAAATTCCAAGCAAATAGATCACAATAGTTCTGGTATTTGGGCAGCAGAATCAGCAGTAGAATCAATATGTCCAGGGAAGCATTTGCTCGAATACAACTGATCAGAAACCAGCTCCAGATCGGAAAAGAGTTGAAGAGTCATGACAAATATGTTTATCTCTTTGTTTGTGTGATGCAGGATATAACAGAAATAATGGTTTTCAAACTGCCACATTAATCTACAACTGTCGTCAGTCGAATGCTGACATCAGATGGCCAGAAATACTCTGCAGTGCAGAATTATAGCATTAGCCATCCGGCCAACTGTCAGAAAAACAATTAAAGAAAAAAAAGGTACTGGATAAGTTACATCCTTTGAAAGAACAAAAACAACACCACACGGTACGTATTTGTGCTTGGAACCCCCGAGATAAAGGACAGCAAAAGGGGCCAAGATATGTGTGCGAACAAAACCCTCTGTTTTTATAAATTGTTAGACAGGGTCAATTAGGTAGTGTGCTACACGGACCCTTTTTTCCTACCTTTGGCTCACTTGCAGGAAAAAGGCACACCGTACTATATGTCCGTACCCTCCTGTTTGAAGAGGTTGAGCGGTGTCATGTATTTGGGTCCCACAGCTAGGTTCTCCATCGGTTGGTTCTCATCTCCTAGGATATAGGGACAAGTCTCTGTTTTCCCCCCCAAGTAATTCCAATGTCCACACCACTCTAAACTCCAACGTTGAGTTTATTTTTCATCAATATTCAGCAGATAGGAAAGGGTGGATAAGAGACAGGACAGCAAGGTTTTGGGAGGTAGGTCCAGGCACAAGTAAGGCCCCTTTCACACTGGGGCGGGCAGGTGTGGTGGCGGTATAGCAGCGCGATTTTCAGCGCTGCTATACCGTCGTTCTTAACGCGGTATGCGGCCGCTAGGGGGGTGAATTTAACTCCCGCTAGTGGCCGAAAAAGGGTTAATACCGCCCGCAAACAGCGGTTTGCGGGCGGTATTACCGCGGTGTCCCATTGATTTCAATGGGCAGCCGCGGTAAAGGAGCGGTGAACACACCGCTCCTTCACCGCTGTAAAGAAGCGGCTAGCAGGACTTTTGGAGCGGTCCTGCTAGCACACCGCTTCAGTGTGGAAGCCTTCGGGCTTTCACATTGAAGGCTACAGGCACGAATTTTTCATGCGGTATAATAGCGCTAACATTAGCGCTAAACCGCATGAAAAACGCCCCAGTGTGAAAGGGGCCTAAATGTTACAATCACCACTTAATCCCCGAGTGGGTTCAGCTCACCCGGATAGTCTCCTGTAAAAGTGGATCCTAGCAGCCGCAGTGATGCTCGGATGCTCAATTAGGTTATTTTCTTAGATACGTTCGGGAGACCCTCTGACACAGAATCTATCATGTCCCGAACCTCTCAGCTTTTGCAATAAAAGGACAGGTGCCAGCAACAGCACATTACTAGGCCCTTGGTGGATAGATGAATCCCTCCAGAAAGTTACCGGGCCGGCGGGCCCCTTCCTTCACCGTGAACTCTCACAGGTCCGTCAGAAAGGTCCTCCCCCGGCCTCATCTTCTTAGAGCGGGCTCCCTCGCAAGGGACACCCTGGGATTCCTCTTCCCAGAAGTGGGCTCCAGCTAAAGGTTCTGGGCCCAGTGCTGAAGTTGCAGCCCCAGGGCTAAAGGTGCCTGGGACTGATGCGCACGCGACCCCATGGCCTGGAGGGTCGGGCGCAGCGCACTTGGACTCGGACTCCCGATTTCCCGACTCCTCTCTTTGACCTTCCTTCCCAGGCGGCGTCTGCCCCTTATGTATCCTCCCCCAGCATGCACAGCAGGCCAACAACGCCCACTGTACCGCTGCCAAGAGAGGACACCCTAAGGCACAGCACTATTACTGATGGTTCAACCCTGACCTGTCATGGCAGTGCCACCTACAGGCCACAGGGAACTGCACACCAGTATACCACCTGGAGAAACAAAGTAGCACAACCTATCAATGAGAACGGTCTGAGCCTAACTACTAACTCAGACCAGCCCCCTAAATTTGGGTATATAGCATCCCCTAAAAGGGGATGGGCGCTACAGTCGTTTTGCAGGCAGGCTGGTAAGTGTGCTGGGAAACTTTTGTTTGTTTTTGATGTAAGTTTCCCTTCCTTGTGCATCTTACTGCAAAGGCTAGTTATAGGTTGGGGTGGTTGTCACTTTTTTGTACAGTTGGTTGAATTGGGTGTAGGAACACACTGGATGCCTTTGCTGCAATTGTGCTCTTGCTGGCCATCACATGCATCCCTTTAAGGAGGGATGGGCTCCCTCTAGACACACCTGCCCATAATATATCCACTGCTATATATGCTCCTATTTAGGAGACTCTAAAAATGATAGAGTTAAGACTGAATTATACAGAGGAGCTGGACTTAGGCACTGCAGCTTATGCATATATTTGCAAATGTGTGCAAACAAACCCCTGTTTTAAATGTAAATTATTAGACAGGGTAATTTTAGTTGTTTTGCAGGCTGGTTAGTAAGTGTGCTGAGAAATCTTTTGTTTGTGAGAGGCCAAGACAGTCTCGAGCATGCAGCACCAAGACACAGACAATAAAATACCTAGAAGAGGAACATGCAGTGTGGTGATAAATCTGTAGCGCCCTGTTACCTTTTGAATGGGCGCTATGTGTAAATTTATGGGGTATCTGGGCTGTAAATAGCTCAGAGTGATTATGTAAAGTTTAATTTGCTTCTGTTCCAGTTTGGCTGGGTTGTGCACATTTCCCACTGGCCAGTAGGTGTCACTGTCACTACAGGCCAGTGTGAGAAATACAGCAAGCCGAGTGCATTTACAGTTCTTTCCCAGAAACAGCCCAGTGGGAGTGTTCTTACTGCTGTGCATTCTGGGAGAGGATATTTAAGGGACAGACGCCATGTTTTTCGGGTTCTTCTCTTCTACCCTGGGTCGCTCTTCTACCCAGGGGCCTGCTGGCTCTCTCTGCCTCATGGCCCTACTGGCCTAGGGCCGTGACTCTTCTACCTCTGACCCTGCTGGCTCGAGGCTGTGCTGTTACGAGTAGGCCCAGAAGTCTGTCTGGGGCCTACCTAACTGAAGGTGGTCCTGTGCTGTCTTGCCTGTGGGAAGAAGCCACTCAAACGGAGAAGATTCCAGGGGAGGATCTTTGCTGAAGAGAACCGAGCTGAGGCTGGTTTTTCAGGAAGGGCCTGGTGACTCTTTTGGAGGATGCACTGAAGTTAACCTACCTCACAGTACTGCCGGATGGCTTAAAGGTTCTGGTACTGTGCAGCTGACCTAACTAATTGACTACTGGCTAAACAATCCTGCGGCAGAGGATTATCCAGGAGTTTCCACTTATCGCTAAAGTCTGTGGCAGAGACTTTGTCCGCGCTGCTAGGTCAGTGTGAGAGGCTTATCCAGTTGTCGCAAGATCCAGAGACAGAAAGCGGTTTGTCCTCTGGATTCAAGAATCTCATCGGTGATCTGCATTAAGGTATCTGAACTTCCCCTAACCCTCTATCCCTCTACTACTGAAGTTGTTTAATAAAGCAATTGAGAAAAAGACTGAAGTGACTGGCAATCACATCTATTCAAAACTACCTAACATGGACTCTTAGTTCTGGGACGGTGAAATGTGGGGTAACGGCAGGACCCAAATTTAATCCAGCAGCCCTCTAGGGGGTATTGCTACAAATCTTTATAGTCATTTTATGCTCCACAACTGGGTTCAAGGAAACAAATCCATCAGGGAAATGCAATATACTATACCATACAACATGATTGTGGAATAATTAATAAGGAAAGTGTGTGGCAAAAGTGGCACAAAATTATGAAGTGGAAGGAAAATGATAAATGTTTTTCAATTTTTTTTTCCAAATAAATATCTGAAAAGTGTGGCGTGCATTTGTATTCAGCCCCTCTGAGTCGATACTTTGTAGAACCACCTTTCGCTGCAATTACAGCTGCAAGTCTTTTTGGGGATGTCTCTACCAGCTTTGCACATCTAGAGAGTAAAATGTTTGCCCATGATTCTCTGCAAAATATCTCAAGCTCTGTCAGATTGGATGGTGAATGTCTGTGAACAGCAAATTTCCAAGCCTTGCCACAGATTCTCAATTGGATTTAGGTCTGGACTTTGACTGGGCCATTCTAAAGCCTCGTACACACAAACGAGTTTCTCGGCAAAAACCAGCAAGAAACTTGCTGGCAGAGATTTTTTGCCGAGAAATTTGTTCGTGTGTATGGTTTCTCGTCAAGAAAAGTGACAAGAATCTCGACGAGAAAATAGAGAACCTGCTCTCTATTTTCTCGTCGAGATTCTCGTCGGCATGTTTCTCGACGAGAAAAGTGTGTGTGTGTACACTTACCTGTCCTCCCGGAAGCCCACGCATGTTCGAAATGAATTTGACGCATGCGCGGTAGCTTCCTAGGCATAGATAGGGTATACCAAGATGGCGGCGACGGCATCGAATGTGACGAGCGCATGCTCGTCGTAGTCGATGACGTCACCGCGTACGCTCTATTCAAAGAACCGCGGGTTCTTTGAATCGAGCGTGTGTACACTCGGCCGGGACAATTTTCTTGTCCAAGAATCTCGTCGAAAAAAACGACATGTTTTTTTCGACGAGAATCTCGGCCGTGTGTACGAGGCCTAACACATTAAAATGCTTTTATCCAAACAATTTCATTGTAGCTCTGGCTGTATATTTAGGGTCGTTTTTTCTGCTGGAAGGTGAACCCCTGCTTCAGTCTCAAGTCTTTTGCAGACTCCAACAGGTTTTCTTCTAAGATTGCCCTGTATTTAGCTCCATCCATCTTCCCATCAACTCTGCCCAGCTTCCTTGTCCCTGCTGAAGAAAAGCATCCCCACAACATGGGGATGGTGTGTTCAGGGTGATGTGTAGCATTAGTTTTCTGCCACACGTAGCGTTTTGTTTTAGGCCAAAAAGTTAAATTTTGGTCGTATCTGACCAGAGTATCTTCTTCCACATTTTTGCTGTGCCCCCCACATGGCTTCTCGCAAACTGCAAACTGGACTTCTTATGATTTTCTTTCAACAATGGCTTTTTTCTTGCCACTCTTCCATAAAGGCCAGATTTGTGAAGTGCAAGACTAATACTTGTCCTGTGGACAGAATCTCCCACCTTGGCTGTGGATCTCTGCAGCTCCTTCAGAGTTTCCATGGGCCTCTTGGCTGCTTTTCTGAATAATGCTCTTCTTGCCTAGCCTGTCAGTTTAGGTGGACGGCCATGTCTTGGTAGGTTTGTAGTTGTGCCATACTCATTCCATGAGTATTCGGATGATGGATTTAACAGTGTTCTCTGAGATGTTCAAAGCTTGGGATATTTTTTTATAATCTAACCCTGCTTTAAACGTCTTCACAACTTTATCCCCGACCTGTCTGGTGTGTTCCTTGGCCTTCGTGATGCTGTTTGTTTACTAATGTTCTCTAACAAACCTCTGAGGGCTTCACAGAACAGCTGTATTTATACTGAGATTAAATTACACACAGGTGGACTCTGTTTACTAATTAGGTGACTTCTGATGGCAATTGGTTCCACTAGATTTTATATAGGGCTATCAGAGTAAAGGGGGCTGAATACAAATGCACGCCACACTTTTTAGGTATTTATTTTGAAAAAAATTTTTAAAACAATTTATAATTTTCCTTCCACTTCAGAATTATGTGCCACTTTTTTGTTGGTCTATCACATAAAATCTCAATAAAATACATTCATGTTTTTGGTTGTAACATAATGAAATGTGGAAATTTTCAAGGGGTTTGAATACTTTTTGAAGACACTGTATACAGGTCCTTCTCAAAAAATTAGCATATTGTGATAAAGTTCATTATTTTCTGTAATGTACTGATAAACATTAGACTTTCATATATTTTAGATTCATTACACACAACTGAAGTAGTTCAAGCCTTTTCTTGTTTTAATATTGATGATTTTGGCATACAGCTCATGACAACCCAAAATTCCTATCTCAAAAAATTAGCATATCATGAAAAGGTTCTCTAAACGAGCTATTAACCTAATCATCTGAATCAACTAATTAACTCTAAACAGGCTTTTAAAAACTCCCAGCCTGGTTCATTACTCAAAACCGCAATCATGGGTAAGACTGCCGACCTGACTGCTGTCCAGAAGGCCATCATTGACACCCTCAAGCAAGAGGGTAAGACACAGAAAGAAATTTCTGAACGAATAGGCTGTTCGAGTGCTGTATCAAGGCACCTCAGTGGGAAGTCTGTGGGAAGGAAAAAGTGTGGCAGAAAACGCTGCACAACGAGAAGAGGTGACCGGACCCTGAAGAAGATTGTGGAGAAGGACCGATTCCAGACCTTGGAGGACCTGCGGAAGCAGTGGACTGAGTCTGGAGTAGAAACATCCAGAGCCACCGTGAACAGGCGTGTGCAGGAAATGGGCTACAGGTGCCGCATTCCCCAGGTCAAGCCACTTTTGAACCAGAAACAGCGGCAGAAGCGCCTGACCTGGGCTACAGAGAAGCAGCACTGGACTGTTGCTCAGTGGTCCAAAGTACTTTTTTCGGATGAAAGCAAATTTTGCATGTCATTCGGAAATCAAGGTGCCAGAGTCTGGAGGAAGACTGGGGAGAGGGAAATGCCAAAATGCCTGAAGTCCAGTGTCAAGTACCCACAGTCAGTGATGGTCTGGGGTGCCATGTCAGCTGCTGGTGTTGGTCCACTGTGTTTTATCAAGGGCAGGGTCAATGCAGCTAGCTATCAGGAGATTTTGGAGCACTTCATGCTTCCATCTGCTGAAAAGCTTTATGGAGATGAAGATTTCATTTTTCAGCACGACCTGGCACCTGCTCACAGTGCCAAAACCACTGGTAAATGGTTTACTGACCATGGTATTACTGTGCTCAATTGGCCTGCCAACTCTCCTGACCTGAACCCCATAGAGAATCTGTGGGATATTGGGAAGAGAAAGTTGAGAGACGCAAGACCCAACACTCTGGATGAGCTTAAGGCCACTATCGAAGCATCCTGGCCCTCCATAACACCTCAGCAGTGCCACAGGCTGGTTGCCTCCATGCCACGCCGCATTGAAGAAGTCATTTCTGCAAAAGGATTCCCGACCAAGTATTGAGTGCATAACTGAACATAATTATTTAAAGGTTGACTTTTTTTGTATTAAAAACACTTTTCTTTTATTGGTCGGATGAAATATGCTAATATTTTGAGATAGGATTTTTGGGTTTTCATGAGCTGTATGCCAAAATCATCAATATTAAAACAAGAAAAGGCTTGAACTACTTCAGTTGTGTGTAATGAATCTAAAATATATGAAAGTCTAATGTTTATCAGTACATTACAGAAAATAATGAACTTTATCACAATATGCTAATTTTTTGAGAAGGACCTGTATATTTTAAGACTGTGGATACATGTAATATTGTTTTGTTGAATTTTGTTGGTAACTGCAATAATGTTAAGGATCCTACAACATACACATGACAATAACAGACTTTATAACAGTGAATCAACATTCATATGAATCTAGGGCGGCACACTCTAAAAAGAACCTTAATGCCTCGTACACACAATCGCGATTCCCAAAGAGAAAAGTGCGATGTGAGCTTTTTGTCACAAATTCTGACCGTGTGTATGATCCATCGCACTTTTTTTGTGAGAATTCCGGCCAAGAAAAGATTGAGAGCAGGATCTCAATTTTTGTGACAGGAAAAATTCCTATAGGGGAATCGCGGTCGCCTGTATGCAATTACGACGTCAAAAAATCATGCATGCTCAGAATCAAGCAGAAGAGTCGAACTGCCTATTGAACTTTATTGATCTCAGCTCGTTGTACGTCTTGTACGTCACCGTGTTCTTGGCGGTCAGAATTTCGTCCAAGATTAGTGTGACCGTGTGTATGCAAGACAAGTTTCAGCCGTTTTCCTGCTGGAAAAAAAAACGTGTTTTTTTTGTCGGAAATCGCGAACGTGCGTACGAGGCATTACTCTTACTACAGTACATGGTGCACAGTAATACACCTAAGTGATCCTGGCAAAATTGTGACTCTAAATAATAAAGTTGTACTAGGATAAGCAATCGGAAGATGCTTTGCAGTGCAAGATATTCCATTTTGCAAGTCAGCGACATGTCTCAAGCCTGCAAACAGGAGAAATCCATGCCAAATGACGCCTCCTACGACAGACTCCCTACACATGAGGTAACAGAGCCTTCTAATCATCCTCCAGAACCAATGTTCAAGCCAGGCCTGCTTGACATCCTCAAAAGGTATAACTACACACCAAGCCACCATAGACTTTTCAAGGTTCTTTGCACGACGCGAGTTAGTCACCAAACGACTTGAAAAATTTAATGACCGCCCTAATAGCTACAAAGCCTGGCGGTCTTCCATTCAAATGCCATCAGAGACTAAAGCCCTGTACACACAATAGGTTTTACCGCTGAAAACAGTCCGATGGACTTTTTTCATCGGACAAACCGATCGTGTATGGGCCCCATCGGTCTTTTTTCCATCGGTGATTAAAAATAGAGCAAATTCTGACCGTCTGTGTGGAACTTCATCGGAGAAAAAACCCACGCATGCTCAGAATCAAGTCGACGCATGCTCAGAAGCATTTTCTCGGCTCGTCGAACTGTTTTACGTTTGGGACGGACGGATTTTCGACTGATGGAAGTCAGCTTCATCGGAAATCCGATGGAAAAATCCATCGGAAATCCGATCGTGTGTACAGGGCTTTAGATTTTTCTTGCAGTGAAGAGATAGACCTCCTGATCAAATGGCTTGGAAATAAGTCTGCCGAGCACGCCAGGCAAATCAGGACAATACATATAAACCCCCCAGACACTGGTCTTAAAACGATCTGGGATAGACTTGATGAGTGTTATGGTTCAGCAAAAGCACACTATTCAAAAGACTTGATAGCTTCCCCAAAATACCTAACAAAGCCTACCAGAAACTTAGGGAGCTAAGTGACTTGCTAATGGAACTTCAAGTAGCTAAATCCGAGGGGGAATTACAAGGACTTGCATTCCTTGACACAGCCAGAGGTGCTAACCCCATTGTACAAAAGTTACCCTATAACTTGCAAGAGCAGTGGATTACACATGGATCCCGATTTAAAAGACAGCATGTTCCATTCCCTCCTTTTCCTGTTTTTGTGGACTTTGTGTGCCAGCAAGCTAAAACAAGAAATGATCCATCCAAGTTTTGATTTTACATTGTCATGTGCTGCTCCCTCCTCACCAGATGTAGCTGCTCATCACCCACACTTGAAACGCATATCGCATCTGAGACCAGAACTTGATCCTCAGGCTCAGATTATCCTACTCCTTGGGAGAGATATCTTATGAGTCCACAAATCAAGAGCTCAAATTAATGGTCCTAACAATGCTCCTTATGCTCAGAGGTTAGACCTCGGATGGATCATCATAGAAAATGTCTGTGTAGGAAGCGTGCACAAACCTAACTCCATTAGCAGCATGCTCACAAATACCCTAGAGAATGGGCGTCCCTTTCTTTTCCAGCCATGCCACAACCATTTCCTTGTTAAGGAATCGGCCTACACCACCCACTTGTCTTGTCCCTTCACAAGCCCCACTAGTGACAACTTTGTCTGTGACAGTGACCGAGACCTTTTAGGGTGCACAGTCTTTTTCAAGAACTAAAGATGACAATCGTGTGGCAATGTCTATTGAGGACAAACTCTTCTTAGAAATAATGGAGCAAGGACTAGTCAAAGATAGCACAAACAGCTGGGTCGCACCTCTTCCCCTCAGACCACAGAGGCAACGCCTACCCAATAACAGAGAGCAAGTGCTACAACGTTTCTTTTCCCTTAGACGTAATTTACAAAGAATGCCAAAGATGAGAGAACATTTATTTTCTTTTATGGGGAAGATCTTTGAGAACGGACACGCCAAAATAGCTCTCCCCCCTAAAGATTCTGAAGAGTGTTGGTACCTCCCTATATTCAGAGTGTACCATCCTAAAAAGCCAGGTCAAATCAGAGTAATGTTTGACTCCTGTGCCAAATTAAAGGGTGTCTCCTTGAACGATGTCCTCTTGACAGGCCCAGACCTCAACAACAAACTCCTGGGAGTGCTCTTACGCTTCTGAAAGATTATATTGCCTTCATGGCTGACATCCAACAGATGTTCCATTGCTTCCTGGTCATAAAGGAAGACAGAAACTTCCTAAGGTTCCTTTGGTTCAGAGGCAATGACCCTTCCAATGACATCTCAGAGTATCACATGAGGGTACACAATAGCCCTTCACCTGCGATCACTACCTATAGACTCAGACATTTCACCCAAGAAGGTGAACTCAGGCTCAGATGCAAGACAATTCGTAGAGAAAGACTTTTATGTAGATGACTGCAGACTCACTGGAAGGTAAGGATTTCAATCTGTCTTCTTAAAAGAGCACAGGAGATGCTCGCTTGTTCCAATCTCAGGCTTCACAAGATTGCTTCCAACAGAAAAGTGGTAATGGCAGCTTTCCCTGCTCAAGACCATTCTAATGATCTAAGAGACTTAGATCTACGTACAGACTCTTTACCTGTACAGGGAAGTCTAGGTCTACTTTGGGACTTGAAATCTGATTCCTTTACCCTCCAAATAAACGGAGAAGAAAGGCCCTTCACTTGCACAGGTGTCTTGCCACAATCAATAGCCTATATGATCCATTAAGATTTGCGCCACCTGTTACAATTCAAAGTAAAGCCCACCTTAGAGACTTGATTTGTGAAACATCCGACTGGGATGCCCCACTACCCCTTGATAAGAGGAACTCTTGGGTAGAGTGGAGAAACTCTCGATCAGTCTTATCTGATATCCATGTTTAACGCCCATATGCTCCTGTACCCTCTACAGAGACACAGAGACAAAACCTTTGCATATTCTGTGACGCTTCTATCAAGGCAATAGCTGCTGTGGCCTACTTAAGAACTGTTGAAACTACAGCACAATGCCACGTAGGATTCATCATGGGCAAGGCAAAGCTAGCACCACACCCTGAGCACACTGTACCTAGGCTAGAACTTTGTGCTGCAGTACTAGCCGTTGAAAGAGCAGAACAGTATTTTCCGGCGTATTAGACAACCTTTTACACCTTAAAAAAATTGGCCAAAAAGCAGGGGTCGTCTTATACGCCAGGTCAGCTGCTCTGATGCCTGCTCAATGTGTGGTAATACTGTATGTAGCTTTGGCTACATACAGTATATACCGCTTAGCCAATCCAGGTAAACAATGTATTCAAATGAATACAGAGCCTGCTCGGATTGGAGTAACAAACTCTGCCAATCCAAGCAGGCTACATACAGTAGCCTGCTCGGATTGACTTTGAGAGTCAGAGAGGCGCGGGCTGATGATGTTAAAGCCTCTGCCAATCCAAGCAGGCTTTGTATTCATTAATAGAATACATTGCTCGCTGTGATTGGCTCCATCTTCAGCAAGAAGGAAGAAATATGGCTCCAGCTCCAGCAAGAACGAAGTCGGATATGTCTCCAGAAGGAAGAAATATGAAGCATCGGAAGCCTCGGAAGGGGGGTCGTCTTATCTTATAGGGTGAGCACAGGCAAAAAATCTTTAAAAAAATGTAAAATTAGGGGGTCGTCTTATACGCCCGGTCGCCTTATACACCAGGAAATACGGTAACAACCTCAGAGAGCCTCAGAAATTCCAAAAGCCAGTATAAAGGAATAGTAGTAGTAAAAAAAGCACTTGTGGGTTTTTGCAAAACTGTTTTTGCACAATTCAACCTTAAGAGGGCGCAACAGGGGGTGTGTCCTATGCCTACATACTTTTGCTAATAGGCGTCCCTCATTCCCATTTTAGAAAGTTGGAAGGTATGCATATTGATCTATGGAATAGTAGCGGGTACTCCAAATTTAGGGGGGTCGCTGTGTCTAAATTTAGGGGAATGACCCGAGCACTAGTATGGTTCGGGCCTTCTAATTGTTCTGGACTCTGCTTTATTGCTGTGTGCCTAGGTAGAGTTCCCTGTGGCCTGCAGGTGGCGCTGCCATGTTGGGTCAGGGTTGAACCATAGGTTACATTGGCGCTATTGGATGTCCTCTCTCGGCTACCATGAAGTGGGCTGGTTCTGCCTGCTGTGCATGCCGGGAGAGGATATAGGGGAAGCAGACGCCATTTTATTGGGAGAGACCCGGGGACCAGTACCCGGAGCAGTGTTCCCCCTAAGGAGGGGGGTGCATATCACGACTGAGGAGTCTCGGGCACCTTCGGCCTGAGACCGCAACTTTCCGGGTAGGCCCAGTACCTTCAACTGGGTCTACAGGCAGAATTTAGGAGTCCCAGGATGCCCGGGTGAGGGTATCTGCTCCGACCAAGAGGAAGCCAGGGGAGTATCGGTCCCATAACAGGAGACGAGCGATAGTTAGATTGCTGTCTCGGGAAAGGCCTGGTGACCTGTCGGAGGGAAGGATCATATGCTCCGCAGAACTGACCCTGCGGAGTGCTGCTGCTCTTTGAGGACAGACTGAACTTGTCCTTGGAGGATTACATTTCTTGTTCAAGCTCCACACTGGCTGCTAGGACCATTGAGGGACTATCCGGGTGAGCTGTACCCACTCGGGACCGAGTGGTGATGAATCTGGGAGTTCTGTGCCTGAATCGGCTCTAGTTCAACTATCATCTCTCATCTACTCTCTCTCTATCAAGCAAAAACATAAAATAAACCCAACGTTGGAGTTTAAATGGTTTGGACATTGACTTTATTGGAGAGGGAAAAGTACAGACTCGTCTCTACACTCTGGAGATGGGAACCAGTGGAAGGAGGTAACTCGCTGCGGGACCCAGGTACATATACACCGCCTGACCTCTAAACTAGAGGACATGGGCTTGTGGCATGGGTGCCTCTCCTTTGCCCTAGGAGGAGAGGGTGGTGCTACAGAATAATGAATTAAATTTGTTTGATAGCGGAAGAATAAAACATAAATAATGCTGTGAGAGTATTCAGTTGTATCTTATAAAATATACTATTATTTCAGCATCCCGGCAATACCGCAATTTTTCAATAAGTAGAAAAACAGCATAGAACAATTAGAAAATAGATCATGTCTCCCCAATTAGGGAGAATAATCTAAAATAATTCTAGAAAATGTTGTGTTCCATATAAATTAGGAAAGCGAGAATGGCTTAACATTTTTCTATAGCACATGGCAATGAGGTCTGCTGAATGTATATGTGCATTTACTTTATACCTGCTAGCAGCTTACTTTAAATAGTTATTTTGGCATCGAAGACATATTCCATGTTTTTGAAGTCAGTTCTAGATCACAGCACATGGCTCATAAAAATAGCGGTAGGACTGGCATAGACACAATGTTACATTATGTAGTGGGCACACTTTGCTAGATATCATTGCAAGGAAGCTGTGGCATGATTTATATAAATCAAAACAGGGCTTTTTCTTATGGTGCAATTATTCACTTTCATTTCCTGTAGGATATTAACACTTGTATTTCAGTGAAATAAATATTCTTTCCTGGCAAATCATGGGCATATTAAATCTAGAGTGATGTAAGATGGGCTTGAAAAAAAGCTGATTGAAATATAACACAGAGATCATCATAAATATTTTACATGGCACCATTTACCCATAAGCCGCAACAGCTCCGACTTGGCTTACTGATATCTTGCTCTAAGTTTCCCTAAGGCTTTTATCACACCGAATGTAGTCTGAACATGGTAGCGTTCTGACAGAGCACACGTTCATATTCTGTGTCCTCACCTGATCTCTTAAGTGTGCTCTAATTAACCTCCTATTAAAAACAGCCAGTGGCTAATTAGTGAAATTGTACTTTGCTGAAGTGTGTTTATCTGGGGAAATAAAAATTCAGCTGAGCCCTGCCTGGTATTTGGTGATTTACATGTGGTACTTGAGACAAAAGTACCATCTAACTGAACTGAGAAATTCCAGAGATAAGCAGAGAATTGTCTTACAATGCACATACACATGTAGGTCAGAAAAAAATAAAAAAATAGTTGGACTTTGTTTTTGTCATTCTGTGCAGAAGAATGTGGTTTTCTGAACCATTTTCAAAACTATACATTGCCTAGCAAAAAAAAACCTGTGTTGTGAAATATTGCACTTTTAATGACTTATAAGTAAAATTCATAGATAATAGTTCCAGGCTAGCTTGAACCAATGTAACTCTGAATATACCATACCTGGCTGATGCCACTGGAAACTGGAAATAACTGAAGTAGACACTGCAACTCCAGTGATCTCCTCTAGCTTCCAAGTTCCGTGCTAAATAGCTGCACCTCTGCCTGCTGAACTAGGGGAGAAATGACCATGCAGTCACTTCGACCATGGTCCGAGGGCCCGGCGGCTGAAGGGGGCCCGCGAACACCACCTGCTGGAACAGCAGTCCAGGGCCTAGGGACAAAAAACTTGCAGTCACGGACCCCCGGCGACCATCTTTTCAGACCCTCCCAGGTCCCAGTGCTGCCTCAGAGGGTAAGGGGGAGGGCGAGCGCCACAGGATCACAGAGAGCGGGGATCTCCTGCTTACCCATCGACCGCTGTCATCCAATGTCCTGCCTCCTGCACCGGCTCCCTTGATTGATGTCACACTGGTCCAATATGTGATGCCTATCAAAGGAGGTGGGACATCCGATGACAGTTGCCACAGCAGGAGATACCCGCTCTGTGTGATCCGGCGGCTCTCCTCTCGAACCCCTATGCACTGATCAGGCTGCATTTTTGGGCGCTGGTAAGGCTGCATTGAGGGGGACTGGTGAGGCTGCATTAATAGGCACTGATCAGGCTGCATTTTTGGGCACTGGTCAGGCTGCATTAATGGGCATGGGTGAGGCTGCATTGATGGGCACTGATCAGGCTGCATTTATGGGCACTGACCAGGCTGCATTGAGGGGCACTGGTAAGGCTGCATTGGTGGGCACTGATCAGGCTGCAATAATGGGCACTGGTGAGGCTGCATTAATGGGCACTGGTGAGGTTGCATTGAGGGGCACTGATGAGGCTGTGCTGATGGGCACTGGTGAGGCTGTGCTGATGGCCACTGGTGAGGCTGCATTGATGGGCACTTATCAGGCTGCATTAATGTGCACTGGTGAGGCTGCATTGGTGGTCACCGGTGAGGCTGCATTGATGGGCATTGGTGAGGCTGGATTGATGGGCATTGATCACGCGCTACATTTAAGGGCAATGGTGAGGCTGCATTGATGGACACTGGTTAGGCTTTATTATTAGGCATTTATCAGTCTGCACTGATGGGCACTGGTGAGGCTGCATTGATGGGCATTGGTGAGGCTGCATTGATGGGCACTGATGAGGCTGTATTGATGGGCACTGATGGGGGCTCTAATATAGACTCTCAAATGGACAAAGAGAGGACCCGCATACATGCACGCAACGTCATTAGGTGTTTCGCCGCGCACCTCCGCGCAGTGGACCTGCTGCAAACCTTCTAGTTCTACTGTCTCGCAAAGGCCCCTCCTTCCAAGTCCCTCCCTCGCCTCGGAAAACAGTACCCAGAACAGTAAAAGAGGGGAGGACACACCAGCCAGCCACAGCAGGGCCACAGCAGGGCCAGGGTGCCAGCCAGCCACCCATACCGGTGACCCACCCACAGCAGGGCCAGGGTGCCAGCCAACCACCCACGGTAACCCACCCACAGCAGAGCAAGGGTGCCAGCCAGCCACCCACGTTGACTCACCCACACCAGAGAGCCAGCCAGCCATCCACAGGAGCCAGCCACATAGGACATGGGAACCAGCCAGCCACAGATACAGTACCCATAGTTAAGGTAAGAAGAGCGCTAGACAGTGCTAATTTTATTTCTACTTTGTGAGAGGTTGGGTCAGGGGTGGAAGTCATGACACAAGGAAGGGGTCCTGTGAGGACCAGAGTGAATGAAGGTGTTCAATGTACACTCTGTTAGAAAGAGGCCCCTCTCCAGCTCCCATTATACTCCTTTGTAGTCTCTAATGGGACCTTGGGGAGACTCTATAATGGACACTAAAAGGACCTCTGTTAGAGAGACCCTCCTTCAGGTCCTATCAGACTCCTTTGTAGTCTCTAATGGATCCTGGAGGGGGGTCATTAGACTCTGTTGTAGACTCTAATGGGACCTGGAGGGGACACTTTCTAACAGACTGTCTGATGGACACTGTTAGAGAGAGACCCCCCCCCCTCCAGGTCCCATTAAAAACAAGGCAGAAGTTGTACTTTTTGCAAAATGTAGGGGCAGGAGTGGGTCATGGGTGGGGCCTGACAGGGGGCCCTTGCTTTTTTTGGTCCGGGGGCCCTGAGTATTGTCAGTCCTCCCCTGTGCTGAACACAGAAGGTTGGCAACTTGGCATGTGCAGTATTCAGAGAATTTAGAAAATTTGAAAGCAAAGCGCTCCCTGATTGCGCAAGGTGGAGGAGCGGGGTGTGACGCTACAATCTCCACCTTGTCCAATCAGAGGATGCTTTGCATTCATTCAGAAAATGCAAAGCATTCTCTGAATGGCACAGCAGATGAACCCCTGTGTTCACAATGCAGGAGAGCAGCCACTGGAATAGCAATGTCTACTTCAGTGATTTCCAGGTTCCAGGGGCATCAGCCAGGTATGGTATACACATAGCTACATTGGTCCAAGGTGAACCAATATAACAAAAAGGTCTGTACCGAAGGAAACCAATGAAAACGTAGGCATACATTTTTTATTACTTAGATAGGTCGTTCAAATTACGAACACAGACACAGGTCTTAATTTGACAGGCACATGAGTGCATTCAGGGCCACTCACCCATGCCTGCACACCTGTCGAATTAGAACCTGTGTGGCTGCGTTTGTGCAGATGCCCTGATCCCTTGGAGTAGCAGGCGGCTCCAGCTGCATGAACAATCCACTTATTCACACGGCCAGAGTACCTCTGTGAATAATCCCTAGGGCTCATTCACACATGAGGTTAGGGGCAGTAAAAAACCCTTGGTTGAACTGCGCTTTTACTACTCACCAACCATTACCCCTTTTGTTAACAGATGCTGTGGATAGAGGTTTATACAAATGCTGTGGCTGCCATGCAATGCTTTGCAGTTATGGCAGAAATTATACAGAGCAAAGCACATGTGAGCAAGTCCTTAAAGCAGCGCTTCACTCATGCAGAATGCGTGAGCTACATGCGCAGTGGGCTCCCAGCGGTGAAGCTGCAAACTGTGCCCACAGTTAAGATGCCGATTCTGGGGAATAAAGACAGATGGAGAAAAGGGCTCAGGTGAGCACAGTGCTGGATCATGGGACAGGTGAGAGGCTGTTTATTGAAAGTCAGCAGCTAAAGTTTTTGTAGCTGCTGTCTTTTAAGTTTTACAAAAATAACTGGGGCTCCTCTTTAATTTTATTAATTAATTTATTTTAAATGTATATATTTTTTATTTTTTGGCCCTGGTGCACAGAGTAATTAGGGTGTAATCAGGCACATCCGTCAAACCCTGTGTGCATGCCTATGGTTTTGTTAATGTTCACTCTTGCCAATGGTGTCCTCTCCATAAACTTTCCATAGTTTCTGTGGATGACGGACAGCCTGCACCCCTCTTTTGTCAAGCACTCAATGACATCATGTTACCTCTGCATGGTAACTAGTCTGTTCTGGTTGTGTATGGACAGAACACAAGCAAAAGTCAGCAAGACGACAAAATTCTGTTTGATGATCTTGAGCCAATGCATACTTCACAAATGGGGATCTAGCCTGACAAGTTGACTGGATAGACATGTAAAGGGAACCCTCAAGGGTCTAAATGCTCTTGTGCTTAAAAGGGGAGTTCCAGGCTTTTTTATGTTTATTAAAAGTCAGCAGCTACAAAAAGTGTAGCTGCTGGCTTTTAATAAACAGACACTTACCTGCTCCACTGTCCAACGGCACGGCCGAACGGAGCGTCGCTCCTCTCCGCCGGCGCCTCCATTCAAACTGTGGGCACCCAGCCGTGACAGCTTTCGGCTTCATGGCCGGACACTCACTAGCCATGCGCGAGTCGCACTGCACCCTATGAGTGGACAGGCGATTGCCTGGGACCTGTCACGTGTCCCAGGTGATCGCCTACAGAGAGGGGCCGCCTTAGGCGATATGACGAGTCGCCTAAGCGGTCCCTGGGTGGAAGGAGGAAGTGGGACAGGAAGTCCCACTCCTACCGAAGCCCCCACTCCCCCCCAAAAAAATTACATACCAAATGTGGCATGCAAGGGGGCGAGGAGTGGTTAAAGCGGAAGTTCCATTTTTGGGTGGAACTCTGCTTTAACCACTTTGCGCCCGGGCCATTGGAAAAAGACGTCCGCATTGCGGCGCTCAATTGCCAAGAGGACGTCCATGGACGTCCTCCTGTTTATTTCCGCGATGTGAGCCGCCGCGGGCGCGCATAGGGGAAAAGCTGTGGCCGCCGTGTCACGCGGGTGCCGATGCGCGTGCTTGGCGGCCGCAATGTCCGCCAGGTACCCGTGAACGGCTGTCACAGAGCCAGGGACGTGGATCTCTGTGTGTAAACACAGAGATCCACGTCCTGTCAGGGAGAGGAGACTCCTCCTTGTACATAGGGACACAGATCGGTCACATCCCCCAGTCAGTCCCCTCCCCCCACAGTAAGAATCACCTAGCAGGGAATACATTTAATCCCTTGATCGCCCCCCTAGTGTTAACCGATTCCCTGCCAGTCACATTTATACAGTAATCAATGCATATTTATAGCACTGTTCGCTGTATAAATGTGAATGGTCCCAAAAATGTGTCAAAAGTGTCCGATGTGTCCACCATAATGTCGCAGTCACAATAAAAATCGCAGATCGCCGCCATTACTAGTAAAAAAAATATAATAAAAAAAAATCATAATTCTATACCCTATTTTTTAGGCGCTATAACTTTTGTGCAAACCAATCACTATACGCTTATTGCGATTTTTGATTTACCTAAAATATGTAGAAGAATACGTATCGGCCTAAACTGAGAAAAAAAATAGTTTTTTTTAAAAAAAAATTGGGATATTTATTATAGCAAAAAGTAAGAAATATTGTGTTTTTTTCAAAATTGTCGCTCTATTTTTGTTTATAGCGCAAAAAATAAAAACCGCAGAAATGATCAAATACCACCAAAAGAAAGCTATATTTGTGGGAAAAAAAGGATGTCAATTTTGTTTGGGAGCCACGTGGCACGACAACGCAATTGTCATTCAAAGCGTGACAGTGCTGAAAGCTGAAATTTCGCCTGGGCAGGGAGGGGGTTATGTGCCCAGTTGTCAAGTGGTTAATGTAATGTTTTAACAAGTTGTGTTTTTCTCAATAGAAAGACCTCTACCAAGATGTCCACCTCTACACAGAAAGACAGGCATTGTAAGGCAGCACTGGGGAAAAGATCAGCTTGAGGGAGAACACAAACCATACTAATTTGTTCTCAGCTTGCCTTTTTGGGCACAGCTTCCACAGGTTAGGTCCTCTTTGAGGGTCATCGTGAACAGCCTGATTGCACTCTTAAAGTGATTCTAAAGGCAGAAGGTTTTTTTGTCTTAAGATAAAAAATCTTGTGTGCAGCAGCCCCCCTCAGCCCCCCTAATACTTACCTGAGTCCCATCTTGATCCAGTGATGTGCAGAGTGTCTCGGCCGTCCGGGACTCTACCTCCTGATTGGGCACTCCACAGGAGGGAGGGGCCAGAAGTGCCTAGAAGGGACCCAAGAAGAAGAGGATCTGGGCTGCTCTGTGCAAAACCACTGCACAGAGCAGGTAAGTATAACATGATTGTTATTTTTAAAGAAAAAAAAAAGAGACTTTAGTATCACCTTAAGGCCCTATTACACAGGTTTTCTGATCAGGTCTGTCGGTCACTTTTTTAGGCAGATCTGATTGGGCAGGAGGATGTAAAATGGACTTGTGTCATATAAATCTGCCTACCTCTGAGTTCTCCCAGGTCCAGAAAAAAAAAAAATGGAAAAGGACTATGTCCATTTCCATTTTTCCAGACCTAAACATGATGGATCAGAGGTAGAGTTGAAAAAATATTTGAAAAATTTTTAGAGGGAAAAACAAAACAAAAAACACAGCGTGGAATAGTTTTACAAATTTTGAGCTATTTTGTTACACTGGGAAGGTGGAATGCAGTGTATATAAGAGGATTAGGCTTAAAGTGGTTGTAAACCCCAGTGATAATATTTGAACTAAGCACATATATCTGTAATGTTTACTTCTCTCTCTCTATAAAGCTCTAAGTGTTGTTTCTCTCTGGTGCTTTGTTCCTCAGCATGAGTCACTTCTGAGAAGTTTTCCCCACACATGAGATAACATGACCTAAAATTTGTGTCAAGGCAGGAGACAAGCACACAGCTTGTCTATTCAGAATACAGCTCTGCATGTTCCTTTGTTCCTCTGCCTTTGTGGAAGGGTGTGTCCCTTTCCTCTAATCAGACAAAGACATACTTGGTGGGCACACCCTAAAAATGCTATATATCCAAGATGGTGCTGCTATAAGACCAAAGACAGTACAAAAACAGATTATAGCGCACACATGCAAAAATGACATTTATCCTGCAAGGCTAGTTAAAAATACCTGAACATAAAAATATATACGGGGGTTGGGTAACACTATATGGTCATATAGTGCTAAGCCCACAAACTGCGACAAAGTACCCCGAATTTCGTGGGTCCTAACCTGTTAATAGAATGAAAGAACCTAGTGTCTCAACCTTAGGAGATAAACTCCTCTATATGGGAGATCTGAAGGGATTTCTCCTATGTACTGGTGGCCCACGGACGTTTTTACAGCCGCGTTTTTTTACAGCTTAAAAACGCCTGTCCATGTTATTGTATACATTTTTTGACCTTTTTTTTTTCGAAAAAAAAAAAAAAACGTCGGAGCTCAAAAACGCAATTGCGGCGTTTTTGCGCGTTTTTTAACGCTTCGCGTTTTTTTATGCCTGACGCCGAGGAACGCACTTGTCCTGGGTTTTTTTTTTTTACAGCTTAAAAATGCCTATGCTATTTGCAGCTCAAAAACGCCTAGGTGGGCATGAAGCTATAGACTAACATGGACAGGCGTTTTTAAGCTGTAAAAACGCTCAAAAACGCGGCTGTAAAAATGTCCGTGGGCATGAGGCCTAAATGTCATTTTTGCATGTGTGCGCTATAATCTGTTTTGTATTGTTTCCTCCAATCAGTTCTCACACAGTGTAACTGCAGTTCTCCACCCCCTCCACTATACTCCTCACAGATGCAGAAGGATTTTTATCAAAAAAATTGCACTTTGAAGGGATGTAGACAAGAAAAGACTCCAGATAAACAAGTAAAACGTATGTAGGAGGATTTGTTTCATCTCTGTGTATCACCTGAGGTTATTTACTTTACTGGGTATATGTGAGGGTTTACATCCACTTTAAAATAAAAGTACAGCTTATTCAGTAAACAAACTAAACCTGCTTTTTTAAGTTTTTGGTTTTGCAAATAAAAATAACAAGGACTGTATATGTTAAGAACATTTCAACTATACTGTACATTATGATAACGTAAAAACTTCCTGACAATATGCAATGCGGATCCAGAAGCATATATTGCTCTTGCAAGAGCTTGATGAGTTTTCTCCTGAATTTCAGGTGTCATTTTCTCTATAAATGAAGGGATTGTGTATTTTTGAAAGGCTGTGGTTTGTAACACTTCCTTACTTAAAGATGCCGCTGGTGAAGAATCACCAGCAGAATGTTTCTGGAATGAGAACTCTGGAGGGAAAAGACACTTGCACTTCATTATCGTCCTCATCATTTCATTCCACTATTTAGTGCACCTTGGCATGCCAGGATGTGTTTTGTCATCCATGTAGCATTTGGAAAAGAATATTTCTTCTCACGATATTTGCAAATTGCAGCTTTGCTCTCAGCAGAAATTGCATTGTGGAAATGTTTCCAAAGTCTATAAGTTGGTCTCACCATTTTACTGAGAGACGGAACAGAAAAAAACTAAACTATTTACTGACTAGACTATAGGGAAACATTATGATGTGATGGTGGAGAACATTATTAGGAATCATTTAAAGGTTCTAAAGATAAAACAAATTTGTCAGACAAATTTACCCTCTTACCTGTCAATTAAAACCTGAGAGGATAACTATCATCTACTGTATTCCAACAATCACCCAAGGTACATGATAGAGCCCACAAGCAAACAAAACTGGAGACTTTCCCTTTCCCCAGCAGTGCCCCCAAGTGGCAGAATGGAAATTTATATTGTTTGTGAACTGAATTACAATGCCTTGCAAAAGTATTCACCCCCTTGGCGTTTTACCTATTTTATTACATTATAGCATTTAGTTCAATGTTTTTTTTTTAATCTGAATTATATGTGATGGATCAGAACACAATAGTCTAAGTTGGTGAAGTGAAATTAGAAAAATATATACATAAAACAATTTTTCAGAAATAAAAAACTGATATTTGGCATGTGCGTATGTATTCACCCCCTAACCAAACACTGCCATGAAGACCAAGGAGCTCTCCAAACAAGTAAGGGGCAATGTTGTTGAGAAGTACAAGTCAGGGTTAAGTTAAAAAAAAAAAAATCCAAATCTTTGATGATCTCTAGGAGCACCATCAAATCATAACCAAATGGAAAGAACATGGTACAACAGCAAATCTGCCAAGAGACGGCCGCACACCAAAACTCATGGACCAGGCAAAGAGGGCATTAATCAGAGAGGCAGCACAGAGACCTAAGGTAAACCTGGAGGTGCTGCAGAGTTCCACAGCAGAGACTGGAGTATCTGTACATAAGACTACAATAAGCCGTACGCTTCATAGAGTTGGGCTTTATGCCAGAGTGGCCAGAAGAATGCCACTACTTTCAGCAAAAAACAAAATGGCACGTTTTGAGTTTGCGAAAAGGCATGTGGGAGACTCCCAAAATGTATGGAGGAAGGTGCTCTGGTCTGATGAGACTAAATTTTTACTTTTTGGCCTTCAAAGAAAACGCTATGTCTGGCGCAAACCCAACACATCACATCACCCAAAGAACAACATCCCCACAGTGAAACATGGTGGTGACAGCATTATGCTGTGGGGATGTTTTTCAGCAGTTGGGACTGGGAAACTGGTCAGAGTTGAGGGAAAGATGGATTGTGCTAAATACGGGGATATTCTTGAGCAAAACCTGTACCACTCAGTGTGTGATTTGAGGCTAGGACGGAGGTTCACCTTCCAGCAGGACAATGACCCCAAACACACTGCTAAAGCAACACTTAAGTGGTTTAGGGGGAAACATGTAAATGTGTTAGAATGGCCTAGTCAAAGCCCAGACCTCAATCCAATAGAAAATCTGTGGTCAGACTTAAAGATTGCTGTTCACAAGCGCAAACCATCCAACTTAAAGGAGCTGGAGCAGTTTTGCAAGGAGGAATGGGCAAAAATCCCAGTGGTAAGATGTGGCAATCTCATAGAGACTTATCCAAATCCACTTGGAGCTGTGATAGCCACAAAAGGTGGCTCTACAAAGTATTGACATTAGGAGAGTGGATAGTTATGCACATTGACTTTTTCTGTTACTTTGTCCTATTTGTTGTTTGCTTCACAATAAAAAAAAAAAACATATTCAAAGTTATGGGCATGTCCTGTCAATTATACAAATCCTGAAACAATCCATGTTAATTCCAGGTTGTGAGGCAACAAAACACGAAAAATGCTAAGGGGGTGAATACTTTTGCAAGGCACTGTAATAAATACAGTGTTACTTGAACTGTGTTCCAGGATTTGCTTGTCTTCAGCTGGGAGAATTAGCAATAATTTAAGAATTCACACAAAGTCTCAAAAATCTTTCATTAAGGTATTCGTATTATATAATTTGAATACCATGTCATATATATATATATATATATATATATATATATATATATATATTATTTATCATTGTAAAAACATATTCCACACCTCTTTTCTTTTTTTTTTCTGGAAAAGAACCCCCAAAAAATGCTTTGGAAAAAATGTTTTTTCCTAATTTTTCAATTTCTTTCCAGGCCTTCCCAATCTCTAATCAGAAGTAGCCTGATACAAATGGATACAAGTCTGGCAGCCTATAAATTCAACACAGGTCTGCCTGAGTTTGCTGTCAAAATGTGGGGGAAAAAATGAACAGGCACAGATGTCACAGATGCCCTGTTCAGCTCTGATTCAGCAGGGGATCTTTTCATGGAGTGCAAAGCCCATGTGAAAGGACCATTATAAGTGGTATTAACCCCCAAACTAAAAATGTAATATATTGCAGCTTACCAATCATTAGATGTGGTGGCTGCATCAGTTTTCTTTTAAATTAGGCTTTTCCCTTGTTTTCGCCTGGTGATCTGGCAAGTAACACAACTCCTGTGTTAGGATGCCTACACATTGGAATATGAGCATCAGAGTCACATTAGGACAGCAGCACTGTTAATCTGGGGAAGAGGGGGGTTTAGATGCACTCGCAGATTTATATACATTAAACAAACTGAAGGCAAACTCCAGCTAACACTTTATAAGCAGTTACAGCAAATATTTTTTTCTTTTCTTTTTGAGATAAAGGTTTTACATAAAATAAAGGCTGATCATTGTAAGCACCCCTGTCAGTGGTAAAAGGTTTGTCACAACCCGCTAATTGCTACGTCTGCAGGGTAGCTTGTTCTGTTGAAAAACAACAGACTTACTCAAAGGATTACCAGGTAAAAATAAGGGAAAGAAAGCTTAAAAAAAAGACTGCATAACAAATGCAACCACCACATCTAAGAATGGGTAAGCTGCAATATAATAAATAGTTGCTTTTGGGATTAATACAGCTTTAATTGGACAGCTTGCTATCGGGGCATATAGGTCTTTTCAAGAAAGCAAAAACAAGTGTCTTAGGTGTCAGAAATGCTGTGCATTGAACATACATGGCCCACTGTCAGTCAATTAAATGATAAATAGACATGTTCATCAGCACACCATGGATCTCGAATTGCAGACCAAAGCTTTTATTGTAGAAAGATCACATCGCAACAGGATAAGTGCAACGTTTCGGAGCCAGGCAGGACCCCTTCGTCAGGCATGTGCCTGACGAAGGGGTCTTGCGTGGCTCTGAAATGTTGCACTTATCCTGTCGTGATGTGATCTTTCTAAAATAAAAGCTTTGGACTGCAATTCGAGATCCATGGTGTGCTGATGAACATGTGTATTTATCTATGATATATGCAGTGTGCAGATGGTGATCGCTGCAGCACTCATTACAGATGAGCCTTAAATCCAGGAACGTGTGCGATGGGAATATGAACGATATTGAGTCTTTTGAATGAGTCATATGAGACACAGAATTGGGCTTTGAGTCTACAAAAGGTATGGGTAGATGTCTTCCAAGTTGAAATAACTTTTTGTTATATCGGTTTACTTCCAGCTTATACTGTGAGAAAAATTCTTATGTCTGTTAATAAATTAGTGCATAGTAATTGTTCTGTAGGCAGAATAGTGCAAACATTTTTTTAAGGGAAAATATATCTCTGGTAAACAAATTTTTAGGTAAGGATTAGATCATTTATCTCTGTTCCAAGCATCTAGATGACTCTTGCATTGTGCATAATATTTCCAAACTCTGGTAAATAGTGAATGACTACAGAATGCCTGAAGTGTACTATGGACAGATGTAGTGACCTTACCATTAGGTCATCATGTCTTGCTTCTTTATTTGGCGGTATACATGAAGGTAAAAGCTGCATTGCTCATTCCAGCAGCTCTTTACTGTCTAGAAGATGAAGTTTATACTGGGTTCCCTCCAGGATATCATTTACCACACTAAAAATGACCTCAGTCAAAGTGCTTATTTCACCACATTGCTTCTGGAAAGCAATGGATAAGACAGTCGAATCTGCTGGAGGGACTAATAATCACAGAGATTTACTGGTGAACAACACAGCTCGATGCGACTGTGTAGAACCTCTTGGATAAATCTCTAGGCGATTCAGTCCACAGGGAAACCTTAATATCTTCACACATAAAATGAATCAAGAAATACTTTAAAAGTGGGGCCAAACAGTTTGCCAATCTATAGCCTGCTGTCAGTGGAAACTGTGAACGCCAAGCACTTGACTCCACGCCAATATTCTGAAAGGTTCTTGGGGAATGGAATTTGAAATAACTAGTATTCAAAGAACATCTGCAAAGAATCAATGAGCTCTTTAAGAATACTCACAGGAAACATTTAAGCAGAGGAAAATACTGATCTTGTGTTTGCATTATGTTTTATTCAGGTTTCAGAATGCGTTAAACCCTTCTTATCCTTCAGTCTCCACAGCTACACCTCAACACATAATTCATTGGCTTCTTATGCTTTTATGAATGTACAGATTCATTGGATAGTAGACAGGCATGAGCTCTTCCTTGGGAAGCTTTCTGTGCTGTTCACCTGTCCCAACGCACAGTGGGCAAAGGAGGACATGGATACCACACCTGGAGGTAAAATAACCACAATGTATGGACAAAAGTTCTCCATAAATATACCTTCTTTTCCTTCAGTCTCCAAAACTACGTACACTTTAAAAAATAATTCACTAGCTCTTATATGAATATACAGATTCATTGGATAGTAGACAGGCATGAGCTCTTTCTTGGGAAGCTTTCTGTGCTGTTCACCTGTCCCAACGCACAGTGGGCAAAGGAGGACATGGATACCACACCTGGAGGTAAAATAACCACAATGTATGGACAAAAGTTCTCCATAAATATACCTTCTTATCCTTCAGTCTCCAAAACTACGTACACTTTAACAAATAATTCACTAGCTCTTATATGAATGTACAGATACATTAGATGTTAGACAGGCATGAGCTCTTGCTTAGGAAGCTTTCTGTGCTGTTCACCTGTCCCAACGCACAGTGGGCAAAGGAGGACATGGATACCACACCTGGGAGGTAAAATAACCACAATGTATGGACAAAAGTTCTCCATAAAAATACCTTCTTATCCTTCAGTCTCCAAAACTACGTACACTTTAACAAATAATTCACTAGCTCTTATATGAATGTACAGATACATTAGATGTTAGACAGGCATGAGCTCTTGCTTAGGAAGCTTTCTGTGCTGCTCACCTGTCCCAAAGCATACTGGACAAAGGAGGACATGGATACGACAACTGGCGGTAAAAAAACTAGACATGTGCAATTCATTTAGTTCTGAATTAATTTTTTAACAAATTTCAACCAATTCGTTAATTCCGAAATATCTGAATTATCGAAAACCTGTTTAACAAATTTTTCCGAATATACGTAAATTTGAACATTCAAAAATTCAAAAGTTAGAAAATTCGAACATTGGAAATTCGTAAATTTGCAAATTCGAAGATCAAAATGTCGAAAATTCGGAAATTCCAACATTCGGAAATTCAGAAACCGAAAATTCAAAAATCTGAAATAATAACTAACTAATAATAACTTAACCATTATTATTAAATTCTAGGTATTGGAATTTCCTTTCAAATTTGGCTGTTAGTGAACGCAACGTATACGAAATTATCCGAAGTTCCGAATTAGCTGAAATGACCAATGCCGTAGCTAAACGAATGGAACGTAATAAATTAATAATAATAAATAACAATAATAATAAAAATCTTGTATTATTATTATTTATTATACATTTGTTATGTTCCATTTGTTTAGATGCGGCATTCGTTATTTTGAAAAATTCGTAACTTTAGATAAATTTGAATTCGTTACGTTCACTAACAGCTAAATTTGAAAGGAAATTCCAATTTAATTTTTTAATTTCCGAATTTTCGAATTGCGATCATAACAAATGACCCAAAAAAAGAAAAAAAAAAAAGAAACAAATTAAACAAAAACAAATGAATTTTTTGGCAGTGCACATGTCGTAAAATAGCCACAAAGTATGGAAAAGTAAAAGTAAATTATGGATGAAGCATGTGAAGGGCAAAATTAGAACCAAAACTGATGAGCACCTTAAGGATTCATTGAGAATTTGCACATTAAACCAGATATTGATGTGTTAGTTTATCAAAAACAAATTATGTTTTACTGTTATAATTAAAAATATTACAAAAAAAATACATTTTATTTAGTTTAGTTTATTACTTCAGTGATCTTTAACCTCCCTGGCGGTATGATTTTGTCTGGAATTTTGTACCAAAAGCGGTACAATTTTTTGCATGGAAATTTGGTGATATGTATTGTAGGCCTGCAATTCTTAGTAATTACTTACTTAATAGAAAAATTGGAAAACTGCGCTAAATATGCTAAAAGAAACCACCAGATATTCTCACCGGTAGCTCAATCTGTGATTGGGAGCTGCGATTAAATGCAAACAACAATATATAATAACAAATTGGAAAAAAGGAAAATCGCGCTAACCCGTGACCATACACTAACAAGTGATGGGATAAATAATCAAAAATTACCAGTGAAACACACATCAATCAGTGAAATTAATAAGTGAAAAATTGATAATCAAAGAATTGAACTAAAGTATAAAAATATATATGTGATATAAATTAATATAAATTAATGTCATACAGTCCATATAAAAAAATTCTTAGATAAAGTCCATTAGATAACACCAGTGCTCCGTGTAAAGAATCATATGAGGTGAAACTGCATCCAAAGTAAAAAATGACGTTCCACCACCAGACAGTAGGAATTCCTCCTTACCAGCTAGACACGACCCCCCATGACAGAGGATCAGTGTGTGCAGAAATCAAGCAGTTCTCCCCACAGATCAGCACAGCACATAGAATTCTTGGAACACCAACTTCCAACAGTCATCAATGGGTGCATGCAGTATGGAAGAGATGAGACACACTCCACATAGTGCATTAAACGTTTAAAATGTTTATTCAATAAAAAAGTGTTGCACTTACACTTATGCAGTTTAAAATAGCCTTAAAGTCTGGTGTGCCGGCCGCTGCACATTCATCAGACACCCGTTCTTCTCAGAAGCGTTCGAGGTGACGTCAGCGCTGGTCACGGGTTAGCGCGATTTTCCTTTTTTCCAATTACTTACTTAAACCTGACCAAACAAGACTAGTAGACATCCCAGATGTGATCAATTTGAAACACAAAATCATGAATTATAATCTAATAAATAATATAATTGTATTCAATAATGTAATAAAAAATAATGAAATTTGTCAAACAAAGAAAATTCAATAAACATCCTGAGTGTGAAAAATTTTGAAGCATGGAACTGGACAAAGTCCGACGTCACAATCTGGACAATCTAACAATCTTTTCGGACTTTCTTTCCATTGCCATCTTTTTTTGAACAGCAAACCACACACATCCTGGTAGGTGCAGCCTTTTTTGCGGTTGGCGGTATGTAGTCCATAAAGTGACGACCAGTCAGGCGTTCTGGGTTGACAACGCCAACAGCACGTCGTCCGGGTCTGTTCACAGCTACTGATGGCGTCTAGTGGTTGACAAAAATCTGCTCAGCCACCTTCCAGACAAAATCAGAATGAACAAGAGGCATGTCACACTTTGCTTTGTATAGGATATACGCATTCCAAAGGCATTGTTCCAGAAGATGCCTGAAAATCTTCTTATAATATTTTTTTTGCTGTTTGCGCATAGCCGAGTAAAATGTCATTGCCTGATCGGCTCTGTCGACACCTCCCATTGTGTTATTATAGTCCATCACGACTTGCGGCTTCAGCACATCTTTCCCACCTTTTGTGTGGACCATGGCAGTGGAGGTATTGTGCACAGTACTCATGAGAAACACGTCCTTCTTGTCTTGCCATCGCATTGCCATCATCTTACCCTTCTGCCAGGCAACCATTTCTCCGGTTTTGAGTTTTTTTTTGGCAAACATAGATGGCATATCACGTCGGTTAGGCCTAACGGTACAATACCCATCAGTCTTGTTTTGTAGCAAAACCTCATACAGTTCCGGAGATGTGTAGAAATTGTCCGTGGTAACACAATATCCTTGGTTCAGCAATGGCTCCAGCAGTGTAAGGACATCCCATAGCCACTGTACCTGGGGTTGAACTTCGTGCCTTTACCGGTGTAAAATGCCGAATTCCAGATGTACCCAGTGGATGACTCACAGAGCATATAGAATTTGATGCCAAACCGCGCTCTTTTGGATGCAATAAACTGTATCCAGCCTAGGCGTCCCTTGTAGGCCATCAAACTTTCATCCACGCTGACGTTCCTTTCTGGCACGTAGGTCCGCTGGAAATTGGTCACAATCATTTGGCATACCTCCCAGATTTTTTTTAGTTTGGGCGCAGGATGCGTGGCCTCATCAAATTCTTCATTGTTCGTGAAGTGGAAATACTTCATGATGAGGGAAAACCGGTGTTCTGACATCACGGTGCCAAAAAACGGAGTGGCCAGTAACTTATTGGTGGTCCAGTACCATTTCTGGAGCGGTTTCCCCACCACCCCCTGAAGAATGATGAGTCCCAGAAACTGCCAGATGTCCTCTTTGGTCACCGGTTCCCACTTTCTGCTTCTGGAAAACCTGGCATGCAGCGTAGCGGATTGCTGATCTTGGTAGCGATTTGTCTCTGTGACAATTTTTTCAATTACCTCCTCAGTGAGGAATAATTGCAGGTATGCCAGAGGGTTGTCACGCTCAACATCTACTTTCATCCCAGGTGATCCAATGAGCGAGAATCTTGGGGGCGCTACCTGGTCCATATCGCAGTCTATAGGGCACCAAGTGCGCACATCGCTGAGGTCAGGTAAAGGATCATTGCCGTTGTCACTTGCCAGATCAGTGTCAGTGTCAGTGTCGGACGACAAATCTCCCCACGACTCACTATCACTCAGTTCTGCGAGCAACTCCATGTCGGTGTCACTCAACTGGTCCAAAAGCGCCTTTGTAGAAAAGTGGCGTTTTTTTGATGCCATGTTATAAATATTTTATGGACACAAATGACAGTAAAATGGCAGGCAAGGGGCACTGTACAGTGATCAAGTGTCATATCTGAGATGATACATTGCAATCCTCTCAGATTACAATGTATCACCTCTTTTATGTGTGTGTCACTTTTTTGAATTTTGAATTACCCGCCCAGTTCCGCTCCCATGCACCGCTGCTGCCGCAGGGAACGGAACCAGGAAGTCAGATGACGGTCGGCACTCTCACCGGTGTTCTCGCCGGCGATCACAGCGGAGGACATCATTGCTGGATCGCCAGGAGAAGGTAAGGGGACTCCGCTGACTGCTCTGCAATGTTACCCCGAGCGTGACTCGGGATTACCGCTCCTAGCAGAAAAAAACAACCCTGAGTCACGCTCGGGAATACAGCCAGGGAGGTTAACTTGGCTCAAGACAATTCCTATTCTTCCAATGTGGCTCAGAAAAGTCAAAGGGTTGGACATCCCTGTTTTATACAGTTCGGCAAGAAACACACAAAACCAATACAAAGTCATACAAATTATGTACACTAGACAAATCATTCATTTCAAAAAGCAAAAAGGGTAGAACAGGGAGTGATAAGAATCTCTGTGAAGTTTTTTTTATTGTTATAAGTGTCACCACTGGGGAGATGTTGCCTAACTTCTCATCATGTCATAGAAATTTCAGAACATATCTCTAATGGGGACACAGCTATATACTCTTCTTTTTTTGTAGAGCCGAGGAGTAATGGAACCTTTGGCATTTATAACATGTCTTCCTATAGGAAAGTTGATGACAAAAGTAAGTGTCTGGTGCTTATCAGACCTATATTTGGCTATTAATAAAAAGCAAATTTCATATGTTCTTACATTTTATATGGAGCTCATCCTGTGGCCACATACAGTATCTCACAAAAGTGAGTACACCCCTCATGTTTTTGAAAATATTTTATTATATCTTTTCATGTGACAACACTCAAGAAATTACACTTTGCTACAATGTAAAGTAGTGAGTATACAGCATGTATAACAGTGTAAATTTGCTGTCCCCTCAAAATAACTCACCACACAGCCATTAATGTCTAAACAGCTGGCAACAAAAGTGAGTACACCCCTAAGAGACTAGGCCGCAGGGCAGTATTCCAACATGATAAGGACCCCAAACACACCTCCAAGATGACCTCTGCCTTGCTAAAGAAGCTGAGGGTAAAGGTGATCGACTGGCCAAGCATGTCTCCAGACCTAAACCCTATTGAGCATCTGTGGGGCATCCTCAAAAAAGAAGCTGGAGGAGTGCAAGGTCTCTAACACCCACCAGCTCCGTGATGTTGTCATGGAGGAGTGGAAGAGGACTCCAGTGGCAACCTGTGAAGCTCTGGTGAACTCCATGCCCAAGAGGGTTAATGCAGTGCTGGAAAATAATGGTGACCACACAAAATATTGACACTTTGGGCTCAATTTGGACATTTTCACTCAGGGGTGTACTCACTTTTGGTGCCAGCGGTTTAGACATTAATGGCTGTGTGTTGAGTTATTTTGAGCGGACAGCAAATTTACACTGTTATACAAGCTGTACACTCACTACTTTACATTGTAGCAAAGTGTAATTTCTTCAGTGTTGTCACATGAAAAGATATAATAAAATATTGTTCTGAGCGGTGTACTCACTTTTGTGAGATACTGTACGTAATATTAAGTGTCTGTACACCTACATAAAAGCACCTTTTGCATTCCTCTAACACTCACATTGCATGCTGTACTGTAATTGAGAACAAAGAATAAGACTGAACTCTCATCTGTATTTTCAGGTAGGTGGTTTAAAGGGCATTATGATAAACTAGCCCAGTGTTTTTCAACTCCAGTCCTCAAGGCGCCCCAAATCAACTGTGCAAAATAATTGAAAGCCTGAAAACACGACCTGTTGGGGCACCTATTCAAATGAAAGGACTTACAACGCACCACAACAGAATTTTTTTTATACATGCATGTATGTTGTAAGACATGTGCATTGGGCTGCTAATAATATTGAATGCCACTGTATCCCGCCAATGCATGAAACTTGTGCTGCAGTAACACGCCCTGCAACAATGTGAATAGGCTCTTGATACCTGATGATTCTGTTGTCTGCATAGCATGACTGACCTCAGCTCCAGTAGTTTCTGAGCCAACAGCTACAACACTGCCACAGGTCGGACTTTGCCACTAGGACCACATCCCCTGCTGTTGCGAACAGAGATGAACTGGGAAATATTGTGGTCATTTAACTACATTAAGAAAAACTGTTAAAACAGGTATTCCTCTGACTTTTTTTTACTTTGATCATAGCACATTTTATGATATATTATTCCACAAATTCCTGTTTAAGTAATATATCATAGGTGCTTCTGTATATCCCCATGACATATAGCCAAGAGTTGCCTTTGCCGCAAGAAAAATTAAGGTATTTGATGATGTGTAGTAGGGTCATCCTTACAGAAAGTGATCTTGCCCATAGGAAAGGTCTATGTACACTAACAATATAGCAGGTTTTTTAAGGAGATCTGATAGTGAGCAGATCAGCCATATATCCATATCATCACATTAGAACCTTTGCACCTACATTTGGTAACCTTCGGCTATCAAATGTGCACATGCTTGTCCAGGTCAGTGACTCACTAAATTGTGAGGGCAGGATAAGAATAACAGATCCCAGATAATCAACTGTTCCTGACAGGTTCCCTTTAAAGCAAAGCAACTGTCCACTGTGTAAGTTTAGAGTTATTCTAGTCGGAGCTTACACTGAAACTCTTTTTCCAGTCCAATTTCATAGCACTGAATCAATTACCAGCGCTGTCATCGGAGAGGAAGCGATATGAAATCACATGTTTCTCTTTGACCAGAAGTATTGTCCCTCGTGCCTGAACAAAGCACTGGGGGAGCAAAGGAAAAGTGTCTCTGGGCTGCTATGGATGGAGGTTTAAAGCGGAGTTCCAGCCCCATATGGAAAAAATAAAAGTCAGCAGCTACAAAAACTGTAGATGCTGACTTTTAAAAAACAGCCATTAACCTGCCCCATGATCCAGCGGTGTGCTCACCCCAGACAAGCTCATCCACTGTCTTCTTTCCTTGGTGCTAGCATCTTCACTATGGGCACCCATCTGTGACAGCTTGCGGCTTCACAGCTGGGTGGCTACTGCTCATGCTCAAACAGCACTGCTCATCATGAATTGTGAATGCAGTCTTCTGGGACCTGTCACGTGTCAGAAGACTACAGGGGGGGGAGGGAGGGAGAAATGGGAGCGGGTAGGTGTCAAAATCTGGCACCCCTCCCCCCCAGCTCCTTAAAAGTGGCAATTGTTCAAGAGGAGAGGGGGCGAGTACTTAAAGTGGGACTTCCCCTTTTGGGTGGAGCTTCCCTTTAAAGCATACCTGTTGCTTTGCCCTGCATGATTTATTCTTTTTAAACATGTATTTATGACACACAAAAGGGGGGTAACAATGCTATGACAGATGCTTCAGAAAAAAAGGTATGTGGCTTTACAACACACTACAGTTTGGCTTTTTATCTTGGCAGTAGAGATAGCTATTCTCCTAACAAGAAGGGATGTACCTTCCTATATATCAGCATTATTCTCCATCTCATTTTAGTGTGTCTTATTACATTTATAAAAAAAAAAGGCTTCCATTGCACCTACCATCAGAAAATTCTGAAACTCATTATTAACAGTCATTCATTTTGCTCTTGCTAAACAGAGTATTTGGAACAAGTTACATCCTAAAATACAGAACTAGTTTTCTGCATCAGGGAATCTCATTTCTGGTTCTTTAACCACTTAAGCCCCGGACCATTTGGTAGCTAGAGGACCAGAGGTGAATTCAGA
Source organism: Rana muscosa (assembly GCA_029206835.1). Classification (NCBI taxonomy): domain Eukaryota; kingdom Metazoa; phylum Chordata; class Amphibia; order Anura; family Ranidae; genus Rana; species Rana muscosa. The sequence continues at coordinate 401,801,085 of CM055116.1, read as the reverse complement.
ATTTTGCACTGCGCTGCTTTAACTGTAAATTGTGTGGACATGCAATGTTGTACCCAAACGAAATTTGCGTCCTTTTCTTCCCACAAATAGAGCTTTCTTTTAATGGTATTTGATTGCCTCTGCGATTTTTATTTTTTGCGATATAAACGGAAAAAGACCGAAAATTTTGAAAAAAAATGATATTTTCTACTTTTTGTTATAAGAAAAATCGAATAAACTCAATTTTAGTCATACATTTAGGCCAAAATGTATTCAGCCACATGTCTTTAGTAAAAAAAATGTCAATAAGCGTATATTTATCGGTTTGCGCAAAAGTTATAGCGTTTACAAACTAGGGTACATTTTCTGGAATTTACACAGCTTTTAATTTATGACTGCCTATCTAATTTCTTGAGGTGCTAAAATGACAGGGCAGTACAAACCCCCCCCAAAAGACCCCATTTTAGAAAGTAGACACCCCAAGGAAATTGCTGAGAGGCATGTTGAGCCCATTGAATATTTTTTTTTTGTCCCAAGTGATTGAATAATGACAAAAAAAAAAAAAATTACAAAAAGTTGTCACTAAATGATATATTGCTCACACATGCCATGGTTATATGTGGAATTGCACCCCAAAATACATTCTGCTGCTTCTCCTGAGTACGGGGATACCACATGTGTGGGACTTTTTAGGAGCCTAGCCACGTACGGGACCCCGGAAACCAAGCACCGCCTCCAGGATTTCTAAGGGTGCAAATTTTTGATTTCACTCCTCACTACCTATCACAGTTTTGAAGGCCATAAAATGCCAAAATAGCACAAAACCCCCCCAAATGACCCCATTTTGGAAAGTAGACACCCCAAGCTGTTTGCTGAGAGGCATGGTGAGTATTTTACAGCTCTCATTTGTTTTTGAAAATGAAGAAAGAACATTTTTTTTTTTTTCTTTTTTTTTTTCAATTTTCAAAACTTTGTGACAAAAAGCGAGATCTGCAAAATACTCACAATACCTCTCAGCAAATAGCTTGGGGTGTCTACTTTCCAAAATGGGGTAATTTGGGGGGGTTTTGTGCCATCTGGGCATTCCATGGCCTCCGAAACTGTGATAGGCAGTGAGAAGTGAAATCAAAAATTGACACCCTTAGAAAGCCTGAAGGCGGTGCTTGGTTTTTGGGGTCCCGTACGCGGCTAGGCTCCCAAAAAGTCTCACACATGTGGTATCCCCGTACTCAGGAGAAGCAACAGAATGTATTTTGGGGTGTAATTCCACATATGCCCATGGCATGTTTGAGCAATATATCATTTAGTGACAACTTTGTGCAAAAAAATAAATAAAATAAAAATTTTCCGCAACTTGTGTCAACATATAAAATATTCCATGGACTCGACATGCCTCTCAGTATATAGCTTGGGGTGTCTACTTTCCAAAATGGGGTCATTTGGGGGGGTTTTGAACTGTTCTGGCATTTTATACACAACATTAGGAAGCTTACATCCACTCTTCTAACCACTTGAAGACAAAGCCCTTTCTGACACTTTTTGTTTACATGAAAACATATTTTTTTTTGCAAGAAAATTATGTTGAACCCCCAAACATTATATATATTTTTAAAGCAAAGGCCCTACAGAATAAAATGGTGGGTGTTGCATTTTTTTTTTCTACACAGTATTTGCGCAGCGATTTTTCAAACAAATTTTTTTGGGAAAAAATACACTTTTTTTAATTTTAATGCACTAAAACACACTATATTGCCCAAATGTTTGATGAAATAAAAAAGATGATCTTAGGCCAAGTACATAGATACCAAACACGACATGCTTTAAAATTTCGCACAAACGCGCATTGGCGACAAACTACATACATTTTTAAAAGCCTTTAAAAGCATTTACAGGTTACCCCGTTAGATTTACAGAGGAGGTCTACTGCTAAAATTACTGCCCTCGATCTGACCTTCGCGGTGATACCTCACATGCATGGTGCAATTGCTGTTTACATATGACGCCAGACCGACGCTTGCGTTCGCCATTGGGCAAGAGCAGGGCAGGACAGGGGTGCTTTTTTTTTTTTTTTTTTTTTATTATTAATTTTGCTTTTTTATTTTATTTTTAAACTGTTGCTTCCATATTTATTTATTTTTATCACTTTTATTGTTATCTCAGGGAATGTAAATATCCCCTATGATAGCAATAGGTAATGACAGGTACTCTTTTTTGAAAAAACTGGGGTCTATTGGACCCTAGATCTTTCCTCTGCCCTCAAAGCATCTGACCACACCAAGATCGGTGTGATAAAATGCTTTCCCAATTTCCCAATGGCGCTTTTTATATCCGGGGGGGGACATTCCCTCCCACTGCTTGTAAAAGCAGTCCAGAGGCTAATTAGCCACTAGGATTGCTTTTACATGAAAGCCGGCCGCTGGCTGAAAAGAATGATACCAAGATGATACCTAAACCCGCAGGCATCATTCTGGTATAAACATTCAAAGTCCAGCAACATACCAGTACGTTGCTGGTCCTTGTTGGACATGTATTGTAATCTTTTTTTTCATGCAGCCAGTTGGCTGAACGAAAAAAAAAGATTGATCGGTGGGTATGCCCACCATTAGAATACTGCCCTTCATCCACCCACTTCTAATGATGGGCATACATGCACCATTTATATATGCCGAAGCATGGGGGCATCTTCTCGCAAAAGTTATGCCGCGTACATATGGTCAGACTTTTGCACGGGCAAGCCTCCGTCGGAATTTCGACCGTATATACGCGGCATTAGGAGCAAAATCGCTCCTCCGCTCCTGCTGCCCCAATGCTTCGGCATATATGCTTTTTTTTTTTTAACTGTGGTGGTGAAATTACCTCCTACAGCACTGGAGTCGCAGGGATCAGGCCTGTCTCTGCGAACGCTGCAGTTATGTGTGTTGTGTTTTGCAAGTGACAGTGATCGATCGATACTGCACTTCGGTGGCCTGGGCTGGACGGAGGGGCAAAACGCAGGTGCTAGCAGGTATCTGGGCTGATCCCGCTAACACTGCGTTTTTGGGAACCCTAAACTGCTGGGGACGCTAGTATAGATCTGATCAGATCAGATATTGAGCTGATCAGATACTATACCACTAAGGGGGGTGTATGCTTCACGTGTGGGTGTTAGCGCTACTGGCACTAACCTGACGCTGCCTGGGGTGTGACGCAGACCCTCTCTGACGCTAAAACCTAACTGATATCACCCGCCGGGCGATCAGGGGGTTAAACCTTTATTGGGTTATATACGGCGGGTGCCCTGACACTATAAAAAGCAAACTAACTAACCAGCGTCGCCCGTAACACTTATATGATGATCACTGGTGAAAGGGTTAACTAGGGGCAATTAGGGGGTTAAAACCTTTATTAGGTAATATATGGGGGTACCTGACGCTATATAAAAACCTGACGGCGAACCTAAAAAAAAATTACTGGCTACCTATCGGCATCACCGACACTAAGACAACGATCATAAAAACGATTGCTTAGCGACAGTGGTGATAGGGGGTGAAAGGGTTACCTGGGGGGCGATCAGGGGGTTAAACCTTTATTAGATAATATATGGGGGTACCTGACGCTATAAAAACCTGCGGCGAACCTAAAAAAAATTACTGGCTACCGATCAGCATCACAGACGCTAAGACATCGATCAGAAAAATGATTGCATAGTGACGGCGGTGCTAGGGGGTGAAAGGGTTACCTGGGGGGTGATCAAGGGGGTTACACCTTTATTAGGTAATATATGGGGGTACCCGACGCTATAAAAACCTGCGGCGAACCTAAAAAAAATTACTGGCTACCGATCAGCATCGCCGACGCTAAGACATCGATCAGAAAAATTATCGCTTAGTGACAGTGGTGATAGGGGGTGAAAGGGTTACCTGGGGGGGCGATCAAGGGGGTTAAACCTTTATTAGGTAATATATGGGGGTACCCGACGCTATAAAAACCTGCGGCGAACCTAAAAAAAATTACTGGCTACCGATCAGCATCACCGACGCTAAGACATCGATCAGAAAAATTATCGCATAGCCACGGCGGTGCTAGGGGGTGAAAGGGTTACCTGGGGGGTGATCAAGGGGGTTAAACCTTTATTAGGTAATATATGGGGGTACCCGACGCTATAAAAACCTGCGGCGAACCTAAAAAAAATTACTGGCTACCGATCAGCATCGCCGACGCTAAGACATCGATCAGAAAAATTATAACTTAGTGACAGTGGTGATAGGGGGTGAAAGGGTTACCTGGGGGGCGATCAAGGGGGTTAAACCTTCATTAGGTAATATATGGGGGTACCCAACGCTATAAAAACCTGCGGCGAACCTAAAAAAAATTACTGGCTACCGATCAGCATCACCGACGCTAAGACATCGATCAGAAAAATGATCGCTTAGTGACAGTGGTGATAGGGGGTGAAAGGGTTACCTGGGGGGCGATCAGGGGGTTAAACCTTTATTAGGGGGGGTTAGGGGGCTACACTGGACCTAAGACTAAACTTTGGTGACACTTTTACAGTCACAAATGTCACTGATTGCAGTGATCACTAAATAAATGGTCACTGCAATCAGTGACACTGTGACTGGGGGCTGGGGGGGGGGCTGGGGGGTGATCTGGGGGTGTCTGGGGGGGCCTGGGGGGCGATTTATGTGCCTATGTGTCCTGGTGTCAGTGTGCTGTTCTGTGTACTAACCTGGCATCTTCTCCTGTACGGCGCTCGGTATATGTGAGCGCCCCAGGAGAGATGACATCACTTCCTCCTTCCTGGCAGGCAGGGGAAGCTCTCTCATTCGCCGGGAGCGATCGAGAGGGGGTGGCCGGAATCGAACGGCCGTCCCCTCATGTCGGATCGCTCCCGAAGGTAAAACGACCGCTCACTGTAAAGAAGGGGGGTCCGATCGGACCCCCCAACTATACAAAGGCAATCACGTACATATACGTGATTCTGCCTGTCGGTGCCATTCTGCTGACGTATATTTACAGTGGGCGGTCGTTAAGTGGTTAAGGCTGGGGCTACATAGGCAGTCAAATCTCTTACGACCCAGAGATTAGGGCTGGATTCACTTCCCTTGCATTTAGGAGGTTATGGTGGGAATGGGTCCTTAAAGCAGAGTTCCAGTCATTTGTGTCTTTATTAAACGTCAGCAGCTACAAAAACTGTAGCTGCTGACTTTTAATAAACACACACTCACCTGTCCCACGGTCCAGCAGTGCACTCACTCCAGCAGTTTTCTTCCTCTCTCCTCCCTCGGCAGCGCCGGCATCTCTACTATGGGCACCCAGCTGTGACAGCTTGTGGCTTCACAGCCAGGTGCCCACTGAGCATGCGCGAGTGGTGCTGCGCTCTGTGATTAGTCTCAAAGTCTTCTAGGACCTGTCCTGTGTCCCAGAAGACTTCGGGAGCGAGGGGGAAGGAGAACTTCTGCTTCCAATCGCCTAAGGTGACTGGAACGGAAGTGGCTGTGGGTTGAATTTTTTCAGAAATAATGTAATCTTCAGTGCTCAACATTAGATGGGATTTTTGTTGTGGCTATACCATGCTAATGGAACAATGTTTTTCAAAATAACCAAGGCACTTCAACAAAAAAAACTTTATTTTGTAGAAAACACAATGCTCATAATTAGAGAACAGCAATGACTGTAGCACGGAGAAAGATTACAACTAAAATCTCTGAAGGTTACAACAATCAACAATTAGTAGGAAGTGTACAGGCCCTTGCTTTGAAAGACTTTAGCATATCTACGGCTACAGGACATTACTAGTCTCTCACACTGCTCTGGTGTGATTTTGTTCAGATCTTCCACAGTTCGGTGACTGTGGTGCGTTTTTTGGCCATAAGTTTGTCGCCAAGGATTTTCCAGAGGTTTTCTATTGGGTTTAGATCAGGACTCTGGACTGATCATTTCATTGTTTAAATGTTTTCAGCTTCAAGGAACTGCTTTACCTGTTTTGCTGTGGGACAGGGGGCATTGTCATGTATGAAAATTGCTGGCTGATTGGGTGATGAATGCAGGGAAGGAACCGCATGTTGTCAAAGAAGGTTGTGCCATATAGCTGTATCAGAGGCCCAACTCCCGCTGCAGAAACATCCCCCAAACCATGATTCTTCCCTCCTACACTTTTTACTGACTTCTTTGGGTTTAGTCTTTCCCCAGTCTGATAATGAACATAATGTTTCCCATTGGACCTCAAAAAATGTAACCTGTGTAGCGGGGTGCTAAATTTAAGGGAAATGTTTGGGTGGTAGTTATGCCCAAACACCCTAATTCTTGCAACCATTTTTGTACACAGGTAGAGTATTGGTGTACAGTTCCCTGTGGCCTGCAGGTGGCGCTGCCATAGTAGGCCAGGGTTGAACCGCTGATACAGTGCTGTGCCTTGTGTGTCCCCTCTCGGCAGCCATACAGTGGGTGTGGTCTACCTGCTGGGCATGCTGGGAGAGGATATAAAAGGGGCAGACGCTGCCTGTTCGGGGTCTCGTTCCTGTCCGCCCTGGGCACCTTTAGCCCAGGGGTGGGTCTGTGGTTCGTTGTCGGGGAGGGTCCTACCCCAAGGGAGTGTGTGGTTCCTGTCGGTCCCAGGCACCTTCAGCCCTCGGACTGCAACAAAGGTCTGGGCCCAGCACCTTCGGCTGGAGCCCATTGGGGATCGAGGAATCTCAGGGTGCCGCCTTGCGAGGGGACCCGTATCCTAGATGAGGAGGCCGGGGGAGGAACCGTTCCGAAGGACTGGTGCGGAAGTCACAGTGAAGGAAGGGTCCCGGTAACTCTCTGGAGGGATGTCTTCTCCTTGAACAGAGACCAAGTTCACTAGGTCTGTGGCAGAGACCAAGTTCACCAGGTCTGTGGCAGAGACCGAGTTCATCAGGTCTGTGGCAGAGACCAAGTGTATAGTTCGAGCATCATTTCGGCTGCTAGTCCTGAGATAGGGAGACTATCCGAATGGGCTGAGTCTGCTTGAGAATCGGAGCAGTGAATTGGGTAACGTTTGTGCCTGGACCTCTTCCACACCTTAAGCTGTCCTGTTCTCCCTCCAACCTTTTCTGTCAGAGACTGTGTTTTACAAGAAATAAACCTCTACGTTGGAGTGCAGCTGGTGTGGACATTCAAGTTACTGTGGGGATACAAGGACTTGTCTTTATTCAATATAGAGGTGAGAGACATTCTCTGGCTGTCTGACTGTGGAAGACCCATCATAACACCGCTCAACCTCTTCACACAGGAGGGTACGGGCTTGTGGTGCGGTGTGCCTCTCTCTTCCTGCGAGGTGCCAAAGTTAATGCAGGTAAAGAAAGGGGTCTGTGCGCTACACTTGCTTTCATCACTAAAGTGAACTTTGAACCAGTTCTCCTCTGTCCACACAACATGCTCCTCACCAAAGTTTAGTCTAGTCTTTTGATTCTTTCTGCTTATTAGACGTCGCTGCAGAGTGGGCTTTCAGTCCAAATTCTCTTAAACAGCGAGACACTGTATGATAAGACATATCCTTACTCAGCGCTGAACTGGCGAGCAATCGCAGCTGCAGTGTTGAACTGATTGTCCATTGAGATTCCACACATTATCCTGTCCTCTCTTGCATTTGTCTTTCATGGATGACCAGCCTTCTTGGGGGATTTGAATGACTTTGTGACGTTGCAAAAATGCAATATTCTAGAAATCACAGATTAGGAACGACAAACTTCTCTTGCTATGGCTGAAAAGGTCATCCTTTTGGCCTTCATCTAGACAACCTGCTGCCGGAGGGTTTCAGTCACTTTAGAACGGCTCACAATCTTGCAACGTCAGTGAAAACTGGAAAGTGATGCTGTGTACACACGACCGTTTTTCTCGCCGAGAAAAACTAAATTTTTTCCTTTTGATGAGAAAAACGATCGTCTGTGGGCATTTTGTCGTTTTTCTCGACGAGAAAAACGGCATTAAAAACGACGAGAAAAATTAGAACATGTTCTAATTTTTCTCGTCGTTTTTCCCGACATTTTTTCCGCGGCAGTTTTCCCATAGGGAAACACTGCCGTGGAGCCCACAGACGGTCGTTTTTCTCGACAAGAGAAAAAATGTTGTGAAAAACGACCGTGTGTGGGGAACAAGCCGTTCCCTCGTTTTAATGTCATTATTCACGGCGGTTTTTTAACCGCCGTGAATAATGATCGTGTGTACGCGGCATTAGGCTGCCAGTTTAATAGGTTTTGTCAGAAAAGTAAAGAATTTAGCATTAACACATATAACAGGGAAGTATCTGAAAATGTTCTCTTATTTCCACCAATGTTCTTTTTCAAATGTTATTGAAGTTTTTCAATTCTGCGCTTTAAAATATATGTAACTCATGAAATATGCTTAACAAAACTGCTCTTACTCTAAGCAGTGACCTTGAAATTTAGGAAATGTTCTCTAATTTGATCTCCAGTGTATATACAGTATATATACAAACACTGTATGTAAGTAGAAAAGAGATTTATTCACCTATGAAGCTCTAAACTAACTGCATGCCTTCCCCATCATTTAGGCTGGATTCACATCACACCCATAGCACTCAGTTCACATTTATGCACAATGAATGCATTTGAGTTGATGTGTGTTGACATTCTTTTTAACCTATTGCAGTGATGAGCAGTTATTTTTTTTTTTTTTACAGCAGGAGCCACAATACAATATTTTTCTTTACTTAATGTGTGTTAACAGAGGCTATGGGAAACAGTGAATTTCAGCTTGCTATTGCATTAGGCCTGCAGTGAGCAATGCAGCCCAAGGCATGTGGTGTGAATGGGCCCTTAGAAGCCCTATTCATTTAATTAGCAATGTGTGTAAGGGCTTGTCTGCATCTGCATACAGGAAACATGAAGTACAGGTCAACACAGCAGCTAGCAAGTCTGCCTTGCACTAGAGTCATCCCAACCATGATACCATGCATGTTTTCCCTGTGCTTGTGTGGGCTTCACCCAGGTACTTTTATTTGCTCCTACACTCCAAAGACATGCTGGTAGATTAATTGGATCCTGCCTAAATTAGTCCTAGTATGGACCTTAGATTGCAAGCTTCTTGTGGGCAGGGACTAATGTGAATGTACAATAAGTATATATTGTTAGTGTTATATATATATATATATACAGCCCTCAAAATTTTCACTCGCCTGCTCGCATTTGGCGAGTGAAAAAACGTTGAGGGCGAGTGTACTAGCATGGCAGGTCACTTGGCTCGGACAGAAGGCAGGTCCGCTTGCTTGGCTCGGGCAGGGAGGCGGGCCGGCTTATCTCGGCTTGGCTGGGGGCGGATCCAGGCGGGGAGGCTTGGCTTGAGCGGGGGGGAGGGTCCACTCGGCTCAGGCGGGGAGGTGGGCCGGCTCAGCTCGGCTTGACTCGAGCGGGGGGCGTGTCTGCTCAGGCAGGGAGGCTGGCAGGCTCAGCTTGGCTTAACTCGAGCGGGGGGCGTGTCTACTCAGGCGGGGAGGCGGGTCGGGTCAGCTCAGCTCAGCTTGACTCGGGCGGGGGGCGTGTCTGCTTGGCTCGGGCAGGGAGGCGGGGAGGTGAACGCACCACAACTCAGACTGACCACCGCTCTACCAATGGGAACCAGATACCAATAAGGTGTCTCCAAAGCTACGATTAATTGGAACTTCATCAGTGACATGAGAGGAAATTTTAGCGGCTTCCTGTGTGGAGTCCTTAGAGGTCAGTTATGTGGCATGTCCTCATTCAGAGCTGTGTTTACAATCTTATTCCAGGTCAGGGATTTCTTCCTCTGCACTCCAACATGTCATGTCAATGGAAAACTTTACATCCAGTCTGATGATAGCTGGAGCAGAAAGGGCAACTCACTTCTGTGCAGTAAAAGTGTATTTTTGTCAGTGAAACTCCCCCTCTACTTCTGCCTTTCTATTTGTGACCCTGCTTAGCTTGCTAAATTAGTGTTGGGCCAGTTAACACTAGAACGCGTTGCGTCAAAATCGCATTTCATGCTGGTTTCCTGTACCACGTGTTATTGCACTGCCCTTGAGAGATGCACGCAGAACCATTCATTTGTAATGGCACCCAAAACACATCAGTTGCAGCCACCAAGGCCATATGGTAACCGCAGTAGCATGCGGTTTGGTGCGGAACAATTTGAGAAAGTTGTGCTTGCGCTACTTATTGCATATTCTCATGCGCTCTGTCAAAATGGGAATGCATGTATTCTATTGTGAACCAGTGCATTTTTGTAGTGCGACATTGTGCATTTGTCGTTCATTTTTCATGCTGATGCTTTTTTTTTAGGAGGAGGCAGCTCGATTTAAGTCCTCAATTACACCACAAAAGCGACCTCCAGATCCATTCCAGATCCATTCCAAATGCATTTCTGCATTCTCATTTTTTATGCGTTTCCGGATGCATTCCAGGTGCTTTTTTTTTCTTTTCTTTTTTTTTCCCACTGTACTGGGTTACAGTACCTTTAATAGCCAATCATATTTTGTCCTTATTTTATTTATCCAAGTCAGATCAATGAAATATGCTTTATGTTAATACTGTTAAAGTTGTTGTTAATATTTATTTTTAGCCTGATTCTGCATAAAACATTTAACGGTGTAATTTCATGAGATAATTTGCGAGGGCGTGTTTAGGGGCGGACTTAGGAGCAAGGCAGGGGAAAATGGTGGCGAGTAACTCTTAAGCCCTGGCTAGTAGCTCAGGACTTTTGAGCCCTGTATATGTATACTGTATATATATATATATATATATATATATATATATATATATATACACACCAGTAATGCACATTGCTTGAATTTTCACCTACACGTACTAATGTTTATCAGTCTTTTCAAAGAATTTCGCCTAGTCTGTTGTGCCCAGGGCTTTTTTTTTTTTTTTTCAGAAAAAAGGTGCAGGTTCTCTCCTTTTCTGAGTGACCCTTTTTCTATGCTCACCCACCTCTGAGTACTGTCCCTTGGTTGGTGCTAGGTCATTTGTATGGATTTTGTTAATGATAACAAGAAAAGCAGTAAAATAGATCCCCTGCAACCTGTAACATTAGATGTCCCACAGCAACATAAGATCTCTCAGTAGCCAGCATCAACAGACTCTTCCCTCAACAGTAGTAAAAACACTTTTCCTCAAAGAATGGGATTTTAAAATACATCACAGACAGTAACGCATGAAAAAAAAAATGTGTTTTATTAACATATATAGAAAGTAGGGTTGAGCGAACCCGAACTGTAAAGTTCGGGTTCGTACCGGACTTTTGGGTTTTTGGTACCAGGACACGAACAATTTACTGTATGTTCGGGTTCGATTTCCGTGTTCGGCAATGTAATGGCGCATTTTAAAAAGCTGCAGGGCAGCCAATCAACATTCGTTTTAACTCGTGTGCCCTTAGAAGCCATCACAGCCATGCCTACTAATGGCATGGCTGTGATTGGCCAGTGCAGCATGTGACCCAGCCTCTATATAAGCTAGAGGCACATAGCGCAGCAGGTCACTCTGCTTTAGATAGTGTAGGGAAAGGTTGCTGCTGCTGCTTTGAGGGAGAGAATTAGATAGGAGTTCTGATTCAGAAATCAAATTACTCAGCGATCTACCTTGATTTTGTTGTGTGGGTGCAGTGCAATCTTTTTACCCTGCCCTGAGCCCAGTGCCAGAGAAAATATAACTTTTATCCGTCTGTTAGTTAGGTTGGCGTCGGCGGGCATTTTATGCAAGCTCAGTGCACCAGCACTGCATATGTTACTGTGAGATGCACCCTTTAGATACTGTTGGTCTATTCTGCTATTCCAAAAAAAACATTTAGGACAAAAATAAAATTTTGGCAATGTTTTCTGCATATCTGTACGTGTGAGATACACACTTTAGATACTGTTCTCCTATTCTGCTATTCCCCCAAAAAAAAATTTAGGGCAAAATTTTTTTTTTTGCTGCGTTTTCTGCATATCTGTACATGTGAGATACACCCTTTAGATACTGTTGGTCTATTCTGCTATTCCAAAAAAAAACATTTAGGACAAAAATAAAATTTTGGCAATGTTTTCTGCATATCTGTACGTGTGAGATACACACTTTAGATACTGTTCTCCTATTCTGCTATTCCCCCAAAAAAAAATTTAGGGCAAAAATTTTTTTTTTGCTGCGTTTTCTGCATATCTGTACATGTGAGATACACCCTTTAGATACTGTTGGTCTATTCTGCTATTCTAAAAACACCCATTTAGGGCAAAACATATATATTTTGCAGTGTTTCCTGCATATCTGTACGTGTGAGATGCACACTTTAGATACTGTTGTTTTATTCTGCTATTCAAAAAATAATAATTTAGGGCAAAAAAATTTGTTTTGGTGCGTTTTCTGCATATGTGTACCTGTGAGATACACCCTTTAGATACTGTTGCTCTATTCTGCTATTAAAAAAAAAACACATTTAGGGGAAAAATATTAAATTGCGGCCTAGTCTGTATCTGTACGTGTGAGGTGCACCCTTTAGATACTGTTGCTCTATTCTGGTATTAAAAAAAAAACACATTTAGGGCAAAAAAAATTATTTTGCAGTGTTTCCTGCATATCTGTACGTGTGAGATACACACTTTAGATACTGTTGTTTTATTCTGCTATTCAAAAAATAATAATTTAGGGCAAAAAAAAATTTTTGCCAACGTTTTCTGCATATCTGTACGTGTGAGATACACACTTTAGATACTGTTCTTCTATTCTGCTATTCAAATAAATAATAATTTAGGTAAAAAAAAAAATGTTGGTGTGTTTTCTGCATATCTGTACCTGTGAGATACACCCTTTAGATACTGTTGCTCTATTCTGCTATTCAAAAAAAAAACATTTAGGGGAAAAATCTTAAATTGCGGCCTAGTCTGTATCTGTACGTGTGAGGTACACCCTTTAGATACTGTTGCTCTATTCTTATCTAACAAAAAAAACACATTTAGGGAAAAAAAAAAATAATTTGCAGCGTTTCCTGCATATCTGTACGTGTGAGATACACACTTTAGATACTGTTGCTCTATTTTGCTATTCAAAAAAACACATTTAGGTGAAAAATCTTAAATTGCGGCCTAGTCTGTATCTGTACGTGTGAGATACACCCTTTAGATACTGTTGTTCTATTCTGCTATTCTAAAAACAGCCATTTAGGGCAAAAAAACTATTTTGCAGCGTTTGCTGCATATCTGTACCTGTGAGATACACCCTTTAGATACTGTTGTTCTATTCTGCTATTTAAAAAACACCCATTTAGGGCAAGATCCTAAATTTGAGAAATATGAGGAGAACGTCAAATAAGGGATGTGGTCCCGGTCGTGGTGCTGCTGGAGCTCCTGTTGCAGGGAGAGGACGTGGTCTATCTGTGCCAGCTACACGCACAAGTGAAACACCTTCCTCAGGTCCGAGTAGGCGACAGAGCCTGCAGCGGTATTTGGTCGGACCTAATGCGGCTCTATGAATGTTGAGGCCAGGACAAGTACAGGCGATAATAGATTGGGTTGCTGACAGTGCCTCCAGTTCCTTCACATTGTCTCCCACCCAGTCTCCTGCTGAAAGATCAGAGTTGGCACTTGCAGCTGATGTCCATCAGTCTTTCACCTCACCCCCTTGCAAATCAGCCAAGCAGTCTGAGCCCCAAGTCATGCAGCAGTCTCTTCTGTGCAGAATAGACATGTATACCGGCCTTACCCAGCCATTGTTGCATTGGGGTGTACCCTAATTTAAAAAATAAATAAAATTAAAAACAAAAAACAGTGTTGGCTACCTCGTCCTCCTCCACCGCCGCTTCCACCTACACCGCTACATCTACCGCCACCTCAGCCTCCTACTCCATATGGACCTCGTCCTCCTAGGTCAAGATTATTATTTTATATTTTTATGTATTTTATGTTATTTTAAGTTATTACCCTATCCACATTTGTTTGCAGAGCACTTGTCATGCTCTTAACAACATTTTGCTGCCATTTGCAGCCCTCTAGCCCTTTCCATTACTTTTTTAGAGCCATTTTAGTCCTCAAAAGTTCGGGTCCCCATTGACTGGGGTTCGGGTTCGGGGTCAAGTTCGGGTCCCGAACTCAAACTTTTTTTCGACATTGTACAGTACAGTGATATACATATTAACAGTTATATATTATAAACATAACTGAAATAGATATGTAAAACAGTTGGTCAGCAAGTCACGCACACCTAGACTTAATGATCCACCACTGCGCTCATGCAAAAGATTTTCCCTAGAGCTGCGACTTGAAATAGATAAATTGCAGGGATGGACTGGCCATCAGGAGTTTCTCAGTGGGCCGTTTTTAAAAACCAAAAATATATATATACTGTATATATTTATATATATATATTTTGTGGGCCGTTTTTTCTGCGCAGTTCTGCAGCAGCGGGAGCAGGGCAGCAAACAGCGGCCCACAAAAAAAAAAAAAAAATATATATATTTTTTTTTGTGGGCCGTTTTTTTATGCAGTTCGGCGGCAGCGGAAGGGTGGCAGCAAACAGCGGCGGGGATTCGGGGAAGGTGAGGAGGGCAGTTGGATGTAAAACCCTAGGAGGGAGAATAGCTCCACCCCCTTCCTGACCACCGAAGAGGCGAACAGGAGCGAGCACGGCCACCCCGGCGCTCCCAGAACCTCGATTCCTTCACCTCCTCTCTGCTCCAGGAACCATGCGGCCTGGGCTGGAGGGCAGGCTGACTGGGAGCCCGGAGGAAGAGAACATGCGCCGCTGTAAGGAGCACAGCAGCGAGAGCACCCCCCCGGATCAAGAGGGAGACTCGTCGCTGCCGCTTCTGGCCATCTGGTACCCGGCATCCTACACAAACATGCCAGAACACTGAGACAGCAGGGAGGTGAGCAGAGGAGGGACAGTGCTATGTGGTCTGTCTCAGCCCTCCCCTCTGTCTCTCAGTCCCCCCCTCTGTCTCTCAGTCCCCGTGCCTCTCAGTCCCCCCTCTTTCAGCTCCCTCTTCTGTCTCTCAGACCCCCCATTATCTCTCAGACCCCCCTCTGTCTCTCAGACCCCTCCTCTGTCTCTCAGACCCCGCCTCTGTCTCTCAGTCCCGCCTCTGTCTCTCAGTCCCCCCCTGTCTTTCAGTCCCCCCCTCTTTTAGCCCCCTCCTCTGTCTCTCAGCCCCCCTCTGTCTCTCAGACCCCCCTCTGTCTCTCAGACCCCTCCTCTGTCTCTCAGACCCCCTCTCTCTCAGACCCCTCCTCTATCTCTCAGCTCTCCTCCTCTGTCTCTCAGACCCATCCTCTCTCTCAGACCCCTCCTTTGTCTCTCAGACCCCCTGTCTCTCAGCCCCCTCCTCTATCTCTCAGCTCTCCTCCTCTGTCTCTCAGCACCCCTCCTCTGTCTCTCAGCACCCCCCTCTGTCTCTCAGCACCCCTCATCTGTCTCTCAGCACCCCTCCTCTGTCTCTCAGCACCCCTCCTCTGTCTCTCAGCACCCCTCCTCTGTCTCTCAGCACCCCTCCTCTGTCTCTCAGCCCCCTCCTCTGTCTCTCAGCTCCCCCTGTCTCTCAGCTCCCCCAGTCTCTCAGTTCCCCCACTGTCTCTCAGCTTCTCCTTCTGTCTCACAGCTTCCCCCTCTGTCTCTCAGCTCCCTCCTCTGTCTCTCAGCTCCCCCTCTGTCTCTCAGCTCCTCCCCTCTGTCTCTCAGCTTCCCCCTCTGTCTCTCAGCTTCCCCCTCCTGTGTCTCTCAGCCCCCTCCTCTATCTCTCAGCTCTCCCCCTCTGTCTCTTAGCACCCCCCCTCTGTCTCTCAGCTCCCCCCTCTGTCTCTCAGCTCCCCTGTCTCTCAGCTCCCCCTCTGTCTCTCAGCTCCCTCCCTCTGTCTCTCAGCTCCCTCCCTCTGTCTCTCAGCTCCCTCCCTCTGTCTCTCAGCTCCCTCCCTCTGTCTCTTAGCTCCCCCCTCTGTCTCTCAGCTCCCCCTGTCTGTCAGCCCCCTCTTCTGTCTCTCAGCCCCTCCTCTGTCTCTCAGCCCCCTCCTCTGTCTCTCAGCCCCCTCCTCTATCTCTCAGCCACCTCCTCTATCTCTCAGCTCTCATCCTCTATCTCTCAGCTCTCCTCCTCTGTCTCTCAGCCCCCCTCTGTCTCTCAGCTCCCCCTGTCTGTCAGCCCCATGTCTCTCAGCTCCCTCCCTCTGTCTCTTAGCTCCCCCTCTGTCTCTTAGCTCCCCCTCTGTCTCTCAGCTCCCTCCCTCTGTCTCTCAGCTGCCTCCCTCTGTCTCTCAGCTCCCTCCCTCTGTCTCTCAGCTCCCTCCCTCTGTCTCTCAGCTCCCTCCCTCTCTCAGCTCCCCCTTTGTCTCTCAGCTCCCCCCTCTGTCTCTCAGCTCCCCCTCTATCTCTCAGCTCCCCCCTCTGTCTCTCAGCTCCCTCCCTCTGTCTCTCAGCTCCCCCTCTGTCTCTCAGCTCCCTCTCTGTCTCTCAGCTCCCTCTCTGTCTCTCAGCTCCCCCTCCTCTGTCTCATTCACTCCCTGACTCTTATGCTGCTTTCCCACTGGGGCGGGCATTGACGGTAAAACGCTGCTAGTTTTAGCAGCACTTTACTGTCGTTTTAGCTGCCCTATTCGGCTTCTAGCAGGCGCTTTTAGCCCCCGCTAGCAGCCGAATTAAAGGTTAAATGCGCCCGTGTAGCGCTGCTGCCGAAGTGCTTTGCAGGCGTTTCAGCAGCGGTGGCCATTCATTTCAATGTACACCGCTCCTCCACCGCCCCAAAGATGCTGCTTGGAGGACTTTTTTTTAACGCCCTGGCAGCGCCCCAGTGTGAAAGCACTTGGACTTTCACACTGGGACTGCAGCGGAAGCGTTTTTTAGGCGCTTTACAGGCGCTATTTTTAGCCCAAAAGCGCCTGAAAAACGCCTCAGTGTAAAAGGGGTCCTACACTCCCCCCTCTCTTTTACACTCACCCCCTCGCTTTTACACTCACTCCCTCTCTCTTACACTCACCCCCTTTCCCTCAACCCTCTCTCTCTCTCACCCTCTCATGATATACAATAATGGATGTAGGGGCCTTTTGGTGGGTGTGATTTTTTGGGGGGGTGGGGGGCAGCATTTTATTGAATTAAAGTGGGCCGGTCTGGATGAAGTCCAGGGCCAAATTTTTGTTCCAGTCCAGCCCTGATAAATTGTAACGTATTCTAAATAAATAAAATAGTGGCGCTAATCTCACAATAGTAACGTGAAACAACTAAAATAATTAATAATAAATCCAATGACACCCAGTGAGAGTGAAGACTGAAAGCATTACAAAAAATTAATTAGTGTATAATATAGTGAAACAAGGTCCATAAAAAGTGATAGACTTCAAGTGATTAAACTTGGTGTCCAAATCTTCTTATAAAACAAGTATGTACACCTTCTTCCACCACACCGCTTGTGACTGTGATTCCGCTCCCCTTAAGAAAAACGCACTCACCGAATATGATTGCCCTGCACTCTCATGCCTGGCAAAGATGCTTTAAACCGTGCCGGGTTAATCAAACTTCCGATATCTGACCGTGCTCATAGAAGAGGATTGCTCCACATGAAAATGAAAAAAGTGCCTCCAATAGTGTAATAAAGTAAAACCATTTATTTAAAATAGATATATAAAATGTTCAACCATTGAACTCGCATCTCATCAAAAACAAAAGGCATCAAAGGCAAACTCCCGTTATTGAGCTGTAGTGGTGTATTGTGGTCACGGCGGACCTGCGATAAACCTCTATATCTCACCCTTCACTCGCCAGTATCCAACAACTTCACAACCGGAAACACAGAATGTCATGCGTCACAGATGGTTGCCATACAGCCACGCCCCTGGCCAGGTACACCACTCCCCATATTGCTTTTATTGAACTGTTATCACTTTTATTCATGTATGTTGGTTTTTATCAATTAAAACCTACCTTTTTTTGATCTGCACCATCGGAGCCCCTATTTTTCTTTCCTTTCCATGTTCTGTGGATGAGAGTTTTTTGGGCTCCTTTATTGGGTCTTTGCCATCCCATATGGGGTATCGTTTACCAAAACCCATCCAGTATCCTTGGATTTCTCGTCGATCCCCTTGGTTGTTTGATCCATCTACACGATTGGGATATCATCACCAGACTGATCCCCAGCTGTGAACTACCGGGTCCTGTGGCTTCATTTGTGGTTATCACTATCCAGATTCCATTGAGGTGCATCCCGAACTCCTCTGAATTCCTCTGAATGCTTGGTCCATCTGCTGATTGAGAATATCCATGCTTGATTGATCCGTTGTTGCTGACAGTGGGGTCCAACAGTTCCGGTAAGCGTGTTTAAGTCATACCATTTGTTTGAAGTCATTTCGCATGGGATGGTTCATACAGCTTTATGACATCTTCACCGTGATATTCCTTATCCATTTATGACGGACATTTTCACTATACTTGTTTCACCTGTGGACTTATTATTATTTAAATTTTTCCACTTTTCATCCAGTTGGGTGTACATTGTTAGTGATTTATATATATTTCACTGTGTTAACATTTTAGCGCTACACATTCACTCTCAGATCAAAAGGAGACAGCGAGCCACAGAACCAGCAGCGCACGCGCAAGGGCCGAAGGCAAATCACCTAATATATCGAACTATATCAGCACTACATACAGTATACAAACTGTTTGGTTTTACGGATCTTTTCCAATGTATCAGGAAAATATCCTCAAAGTTCAGGACTAGCTAAATAGCAATGAAAATTATTAATTCACCAAACGGAATGAAAGGATTGATGACATTGCAAATCCAGGCATAAAGAAAGGCTCTTGAATTATCTCAATAGGTGTCCATTCTTAGCAAGATATGATAGTAAGAGAGGAGGAAAAAGTTCCCATAAGAATGTAATGAATTCAATATAGACTGTACATGTTGTAATAAGCTGGGATGATCTATATACATGGCCTAATATAGTTCAGGGCCTCCCGAGACAAAACCCTCCAAGAAGGGTTTGAATGAGATCATATTGTTGAGCCCCGGAAAGGAAGTTGCACCCAGTTTGAAGATCCAACGCTGCTCACGCTGCAGAAGGATCTTATTCCAGTCTCCCCCTCTAATTCCTGGATGTATTCTATCTAATACCAAGAATTTGACTTTTGGCAGGATGCTATTGTGAAAATGTATTGTATGACATCCCAGAAGTAAATCTGGGTTACATACTTTCATACTCTGTATATGGCGATAAATTCTGCGCCATAATTCATTTTTGGTTTTGCCAACATAGAAACATTGGCACTCACATTGTAATAGGTAGACTAGCCCAAAAGTCTTACAGTTACAAAAGTGCCTTGGGGCAAAATTGACTTTGTTGGGGAGTGATTTGTGGGTGCCAACGTCCATGAACTGGCAATAATTGCATCCTCCACATTTAACAGTTCCAAATCTCTAACAGGGGTCCTTAGGCCCCCCTTTATACTCACTGGAGATAAGTTTATGTTGTAGGGATCTAGCCCTACGAAATATAAATGCTTGGCACGCTGGCACCAAAGATCCAATTACAGGGTCCAAGGCCAGGACGTGCCAGTATATTTTTAAATCTTTCTTGCTGATTTGAAAGGCGAGTGATAATTTGCATAGAATTACCATCATTCTTTCAAATTTTTTGTCCATAAAGTAATTCTTGCCTAGTTTTTAAAGTAGCTTTCCTGAAGGCTTTTTTAAGGTACTTTTCTAAATAGCCTTATGTAAGAAGTCTTGACCTTAATTAATCTACCTCTTTCTTGAAAGAGTTCTCATCTGAGCAATTTAGTCTCACTCGCAAATATTGCCCATAGGGTATTGAATTGACCAAATTGTTTGGGTGGAAACTAGTGGCATGTAAATTGCCGTTTCCAGCCATCGGTTTTCTAGACAAGCTGCTTGTTAGTATTCCGTTAATATCTTTATGGATATAAATATCCAAAAATTCTATTTGGTTAGAACTAGATGTCATGGTGAAAGTTAGATTGAAATCATTTGTTGTAAGTTGTTGCACAAAAGTCTGTAGCTCGGCATCGGGGTCACTCCAAATGATTAAAATATTACCAATATAATGAAGCCACACAACAACATGTTCCAAAAAAGGAGCCATGTTGTTT
Source organism: Rana muscosa (assembly GCA_029206835.1). Classification (NCBI taxonomy): domain Eukaryota; kingdom Metazoa; phylum Chordata; class Amphibia; order Anura; family Ranidae; genus Rana; species Rana muscosa. The sequence continues at coordinate 401,781,061 of CM055116.1, read as the reverse complement.
GAGGTATTAATCATCCGTTCCCACTCCACCAGGTACAGATTGGCGTATGACGGGGGACAACAGTGCCCATGGCAACACCCTGTACCTGGAGGAAATACTTGTGTAAAATAAATTGCAGAGCTTTAATGATGTAATCATTGAATTTTCTTTCAAATCTGCTTTTCTCTGACAGAATTATTTTTATACACAACAATCCCCTGTCATGGGGGATTGAACTGTATAACGCTTCTACATCGATGGCTACAAGAGAATTTGGGGGAACTTGGAGTCCATCAATATGTTGAAATAGGTGTATGGTATCCTTAATGTAACTCAGAATATCCAAAACGTGTGGACGTAAGTAGCCATCAATGAGTTTGCTCAGATTTTCCGTCAGAGAACCATTACCAGAAATGATTGGTCGCCCAGATGGGTGCGACAGACTTTTGTGCAATTTTGGAAGATAGTAAAAGGTGGGGGTACGGGTAAAAGGGGTCTGAGCAAATTCCCATTCGTCCTTGGACAGGATATTTTGGTAAAATCCTGCATCTACCCATTGGTAGAATTTCCGTTGAAATTGATAAATTTTGGTCATGGTGATCCTAGCATACCATGACCAAAATTCCATGACCATATTTTTGTTGAAAATCTTGGTACATATTAGTACGTATTGTTCGTTATCCATGATCACGATGCTGCCATCCTTATCGGATGGCTTCCCCCGTGATCATTGGATTGGTTGTAAAGTTAAGTAATGTGTCCTGTTCCTCTGCTGAAAGGTTAGAAGTATTAGCTCGTTTGATTTTTTAATTCTTTATTTCATTAGAGGTTAGTTTGACAAATGCCTGAACATTGGCATTCAGTGCCAATGGTGGGAATTTATCAGACTTCTTTTTGTTTTTGGTCATTTTGGTAACCTGCATGTGAGATACTGGTGATTGATCAGATTTTCGAAGAAGATATTCAATATCAATTCGATCAATCAGATCTAAGTTTGGCTCCTTAAGTAGTGAGACCAGATTGTCTATGGCCTCCACTTCTTTAGGTTGCAGGGAAGTCCCATCATTTATGTTCTTGGCATACAGCTGTTTGAGAATGATTTTTCTTGCAAAGAGCTGAATGTCCCTCAACAGTAGATCCCTCTAAGAAACAACTGACCTCCAATCACCCAGCAACAAATGTCTCCTAAAGGGGTTGTAAACCCTGAAGGTTTTTCACCTTAATGCATTTGATTAAAAAAAAAACCTTCTGTAGCAGCCCCCCAGAGCCCCCCTTTTAGTTACCTGAACCCGATCTTTCCAGCGATGGGGATGAGCACAGCAGCTCCAGTTGCTGTCTCGGGTCCTCATTGGATAGATTGATAGCAGCAGCAGCCATTAACTCCTGCTGCTGTCAATCAAATCCAATGACGCGGGAGACGGGGGGGCGGGACCGAGTCCTGCTGTATGTGTCAATGGATGCAGCAGCAGGACTCGGTAGCGTGCCCACACGAGTGCCACGATGGAAAGTGCTTCTTACCTGAACCCGATCTTTCCATCGATGGGGACGAGCACAGCAGCTCCAGCCGCTGTCTCTGGTCCTCATTGCATAGATTGATAGCAGAAGCCATTAGGTTCCTTTTTCTGGAATTTCTCTGAAACTGCCTTTTGCCACTTCCCATCTTTTCTTTGTACGTGAATTATGGGGATGAAAACTTTTTTTTCTTTTGCTTCAGCAATTCCTTTTCACCCCCCTCTTATTCAAGATTGTGTCCAATAATTCTCCTTCCATGGGTATACCACAGAGTTTAGTGTTAGATACCATATCACTCCACCAGGATTTAAAGTGATTGTAAAAGTAAAAGTTGTTTCTGGGCACAGAGCAGCCCAGATCCTCCTCTTCTGGGGTGCCTCTTTTGTGCTCCTTGCCCCTCCCTCCTGTTAAGTGCCCCCACAGCAAGCTAGCTTGCTTGCGGTTTGGCCCTGCCCTCACTCTCTCCTGATTAATTAACTGACTTTGATTAACAGGAGCCAATGATGCTGCTGCTGTGTTTCAGCCAATTAGGAATGAGAGTCCCTGACAGCTGAGACACTTGTGGACCTCGCTGGACAGAGATGGGGCTTAGGTAAGTAATAGAGGGGCTGAGGGGGGCTGCTGCACAGTGAAGGTTTTTTATATTAATGCATAGAATGCATTAATATAAAAAAAACTTCTGATTTACAACCACTTTAATCCATAGGGTTCTTCTTGTAGAGTTGGATAAAGCTGCAGTTTTGGCAGTAATGCTAATCGTTTGCAGTGATGCGTTACAGATTAAATCCAGCGTCTTGGTAAAAAATAAGAGGGTCTCCCAAGATCTCCTGTTTGGGGGTGCTGTTTTGCAGATGAGACTCCAGCTGCATCATCCAAATATTTGGATCTGGTAAACTGTGTGGTGGCAATACTTGGATGAAAAAGCATGGTTGTGGCTTCACAAGTTTTTTTTTAGGGCTGAATCTGTCTTCTTTTTGATAGGGTCAAAATCTTATCTTCACATAGGGATACAGAAATTTTGGGTTAAGCCCTGTACACACGATCGGATTTCCTATGGATTCTAATCCGATGGATTTTTCCATCGGAAATCCGATGAAGCTGACTTCCATCAGTCCTGCCTACACACCATCAGTCAAAAATCCGACCGTCCCAAACGCTGATGTAAAACACTCCGACAAGCCGAGAAAAATTAAGTTCAATGCTTCTGAGCATGCGTCGACTTGATTCTGAGCATGCGTGGGTTTTTTGTCCGAAGTTCAAAAGCTCCACACCGACGATCGGAATTTGCTATCGTTTTTTTTTCCCATCGGATAAAGTTAAAACATGTTCTATTTTTTCTCACCGATGGAAAAAAGACCGATGGGGCCCATACATGATCGGTTTGTCCAATGAGAAAAGTCCATCGGACTGTTTTCATCAGTAAAACCGATCGTGTGCACACGGTATAATTCTACATCCACTTTAGGGGACTTCTTCCAAACTTTAGAGTCCTCTAAAAATCTGGGCATAAAAAATGGTTTATCTGGATATTTGCATTCTCTATCATCAGTTGATGTTACAGTGTATAGAAAAAACATCTTCCTTTTTCCTTTAGGCCCTCATATATCTGTTGTTCAACAGGTAGAGGAGGAACTGTAAAGCTCTTTATTTCTACCTTCTTTCTTCTTAGGGAACTTATTTTCTTAAAGGACTATATACTAGCTCCCTCCTCCACCTCCCGAGATTCTTCTATACCAACAATTGCCTCTTCCTACTCCTCCATGACTGATCGTTTTTGTGTATTGGGGATGGACACTCTGGGAGATGCCTGGGAAGAAGATGGCCTAGCAGAACTATGAAGATCTGATTTGCAGAATTCCATGAAGTGCTGTAGCTTATACGGCAATTCTTCTGCAACTATTCTGTCCTTTTATTTGAAATATAATTGGTTTGGAATAAGATGCCAGGAGTTTAGAACTACAAACTGTGCATTTTTTCCTAACCTCCTTCTCCTGATTTAGAGATAGATTTTGGATTATCTACTTTTCTAAAAGAAAAGCACAAAAAAAAAAATAAGAATAAGGTAATATATTCTCTGAAACAAAAGTAGAAGCCAGACCTCGTCCTAGCATTCTTTATGTCCTCACTGGCAGCAGGACCTAAAGTCAGGTCCATAAATATTGGGACATTGACACAATTCTAATCTTTTTGGCTCTATACACCACCACAATGAATTTAAAATGAAACAAACAAGATGTGCTTTAACTGCAGACTTTCAGCTTTAATTTGAGGGTATTTACGTCCAAATCAGGTGAACGGTGTAGGAATTACAACAGTTTGTATATGTGCCTCCCACTTTTTAAGGGACCAAAAGTAATGGGACAATTGGCTGCTCAGCTGTTCCATGGCCAGGTGTGTGTTATTCCCTCATTATCTTATTTACAAGAGCAGATAAAAGGTCCAGAGTTCATTTCAAGTGTGCTATTTGCATTTGGAATCTGTTGCTGTCAACTCAAATATGAGATCCAAAGAGCTGTCACTATCAGTGAAGCAAGCCATCATTAGGCTGAAAAAACAAAACAAACCCATCAGAGAGAGAGCAAAAACATTAGGTGTGGCCAAATCAACGATTTGGAACATTCTTAAAAAGAAAGAACGCACCGGTGAGCTCAGCAACACCAAAAGACCCGGAAGACCCTTAAAAAGTGGGAGGCACATATATAAACTGTTGTAATTCCTACACCGTTCACCTGATTTGGATGTAAATACCCTCAAATTAAAGCTGACAGTCTGCAGTTAAAGCACATCTTGTTTGTTTCATTTTAAATCCATTGTGGTGGTGTATGGAGACAAAAAGAGTAGAATTGTGTCAATGTCCCAATATTTATGGACCTGACTGTACATTCAGCCCGGGCGAAAACAAGGGGGGAGAGGGGGGGGACAGGGGGGCCCCTGCCCCAGGTGATGTATCTAGGGGGGTGCCGCCCTAACCTGCACTGGGAACTTCTGCTCTAGGGATGTCACTGACACCTGATCAACTAATGGACAGGCAGCTGACACTGCATAGTTTGCCAAATACCGGAGAATCAAATAGGAGGGAGACCGCACAGGTGCATTAGCGCTGAATCACTCTGCTCCTCCTGCCCGCACTATGGAAAGGCATTCCAGAGTGACGCTTCAGCTACAGTAGCTAAGCGACAGCAGCTGCAGCATTGCTCTGGAATGCTTTTCTATAGGATGGCCGGTCAGGAGGAGCAGAGTGATTCAGCGATAGTGCGTCTGTGTGGTCTCCCTCCTATTTGATTCTCTGGTATTTGGCAAACTATGCAGCGGCTGCTGCCTGTCCAGTACACTTGAACTGGCGGCAGTGGCACCCTAGAGCAGAGGCACCTGGTGCGAGCGGCACACCCAGCGGAGTGCTGTGAGGCCTCCCTCCTAGTCCTGCCCAGTGCCCAAACAGCCTATGTCCTTTCTGCATGAGGCATCCCAGAGAAACCAAGGCTTCAAAGAAGGCCCTGGGCTGGGGGGGGGTGCAGTGAAGGCCCTGTGCCGAGAGGGGGTGCGGAGGAGGCCCTGGATTGGGGGGTGCAAAGGAGGCCATGGGTTGGGGGGCAGAGGAGTCCCTAAGCTGGGGGGGCACAGAGGAGGAACTGGACTGGGGGTGCAGTAAAGGCCCTGGACTAGGGGGGAAGGGTGCAGAGGGGGCCCTGGACTAGGAGGGGAATACATCGGAGGCACTGCACAGAGGGCTGTAGAGGAGGCCCTGGACTTAAAAAGTGGGGTTGATGTGGTAAAAGACCTGGATTCGGAGAGCAGGGTGCAGAGGAGGCTCTGAACTTGGGGAGAGCTGTAAAGGAGGCCTTGGACTAGGAGAGGAGTGCATATGAGGCCCTGGACTAGGGGGTTGGGTGCAGAGGAGGCCATTGACTTGGAAATGGTGGTTGGTGTGGCAAATGCCCCTGGATAGAGAGGGTACAAGGGATATACTGGACTAGGTGAGGGGGTGTCTGGAGGCCCTGGACTACGAGAGGGGAATCATGGAGGGCCTATGGACTAGGAAAGAGTGTGCCTAAAGGACCTTCCAGCTTCAGGGAGAAAGAGCCTGGATTTAATGCCTGGGCTGAAGAAGAGCCTGCCTGGGTTCACAACCTAAATGGGGACATTTATCAATTGTCGCAAGTAATGCCAAACAGGAGCAGAGAGGCAGGTTGTGTGATAGATTTATTAAAGGAGAAGTACAGCCAAATTCTGTTTGGTTGTACTTCTTCTGTGGATCACAGCAATGCAGATTGTTTTGCACTCCTGTGACCCATTTCCAGCTGATAGTGGGCTTAAGCTCGTTCTCGGCTGATTTCACAGAGTCGGTCCAGGCTGGGGAAAGAGCACGACCATAAGATCTGCTCACATGCCTGGACTAGCACCCAGCTCTGCCACTCAGCGCACCACTGAGAGCCTGAGCTGACCACTCCCGCCCCTTCCACAGCCCAGTGATTCAATGAGCCCCGGGGGGGGGGCAGAGCAGTGCCAGAAACTGACAGCCACCAGCTCTCTGCTCAGGGAGCTCTGAGAACGGATCGATCGGTGGTGTTTAATTACTTGGTTCTCAGCCTTAGAGCCGGCGGGGGGCAGGTGCAGCATCCACCTCGGTAAGTATGATTCATAAATAAAATTCCCATACTTCTCTTTTAATTACCTGACCTCTCCTCTTACCTGCTATCTGGCCCACATGACAAATAATGTGATGGCCGTGTAGCACATGGGGATGCATGGAGTTCTGTGCAGGCAGTCCAGTCAAAGTCAGTTGGGATGCAGCAGCTGCATGGATATAGTTAAATGTCAAAATTTGACATGCAGACAGGAAGGGATGCATGTATCCAAAACGCACAGTGTCTGTATTCAGATCTGTGCACCCACTTCTATGGGTGAAGCTCTCTGGTGGATTCAGATGCAGTAAAAAGTGGTTCAGCACACAGGACCTGTCTCAGCGCCTGTCCGAATGAGCCCTTAGGGGAATTTATCAAAACTGGAGCAGACAGAATTTGGAGCAGCTGTGCATGGCAACCAAAAACAGCTTATAGCTTTAAAGCATTTTTCAAGCTGAAGATAGAAGCGTATTGGTTGCCATGCGCAGCTGTTCCAGATTCTGACTGCACCAGTTTCGATAAATTCCCCTTTGTTAAAGTGGTTGTAAAGGCACAAGATTTTTAATCTTCATGTATTCTATGCATGAAAGTAAAATACCTTCTGTGTGCAGCAGTCCCCCCCAGATACTTACCTGAGCCCTTTCGATCAAGCGATGTGCACGAGAGAGTTGGCTGTCCGAGGACTCGCACTCCTGATTGGCTCACTGGCTGTGATTGACAGCAGTGTGAGCCAATCAGAAGACGGAGGGAGCGGAGTCGAGCCATGGCTCCGTGTGTGAATGGACACACAGAGCCACACATATGGCCCTTTAAGCCCCTCCCACTGTTGATGAAATCCGACCACACCCACAGTTTTGGTGCCACTTACCATTTTTCTTGGGGGGGGGGGGTGCAAAAGAATTACCAGCCCCAGGTGCCAGCAGAGATTTAGCCATCCTGCATCAACAGCTGTGGACTGAGCCAGAATCCTTTAACCAATTGACCTTCGAAAGGTTTTATCCCCTTCATGACCAGGGCATTTTTTCGCTATTCAGCACTGCGCTAATTTAACTGGCAATTGCTGAGTCATGCAACGCTGTACCCAAATGAAATTTATATAATTTTTTTTTCACACAAATAGAGCTTTCTTTTGGTCATATTTATTCACCACTGGGCATTTTATTTGCTTTGCTATATAAATTAAAAAATACAGAAAATTTTGAAAAAGTAAATAAAAAAATCAAGGTTTTCTGTTTATAAAAGTTTGCAAGCAAATCATCTTTCTTCTTAAATTTAGGTCAAAGTGTCGTTTGCTACAATTCTTTGGTAAAAAATAACCCAAATCTGTGTATATTATTTAGTCTGTGTGAACGTTCTAGAGCAGTGATGCTGAACCTTGGCACCCCAGATGTTTTGGAACTACATTTCCCATGATGGTCAACTACACTGCAGAGTGCATGAGCATCATGGGAAATGTAGTTCCAAAACATCTGGGGCGCCAAGGTTAGCCATCACTGTTCTAGAGTCTATAAACTATGGTATAAGTACAAATTTTAGGAACTGCAACCATTTTTATACACAGTTCCCCCCCATTTTCAGGGGCTCAAATGTAATTGGACAAATGAACATAATTATAAATAAAATTTTCATTTTTAATATTTTGTTGAGAATCCTTTACTGGCAATGACTGCCTGAAGTCTGGAACCCATGGACATTACTAAAGACTGTGTTTCCTCCTTTCTGATGCTTTGCCAGGCCCTAACTGCAGCTGTCTTTAGTTGTTCTTTGTTTGTGGGTCTGATAATTAGTTTTGCCTTCAGTAAGTGAAATGCATGCTCAATTGGGTTGGGATCAGGTGATTTACCTGGCCATTGCAGAATATTTCACTTTTCCTTCAAAAGACTCGGGTGGCACACATGCTAACACCTCACTCTACTTCAGGGATTGACACACATGTCCTATACAGCAACTTTGAATAAGTCAGAGAAACTGTGCTCTTGCCGGCCCTAATTAACCCTTAGCTCATGAGAGCAGCTCCTACACCAGTTCCCTACAGTTTCTCCCCACCAGAGGAAACACTAAAACTGAGGGCCTGGCGGGAGTCACGCCTTTTAAGGTTTTTGGGAACAAGGGGAGGAGCCATCTCTCAGGAGGTGGTCCTGAAAGACGCTTTGGGAGGAAAAGAGAATTGGGCTTTAGAGATACTTTAAAGATGACTTTTGGATAGCTAAAAAGTCCTCCCTCACAGTGCACGCCATGGGTTATCTGCCTAGTCTAGGGAAAAGCAAGAGCACTTTCCCTTTTCTGCTTCCCTGGCAAACTGCGCTCCCCTCCACTCCAAAAGTAGACTGTCTCTTGGCGTCCTCATGTTTAATGCAGGGCTTTTGGCCCTATATCGGTCTTGACACCAGAGGACTTTAGACCACCAGACTGGGTGAGATGGGAGAACAGGCAGTGGGGACCATTCAAGCAGCACAGAGTAGCCTGCGGAAGTAAAGAATCAAGTAAAACTGCGTTTCACAGTCCCCAAAGACATGATTGAGCAGGTAACCCTTGTTGTGCCCTACTGCAAGGGAGGACTTTAGTTTACTGGGCTTCAGCCTTAATAATTTAAACTTGGTTTTTGTTTTAAAAAAATAAAAAAAGTTTGGCAAGGTGTATCTGACAGACTGCAAGCTTCTGTAGGGGACAGTCTACTGTAAATAGTTCAATGTGTTTTGCAAATCAATGCAGACAGACTTTTGGAACCATGAAGGGTTTGGCACCATGAGAATCAAATCAGGAGGGCATGTCCACAAGATTAGTTTCAGGGATAAAGGCTGCAGAAAGATCACATAATATACCAGTCTGTAAACTGGTCAAAAACTGGCATTCGTCACAAAATGAGATACAATGATTCTTGTATATTAGTGTCTGAAATGAAAATAAACTGTTAAGACCTAGACAGCCATATATTTAATTTATAAAAGTAACTAAAAAAAAAAAAAATGCCAATTATAAATTTGATTAGTTGCTATGGAAATGCAAACAACTCTTACTTAAGGAGATCTGTGAAATAAGGCCGACTACTGTGAAAAAAGGGTCTAAATTGAATGGGTTCACATTGAGTATGAAATGCTGTACAACATATCACAGCTATAAGAAAGAAAAAAGAAAAGGCTTCTACAGGAAGTAATATATAATTAAGTTTAAAGCTGAACTCTAGCAATTTATTAAAGACACAAATGAATGCAACTCTAATCATAAAATGACTCATAAGTTTCTAAAATACAAAAAGTGCAAGACTCAGAATTTGCTGTAGAGGGATTGTAAGAGAATAACCCCAAATCAGAGTCTGAAACGTTGAGTGCTATGAGTCACAAAGCAGCAGCATGCAGATATGCTGGCTGTATCCTAGCATACAGGTCCCATTTGTGCATTGTGGTGCAATAAAACATAGGTCTGTTGTTGTGCCTTGGTACTGGCAATACACCTCTGGTCTGTATATGTTTTTGTAAAAGCGCAGTAGACTGTGCATTGTTTCTGCAATCTAAAGATGTTAACCAGGCCCAAGAATTAGCAAAAAGCAATCTGCTCTGGGTAAAGAAATTCTTTAGAGCCCCATAAAACCCTTGGTAATGGTAATATGTACATTTTACTTTTTGTGCAATGGCATTCATTTACAAGGGCACCTCAATGCACTGATAAAGTAGGTGGCAATAAACCTATCTATTGCTGCACTAGCTGTTCATTTTAGTGCAGTGTTAAAAATGTTGCAGGTCTTGTTTTTGTTCAATTGGCAGCCAATTAAAAACCAACAAGCTGCCTCCCTGAAACATGTTGCCAATCATTAAAGCGGTGCTTTGCAAAGGTTTAAATGGGCCTTAGAGGTTCTTAATATGGACTTGGCAGCCGACACTGGGGTAAATTTAATAAAGGCAAATATACTGCGCACTTGGCAAGTGCAGTTGCTTCACAAGCAAATATGAAGTTGCTTAAACGAAGCACCTTGATGAGACCGCAAACACAAGGGGGTATGGCATTCCCAGATTGCTATAAATACTACCTTGCCGCACAACTGGTGACCGCGGGATGGTGGCTAAATCCAGATACGTCAAATTCAGCTATAGTCCTGGAGGCGGCAGTGATAGGGGCACTCAAATTGCTGGTCTATAGGGGACTTCGTGCCCCCTACCCCCTGACCCCCTCCATGTACACCAGCATACGCGCATGGAGGGCAGGGTTGGCAGTGGAAAAGTACAGACCTAATGAGATCTCACCGAACGCTCCAATTTGGCTGAATCCTAGTACCCCTCATTTTTACAAAATGTCGGATCCATACGCATAGATCAAATATGGCATTAAACTTATATCTCATATAACAGAGTAAAAACACTTTAATCCCATTGTCTCAACTCTCACAGACTCATAATATACCAAATCATTATGTCTTTCGGTATCTGCAATTGTCACATGCTTTTAATACCCAATTCCCGCATTCCTCCTGCATGGTGGTCCAGTCAGGATTGGAGAAGACACGTTGTTCCAGATGTGCTGAAAAACCAACATCTCGTCTTTATGAACATCTGTTATTTGTGTCTCTCCCTCCCATGGATAAGCTCTGGTCTTGTTGGCAAAGAGATATCCCTACACTGGACAACGATGATTGGGACGGTGTTTTGGGATTTCCCCTTTAGCTCTCTGGTTTTGTTGCGAGACAGACTTGTGCAGTTTAAAATAGTGCATAGAGCTTACTTTACACCTTATAGGCTTCATAAAATTAAACCCGAGCTCTCCGCAGAATGCTGGAGATGTAGTGCCTCCCCGGGGGACTTTACACATATTTTCTGGGCTTTCCCTAAGATCCAGCAATATAGGACCGAGGTGCTAGATCTGATGGGTCTGGTCACCTTGAACACAGTGCCAATGACGATGGAGGTGTGCCTCTTGGGCCTGATAGAAACACTGGTGCCGACTGTTGCAGGGAGAACTTTGATTGGGTTATTACTCTTTTATGCTCGGAAAAATATAGCTATGCACTGGAAGAAACCCTCGGCGCCTTCTCTGGCTCAATGGAAGCGTCTCGTAAATGAGAGCCTTCCCCTGTATAAAGATACATACAGTGGTTACGGAAAGTATTCAGACCCCCTTAAATTTTCACTCTTATATTGCAGCCATTTGCTAAAATCATTTAAGTTAATTTTTTTTCCTCAATGTACACACAGCACCCCATATTGACAGAAAAACACAGAATTGTTGACATTTTTGCAGATTTATTAAAAAAGAAAAACTGAAATATCACATGGTTCTAAGTATTCAGACCCTTTGCTCAGTATTTAGAAGAAGCACCCTTTTGATCTAATACAGCCATGAGTCTTTTTGGGAAAGATGCAACAAGTTTTTCACACCTGAATTTGGGGATCATCTGCCATTCCTCCTTGCAGATCCTCTCCAGTTCTGTCAGGTTGGATGGTAAACGTTGGTGGACAGCCATTTTTAGGTCTCTCCAGAGATGCTCATTTGGGTTTAAGTCAGGGCTCTGGCTGGGCCATTCAAGAACAGTCACGGAGTTGTTGTGAAGCCACTCCATTATTTTAGCTGTGTGCTTAGGGTCATTGTCTTGTTGGAAGGTAAACCTTCGGCCCAGTCTGAGATCCTGAGCACTCTGGAGAAGGTTTTCGTCCAGGATATCCCTGTACTTGGCCGCATTCATCTTTCCCTCGATTGCAACCAGTCGTCCTGTCCCTGCAGCTGAAAAACACCCCCACAGCATGATGCTACCACCACTATGCTTCACTGTTGGGACTGTTTTGGACAGGTGATGAGCAGTGCCTGGTGTTCTCCACACATACCGCTTAGAATTAAGGCCAAAAAGTTCTATCTTGGGCTCCTCAGACCAGAGAATCTTATTTCTCACCATCTTGGAGTCCTTCAAGTGTTTTTTGCAAACACCATGCAAGCTTTCATGTGTCTTGCACTGAGGAGAGGCCTCCGTCGGGCCACTCTGCCATAAAGCCCCGACTGGTGGAGGGCTGCAGTAATGGTTGACTCTCTACAACTTTCTCCCATCTCCCGACTGCATCTCTGGAGCTCAGCCACAGTGATCTTTGGGTCCTTCTTTAACTCTCTCACCAAGGCTCTTCTCCCCCGATAGCTCAGTTTGGCCGGACGGCCAGCTCTAGGAAGGGTTCTGGACGTCCCAAACGTCTTCCATTCAAGGATTATGAAGGCCACTGTGCTCTTAGGAACCTTAAGTGCAGCAGAAATTTTTTGTAACCTTGGCCAGATCTGTGCCTTGCCACAATTCTGTCTCTGAGCTCTTCAAGCAGTTTATTTTGACCTCATGATTCTCATTTGCTCTAACATGCACTGTGAGCTGTATGGTCTTATATAGACAGGTGTGTGGCTTTCCTAATCAAGTCCAATCAGTATAATCAAACACAGCTGGACTCAAATGAAGGTGTAGAACCATCTCAAGGATGATCAGAAGAAATGGACAGCACCTGAGTTAAATATATGAGTGTCACAGCAAAGGGTCTGAATACTTAGGACCATGTGATATTTCAGTTTTTCTTTTTTAATAAACCTGCAAAAATGTCAACAATTCTGTGTTTTTCTGTCAATATGGGGTGCTGTGTGTACATTGAGGAAAAAAAATGAACTTAAATGATTTTGTCAAATGGCTGCAATATAACAGAGTGAAAAATTTAAGGGGGTCTGAATACTTTCCGTACCCACTGTATGTGAATAGCCTTTGCCCCTTGAAATATGATAAAATCTGGCGTACATGGCTAGCGGAACCTACTACGGCTTGATAGTCAGGTGAAGAGGTTACGGATTAGATTTTTATGTGTCAGCTTCTAGGTACTTTGCCTAAACAGGGAAATGGAGGATTGTGTGCATGATCACTGAATAGTTGGTTCCGATGATGGAGGAGACGGCTGACATACTGGGTACCCGAGTACGCATATCCATAGTCATGAATTGTTCATTTTGCATGCCAATAATATGGATATTGTTAAGTAGGGATGAGCTCCGGCGTGTGCGCATTGAACATGTGCAGAGCACGCCAGGATGTCGACACCGCGCTGCGCTAATGGCAGGCAGACATTTCCCGATGCTCAGCTGCAGAGATCGGGAAATGTCTCCCTGGCTGTGATTAGCGCAGCGCGGTGCTGACATCCTGGTGGGCTCTGCCCGTGTTCAATGCGAACAAGCTGGCGCTCATCCCTATTGTTAAGCACTAACTTAATATGTTGTTTCTCTTTTTTTGTTTGTTGTTCAAAATGCAATAAAAAAATATGTAGTTGTTCCAGAGCTCAGTAATTGAGATTAAAGCGGAGGTCCACCCAGATTTTTATTTATTTTTTTAAAGTCAGCAGCTACTAAGGACACTTACCTGTCCTACTCGCCCGCAATGTCGGTCCCCCGACGGTGATCGATCGCTGTTGGCAGGTCCCGGCTCCTTCATCCTGACTAAGGGAAACAGGCAGTGAAGCCTTACGGCTTCACTGCCCGTTTCCTACTGCGCATGTGACACTTGCACGGCGCTTTGTGAATGGGCGGCTTGCCTCCTGGGATACACACAGTTCCCAGAAGGCAGCGCACCCAAGTCACAAGAAGAGGAAACGGAAGTTCTCAGTCCGAGGATAAGGAAGAGGCACATTAGAGGCAGATTAGAGGACTTCCGCATAGCAACGGGCATTTCGGGTGAGTATATATAAAAAATAAAAAAAATTCTATTAATTTTTTTAAAAAATTTTTTAGTGTGAAAAATATTCAGGGTGGACCTCCGCTTTAAGCTTCACTTTGCAAAGTGCACAGTCTATGTATGTTTAGCAATTTGCCTCCTACAGAGAGGAGGCATTTTGCTAGGTGTTGCCTGCCTGCACACATGTTCAATAAAAATACCAACCCACCAGAATTCATATTTCCCCAATCCGATATTAGATTTGTTGCTATGGGCTGCTGCACTTTATGGAAAGCAAGGAAAAAGCAGATATGGCGCTGGTCTATTGGAGCCCTGTGCAGCCTAGTACTGCACTAAATAATGCAAATGTGTAAAGTGCACTGTGTGAATAACTAAACTCAATGTGCTAAAAAGTTCTTGAATCCTAAAGTGCCTGTGTAAACTACTCATAAAAATAATTATTTTACACATATTTATAATTATACATATGAGTAGTTTGCACAGGCACTTTAGGATTCAAGAACTTTTTAGCACATTGAGTTTAGTTATTCACACATTGCACTTTACACATTTGCATTATTTAGTGCAGCACCAGGCTGCACAGGGCTCCAATAGACCAGCGCCATATCTGCTTTTTCTTTCCTTTCCATTCATTTGCCCCACTCAGGTGGACGCAATCAGTAGAGGCAGCTGTCTATTGATTCCCTTGAAAAACATATATCCTATACCTCTGCTGACATTGGTGTTTTTAAATACTTTGGCGCGGATTCATTTTTTATACACTGCTGCACTTTATACCTTTAAATGAACAAGAGAAAATGATGAAGCATATAAAAGAATACCAAACGAAAAAAATGTGTTTATTTACACAAGGTCCTCGAATTCCATTAAGTGGTAGTAAAACAAAATTTATATACACACAAGATATACTATTGATTTTTCTTAAAAAAAAAAAAAAAAAAGTAAATCCTTTATTTGAATTACTTCCTGAGAAAATGCCAGACATCAACTGTAAGAGAAGGACGTCCACATTAATAAAAGGGAAAACATCTATCATTTCTGTCTCAAAAGAAAACCAAAAAACAGTAAAACAAATACCACACATGGAAATCACCACAATGATTAAAAGAATGATACAAACTTCCATCAGAATAAAACATGATATAAAAAAGGGACACCAAATGTTTAACAAAAACTGTCTATATTATTGCATTGGATGACTAAAATGGGACTCAAAAGGGTCAGGATGCCCAAAATGGATTTTTAAATTTGTGGTCGATCCTGGAGTATTAATTTACCAGACACTATCTGATGACTTATTTTGGTGAGAGTGCTCAAGTTCCTGGGTATACTTTGGTGCACCTGCTGTAACCACCAGCAGGTTTTTCACTAACCCAACAGGTTTTTATATATTATGGAGAACACAAACAGGAGCTACCAGGTAGAACAAAACAGAGAAAATTACGACAGGGAGATTTTGATAATGAAGCTTGGGGACAATTTTTTCATTTTTTTTTTACAACTCCTGTGTTGATATGTCCACCCCAATAACATTAACAGCAGTTTTCCATTTTAGAAAAGCTGGGGGTTAGGGGATAGCCATCACTAAGCAATCCGTTTGCGAGCAAGAAATAGCATGATCAAGGGGAAGTTGGGGAGAGCAGAAAGTATTGTTTAAAAAATGAATAACTACAGAATAGTCAGCTTTGGGCTGATTTTATTAGGAAGGAAACAATGTGCAAACTCAGTAATTCTTAGTTACATATTAAAGTTCAGCTGCTACTGTTCTGACTTTGAAATATTTCTAAAGTACAGTTTAAATGTTTGTATTCTCAGGTTTGAATATGGAAATATATATCTACCTTCAGAAGAGACTGGAACCGATTCTCCTGGTGATGCAGCCTGGATAAATAAATCATTAAATAATATCAAAGAATATTGGCTTTATTTAAAAATCTCAGGTGTGTTAACAGAACCACAAAGTTGCTCTGCTTTCTTGAACTGCAGCCATGTTTTTTTTTTTAAATGGCTTTTTGTGTGCATACTGCACTTGGGTAACAATGGTTTCCAAATGCAAGACATGATGCCCACAGGAATCTTAGTGGTGGTGTTCAAAGCCCATAGTCTCAGAAGAAGAGCAAGCCTAAAGAGAGTGCTTCTCACTATCCCACTTTAGCCTTCATTTAGGTTTTATTCCACCTATGCAGAGTGCCATTGCCCCTTTCCCCAACCCCAGTGTATGGGCCTGACAACCGGCAAAGAAATGCATCAAGGGAGAAGGGGCAATAGGTCACTTACTCTTCCAAGTACACCCAAAGGCACCAGCAGGTAAAGGGACTGGTAGGGGAATGCAGTGAAGTAGAGAGCATTGACAGAAAAGAAGGTTTGGTGCATGGTCTGATTTTCAGGGTGATCAGTAGTGACAAAGCTGATAAACCTACTCCTAAGTGCATGTCAAAAACACTTGTACAAGGTGATATCTTGCCTGCAGTGAATTCACTGCTGCGTTAACACCACAGAAGGAGGGAAGTGGATTGGCAGGTCGCCATGCATTTATTAAAAATAATAAACCTTCAGCAAAATAAAAAAAGAAGGTAAAGATTCTAATAGCTTCAATTATAAATTTTTTCTATAGGTGTACAATTATAGATCTAGCTAAATGCCATATTTCCAATGAGAGTCAACAGATGCCATCTTTCTAGTAAAAACGTACTAGCCATAGGCGCAGTTTTAGAAAGACACTGTTACCTTTGCCCATAAAGGGGCAATGCTGACCCCAATACACTCTTGTAACCAGCAATCCTGTGACGCTCCTTCCTGGGTTGCCAGCACTGCTCATTCTAAGGTAAGCTGGCAAGTGAGGGTGAGTGATCACTGGTGAGATAAATACTGTCAAGTGTGGGCCTTACAGACACACCATCGCTTTTCTCTGCATGGGTGACGATACCCACTTAAGTTATAACCCCGTCTAAAAGTTTTATTATTTACTGGCATGGGTAAGAGTCAGATCTCCTGGAAGGTTTGCACTCATCTTTGGGACATTCATAAAATTTTGTGCAAATAGGGACACAGCAATAAAATCCGACTAAGGCCCCAGCCCTCCATGTTAATTAAAAAATAAATAAAAAAGGGGGGGGGGTGAAGAAGCTTTTACGGGTTTTGTGCCTCTGTTCGAGAGAGATTTCCCCTAACTTTCTGTGCCACATAAAACATTGTCACTAGGACAGAAGAAGAAATCTCAACTATAGAAGCACAGTACGTTAACTTTTCTGCAGTGGCGGCCCGTCCGTAGGGGCCGCCACTGCAGAAAACATGGCCCTTTTAAAAAAAAAAAAAGTCCTTAAGTGCACTGTGTTCGGGCGCCAGACACCGTGCCTATGGGAAGCGCCATGTCTATGCAATCACGAGATTGCAGACAAGGCGCTTCATTTGTGGGGGTTTGGCGCTGCTTTGTGGTACAGTCCATCACGCCAGACAGCTTCCACCCAGCGTGCATCACTACGACCGGATGCTTTGTTCTCAGTGTGAGACCAGACGTCACTTCCGGTGGGCTACAAAAAGATGGCCACTGCTGTGAGGTCTAATCCCCTTGTGTTCAGTGGAGAGGGGAGGCCCCTCCCCTCTCCACTGAACACATGGAGAAAACTAGCTGCTGCGGAAGGGGACAGACAGACGCGGCATGAAGGAGGACTGTGCTGCCGGGGGCACCTGATGCAAGTACAGACTCCGCCGATGGGGGCACCTGATGGCAGGAGACACGCTCAGGGCTCCCACTAATTCTGCATTATGGTGAGTTGAATGATTTAATATTACAATATAATAGAAATAATGCAGTTCAAATCATCCTGACACCATAACCATGGTGTCGGGATGATTGAAGCGCTAACACCAGGTGTTTGGAGTATCTTTATCTGCTGATTGTTAAACTTTCTGGAATACACATATTTCTATTATTGGGTAGGATCTGGGCCTGCTGTCCCTCCATCTCTCTCTCTCCCTCGTTCATCTCAGATGCTAACCACACACCCTTAGAGCCACACCTATTTAAGCCACACCCACTATGCTGCTGAAACCATGCCCATTTTCGACAAGTGGGAGAGGGCAAAAAAGGAAGCGCGGGTTCTGGCGCCCCCCCCCATCCTAAAATTTCACCAGCCGCCACTGCTTTTCTGTATCCCATCTAAAAACAGAAACAAATGGGCTAGAGTTCCACTTTATAGCAAAGTCATATACATTGATAAATTACTGCATCAGAGAAATACGCTCTAGCATTACATTCACTACAAAATGTTTGTGTGAATGTGTTTGAAGAGTATAAAAGTTGAACACACTTACAGAATGCACTATTGCTGTAGCTTCTTTCTCATTACAGCGGAAAGGGCTCTCTTCAATCAAAACATTTTTACTGGAAAAAAATTAATTAAAATTGTAAATTCTAAAAATCCATCTACTAAAAAAAAAACAGACTGAGCCAACATTAAACCCAAAACATTTCAAGAAAACCTAAATCTTTTAACCATTTTATCCCGTCATTTGTTAGCATTAACCAACTACCAAGAAAATGCAGAAAGATAAGTCAGTTTATTGTTTCAGACTTCTTGGTCTAAATAAAAATATACTGAAAATATAGGCTTTACTCAAGCCCAAGGCCGGGTTCACACCGCATCCAATTCGCATAAAATTTTAAAATACATTTATTTATTGAGGCTGGTTCACATATGTGCGATTTATGGGGGAGGAGCTTAGTGACGCTCCCAGCAGCTGAATGAGGACATCGATCTAACTGAGCTGACTACAAGCGCTGTCTATATCCAGGTTATGTGAGTGTAACCACACACACAGCTGAGTAGGAGACGGTGGTGTGGTGCTTTACTGCGCAATGATCTGTTTTTCTTTGTATTTCTTCCACATGTCCATTTAATGCCTATGGAACCCGGGAGCAAATGAGGTACTGAGTGAATTCACCGCCAGCAGTTAAGTAGATCTGTGGAACGATTATACCAGAGGGACATTGTCTGGTGTATGCACCAGGGTTCTGAATTCAGGAATTTGTGGACTTGTTTTGCACACCCATTTGGGGCTGAGTTTGAGTGATAATAGTACTATGTGGTTGGGATTAATTATATATTCCACTCTATTATATCCTATGCTGTTCAATTGATTAAACAATTAGTATTGATTTATGTACACTGCATGGAGCATTGAGCACTGGGTTTATTGTCCCATTTATTTTTTGTTTGATGATTCACCGTGTAACACAAAAGGTTGGTGCCTCAGCGCATCATTATACTATACTATATACTATTTCACATTGGAGAGCTCAGTATTCTCTTAAATGATTGCAGCTGGTATCAATTATTAAATATTTTGTTTGTTGTATCTACTTATACTACATATTAGCGCTTTAGTATTCTATTTCACTGTTTGGTATAAATCATGAGGGGGAACTCCATGCCAAATTTTAAATAAAAAACTGGCATGGGTTCCCCTCCAGGAGCATACCAGGCCCTGAAGGTCTGGTATGGATTTTAAGGGGAACCCCTATGCCGAAAAAACGGCGTGGGGTCCCCCCCCCCAAAATCCATACCAGACCTTTATCCGAGCACACAGCCCGGCCGGTCAGGAAAGGGGGTGGGGACAAGCGAGCGCCCCCCCCCCCTCCTGAACCATACCAGGCCGCATACCCTCAACATGGGCGATGGGTGCTTTGACACCCCAATTTTTGACACTTTTTATTCCAGGTGAATGGGTAGGGGTACGATGTACCCCATACTCATTCATAGGGTGGGGGGCCGGGATCTGGGGGCCCCTTATTAAAGGGGGCTCCCAGATTCCGATAATCCCCCCGCCCACAGACCCCGACAACCAACGGCCAGGGTTGTCGGGAAGAGGCCCTTGTCCTCATCAACATGGGGACAAGGTGCTTTGGGGTGGGGGGGCCACAGGGCGCCCCCTGCCCCAAAGCACCCACCCCCCATGTTGAGGGCATGTGGCCTGGTATGGTTCGGGGGGGGGTGTGCTCGGATAAGGGTCTGGTATGGATTTTGGGGGGACCGCCACGCCGTTTTTTCGGTGTAGGGGTTTCCCTTAAAATCCATACCAGACCTAAGGGCCTGGTATGCTCCTGGAGGGGAACCCATGACGGTTTTTTTTTTATTTAAAATTTGGCGTGAAGTTCCCCCTCATGATTCATACCAAACACAGTGCCTGGTATTGGTGATCTCACCGATAACAGTGGCGAGGTTAACACAATATCATGGTCACCTATTGTACACTCCCCCCCCTCCCAGGTCAGCAAATGCGCAGCTACAACGCAGACAAACTGCTGAACTACTGATTGATATCTTGCCAAAGACTCCGGAGCTCAAAAACACAACGCACAAGTGTGAATCCAGCCTTATACAATGATGCAATGTTTTGTGAATACAATTTTAAAGGGTATTTCCATTCTTGCCGCTAAATTTGGACAATACCCATTTTATATTCGGTACATGTTCCCATTCACTTACTGAAACTTAAAAATATTTTTAAAATTGCAGCTTACGCCTTTTAGATGTGCTTCCAACAAGGAAGCGCCTTTTGTAACAAGGGGAACTATGAAGCTGTGTTTACCATAATGTACTCTGTCCAGCGACAGATATTGCAATAGCTGTACTAGATTTAAACACAGTCTTAACAAAAAGGTTAAAAGGATTAGGAGCTGAGCTTCTCGATTGTATTTTAATGAGAACTGGACTGTTTGAAAAAGTTTGACTACAAAAGTGGAAATACACTTTAAAAACAATGGCTCATTCAGGCTATAAAGCTACATGTACACTAGCAGTTCCTAAATTTAAGTTTGGGAGCTTTTTTTTGGCCAAAGCTCCTAAATTCAACTCCATAAAAACCTGTGTCAATGTACTCATAGGCTTTTATCAGAGTTTAAGAGCTGTGGCGTTCGACCTCCCTCTCTTGAACGTGGAAGAATCACGTTCAGGATAGGAGTGGTTTGACCGCCGACCACAAGAAAAAACACAAAATTCTGCAAAATCGCACGGTAAATGTAGGCCAGTATACATGAGGGCGAAGTGTGTATTACCAAAGAGATACAAAGCAGGCCATTAAAAAGGGAGGGAAACACGCTTTATTCAAGAATATCAGCAGGACACATACCATTGTATCTCACCACATTCTGATCTTTTATGAACCATGTCTTTCCAAAAGTCATGAGTAACTTTGATGACCTCCATTGCAAATGCCTACAAGAAAACACAAAAGAAACCAAGGCATCAGTATTATGGCGATTGCCAGCAATTAAAAAAAGTCAGTTTAAGAACTAGCCAGAATACAAAAAAAAACACCTACATATATTTTTATACCTATACCATGGAATTGTGCTAGTAGTCAAGAAAAGTTTATTTGATTTGTCAGAATCATCTCAATACAGATAGAAAACTGAAGACCGATGTATTTAAACTGCCATTGCCTTTTGTTTTTTTTTAAAAAAGGTTCCGGCTCCAAGCTCCAAGGTCATCCTCAATTCTGACTTCACTACTTAGAAATGAATTACAAGTATGCAGGATGGAAATTTAGGTTTCCAAGACTTAGCCTGCTGTGTGCTTGGTCCAGTGACCCAAATAGTGGAGGATGAAAAATGACAGCCCTGGATTCTGCACTTAAGTTAACACAAGTTAAGAAAAGGCAGCTTTTATACGTATCCTCACAAGTTCTAAAGTCAACCAAACTTTAAAAAAGACCAATATTGAAAAAAGTTAAAGTACCGGTGCTGGTCTTCAAGTCATTACTTTTTTAGCCTGGGGAAGAGCCGAATCAACTTGGGCTGCACGAGGACATTACCCATCCCATTTACGCTACTTTCTACCACGCAATGGCAGAAGCTCAGTGGCCAGTAGGCACTTTGACATAGGTTGAACAAGAGACAAGTCTTAATCTTGCCTTTGAAAAAAGTCACAGCCCCATATACAGCCTAGGCCTAGGATCACAAATCCACTGCAGAATAAAGAAAATAATTTGAAGACAAGCAGAGATACTTTTAGGGACCACAATGTGCTTGCACATTACGAGTAACTTTAGTTTGAAATTAACCCAACAAGTTTGAAGTATATAAACCAAAAGAACCATGGCAGTCTAGCAAAAATAAATAAAATAAAAAAAGTGTGCATCAGGTCCATCTGTTCAGGCACTGATCTTTTTAATGCATACAGAGATAAAACTATAAAGGAGAGAAACAATTAGGTTGCTTCCTATATCTTCGAACGTCTGGAAAGCAGAACGTAAGATGTGCGCTATAATTAACCAAGGTCATATGCTGCCGATGAGGGTTACCACACCTTTTTATTGCAATTATAAACACACGCACAATTACTTATGGCATCTATTTTCCAAGCCCCCTGTAAGTTTCAGTGCAAATCAATTATCACACAGTATAGCACATTTCACATCAAATGCAATACTCGGCAGCAAACCTTCTGGAAACAAGAAAGCAGCAGTTCATAAGGACCAGATGATATGGAGTGTGAAATAAGATAAGCTTAACAATGGAAAATGAATGAATAAATACTTCCAGTTATCCAAGTCTGTTCTCAGCCACAGCATTTCATAAATTTCACTTTGCACTACACTATATTGGCCACACATGTCACCCATCCCCCGTGGGCCTCAGCTAGCAGAATACCTCACCACTTATAAAACTCTGGTTAGGCCACATCTGGAGTATTGTGTCCAGTTCTGGTCCTCAGGAAGGATGTGCTGGAGCGAGTCCAGGAAAGGGTAACAAAATTAATAAGGGGACTAGAGGACCTCAATTACGAGGAATGACTACAAGCACTAAATGTATTCTCCCCGGAGAAGAGAGGCTTGAGGAGACATGATAGCGATATACAAATACCTCAATGGTGATCCCAGTGTAGAAAAAAAATTAATTCAGTCTCAGGGAGCGCAAGAGGACACAGGGCCACACAATGAGATTGGAGAAGCGGTTTAACCTTAAGCTGCGTAGGGGGGGTTTTTCACTGGTCGGGGCGATAATGATGTGGAACTCTCCCACAATTGGTGGTGTCAGCGGGGAGTATTGATATTTTTAAAAGCCTTTTGGACATGCATCTTAATGAACACAACAAACAGGGATATGGGAAATTATCATCAACACTGACACACGTACACCTACACAGGATGAACTATGGTCTTTATTCAACCTTACCTACTATATAATAAATGGAAAGTAGCAGCCTTAGCCTGGAATTGCTACATCATTCTACAAATCATTCATGCACAGATAGAATTCTATTTGGAAAAAAAAAAAATCAAACCTTTGGTTCTATTTAACATTTTAAGTGTATAAACTTTGGCCTTACTTGGTTTTTAAACGCTCCATTAAAACCAAACTGATTTTCTGGTTTGCCATCTGGGACTTTATAGGATTTTAGCCAATCAACAGTAGCCTCAAGATAACCAGGCTTGTGCTTTCTTACATCTTCAATACCTGCAAAAAGCCAAAAGAGTAAGATGACCTGAATACATAAACGCCTAGGCATGACATGCTATACAATCAAAATTTAATTTACTGAACACAACCTCTTTACCACATTCTCCATCACAATAAAAATAAAAAATAAATTGCAAAAAAAAGAAAACCTAAAACATATTTCACTGATTACCACTGGGGTACAAATAAAAAAAAAATGGTAAGGAGAGCGAAAAAAAAAAAAACTGTTCTGGCAAGGACAGCACTGAACCCCTGGACAGGCAAGTGTCCTTTTATTAAAGATCAGCAGCTACATACAGCATTAGTTTGTGTTTGCTGTAACCTTCCCCTGCATTGAATACTAACCTTTCCTTTGCTCCCTTGCCATTCTGTTCAGCACTGAGAACCAAAGTTAATACCATATACTTCTGGGTATAGATAGTCATTTACCGCAACTATTTTTAAGTCATTGTGAGAGCTGGCCAAATCAATGGCAAATAATCATACGTGCATATGACACATGACAGCAATCTGCCAGGATCAGTTTTTATTCATATAGAACATAACACTTAAAAAAGTCTACAAGGGAGCATATAGAAGAAGTTTATGGTTAGGCTTTACATATACTTTAACTTGGACTTTTTGCTTTTTCCTACAAGAGCAATCCATAGGTTCTCAGTTGCAACATTTTATAATCCGACACTCTTGTACACAGCTCACCGAGACCGAGATGTGCAATTAAAACTTTACTTTGGCCCTGTAAATTAAAAGATGTTTGCAACAATGAGATTCATGGCCTGACACATGTATATATGTACATATTTTGAGCCTCTTTAATTTTTGGTCTTACAACCACCATCCATGCGTTATGAATTTTTTTCCATATTTGGGCAAGCCTAATCCTTAATCCTAATAAACTTTAAGGGTCCCCTTTTCACCCATACTTATCATTGTGCTGTGTGAACAGCGTACAGCAAAACCCTTCGACGGAGCAGATTGCAAGTTCCTCCATCAACAAAAATCAGTTTGTAGGTGGGAATTTAGATAGAACAGTGTTTACATGGAATGGTTAGTGCTCCAATTAAGAAGCTTAAGTTCTTGATACAGACTAAGTTTTAATCACCCATTTTTCTACCGCAAAAAAAAAAAAAAAACACAAATAGTCAGTCAATTAGTTGACAATCAGAATCAGAGGAATTACAACACACATACAGCCAAATGACAATTTGGTGCATATATATTTAATTCATTTTAAAGACCCTCAATAGGTGAAGATTAAAAAATATTCTGGATGCTTTTAAAAAGGACTTTATTTCCCATTCAAGGTGATCAAGTTAACATTTTCCCATCCATCCTTCTAGCTTACATTTGGTGTATAGACTTTGCAAAATTGGGGACATTCCCAGTACTTATACCAGTTTTCTATTTTCTTAGAAGTTTAACAGATGCATATCCTCGGAGGTAGACTTGCGAGTGAGGGTTACTTTGGAAAACAAAAAGCATTACAAATTGTGAAATCACTTCTAATTATAATCTACCATTTAAAAAGAGAGACCTGGGTTGAGAAAAATATATAGGCTACTACCGTTGACCCTTTTGCATAAGATTTGCTGAGCATATGAATTCAGTACTTTTGAGTCATTGACCGAAAATTTATTACAGGATTGATAGTGCTTATATATTATTAGCATGATGGGATTCAAAAGAAATGCCCATTTTGTGTTATATAATGCAGCCCTCACAAAAATCCACTCGCCTGCACGCATTTTGTGAGTGGATTTTGAGGGCTTGCGAGTGTGGGCTGCCTGGGAGCGGGGGGGCGAACACCCCCAGCAGCCTGGATTGTATGGGAGCCGCCACCTGGTTGATTAGAGCGCCGGGGGACATAACGGCTTTCATTTCAATAGCTGTTTGTTTCCCGCCGTGTGCCGTCATATACAGCCCCTCCCCCTCATCTGGGAACTTTGATAGACAGATCACCTGTCCAATCCTGGGACAGGTGATCTGTCTATCAAAGTTCCCCAGACAAGGGGGAGGGGCTGTATATGATGGCGCATGGCAGGGGAACACACAGCTATTGAAATGAAAGCCGTTATGTCCCCCGGCGCTCTAATCAACTAGGCGGCGGCTTACCCCTCTCCACCCCTGCACAGGAAGGCTGCATTGGGGACACGGGCTGCACTGTGGGACAAAGTTGTGGTTAATATTTTTTTTTATAACTTAATTCTGCATAAACATTTAAGTGTAATTTCATGAGATAATTTATAAGGGCGTGATTAGGGGCAGGGTAGGGGTTTGGCGGTGCAACTGGTGGCGAGTAACCCTTGAGGCCTGGCTAGTAGCTCAGGACTTGAAATTTTGAGCCCTGATATAATGCATGAAAAAAACAAGTCTTATAAATGCACATTGGCAGAAACTGTAGGCTAACATGTAGGAACACCACCAAATTAATGCATGATGAGGTGTCTACAGACGGAGGATTTAAATTTAATACAGTAGCACACTTCTGCGTTGGCCATTTCAAACTTTCTTCACTGATGGCTTTTATGGGACACTTTTTTAGGCAAGCTTTTACAACAAGTTCATTTCTAATTCTAAAAATAGTTCTATTAACCAAATATTTATAGAGCAACAAAAATTTTACAATAGCCGTTAATTCTCAAGCGTTTCAGGAAAAATGATATGGTCATTAACCGGTTCCCGACCAGCTCACGCAGATATACTGCGGCAGAATGGCTCTCCTGGGCGAAATCCTGTACAAATTACGGCTTTGCCCAGGAGAGCCACCACAGGGCGTGCGCAATCGCGTGCAGGAGTGGCAGCACGGGTGTTTGTGTGTGTTCTGAGGAGAGAAGACAGATCGTGCGTTTCTACAAAGTAGAAACCACGTGTTGACATCTCCTATAGCGAGTCCCCTTCCCCCCACAGTTAGAAAACACAGTTAACCCGTTGATCACCCCCTAGTGTTAACCCTTTCCCTGCCAGTGACATCTACATAGTAATCAGTGCATATTTATAGCACTGATTGCTCTGTAAATGGTCCCAAAAATGTCCGACCTGTCCGCCGCAACACTGCACAAAACAAAAATAAAAACATCCATTACTAGTAAAAAAAAAAAAAAAAAAAAAAAAAAGCCATTTAAATGCCATAAATCTTTCCCATAGTTTGTAGACGCTATAACTTTTGCGCAAACCAATCAATATACGCTATTGCGATTTTTTTTTTTTACCAAAAATATGAAGAATACATATTCGGCCTAAACTGAGGAAAAAAATATATATATTTTTGAAAAATTGGGACATTTACTATAGCAAAAAGTAAAAAAATAGAGTTTTTTTCAAAATTTTCGCTCTTTTGTTTATAGTGGCAAAAAAAAAACAAAAAACAAAAAAAAAAACAAAAAAAAAAAAACGCAGAGGTGATCAAATACCACCAAAAGAAAGCTCCATTTGTAGGGGGAAAAAAGAAAAGGACATTAATTTTGTTTGGGTACAACATCGCACAATTGTCAGTTAAAGCGACGCAGTGCCAGATCGCAAAAAATGGCATGGTCATTGAGCAGCCAAATCTTCCGGGGCTGAAGTGGTTAACGTTTGTATTGCGCTTCTCTTTGATATTCTGTGTATAAATCAGATTTTAGGAACCATTTTCAGAATTGTGTAAAGCCCGAGGAAGGATCCCAAAGAGTTCTGAAAGCTTGCGTTTTTAAAATAACACTTAAGTCTATGTAAATTGAAATTCAAAATTTTGAGCTTTACCACAGGAAAGGATTCGAGCAAAAGGAGATTCCTATAGATGTAGGCAACATATGCTTGTCTTAAAATTAGGTTGATCCAAGAACATGAGAAATGGGACTAGAGCATGCACAAATTTTAGACAGGAACAAAAATTACCCAACTTTGGAGAAAAGTTAAAGTATGGCCAATGTTTGTTTTTTTGGCCATACTTATCCAATGGATCACAGGAGTGCACTCCTGTGCTCTGTTTCAGCCGACAGCGGGCTAAAGCCCCTGGTCGACCAACGTCACTCAGCAGGTTCAGAGTCAGCACTGGACCAGCACCTGCCTCAGGGTTCTGCTAAGAGCCTGAGCCAGCCCATCCTCCACAGCCCAGTGCTCCAGTGAGCACTGGAGGGAAGAGCAGCGAGCTGCTGACTGACAGCCATGGCTCTCTGCTCAGAGAGAAGGGGGCAAGATAAAGGCTTTACATGAATAAAAGCTCATTATTGTAAGCACCCATCAGTGGTTAATGCAGTGTTTCTCAACTCCAGTCCTCAAGGCGCCCCAACAGGTCATGTTTTCAGGCTTTCCATTATTTTGCACAGGTTGTTTGATCAGTTTCACTGCCTTAGTAATTACCAGAGCTGTTTCAACTGAAGGAAATCCTGAAAACATGACCTGTTGGGGCGCCTTGAGGACTGGAGTTGAGAAACACTGGGTTAATGGTTTGTCTCAACACTCTAAAATTGATACATTTACAGGAGAGCTTGTTCTTTTGAAAAACAGACTTATTGGCTGGATCACCTGATAAAAATAAGGAAAATATATTTCCTAAACTAGAGAACTAATACAGCCATCACATCGAAGAATAAAGGTTTGCTTTTGGGTTTAATTCTGCTTTAATCTGGAAAAAAAAAAAAATACATTTTCATTCCCGGTTTATATAAAAACTTTAAATAACAGACAACTGGGAATTTTTTCCTCTGCTAGTGCAGTCCAGAAAGGCACTATTTTGTCAACCAAGATATTAGAAAAGAGTGCATTAGAACAGAGTGCATTTGTGGCAGATAAACAGGTAATTGCATGGTCTTTAAAAGGGATACATCCCAGGAAATGTGTGCAAGAGAAAAGAGATATCCCCCTATTCATGTGGTGTGTCAAATGTCAAGCTGTCCAGACTGGGCATTCTGTCTTAAAACATTGCATCAGTATTCTTTCACAAGTGATACTTATTACAATGAGAGAGCAGTTGTGAAAGGGGAAGGGAAGAGAAATGTGTCTACATTGTTTCATTTCCTTTGAAATATTTAAATTAAATTTTAAATAGCAAAATCCCAACTTTAAATATGCTTTGTGTGGAAATCAAAAAAAATTATATAAATACAGTAGGGCTAAACTACCTGGTGTGCGCGCAGTAATTTCTAAATACTCATTGAAACATAACCTCATTTTACCAAGCAATAAAAACAGTAGCTTCTTTGGACTTTGTTATAGGTAGAAATAGCAAAATTGGCTACTTGCCAGCTAGGCCCATTTTAAAATTGGAAAGACCCTCCCTTATAATGGAAGGAGGAGACCTGCCTGTGGGCAGGTTTGCAAACTTCTAAAAAGGGGTATTGTCCAGGTTGATCCTAAACGCCAAGACAGGACATTCTCCATACTTTGCGGAGCCATGACTGACAATATTTGCAACCTGCCTCTGGTTTCACACCTTGTTGTAACGGCTGGGTATTCATTGTGCTTTGTTATAAACCTTTGTACCCCCTCACTGCACAAACGTATGCTTTTAATTACTTAAAACACCATACCTATAATTGAATTTATTTCCTTGCTGGTATTAAAGTAGAACTATAGGTAACATTTTTTTTTTTCAATTTGGATAGAGGAAGGGAGGGGGTTATAACCCCTGTCGGATTCCCCCCCCCCCCCCCATTGTGGAGATTTCCCTTCACTTCCTGTCCTATAGCCAAACAGGAAGTGAAAGGAAATCCCTGCAAATCAGAACTAGTGTTCCAATTGAAAGATCAGAATACTTTATTAATTCCCAAAGGGAAAAAAATTGTAAACACAGCCACACAAAGACAAGATCACAATAATGAAAAGAACAAGACACAAAATTACCAACAACAATTAGCACCAAAAAAAAAAGGACACAAAATTAAAATACCAAAAGAATAAATAACAGTTTAAAAAAAGACCAGAAAAACAAAATACCAAAATGCTAATCATTTTCTCTAGCATTACCCCAAATAATAATACCAACATACAAGACTACATAAAAATCCTGACCGTAAACCGGATTTAAATCTTCACCTCCAGCCCTCACAGAGAGGAATTATAGAACTTGATGGCCACGGGCAAAAATGATTTCCCCTGTCGCTCTGTGGTGCATCATGGTTGTAACAAGCTGTCACTGATGGTACTCCGCAGACTGACCAGCATATTGTGGAGTGGGTGGGAGGAGTTGTCCAAGATTGAACGTACCTTGAACAACATTCTCCTCTCCAACACAGTTTTAGTCTTCCAACTTCACTGGCCTTGTATAAATCAGTTTGTTGGTGTCGGCCATTCTTAGCTTGCTTCCCCAGCACCCCACTGCATACAGGAGAGCGATGGCCACCGCAGACTCATAAAACACCTTTAGCATTGTCTGGCAGATGTTAAAGGACCTCAGCCTCCTAAAAAAAATAGAGGTGGCTCTGGCCCTTCCTATAGAGCAGTATTTCTCAACTCCAGTCCTCGAGGCGCACGAAAAGGTCATGTTTTCAGGCTTTCCATTATTTTTCACAGGTGATTTGATCAGTATCACTGCCTTAGTAATTACCACAGCCATTTCATCTGAGGAAAATCCTGAAAACATGACCTGTTGGGGCGCCTTGAGGACTGGAGTTGAGAAACACTGCTATAGAGCACCTCAGTGTTCTTGCTCCAGTCCAGCTTTTCCCTCTATTACTTCTGGGGACAACCCAAAATTTGAGATTTTTTTTACTTTCACTGACAATGGTAAACAGGACAAAGGGAAGGTGAATCTCACTAATGGGGGCACAGACAGCAATAAAAACTGGCAAGCATTCTAATCCCTCTGCACCAAAAAAAGTTTGGCCTTTAGTTATACTTTAACCTGACCAAGTCCCCGCCCAGTGGATCAGCTCCAAGGCCTACATAACACCCTATTGCATTTTTTTTTGGCAGCGAGAATCCCTATAGCTAGATCATGGAAATCCCCTACCATAACTTTTGACCTCCTGAAGGCTAAAAGGTCTTAGATCATAATCATCGAATGCCTTACTGCAATTTTGCAGGACAATATGCTAATATTTGAAAAAAACCTGGGACTCCTGGAATAAATATCCAATGGGCACCTCCACCTAAATATGACCTGTGGACTACGGCGATGGTCGAGGGCTTAGCAACTACTACCTTTCTTTATTCTTCCGCTCTTCTCTACATCTCCTCCTCTCTGTTACTCTGACCTACCAGAAGGAGTTTTGGTTATGGAGAGCCTCCCTGGGTATTTCATCCTGCACAAGAAATCAGTTAACTGACTTCATGATCTTGTGGTGTGTTTGGGCCCCAATAGGGTGTACACTGTCCCTAGATGACTCTCCGTAGAAATGTTTAATGCTCAACTCAGGGAATATTGTAACTGTTGTTCTGGATCGACGCACCTGTTTGCATATGTGTACTACCGACATCACCTCCACATTTGGTGCCTCTTTTCTTTTATTGTAGATTTTAGCAGGGCAATAACTTCTCTGCAGCATGTGGAAACCTAGCAAGAAGATCTGAACAACTTACAGTAATGGGGTGGGCAACTACATGGCAAATCAGGTTTATTGTAGAAAAATGTAAAATAATGCATTTGGGTGGCAAAAATATGAATGCAATCTACTCACTAAGGGGTGAACCTCTGGGGGAAGCTAGGATGGAAAAGGACCTGGGGGTCCTAGTAGATGATAGGCTCAGCAATGGCATGCAAAAGCTGCTGCTAACAAAGAAAACAGAATATTGGCATGCATTAAAAAGGGGGATTAACTACAGGGATAAAGTGATAATTCTCCCACTCTACAAGACTCTGGTCCGGCCGCACCTTGAGTATGTTGTCCAGTTCTGGGCACCAGTCCTCAGAAAGGATGTATTGGAAATGGAGCAAGTACAAAGGGCAACAAAGCTAATATAGGGTCTGGAGGATATTAGTTATGAAGAAAGGATGCGAGCACTGAGAAGAGATGCTTGAGAGGGGGATAGGATTGCAATTTACAAATACCATACTGGTGACCCCACAATAGGGATAAAACTTTTTCATGGAAGGGTGTTTAATAAGACACGTGGCCACTCATTACAATTAGAAGAAAAGAGGTTTAACCGTTAACTGCATAGAGGGTTCTTTACTGTAAGAGTGGCAAGGATGTGGAATTCCCTTCCACAGGCGGTGGTTTCAGCGGGAGGGGGGGGATTAAATAGTGTCAAAAAAACTATTAGATAAGCACCTGAACGACCGCAACATACAGGGATATACAATGTAATACTGACATAATTACACACATAGGTTGGACTTGATGGACTTGTGTCTTTTTTCAACCTCACCTACTATGTAGATTTTCAATAAAAAGAATTAGGAATTCAAACCCTATATACTTTATTTTTTGCAAAACAAAAAGGGTATTGCTTAATCCAATGCAAGTTCACTTTAACCACTTCCCGCCCGGTCAATAGCAGATTGACGTCCAGGAAGTGGTTCTGTTATCCTGACTGGACGTCTATTTAGGTCCAGCAGGACAACATGCCGGCACGCGCCCGCGAGGGCATCAATTTGGCACGCCGCATCTCTGACCGTAATAAGAAGCCTCTGTCAGAGGCTTCTTACCACGTGATCAGCTGTGACCAATTACAGCTGATCATCGCGTGAACCAGGAAGTGCCTGTAAACGGCATTCCTCGGTTCACGTTGACAGAGAGCCGATCGGAGTCTCTCCCTGTCAGAGGAGGGGGTCTGTGCTAATAATCAGCACATTGATTATCAGCACAGCCCCATCAGTTGTGCCAAAGTCAGTGCCCCCTCAGGATCGCCTATAAAGTGCCAATCAGTGCCCTACATTAACACCTGTCAAAAACCTCATCAGTGCCGCCCGTCAGTACCTCATCAGTGCCGCCCGTCAGTGCCCCATCACAGCTGCCCGTCAGTGCCCCGTCACAGCTGCCCGTCAGTGCCCCGTCACAGCTGCCCGTCAGTGCCCCGTCACAGCTGCCCGTCAGTGCCCCGTCACAGCTGCCCGTCAGTGCCCCGTCACAGCTGCCCGTCAGTGCCCCGTCACAGCTGCCCGTCAGTGCCCCGTCACAGCTGCCCGTCAGTGCCCCGTCACAGCTGCCCGTCAGTTCTACATATATCAGTGCCAACTTATCAGTGCCGCCTTAACTGTGCCCGTCAGTGAAGGAGAAAATAGGATTTTTGTACCGTAAAATCCTTTTCTCTGAAGTCCATGGACAGACACAGCTCCTTATATATCTTGACTTGTGGGTTATGTTCCGTCTATTAGGAGAGGACTAGGCAGACATGTTAGACATTTAAAACATGTAACTTTAGCAAAGATGAACAGCCCCGCCCAGGGGGCGGTCCCTCTGGTCATAACCCCTCACACTGCCTCAGGAGCTTAGTTCATCAAAAAGCAGTACAAACTTAAAAAAGGGAGGGGAGGGTGCTGTGTCCGTCCATGGACTTTAGAGAAGGATTTTACGGTGAGTACAAAAATCCTATTTTCTCTTTCGTCCATGGACGGACACAGCGCCTTATAATTCTTGACTTGTGGGATGTGCCAAGCAGTGTCAAAAACGAGGGGTGGGAACAGCAATTAATTAAACAACCTTACCCCAAACAACCAGAGCTCAACGGAGGAGATGTAGCCTCAAACAATCGCCTGCAAAACCTTGCGGCCGAAGCAAGCATCCGAAGATGCATACACATCAACCCTGTAAAACTTAGTGAAGGGGTGAACGGGTGACCAGGTCGCCACCTTACACATCTGTGAAACAGACACATGTCGGAAAGCCCAGGAGACACCAAGTGCCCTGGTCGAATGCGCCCAAACAGGAAAGGGAGGCGCCCGCCCTCTAAGGGCATAGGCCTGAATTACCGTCTGGCAGGTCCACCGAAAAATGGTGGCCGACGAGACCGCCAGGCCCTTCTTTGGTTAAGTCACTGACAGAAACAGTGAGTCTGACCTCCGAAACTGAGCCGTAGCAGACAGATACACCCGCAGAGCACGTACCCCGTCTAAGGGATGTAACGCAACCTCTGAGATGCGACGGCCGAGGACACAAGGATGGAAGCACAATGTCTTCATTCAGATAAAAGGCCGAAACCACCTTCGGAAGAAACAAAGGTTGTGAGCATAGCACCGCAGTATCCTTAAGGATGGGGACTTACAAGACAAGGCCGCCACCCAGAAACCTTTCTGACAGATATAATGGCCACCAGAAGGCAACTTTCAGAGAGAATGTCAAAAAAGAAATCGCTCTGTTCCCAAAGGGAGGTTTCCGAAGCACCGAGAGCACCAGGTTCAAATCCCACGGAAGAAGTGGTGGTCAAACCGGGGGGACCACACGTCGGACGCCCTGCACAAACGTACACACCAGTGAAAAGTGCCGCCAAAGGTCATTGAAAGAAAAAACAGCCAAGGCTGAAATCTGCCCCTTAATGTTACTTAGGTTTCCTGCAGGATCCTGGAAACTGAATATGCCCGTGGACACCACTCCATCTCCTCACATAGAGATGCAGGCCTTCCACGTGCAATGGCAAATCATCCAAGAAGATGACATCCGTGCTCTTAGCATAGGTGAAATTACCAAAACCGACAGGCCTCAGTCTCTTAGTACCTGGCTTTTAATAGCCATGCCGTTAAAGCCAGCACTTATAAGGCAGGATGAAGTATGGGACCTTGCGTCAGAAGGTCCTCCCGCATCAGCAGTCGCCAAGGGACATCCGCCACCAGGTGCATTAGGTCAGCGTACCAGAGATGCAGAGGCCAGTCTGGGGCAAACAAAATCCCCGGAATCCCCTCGGCCTCTACCCTGGAGCAGACGAGGAAGACATTTTATTGGGGGAAAGGCGTAAAATTTGCCGATACTGACCTCACGGAGCCACGAACGCGTCTGTCGCGTCTGCCCAGGGATCTCTGGACCTGGCCACAATCTTAATACCTTGCGATTGAGTCGAGAAACCAGGAGGTCCACGTCTGGCGTAGCCCAACTGAGGCAAAAGAGTTGAAACATCCGGGTGTTTGCATGAAAAGCGCAGCAACGATTTCCTGCGGGATGCTAACAGCTTCACCGTCACCTGAAGAGTCTGCAATTTCTTTACAGGGAGAAACCACAATCTTCGCCTCCGAGGAGTCAAGATCAAGCCCAGGATTCCAGGCTCTGAGTCAGAACCAATACCGACTTCAGGAGGTTCAGTACCCAACTAGATCCTTGAAGGCAAATGAAAGGAAAATCCTGGACTGCCGCACTGTGTAGAAGATGCTTCTTTATTTAAATAAAATCCATCACAGCACAGCAAATAAACCCAAAAATTGAAACCAGGAACAGGCTAACGCATTTCACATCATAAGATGCTTACTCATAGCTAAAATGTACAAAGAAAGCAATCATGTATAAGAGCAAAAGTGGACTAGGCCCCCCCGCCAATGGAAAAACGTATTAATCAGGTGCAACTCTAACACATAATAAAACCATGATTGAATCCAATGAGGTCAAAAACACACACACACAGAGAGAGAGAACACACACACCTGTGAATGAAAAAAGCAGTAGTCAAAATATTATATTAATTTGTGAGTAGAATATATATGATTTATAATACATTGAATATATTAAAAAATACTTTATAGTGAAACTACTGAAATTAACAAAGAAGGGAAACTGTGCGTGTATAAGTGTGAAAAAGACCCAAGGAAAAGTCTTTTCTTTTTTGTTCACTTTTCCTTAGGTCTTTTTCACACTTATACAAACACAGTTTCCCTTCTTTGTTAATTTCAGTAGTTTCACTATATTCAATGTATTATATATCATATATATTATACTCACGAATTAATATATTATTTTAATTATTTTGACTACTGCTTTTTTCATTCACAGGTGTGTGTTCTCTCTCTGTGTGTGTTTTTGACCTCATTGGATTCAATCATAGTTTTATTATGTGTTAAAGAAATGCACCTGATTAATATGTTTTCCATTGGCGGTGGCCTAGTCCACTTTTGCTCTTATACATGATTGATTTCTTTGTACATTTAGCTACGAGTAAGCATCTTATGATGTGAAACGCGTTAGACTGTTCCGGTTTTCAATTTTTGGGTTTATTTGCTGTGCTGTGATGGATTTTATTTAAATAAAGAAGCATCTTCTACAGAGTGCGGCAGTCCAGGATTTTCCTTTCATTTGCCTACATTGTGCAGAGCCAGCACCTGTGTGTGTTTAAAGTGGGGCGGGAGTGTCTCACGGACTCAGAAGCTTCAGAGCGGTAATTTCCTTTAGATCCTTGAAGGGTCTAACTGGCATTTGCCACATTTTCCTCTAATTCTAAGACTGAAGCAGCTCTCAGGAGTTCGACCACGATAGAGATTCTCAGTAAGGCCAGAATTGGGGCGAAACACCTCGGTAAAACCTCTTGGTGCCGATGCCGGGTCAAAAAGGGAGAGCCACAATTGGTAGCGATCATCCCTGACTGCCAAACGCAGAAAAACTCTGATACATATGGGGACATGCAAGTGTGTGTCTGAGGTTCAAGGACGCTAAAAAATCTCCCGGATGGAGTGCAGTGACCACGGAGCGAACCGATTCCATCCTGAACCTTCGCAGTGGTACAAAAGGTGCTGAGGGCAGAAATGGACGAACCCCGTCCTTTGGGACTATGAACAGAATGGAGTAAAAACCCTGAAACCTGTCCGGCTGCGGTACAGGTACTTTGACCCCGTGCACCAGCAGGTCCTGCACTGCCCCAAACAGGGCATTCCGAAAAGCTGGAGGAAGATGAAGGTTTGAGGGGAAAAAAAAAAAAAAAAAACAGTTTTAATGGACAAGAAAGAAATTCTATCTTGTACTCTAATGAAACCACTTCGCAAACCCACCAGTCGGAAAGCAGGGAGGTCCACCGAGATGCAAACTCACAAAGGCGACCCCCCACACGAGAGTCGGGCGGGGGCAAACCTTCATGCAGTAGCATATTTTTTCGCAGCCTTGTTTGGCTTGCCCCTCAGCTGGCCCCTTGTTGGCCAGGGAACGCTTACCTGCGGGCTCGGACTGACGAAAAAAACATCGCTCCTTAGCGGAAAAGGAGGGCCCAAGCCTGCGGCGTTGCTCCTTACCTTCTTTGGATTGTGGGAGTAGTGTGCTCTTACCCCCAGTGACATCCTTAATGTCATCCAGTGAGGCTCCAAATAGCCTCTCACCCCTGAAAGGCAAAACCAGACCGAGGCTTCTTGGAAGTCTGGTCCGCGGACCAGCATTTTTGCCAAATCAGGCGACGCAGTACCACAACAGATACTGAGGCTCTTTCAGGGGAGCAGTGTCCAGGTCTGCATCGCAGACCTATGTGAGGTCATGCATCAACTGGACAGCCAGTTGTACGCAGACCGGGGAAACCTGTTATGTTTCCAACTCCCGATGCAAATTTATTGCCGCGTCTGGAAGTGCTGCCCGTGACACCAGAGCCGCAGCCAAACCTGGCCGTAATTCATCCTTAAATGCAGGGGTCCCCTCAACCGGAATAGTGGTTACTTTGTTTAACCGGGATACCAGGGGGGTCCACAACCGGGGGAGATGCCCATCTTTTCAGCAGGCTCTCTTCAAAGGGTAACGGACTGCCATGCTTTTTTTGGAACTTAAAAAACCCTCTGCGGTCGTTCCCATTCCATGTCTATGAACTTATCAGAATAAGTCCCATGAGGAAAAAAACCTGAGCAGTGCAGGTCGGCTTGCGGACCCAAAAAGTGACCAACACCTACAGCCGTATCCTCCAGCTTAAGAGTTACCCGCCTGTGGTGACAAGTGCTCCAACAAGTGCTTAGTTCTGCGCTGACCCAGACGTGCAGTCCTCCTCACTGTCCGAATGGCCCTGGTCAGCAGTCTCTGACCCGTCAGAACAGGGGTTCTGTGCTACAGCCAGGCCCAAGTCTGAGCAATCCCCAGAAGATGGTGGGGGGGGAGGGGGGCGTTTTTTACCCCCCCCCTTTATGCCCACACACCGCTACCACCCTGGCCACCAAGGACTCCAGGGCTGCCGACAAGACGTCCACAGGCACCGCAGGTGCAGGATAAAGCATACACATCATTACAGCTACCACTGGACTATCTGGGGAAGAAAAAACGCCAGCTTCTGACGCCATGCTGACCCCCTGACAGTCCATAAGGACTAAGTCAGGGCACTTGTGTAAAAAGAGCCCCCCCCCTCCTTGCTGCTCGTGACTAAGGGTTTACCCAGGGAACTCCCCACCCAGGCAAAATAACTGCTCAGCGCCACAGTCCGCTCCCTCTCTGCACACAGAGTGTGTCTCTCGGGTGTTCTCTAAGATGAACAGTGCTGACCGCGCCGTCCAGGAAGACATCCAGCGCTAGAGGCCAAACCTGTACAGGAAACCCACACCATAATGGCCGCCGCGCGCCTCAGATATAAAAAAAAAGGCACGGGCCACAAGAAAATGGCCACCCGCAATAGACCTATGCTACAGAGCAGGCCACAAGAAAATGGCGCCGGCGCTTCCAAATTGGCGCCCAAACACGCCGAGGTGGATGAGAAGGCCGCGGAGACACCAAGCGGAGGCTTCCTAAATGACAGACCACGCCCAGAGAGCGGACCCGGGCACCCCCACAGGGACCCAGCGTCCCCCTACAGGTACACCCCGTCGCACACAGCAGGCCCCGCATGCATGGGGAGGGAAAAAAAATGGAAATTGGGGGAGAGGAAAGGGAGGACAGGAGACCCTCTAATCGACCACCCCAGGAATGCCCAGCTGTTCCAGCCTGCCAAGACAGGAGGAACTGTACCTACCCGTCCATGCGAGGACTAGCTGGCGCATTCCTGACAGACCTACATCCGAGCAATACGGAGTAGCTGTCGGCCCGGTTCACTGTGACTGAGGCAGCAAGCAGCCCAGTCATATGTGAACCCCTGAGCAAATAGCTCACCGGCCACCCCTGGAGCCATGGGCTATGTCGTGGCCGACCCCGCACATAGCTAAGGCCTGCTCACGCTCGATGGCCGGACTGGGGAGACTACAAGGATCTATATTATCCAGCCTGTCACACAGCCGGCAGTTGATAGATTTCTTAAAATAAAATCGTAAAATAAAAAAATACATTTTTTTTTTTTTAAATGTCTTTAGGACCCTGGGCCCAAAAGGGAGCCAGGTCCTTCTTTACTAGGCAGAAGAAAAAAAAACTGGAGCTGCTGAGGCAGTGTGAGGGGTCATGACCAAAGAGACCGCCCCCTGGGCGGGGCTGTTCAGCTTTGCTAAAGTTACATGTTTTAAATGTCCAACATGTCTGCCTAGTCCTCTCCTAATAGACGGAACATAACCCACAAGTCAAGAATTATAAAGGAGCCGTGTCCGTCCATGGATGAAAAAGAAAAAAAAAAAAAAAATGTATAACCGAAACAAAGAAAAACTATTTTTTTTCTAAAATTGGTCGTTTTTAGTTTGTTTAGCAAAAAATAAAAACCCCAGTGGTGATCAAATACCACCAAATGAAAGCTCTATTTGTGGGAAGAAAATGATAAAAATTTAGTTTGGGTACAGTGTTGCATGACCGTGCAATTGTCATTCAAAGTGCGACAGCGCTGAAAGCGGAAAATTGTAGTGCCTGGTATTGAAGTGGTTAAATATGTAATCAGGTTTAGGGAAAATTTCTGTTTAAGCTTTCCTAAGCCTGATGGTATACTAGACGAGAACAGAGGCTAACAAACTTCTCATTTACTCAATCAGCTCAATAGTATCTTTATTTTCTCGCTGGTATAAAAAAAATAAAGTCCTGTTTAACCCTAGAAGGCAGGTACATGTAATCTCTGCAATCTATGCTAGAGTAGAACAACTAACCATTGAACTTATCAGCTTCAGGATCATCAATATTGATTGCGATTATTTTCCAGTCCATCTCGCCTTCATCTAGGAGTCCCAGAACACCCAGAACTTTCACTTGAATTACATCTCCCCTGGAGCAAACCTGCAACACCACAACAGCTTATGTTAAAGTTTCCTTATAAATTTTTAAAGAACAGCATGCAACACTCTATCTGTCAAGGCTTTTCTACAACTGTCATAATGTTACTCCATCACTGATCTTTAATGTGCAAGTCAAAATCAAAATGGGAAATAAAGCATATCCAAGGTCCGCACAACTGCAATCATCATAACCATTCGTTTGCCAATTTTGCCTGCATCATATTAAACATAGCAGAACTTCTGGCATCCTTTCCTGGGACAATCCTCAAATCAGTCCTAGAAATAGTCCAACAATATTGTCACCCGATAGCCAACCAATACACTACAGTATACAACTACAATGCAGCATACCAGCCCAATTTGTGTTAGCATGTGCCAGCTTTGTCACTCAGTCAGAATTTTTGCAGCACCATCTAAGAATTGGATTGTACCTACAGTACAGACTCAGAGCAGCTCTGCACTACTCCTGAACAGCCCCCCAAACCCCAGCGACTCCTGCCATTAATGCTTCTGGAAGATACAGCTTTGGAAGTTGCCGACACATAAGGAAGGGAGGTGCAATTGTGGCCATTAACCTCCTACAAAGCACAGAATTGTTACTAAAATTTCAATAAAAATGCATCATAGCAGGTTGAAAAGAGGACACTGGGAAAAACAGTTTAAAGAAGATCCAAACCCAAGGCTAAAAATATAGTATATTGCAGCTTACCAGCTCCAAGATTTGGTCGCTGCACTAGTTTTATGTTTCAGGCCAAAAACATTTTCAGGAAATACAGAGCATTTCTTTTGATCTTGCTAGAAACAGAGTCCTTGTCACTTCTTGTGAGCTTCAATGAAAACACAAACAAGGATAGGGAAAAAAGAAAAAAAAAACACTATGGAGAATCTATGTAAAAGATAACGAACCAAGAGTACACTTATCCTTAGTGAGTCCATCACTATGTCAACAGAAATAAGATAAATACCTACACAGTGGGGTTCCAGGCTTTAAGAAACAGCCCTAACCCCCCCCCCCCTTCTCCCACAGGGCACAATGTCCCTCCCCTATGCCTACTGAGCACCTCCCATTAGCCACCAATGCCAGATATTTTTTCCTCCCACTGACGCAGGACCATTTTTTTTCTCCCTCTGAATAGTTGGTATTTTTCTTCCCCTGTACTAACCCTGGACAGTTTTCCTCCCCTGACCATCAACGCTGGGTATCTTTTCTCCTTGTAACTGTACACAGTAACTAGAGTTGAGCGGACAAAAGAGTCGAACTGGTAAAAAGTTCAAGTTCGGGACCGAACTTGACCCCGAACCCCATTGAAGTCAATGGGGACCCGAACTTCTGCGGACCATTCGCGCTTGTTTCCCATGCTTAGAACTGTCCCTGCACAAAGTGTAATTTCTGAAGGAAAAAAAGTCATTTAAAATTCGCTCGCGGCTATTAATGAATTGTCGGCTCCCGGCAATACATAGAAAAGTCATTGATGATTAAAATAAAAAAAAAAAAAAAAAAAAAAAAAAGCGCGTGGGGGTTCCCCCTAATTCTATTACCAGGCCCTTCAGGTCTGGTATGGACTTTAAGGGGAACTCCACCCCAAATGTAAAAAAAAAATGGCGTGGAGTACCCCCAGAAATCCAGACCAGACCCTTTATCCGAGCACGCAACCTGGCAGGCCGCAGGAAAAGAGGGGGGGGGGGGGGACAAGAGAGCGCCCCCCCCTCCTGAACCGTACCAGGCCACATGCCCTCAACATGGGGAGGATGTCCCCATGCTGATGGGGACTAGGGCCTCATCCCCACAACCCTTGCCCAGTGGTTGTGGGGGTCTGCGGGCGGGCGGCTTATCGGAATCTGGAAGACCCCTTTAACAAAGGGGACCCCCAGATCCCGCCCCCCCATGTGAATTGGTAATGGGGTAAATTGTACCCCTACCATTTCACAAAGAAAGTGTAAAAAAAAAAAAAGACACCATTGGGAAAGTCCTTTATTAAAAATAAAAAGAAGCATTCCAGCGATGAAATCCAGTGTCCCGCGGCGATCCCGATGTCCAGACGAAATGTCATTGGCTGAGCCTGAGCGGACCTGATGGGGAACTTCCTCGGCAGTGTATTAAATGAATAGACCCGCCCCTTCTAAAATTCCCCATCAGGTCCGCTCAGCCAATGACGTAGTGTAAGGCTGAGGACCTGATGCGGAACGTGAGAAGGGGCAGGTCTATTCATGTATTAAACTGTGGATGAAGTTCCCCATCAGGTCCGCCCCCTCGTATGTCAGACCCCGCCTACGTCATTGGATGAGCGGACCTGATGGGGAACTTCCTCCGCAGTATAATACATGAATAGACCCGCCCTTCTCACGTTCCGCATCAGGTCCACTACGTCATTGGCTGAGCGGACCTGATGGGGAACTTTAGAAGGGGCGGGTCTATTCATTTAATACACTGCCGAGGAAGTTCCCCATCAGGTCCGCTCAGGCTCAGCCAAGGACATTTCGTCTGGACAGCGCTGGACATCAGGATCGCCGCGGGACACTGGATTTCATCGCTGGAATGTTTTTTTATTTTTAATAAAAGGACTTTCCCCAATGGTGTCTGCGTATTTTTTTTACTATTTTTTTACACTTTCTTTGTGAAATGGTAGGGGTACAATCTACCCCATTACCAATTCACATAGGGGGGATCTGGGGGTCCCCTTTGTTAAAGGGGTCTTCCAGATTCCGATAAGCCGCCCGCAGACCCCCACAACCACCGGGCAAGGGTTGTGGGGGATGAGGCCTTTGTCCCCATCAACATGGGGACATCCTCCCCATGTTGAGGGCATGTGGCCTGGTACGGTTCAGGAGGGGGGGCGCTCTCTTGTCCGTCCCCCCTCTTTTCCTGCAGCCTGCCAGGTTGCGTGCTCGGATAAAGGGTCTGGTCTTTTGGGGGTACACCACACCATTTTTTTTTTATTTGGGGTGGAGTTCCCCTTAAAATCCATATCAGACCTGAAGGGCCTGGTATGGATATTTGGGGGAACCGCACGCATTTTTTTTTTAATTTGCGTCAGGGTTCCCCTTAATATCCATACCAGACCTGAAGGGCCTGGTAATGGAATTTGGGGGAACCCCCACTTTTTTTTTTTTTTTTTTATCAATGACTTTTCTATGTATTGCCGGGAGCAAGTTCCAACTGTAATAAAAGCTTAAAAAAAAAAGTAGAAAAAAAGGGATTTTTATAACAGCTTACCTGTAAAATCCTTTTCTTGGAGTACATCACGGGACACAGAGCGACTTAGTCATTACTAATGGGTTATATAGTTTACCTTCAGGTGCTGGCACTGGCAACTTCCAAACCGGAAGTACCCTCCCCTATATAAGCCCCTCCCATCCGGGAGCACCTCAGTTTTGTAGCAAAGCAATAAGTGTCCCAAAAAGAGGGGTGGGAGCTCTGTGTCCCGTGATGTACTCCAAGAAAAGGATTTTACAGGTAAGCTGTTATAAAAATCCCTTTTTCTTTTTCGTACATCACGGGACACAGAGCGACTTAGTCATTACTAATGGGACGTCCCAAAGCAATGCCAAATGAGGGGAGGGATACACTATACATAAGCTGGGCGCCATCAGGCATGAGGCTCTTTTGCGGCCTGCAACACACTGCGCCCAAAGGCGACATCCTCCTGACTTCTGACGTCTACCTGGTAGAATCTAGTAAACGTGTGTACTAAGGACCATGTTGTGGCCTTACAGACTTGAGCCAGGGAGGCTTAGTGATGCACTGCCCATGAAGTTCCAACTGCTCTTGTGGAGTGCGCCCTAACTTTGAACGGAGGCGGTCTCCTTTTCAAGCCATAGGCTTGTATTATGACCTGTCGAATCCATGTGGCTAAAGTAGATTTTTGATGCTGCCTGACCCTTTCTGGGGCCTTCCGGCAGAACAAACAAAGTATCCGTTCTGCGAATCTGAGCAGTGGCTTTTAGATAAGCTTTAACTGCTCTTACTACATCCAAAGAATGCAATAACTTTTCCTCTACCGAACTAGGTTTGGGGAAAAAGGAAGGAAGAACCACATCTTGGTTCAAATGGAACCTCGATACCACCTTAGGAAGAAGGCTGGATGAGGACGTAATACTACTCTGTCCTTATGGACAACCAGATATGGCTCCTTACAGGACAAGGCGGCTAATTCCGATACTCTTTTAGCCGAACAAATGGCTACTAAGAAAATCAATTTCCTGGTGAAAAGAACCAAGGAAATGTGCCGCAATGGTTCAAATGGTTGTTTCTGTAGAACCGACAGAATCAGGTTTAAGTCCCATGGACATATGGGAATACTAACCGGATGGCTAATACGCATCACTCCTTGTATGAAAGCTTTGACTAATGAATGCAAAGCCAAGGGCCTTTGAAAAAATATTGACAAGGCCGTCTGACCCTTGATAGTACTCAAGGCAAGCTTCCTATGTACAGCCCACTGTAGGAAGTCCAGAATCCTACCTATTACGTACTTATGTGGATGCCATTTCTTGGCCTCACACCACGTGATGTACGCCTTCTAGATCCTCTAATAGATCT
Organism: Rana muscosa; assembly: GCA_029206835.1. Lineage (NCBI taxonomy): Eukaryota > Metazoa > Chordata > Amphibia > Anura > Ranidae > Rana > Rana muscosa. The sequence continues at coordinate 401,737,366 of CM055116.1, read as the reverse complement.
GCCTGGATACCGGCTTCCTGGCATTGATCATGGTAGATACCACAGGATTAGAGAGCCCTCTCTTTTTTAGAATGTGGGCTTCAATAGCCAGGCCGTCAAACCTAGGGCTGGTAAGGAAGGGTAGTATATCGGTCCTTGCGAAAGCAGGTCCGGACGATGTGGGAGGGTCCAAGGACTTCCCACTGACATTTTTACAATCTCCGCGTACCATGCCCTTCGGGGCCACGCTGGAGCCACCAGAATCACTGGTTTCTTTTCTACCCTGATTCTGCGGATTAATCGCGGTGGGAATGCATATATCAGCTTGAACTGATCCCAAGGGAACACGAGGGCATCCGAACCGCAAGCTAGGGGATCCTTTGTGCGAGACACAAATCTGTCCACCTTTGCGTTGAATTTGGATGCTAGCAGATCTACATCCGGTGTTCCCTACCGCTGGCATATTGCCTGGAAAACCTCGGGGTGAAGAGACCATTCCCCGGGCATAATTGCTGGCGACTTAAAAAGTCCGCTCTCCAATTTTCCACTCCTGGGGTGAAAACCGCGGATATGGCTGTGACATATCTTTCTGCCCATTCCAGGATGCAATTCGCTTCCCTCTGGGCTGCACGACTCCTGGTGCCACCCTGGTGATTGATATATGCCACTGCTGTGGCATTGTCTGATTGAATTCTGACAGGTGACCCTTGGAGTTTGGATGTCCATGCTACTAGGGCATACCGGGCTGCTCGTATCTCTAAGAGATTGGTGGGCAGGGCCTTCTCTGCTTCTGACCACTTGCCCTGGAGAGACCATTGCTCCAGTACTGCCCCCCCAGCCTATGAGGCTGGCATCTGTAGTGACCACCTTCCAAGAAACCGGACTGAAGGGTTTCCCTTTTTCCAGATTCTGGGGCACCAACCACCAATGGAGGCTCTTGCGAACGGAAGGGGACAGGGACATTGGTAAGTCTAAAGCCTGAACTTTTTTGTTCCAGGCTGACAGTATGGCCCTCTGCAAGTTCCTTGATTGGAATTGACCGTAGGGTACTGCTTCGAATGAAGCCACCATTTTTCCCAGCAGCCTCATACACAGGCGTATGGATGGTTTTCCTTTTTTGTACCCACTAAGTGGGTCAAATCTTTCAAAGACGACACCTTCTCTGGAGGTAAAAAAATCTTTCTCTGATTTGAATCCAGTCTTAGCCCCCAAGTATTCCAGACTTTTGACTGGTTTTAGGGCTGACTTGTCTCGGTTGATAATGCCAACCGTGAGATTCCAGATACTTGATTATCTTGTGAACGACCACTTCTAGTTTATTTCACTGAGTGGTCTATCAGCAACAAGTCGTCTAGATATGCCATTATCGTTACACCTTGTGTTCCTAGTTTGGCCAATCGTAGGGCCAGAATTTTTGTGAACACTCGTGGTGCTGTGGCCAGACCGAAAGGTAAGGCTCTGAACTGAAAATGGTGCCCTTCTACTGCAAAGCGTAGAAATTTCTGGTGGGCCGGACAGATGGGAATATGCAAATAAGCATCCCTTATGTCGATCGAGGCTAACCATTCCTGCCCTTGTAGGGCGGTGGCCACCGATCGGATCAACTCCATCCGAAAAAGTCCTGATATGTAGGAACTTGTTTAGCCCTTTTATATTTAATATGGGCCTCACGTCCCCATTTGGTTTGGGGACTGTGACAAGGTTCGAGTAAAACCCGAACCCGCTTTCTTCCAAGGGAACCTTCATGATTACCCTTGGAGCAATAGTTGTTCTAGTGCCAGAAGGAGGGATCCACTCTTCTGGGGATCGCTTGGCACGTTTGACCTTATAAAATGGGCAGGAGGAATGTCTTTTAACTCCAGCCTGTATCCCAGACTTACTGCGGAGATCACCCATCTGTCTCTGATGGTGTCCCGCCAGGTCTCTGTGAACAACTGAAGTCTTCCCCTCACCCGATTGAGTGGGGGCAACCCTTCATGACTTGGGGGGAGGTTTTGTACCTCTCTTGACCCAGGGTTTCTTGTTACCCTGTGATTGTCCCTGATTTCTGCCCCCTGGATTTGACCGCGGAGGCCGTCGGAACTGTTTCACAGCCGATGTGCCAGGGACTGGAGAAGTAGGCCTCTTAAAAGAAGGACTTCTACCCTTATTCTTAACCGGCAAGAGTGTACTTTTACCGGCAGAAGTTTTCTGGATATATTTGTCCAGATCTTCTCCAGATAAGCGTTCTCCATGAAATGGGAAGCTAATCAGCAATTTCTTACAGGGAGCTTCAGCAGACCAGTTTTTGAGCCATAGAAGCCTACGCATATGTCTACAGACAGCGTAAAGCGGGATGCCTGTTGGATTGTATCCTTTATGGCGTCCACCGCAACACAAGGCTCTAGGTAGGTCAGCTAGGGCAAGAGCCTGCTGATCTGGTAAGTCCCTTAAAACTTGTTTCAACTGATCTTTCATTGCTTGGCAGACTCCAATCGCTGCTACTGCAGGTTGTGTCACCATGCTTGCTGTAGAGAAAGCAGATTTTAGTAAAGACTCCAATTTTTTATCTATTGGGTCTTTGAACAATTGGAACATTATCTACTGGACATGTCAGTGATTTATTTACACAAGAGATGGCTGTGTCCACTGTAGGGACCCTCCATTTTTTATGAACTTATCCTCCATGGGATAGATCACTGGAAATCTCTTGGGGGGAGTAAATATTTTATCAGGATGCTCCCAATCCTGGTAAATAAGCCCTTCCAATAAAGGGTGGATTGGGAAGGAACAGACAGCCTGGGGAGCTTTCAGCGACCCCAGCGAGGAAACCGTAGTGGTTGATTGTTCCGCCAGAGGCATTTTAAATGCTGATCGGACCATGTTAGTCAGAGACTGAACCCATAATCTTTCAGCCTGAGATGCTGAGAAAGGTTCTTCCACTGTTGATTCCTCTATAACTGAATCAACCTCATCCTGATCCCCTTCAGGTAGGTCGATCTCTGTGTGGGGCTGTTCCTCCACTAACAGGCACTCTGAAGGAGGAGACGGAGATCGGACGCGCTTTCCCTGTGACAGGGAAGCAGCGATCAATGCTGTTAATCTCTCTTCCAATCCTCCCAGAGTTGAGGATAAAACCTCCTCTGTTATATATATACAGGAGCAGGTGGACTGGGGACAGCCGCAGCACCAGGCACTCCTGCGGGGTTCCTACGGCTACTGACCTCTGAATTTTCAGGGGAGATTGGTGCAGTACAAACATGCCCAATATCCTCAGAGCCCGATGGAGACCCCTTTGGCTTCCTGGAAGACTTATTTCCGGAGCGTCTGGACGACATATCCTTTAAGCACAAAGCTGAGGTATTCCCGTCGTCATACACCAATTTTGCTGGTAATAGTCTAACACAGTTGCTGCTATATACCAGCTGGTGTCCACTAAAGTGCCTTTCTATGGGGATGCCTGCATCAACCGCCTCTGTGTGCCACCGTTTTGTTGCTAGCTCTGTTTGCATCCAGCTGACACTTGTACTGTGTCTTTTATACATGCTGGGACGCCTGCACATGCGCAGAAGCGCCGCGGCGCGCATCGAGCGTCATCCACCCGCCCCGCCCCTTTTTTTCCATAGGAGGCGCGTGCACGCGCCCGCGCGCGCGCCCGTGCACCATTGGCGCCCTTTTTTGAAACCAAGCAGGGACTAGGAGCCAGGGCCCTTTTTGCCGGAGGGCCTGTGCGGTGGATGAGCGCAGCAACAGGGCAGAGGAACTGGATTCCCACAGAGAAACTTACCAACTGCCTGGATCTTTTGACTTGAGAAAACCAAAGATCCACATGACAAGAAAAATGGACCACAGCGGCCTCTAGTGGTTTAACACAGGTACCGCGGTCCTCTTTTTTTTTTTTTTTTTCTTGACTACTATTAAAATTTTACATTTTCCAGTAGTTATAGGCATACACAGATATTAGCGGGAATACCGTTAGGTAACAGACAGAAAGACAAATTAGGCTTGGGGGTCCCCCAATAGAACCAAGTTCCTGGGGGCCCCCACTTACCTGTTCCCCGCCGCAGGACTCTGTTTGGTCCACAGAAGCCCAAACTTCACCTATCACGGCAGGCATTGTAATTAAACCTTCAGGGACCGGGTTCCCAAGGATTCCACTCCCCTGGACCTGTATAGCACCCTGCACAGAAAACATCTTGGTCGTGGGTATGACCAGAGCTCTGGATCCCAGGGTCCAGCCCTCCTAAGAGAGGCATTACAGGCAAAACCTTGCTCTTCTGTTGCAAGGCCCGGGTACCGACCGTTTAGCTATGAAGCTTTTTTGGTGGGATCCGGAACAGCTTACTAAGGCCCGTAAAAGAACCTGTACGCAAGCCCAGGAAAACACATGTTACTCTTTGGCCAACACCTTAGACACTGGCAAAAAACTGAGGTGCTCCCGGATGGGAGGGGCTTATATAGGGGAGGGTACTTCCGGTTTGGAAGTTGCCAGTGCCAGCACCTGAAGGTAAACTATATAACCCATTAGTAATGACTAAGTCGCTCTGTGTCCCGTGATGTACGAAAAAGAAATTTATCTATTCAGCATCTATCAGCATTTTTGATTAATACATACGTTTTTATGATTGTTCTTGTATGCAAAATGCTGTTCTGGAACTTATGCATAGGTCAATTCTTTTTTTTTTTGTACCACCTTTTTGTACCCAATAAAAAAAAAAAGTTTGTAAACAAAAAATAAAAATAAAAGAAAAACACGCTACTGCAAAACTCGTTCTACAGCGAACGCTACTGCCATTTTTTATAGTCTCAACAATTGCTGGTTGCCAAGTAGTTTCTGATCATAGTAACAAGGTTGTCCATGAAGGTATACTCAAAGGGTTAGCGCTTTGTTCATATTCGGTTTCATTATGTAGCGGGTGCTGCAGCCTGAGACTTCCATTAAAGTGGGGTTCCAATCACATTTTTCATTTTTTAAAAAGCATGTTAATTCAGCATTCAATACAGTGGTACATATAAGATGACTTACTATTTAAAAAACCGCCGCAGATCTGCCAAGTTACTGCATAAAGAGACTTTAACCACCACCTCGCGCCCGCCGTACGAGTATATACGGCCGCAAGGTGATTGTCAAATGCCGGGAGGCCGTTATTATACGGCCTCCTTTAATTTGGCCACTGGGGGGCGCGCAAGCGCCGGCGCGCGCACGTGCCCGGCGCGTCACTGCAATGCCGATGCGCGTGCCTGGCGGCCGCGATGTCCGCCATGCACCCGCGATCGGCAGTTAGAGGCAGGACGTGGATCTCTGTGTGTAAACATAGAGATCCACGTCCTGTCAGGGAGAGAGGAGACTGATGCTGTGTCCCTTGTACATAGGGACACAGATCGGTCTCCTCCCCCAGTCACTCCCCTCCCCCCACAGTAACAATCACTCCAGGGAACACATTTAACCCCTTCCTCGCCCCCTAGTGTTAACCCCTTCCCTGCCAGTCACATTTATACAGTAATCAGTGCATATTTATAGCACTGTTCGCTGTATAAATGTGAATGGTCCCAAAATAGTGTCAAAAGTGTCCGATGTGTCCGCCATGTCGCAGTCACAAAAAAAAAAAAAAAAAACACCACTGATCGCCGCCATTACTAATAAAAAAAAAAAAAAAAAAAAAAAAAAAAAAATTAGATATATATATATATATATATATATATATATATATATATATATATATATATATATATATATTGTGAGGGGGTTAGCTCGGCAGCGGGTGTGTGTGACCCCCGAGATGGGCTCCCCACACAAAAACAGGCCCAGCAAACGGAGGTTGTGGTTTTCAAAATCAAAAAGGTGCGGTTTATTTTCTATTTACAGTGACAAAACACAGCAAAGCAAAAGAAACAAACAAAATAAATCCTGGTCAACTTGACCTCTGACTAAACATACAGGTTTCCTAACTAACAACTGGGATCAGCCTAGTGCTGTCCTAGTCCCTAAGTCCCTGGTTTTAAATGTCCAAGCAAATAGCCACACAGGCTTTGTCTCACCGCACAGGGGTTCACTCTCCCTAGACAGTCCACACAGGTCTGGTTCCAGGCATGAGCTAACATCTAATGAAGCTGGGAGTTCTTATAGAGGCCTAAATGAGCTGACAAGCTTCAGCTGGTCTCATCAACTCCCTGTCTGCACGATGCCCCACACTCTCCCTAGAGGTATGAGTCATCCATGAGCCCACTAGCCTCAGCTGGGCTTCATCAACTCTCCACCTAGTTGTATAAGTCGGCGTAAAGCCTGAATCTGGGCGAAATATATCTACCCCCCTGGATGCAACCAGGTGACTTTACCTTCCTGCTGTCACAATATATATATATATATATATATATATATATATTTATATTATAAAAATGCCATAAAACTACCCCCTATTTTGTAAATGCTATAACTTTTGCGCAAACCAATCAATAAACGCTGATTGCATTTTTTTTTTACCAAAAATATGTAGAAGAATACGTATCGGCCTAAACTGAGGAAAAAATTTTTTTTTAAAAAAAAAATTGGGATATTTATTATAGCAAAAATCAAAAAAATATTGCTTTTTTTTCAAAATTGTCGCTCTATTTTTGTTTATAGTGCAAAAAAAAAAACCGCCGAGGTGATCAAATACCACCAAAAGAAAGCTCTATTTGTGCAAAAAAAATGACGTCACATTTGTTTGGGAGCCACGTTGCACGACCGCGCAATTGTCATTCAAAGCGTGACAGTGCTGAAAGCTGAAATTTCGCCTGGGCAGGAAGGGGGTATATGTGCCCAGTAAGGAAGGGGTTAAAAAATACTTTGCTGACGTTTTCATTTTGCTTGTGGGCATGTGAAGCCCACAAGCATTTACTTCCTGGATTGTATTGACGAGTGATTCTAGCCATAGTGGAAGCGCACTGCATCCTGGGAAATGATGACACATTTCCCAGGAGCAGTAGGGAGCTAAGGGAGATGATGTCAGAATCAGAAAGGTGATTCAGAAGGCAGATTTCGTGGGACCGCATAGCAACAGGTACTTCCAGGTGAGTAAAAAAAAAAAAAAAAAAATTCTCAAATGTTTTTTTTTTTAGGCTATTTTGTAATATAGCCTGTAATAGCAATAATGCTATTTTGTATTTTTGGTGTAAACTCCACTTTAACATAGGCAAGCTGACAGGGACAAGTTCAAAGTGTTTGCAGCTGGGAGGAATTTCTCCCCTCCCTTTTTCTCTTTACTGTGGATGAGTCAGAGGCCTTCACATGCAGGACAGCCCCATCTGTTTCTCTGTGGTTTCCTCATTGGCAGAGGGAAGCCGGCCAATCAAGGGAAGACTGTCGGTGCAACAAGAAACTCTGGGAAATTTAGCTCCCAACACAGGCGGTTTCATTGTAATCCTTATGCCTTGTACACAAGACCATTTTTCCCGGCAGGAAAAAAAAAAATGAAATTTTTCCTGCCGGGATTCCTGTCAAGCCAGCTTTCCATCCCCCCATTTAGGCCAAATACCGCCGAACTTTTGAATGTCAAGAACGCAGCGACGTCAAAGACTACAAGAACCGACAAAATTACGTTCTATGCTTCCGCGCATGCGTCAAATTGTTTACGAGCATGCGCAGTATTTTTTCCCCTTAGGAAACCATACAGACGACCGTTTTTCTCAGCCGGTATTTTTCCTGACAGGAAAATGGAGAACAAGTTCACATTATTTTTCCCCGCAGTTTTCCTGCCAGGAAAACTGCCATAAAAGCATACACACGGCCATTTTTCCTGCCGAAAAGCTGTCATGGCAGTTTTCCTGCCAGGAAAACCAGTCCTGTGTACGAGGCAATCTTACCCCCAGAGGCTTCCTGGGAGCAATTATGAGTTACCACGAGGTGGAAGAAAAGACTGGACACTGGAGAAGGGTGTTGGGGCCCTGTCAGACTTCATACCACGATCGGAGTTGCAGCGTGTCAGACACATGCCTCCGATCACCGCATGCGCCGGCTCTGTTATGCTGATCATGTCCGATCAGGATAACACAACCACTTTGCCTCCGTCATTTTGCTATACGGAGGGCAGCAAGTTCACAGTAAAGATACTTTCTGTGTTCACTATAACCGGTGTCCACTTACTGTGGTATTTACACTACCTTGTTGCCAGGGGTGTCAGTGGGTTTGAGTCTGTTCTTGGGGTTTAGGAGGGAGAGTAAGGAACCAACAATATTCAAGCGGCTCCTGCAGGGATAGGGCTACAATTAAGATATTGAAGATAATCATTTAGTTTTAGGTGTGTCGGTGAAATGCACTTGTGCTACAGTAGTTAAGGAGTCAATTTTGGGTACAAGGATTGCAGCTTGTGTGCTGTGAGTAGACTTAGACTATATTTAACTATGTTCCTTTAGTTTAGGCCATGCCCAACATTCAGCACAATTTAGCTGCACATTTTCTCCTTTCTAGGTTACCCTGCTTTAAACATCTAATGTTGGGACTTATGCATGTACTGACTAAGACGCCCTGAATTCTCTACATAGCCTGAAATGCTCAATAATAATCTCATCACTGCAACCTGGAACATGTGCAGCCATATTCTGACCACACAAAGAGCCTCCTGACATTGGATGTAATCCATCTGCTGAGGCAGAATGCCTGAATTTCATGTAAACAGGCCACCCATGCAGGTATAGAATAGCTGTAGACATTAACATTTTGTCAGCATGCTTCATGGGCTCTGCACTACTGAACAGCTACTTAGTATTGGAATACACTAATCTTAATATATATATATATATATATATATATATATATATAATCTTCTTTCTGGAGCACACTGACTTAAGAAAAAAAAAAAAAAAAAAGCTTCTCTCAGAAATAGTCAAATCATTGCAATAAGTCCTCACAACTGAAAATTAACTGTGGCTCATTAAAAACTCAGAGATACAATGAAGCATGTCATTCATAAAAACGCCCAGGAGACTCCCAGCATAAAGAAAGAAAACATCTGCATCTTTTTCCTGAACGCTTAAGGGATACCCCTAATTAGAAGTTCCCGTTCACAGCTCAAATTACTTGCTATAGGAAAACGAAGAGCTTGTTTAAGATGTGCTTATCTAATTTGAAGCTAAAGTGGGGGAAAAACCTTCCCAATTTAAAACTGAATGCGGATATAAAATGCTAGGCTACCATTTAGGCCAGCTAGATACTCCTAAAGACTACCTACAGTTTTAGGTATTTGTAGCCGACCTTGAAGAAGGGGCTACACCCTGAAAGCTTGACCTGAAAATTTGGATGTTAGGGCAAACAATAAGTAGTATTACGGACAGTGCTCAACTACATTTTTAGCACACGGCCTTTAGCACATTTTTCTTTTATGGATGCAACTTCTACTTCCCAAACAGTTCCATGTAGATTTTAAACCATAAACAGTATAGCGTTAAGATTCTCCATTCCTGTCGGCGCACAATAATTAGCGCTTCAAGATGGCCTAAGGTGTTATAGAAATGGGAGAATTTGTGAGCTGTGCCCAGTCTTCCTCTTTTCATGATGTAAAATAAAACGTTAAAGTACAAGGCATATGCTGCATCACAGACATGCAAGAATCGAAGGGTAATGCTATACTAGGATTAGGTCTAGAAATGGGACGCTCTCCTGCCTGTCTATAGGGACCAAGCTATAATCACTTAACCACTTGCCGACCGAGCTATAGCCAAATGACAGCTACAGCGCTGACGGATAGTTCTGAGATACTGTCATATGACGGTCTCCTGTAATCGCGCCCACTGCCGGGCGCTCTGATCAGTGTCTGGAGGACACTGCTGATCAGATTGAGGTAAAGAGCCAAATCAGTGGCTCTTTACCACATGATCAGCTGTGTCCAATCACAAGTGGAAACATTACCTCACTGTCAGATTTTTGCAACAGGATGGAAATGGTGGATTCGATTGCTAGCGCTTTCACCACTTAGAAATGCTAATAAACATGGACTGGTTGTTTTGCAAGTAGTGCAACTGTCCGCCTGTCACTTTAAATACTTGTTCAGCACTGAGTGACAGGTGGAACCTTTATTGCCTTCCTCTTGTTTCCCTGGGGAATGTTTTAATCAGACACCTTTCTCCTTCCTCTAGTTTTGGAGAAAGGAGGCTCTCATTGTTTCAGCATTAACAGGCAAGCAAGCCAGCAGTACTTCATGGGAAGGCGATTGTTTATTGAAGTTTTCTAAAGTTTAAAGTTGCACCCCTTGGCAAGCGGAGAAAGGTATGCAGTAAAAGGTGCATTGTCTATAAAAAGTATATATGTTTTTAGGCATAAATTGAGTCCATGCTGTTATTTAAAAGATATGCTGTAGACAATCCAATCTTTGAACATATAGTCATGTTTCCTAATGTTAATTTAGATATATATGCGTGTGTAGATAATGGAACCCCACATTTGTAATTCTGTTGTAACCCCTTTTGGTGATCTCTGTAAACTAATGTATTGTATGTCATTTTACAGTTTTTATGGTGTTTAAGGAGTTAAAAGGATTAACCTCTGTGGTGTTCAACCCTAATGCACACCTTTTGAGGCAAAAGAATAAAAGTAGTGCACCCGTCAGAAGCTCCCCTCTCATTATTTACTCAAAGCCAATGGAGCCGAAACAAGTAGTAATCAGAACCATCATTCATGTACAGACATGCCATATTTTTAGCCTATCCCCTCGCCCCCCTATTAGGATAACAGAACAAATTAAAGAACTGTACAAGGCAATCTAATTTAAAAACTGTAACACAATTTATAGCACACCTTGGAGCCAATTTCACAGACATCTATAGGATCATTATCTCCACAGCAATTTGTATCCTTGTCTTTGTGACTAGGATCCTCCCAAGTCTGTTAAGAAAAAAAACAAAAAAAAATAGCAAGTTACAGCAAAGATGACATGTCGCATGCTGCTTACTGAAGAGGCATGCAGGTGACCAGAACAACTGAAATCTATCATCAGGCATGTAATGTAGGGTCAAACAGCTCTAAAGGCCAACATAAACAAGATTTTAAAATCAGACATTTACTAAAACCAAAACTTCTTTCCTTCTGCATCGGCACTCTCCCATGCCCATATTTACCACCTCTGCCCCTCAACTGCCAGCATCGTTGCAAAGATCAATGTGTTAAAAATAAATAACATTTCTTGCCCTCTGCTATGTGAAGTCACCAATGTGATGCACTAGGGCCCGGAGTGAACCATTTAGACACCAAGTACTGCATTATGGGAGGCCAAGGGATCATACACAGCCTCATGTATGCAGTTGGACATTTGTAGTCATCAGAGTGGTGACTGGAAAGCGTATAGGCACCAGAGTGAGGGAGTTTGGAATGGCTTGGGGGCTTAAAGCAGATCTATCCCTAAAACCGAAAGTTGTTATATATTGCAGATTACCAGCCCTTAATATACAAACTGCAAACATGGCCTTGTCTTTTCATCTCCTTGGGAATGAGGGGAGATTGTAGGTTACAGAAAATAGCTTTAAAGTGAGAGAAAACATCGTTGAGATTCCAGTTCAATTCACAAGTGACAAGGGCACAATTTCTAGCCAGATCAATTGGTATTTTCTTACTTGCTATAAAAAAAAAAAATTGTATGTTTTTATGCCGCGTACACACGATCATTATTCACGGCGGTTAAAAAACCGCCGTGAATAATGTCATTAAAAACGAGGGAACGGCTTGTTCCCCACACACGGTCGTTTTTCATGTAGTTTTTTCTCTTGACGAGAAAAACGACCGTCTGTGGGCTCCGCGGCAGTGTTTCCCTATGGGAAACACTGCCGCGGAAAACATGTCGAAAAAAACGACGAGAAAAATTAGAACATGTTCTAATTTTTCTCGTCGTTTTTAATGCCGTTTTTCTCGTCAAAAAAACGACAGAAAGCCCACAGACTATCGTTTTTCTCGTCGAATGGGAAAAATTTCGTTAGGCTGGGTTACAAAAAAAAAAAAAAAAAAAAAAAAAAAAAAAAAAAAATGGGGATTGCAGCCCTCATATCTAAAGGGCTGGTAACCTGCAATATATTAAAATTTGGTTATTGGTCTACTGCAGTGATGGCAAACCTTGATACTCCAGATGCTTTGGAACTACTTCTCATGATGCTCATGCACTCTGCAGCGTAGTTGAGCATCATGGGAAATGTAGTTCCAAAACATCTTGGATGCCAAGGTTCGCCATCACTGGTCTACTGTATCAGCCTTGAAGGAGGAGGAGGAGGAGGAGGAGGAAGGGAGGGAGGGAGGGAGAGAGGAGATCTAAACCTAACAACTTACCACCAAAAATAACACTGGCAAATTTACCAATTCAAGGCAGGAGAACAATCTATTAAAAAAGACCCTGCTGCCAGATCATTTATATAAAAACACAATTCTTCCCATAGTATTATATATGCATTTAATGCTTATTTGCCTGTAAAAAGCCTGCTTTGTACAGACAACCAAAAGCATGGAGATTGCTGCAGCTTGCCACCATCTTGGATGTAATGTCAAAAGCCCCAGCAGACTCAGAGCTGTGAGGGGTGGGGTATGAAAATGCTGGGCCAGCACAGAAAGCCACGATCCCAGAAGAGGGAAGCACTATGACATGCAAGAAGGGAGGGGGCTGTGCTAGGGAATTGCTTATTCCTGAAGTAGCCACATTTTAAAGCAAGTTTAAAAGGCACATTGCAAGTGAATTTACAATCATTTATAGGAAGGAAAAAAACAGTGCAAGCAAGCATTTTAATTCCTTCTGTTTTTTCAGTGGTTTAACTGCATTTTTAAGTTGGTAATAGGGTCTCCAACAGCAAATATTCCAGAGTCCTATTACATCTTACCAAAGAGCTTCTTATTGTACCCAAACAGTATTCTGTAAAAACAGATTACCACATTGCATCAAAAACATAAATTGGCCTGTCAAGACCAGGTACCAGCTCTCCCCCCCCCCCAAAAGGTGCCAAATGTGGCAGCGAAGGAGGGGGGGTCTGGGGGAGGCAGACAAGCGGAACTTCACCTTTTGGGTGGAGCTCCGCTTTCATGCATGAAGATAGAAAACCTTCTGTGTGCAGCAGTCCCGTCAGCCCCTCTAATACTCATCTGAGCCTCATCTCAATCCGTCGATGTTAAATGAAAGCATCGGCTGTCTGAGACTCTCCCTCTTGATTGGCTGAGCCACAGCAGCGGTTGCCACTGGCAGAGCCACAGCACAGTATCCGAATGGACACACAAAGCAGCGGCTTGGGTTCCCCCATAGCAAGCTGCTTGCTGTGGGGGCACTCAGCAGAAGGGAGGGGCCAGAAGCATCGGCAGGGGACCCTAGAAGAGGAAGATCTGGGTTGCTCTGTGCAAAACCACTGCACAGAGCAGGTAAGTATAACAGGTGTGTTGATTTTGAACAAAAAAAACAAGACTTTAAATGTACATATATATTTGCAGGTAAAAAAAAGAAGTGCATTATTTATTTTTATAAAAGGAGCCTGCAGAGCATTGCAGACTCTAAAGACAGCTGTCTGCCCATGCCTCTGATATGGGCAAACAGTTACTTGAGAGCAGGACGATCAGTGAACTAAGAGGTCGCTCACATGAGGGTGTGGGAGGAAATTGAGGGGAGAGGGGGGGGGGGGTGCATGCTGAACATGTTACACCCTAAATACAAATTTTGTAGGCCAATTTGGACTAGAGATATCCAAGTACTAAAAATAAGTTTTTTGCATTAAGCCGAATGGCAAGTGGTCATCTCCTTTTCCGATCCAAAAGGGGACGAGGCAGGGGTGTCCCCTTTCCCCTGCCTTGTTTGCGCTGGCGATGGAACCATTGGAAGAGGTACCAAGAGCATCTGATAAGGTAGTTTGAATTCGTGTAGGTTCCATTGTAGACAAGGTAGTGCTTTAAGCTGACGATTTAATACTCTTTAAAAGACCCCGGCCCCTCACTCTCGGAAGCATTACAGATCCTAGACCGTTTGCAGCCCTCTCGGGTTTACATACTAATTGGGGTAAATCCCTCATTTTACCGATCGATCAGGAGGCTAGGAGACTGGCTGATCACAATTCCTCTTTGCAATGAGCAACAACTATTAAATATTTAGGGATTAATATTTCTTCCAACACTAAGGATTTTAGAAAACTTGTCCCCAGCTCTTCAGTGGTGTAAACAGAGGCTGAAAGCCTGGTCACATCTCCCTTTATCCCTTATTGGAAGAATTATTCTGATAAAAATGAAAATCCTCCCAGTCCTATTGTACAACCTTAGGCACTCCACAGTTTGGTTATCCTTTTTTAAACAACTAGATTCACTGATCGGCTCCTTAGGGCAATCCCGCCCAGCTAGATTTAGTAGGAAGATTTTATGCAGACCTTGGACACAAAGGGGCTTGGCTTGCCCAGACTTTTATAACTACTATTTGGCAGCCATGCCTACCCATGCTCATAACTGGCTTGTCTCTGATGACACAAATGCCTCAGTAGTTCTGGAAGCTGTGCACTCAGGATCCTACGAGACCCTCTGTAACATCCTTTACAGGGGTCTGAGGGTCTCTCACCTGCCCCTTACTGCTGCTATGAGGGCAGTTAAGGCCTGGCTTGTTGTTATTGTTAAACCTAATATAGTGCAGGGTAAAAGGTCCCCATTCACGCTGCTTTGGTTTAATCATGTTTTGGAATCCAAAACCAGCCGCTGTAATATTTCATGCCATACACAGAGTGGTGCACTAACGCACCTGGGACATGTTAGTACCCCACTGGGGGGGTTGTTCTCATTTGTTTAATAAAACGTTTAAAGCGATATCACACTATCAAGGCTTTTTATTCCCTATTATTCCCGAGATACTGCGTGGGAAGCCCAGGATCCTGTTACCATTATGGAAGCCAGGGGTGGTTCACAAGCGTGTACTGACTGAGCATAATCGCTAAGTCGCATGCTCCAAGATGAGCATTTAATACCTAGGGGGTCACTGGAATGAGAGCACCAATGCATGATCTGCAACACCTGTCAATCATTTTCAGACGCAAAGATTTATAAGCATGTCAGCAGTGCTATTACTGGATACCACGCATATGCACTTTTTCAACAGGACTGTCACAGCATTGTTTTTTAAAAAGACTTGTTTTTGCACAATAGCATTTTGCTATTTAAAGTGGGACTAGTGTTGTTCCCTATATACCACCGGACACTTATATCTGTGTTACAAAGCACTTGGATGCACATGAGCACTTTATTATTAATGTTTTAATTGACATAATTATTGTTTTTATTTTGGTCATATCACATTAACACTACATGTGTTTGTTTTAATCTTCAGCACGCATTTGTGTACTATTCCAAAGCGCAGTGTATAATTTACTATTTTTTGACTATACAAAATCCTGTATAATAATATTAAAAGGTACTGCCAAAAAGGAGAGAGAAAAGCATGAGAAACAATCACTAGTTCATATTTGCAATAAAAAGATAACAGTATCTTCCAGTTTTCTCCAGCAACAAGGAACCATCTGAATTACCTCACCTGTTCAAGGAATTGCGCAAGAGGAGCAAGATAGATCATAGTCTCCTTTGTCTCACTTGTGTAAAGGATGGCTCAGCTAGGGATCCATTTGCATGAACGTGAGGTGCCCTTTTGCAGCAGGAACACCATGTATTTTAACAGGTGAGGCATTATTTCAGTTACCTATAAATGGTATAATGCTAGGTTATTAAAATTTGTTTGCCAACAGTTTTTTTTTAGTTGAGCCCTAAGAGTACTGAACAGTTACAACAGTTACAGTGGAACCTCGGATTGCGAGTAACGCGGTTTACGAGCGTTTCGCAATACGAGCAATTCCTGACTCGGTTTGCGAGTGTCGTCTCTCAAAACGAGCAGGATTCAAGCCTCTGTGGTGTGCAGTACTGCATTTGGCCAGAGGTGCAGGGGTGCCAGAGCCATTCGGAAATACTCAGTTTCCGAATGCAGCCGAACGGTCTCCGAGTAGTTCCGAATCTCTCCGGCAACCCCCCCCCCCCCCCCACCTCTGGCCAGTGCTTTGGATTACAAGCATTCTCCTGGAACAGATTATGCTTGTAATCCAAGGTTCCACTGTATAGTGTTTTACCAGAAGTCTGGTCTTGTCACAATGCAATCATGTTATTTACCTCCCCATAAGGCTGTTGGCAAAAGCATGCAAAAGTTGAGGAGCTGTTAGTACAGTCTAAAAGCAAGGACAGGCTCAAGAAATAAGCATTTCAAGCACAACATTTTTTACTTTGCATGTACCAGGTCTATATATTTCTTTTTTTGAGAAGAGAACGGTCAAGCGGATTTCTCCTGATTGGGTAATTAAAAGAGCTTGTGGCCAGACCAAATAATTTCAACAAAAAGCTTTTAGTATTTTACCTATATTCTGACTGTGAAAACAGGTAAACTTTTACTTGCAACTCACAAAAAAATTTAATTATTGACAGGTGCCGCTCAAGGCTCCACCAGGTCCTTTTGCATGGCAAACTGCTAGAAGCGCTGACAAGGACAGAGCTCGTGCCAGCTCAAAACATTTAGTGGGGAAAGGAAGTCCTAAAAGTCGCACATCACAGCAAAACCCTGTAAGGTGTATGACAGCCTCAGCCTGTACTCCAACCAGGCCACACCTCCAACACATTTCACTCCGCTCCTGGAGCTCAACATGTGGAACAGGAATAAGCTCCGGGGCAGAGTGAAACACATTGGGGGCTTGGCCTGGTTGGAGTGCAGGCTGTCATACACCTTCTTACAGGGTTTTGCTGTAATGCAACTTTTAGGACTTCCTTTCCCTACTAGGTGTTCTACGTGTATGTTCACCTGTATAGGCCTCCATTGCTTAGACAGCCAAAAGCCGTAAAACTGCTGCTGGACGGCACCATGGATGGGATATCTGCAGCCCCTTCAAACTCAGAGTGGTCACTCTATAGTATTCCTCTTCACTCCTCCTCTGGTAGCTACATAAAAAATATAATGCAAGGAAGGTAAAACGAGGAGTTGGAGATGCTGAACCAGTCCAGACAGTAATTAGACTCTCAGATAAGAGGGGGATAGGAGGCTGCAGTAGGAACCTAAAAACTTGCTAGAAAATGGCATCACTCCAAAAAAAAAAAAAAGTCAAAAGCATATTGCAAGGGAGTAAAAATCATTTATAAAATGGAAACATGCTGCAAACAAGTCCTCCTTCTATGGGACGGTGGCGAATCAGAATTGCATGAGTTCATGCTATCCCTGAATGTGAACAACAGAGGTATTGTGTTTACCTTTGAGGCTAGTCAGGAGAGGGTTAATTTTTTGGACCTCAACATTTCAATTGTAGGGAATAGCTTCATCACTACCACATTCTTTAAACAGACAGATAGAAACTCCTATATCCCCCTGGACAGCTGCCATTATGCCCCTTGGCTTAGGGCAGTACCCCAGGGTCAGTTTACAAGACTACGACGAAACTGTACGGAGGTGGAAGCTTTTGATAGTCAAGCTACTATCCTCTCCAATAGGTTCCTTGAAAAGGGATAGGACCCGACCATTATGTCTAGCCTGGTTCAATCCACTAGAGAGACTGATAGAGCATCACTTTTGATGGATCGAGTAAGGGATGAAAATGGAGGAGGTTATTCACTTCCATTCATCACCAACTTTTCTGCACAACACCAAACCATCAAACGGTTGATACGTAAGCATTGGCATGTGCTGGCAAGTGATCAACTACTAGCACCCATTTTACCCGATAGACCATCGGTTGTCTTTAGAGGAGCATCCTCACTGTCTAGTCGGGTTGCCCCAAGTGTACAGGATCCTCCAAGGGAGAACAGGACGTTTTTGCAAAATCTTACGGGATACCATAGATGCAAAAAGTGTCAGGTTTGCCATTTGAATGCCTGTCAAGATAGGAAAATCTGCCAATTTACATCAACTAGTACAGGCCGAATATATGAAGTAGAACCATTTATAACCTGTTCCTCCGAGGGGGTGGTCTACCTTATCCAGTGTCCTTGCGGCCTCCAATATGTGGGGAGGACCAAAAGGGCACTGAGGGTTAGACTTAACGAGCATATAGCCAATATTAGAAAGGGCTTCGATAAACACTCTGTATCAAGACATTACAACCTTGTACACAAGAGAAACCCTTCTAAGACTTTATTTGTGGCTATTGATAAATATAAACCTCACTGGAGGGGCAGCTCAATAGTGAGAGAGATATCCAAACGGGAGATGGCTTGGGTTTACCGGTTGAAGACTTACGTGCCATATGGTTTGAATGTCGATACTGATATCAATGCATTCATCAACAATTCCTAGTTGGTGCATGCACTGATGCCTGTGAACTTTTGTAACATCATTTAATTTGATTACCATCTGAAGTCCAACCCTTTCTAAAGCTTTTTGGTCTCTGTTTGTGGCGGGGACTGATGTGACCTGCTTGGAGGCCTTACACAACCAAGTCGGTCTAATTTATGCATTCCAATAATGTTGGTGTAATTATTAATGTTTATTACAAATGTGTTAGGTTATGCATTAAATGTTTTTATTGATTTATATATGGTGAGGTGGTTCACCAGCTCACACATTAGGTTATTCAGGGGGACTTCTCGGGGGTTTGGCTGTGATGAACTTTTAAGGTTGTCTCAGGTTCACCCTGCGATTGGTCACCCCTGATTGTCCATTTCCCCATACGTAGCCAATTAGGTGTATGTTGGTGGATGTGTGGCAAGCACATTTTACAATTTAGATTGTATATTTAATTTTTTATTGATTGTTTATGTATATATGAGTTTTATATCTGGATTTATAGGTCCCTGATAACCATGATATTGCTCGACAGCCGATGGTTGTCTGTGCATGTATGCCACAACATGTATTATGTAGTATTTTAGTTTGTATGTTATTGCAGCCTTTCCATCTACCCTCAAGGGGGAGGTTCTGAAGAACCAACCCTTTGGGAATGTAGCCGCAACGGAGTTTAATTTAAGTAGTATTTTAAACAATGAATTTTAGTAGTTGTGACTGTTCATCTCCGGCGCTTCCGGCTGCTCCTTTCGTCTTTGCGGGGTCATTCCGTGATTGGAGGGAGCGATGGGAGAGATCATAGGAGTGTTATTCCTTTGTGTCTGGGGTGATTGCGCACGCGCGGATTGTCGGAGTACTATTCCATTGGCCCAAAAGCGCAGTATTGGCTGTCTGTGCTACGGGCAGGGATGTTCCATGACGTTGCATCCAACTAGAGGTTTGGTAACTTTGTTCGATGTGCGCCTGCGCCTCCCCTCAGAACGAGGGCTGGTTTGTTTTGTTTTCCCATAAGAGGGGATGACGCGGCACGCCGCCCGTGCCCCGAGACGACGTGACCTATCATGAAACGCGTAGGGCGGACCGAGCGGCGCGTTGACGTCATCCCCTCACTGCTCGATCTCCGAGGACGGGTTCGCTCGTAGGTGTCCGGCCGGCACCGCGAGCTAAAGGCTGTACCTATTCAACATTATTGTAAGTGTTTTATCAATTTTTTCATTCAATAAACCCAAAGATTTTACACCAGCGAGGTATTCTTCTCCTCTCTTGCATGTCACTACCATGGCAAAACTGGGCTCATACTGTGGACAGTGCCGAGTGAAGAGGTGGCCATTGAAACCAATACTATCTAGCTGGGATTTCCTATATGCGGCCTTAGGTCCTCCGTAACAGGGGACCAACTAGCTCTGGTAAGCTGCTGACCTATTTATGGTGGTGGAAGTCACTCCGGCCTTCAGACCAACACGGTGGAGACTTGGAAAATAATTTTGCACGGGTTTTTTTTACAGCATTTATTTGGACATTCAAATAGTTTGCTTTGCACATATGGACTATGATTCAGTGTGTCACATTTGTGAGACACCTTATGCACTATTGTTTATTCACATAATCTGAATGTGTATTGTGTTATTTATTTCCATTGATGTGTGGTATATGATATTTATGTTTTAGGTTCAATCACTATCACCAATTATCTATACGATATCATCAGGAGGTTTATGCACCCCATACATGTGGTGGAACAAGCACGACAAAATATTTTGTCTACCTCATTTCGTTTTAGTTTAGCGCTACTATATATATTTTTCTTTTTGAGTTCTCACTGATTATGTTTTCAGGTTAGTAGCTGCATAGGACCGAAACTTAGGCAATCTGGCGCCAGTCACTAATTGCCACTTTTAATTCTTGAACGCAATTTCTCTTTTTTCTCAGTTAAAATAATTTGTTGAAAATTAGCAGAGCACTGCCTGGTAAGAGAGTGTGCTTAGACACTTATGTGCTTCCAGCTACATAGCTGTATATGTACAATGCAAGATTTAAGCACTTCTGCCTTTGACTTGTGCTCTCTCAAGATTTGGGGGATGTCACTACTGTGCTTCTTATTGGAGGCTCTGACAAGGGAAGCAAAGCCCTGCTTCTATCAAGATGGTCAAGTCTACATAGAGACCGTGCAGAACAAGGCAGGGCAAGTCTGTAATGGGGAAAAGATCAGCTGCTGGGAAAAAAAAATAGACCTCTGCCTGCCTTTTTTGGCAAAACTTCCAGAGTGCAGTTCCTCATTAAACCAATGTTTTATTTTAAACTGAATGAGCAATAAAGGACAGTTTGAATTTTTCTTAATTCGTGATTTTTTAAACCAATACGTGTATTGCCAGCACTAGAACAAGGCATTTCTAATGATGCTGCTAATTTGACCAAGCTTTGGGCAGACTTCAAGGATAAGTATTGAGTTCACTACAAAATGATAATGTGAGAATTCTGGGAAATCCCATAAGACTGCAGTACATAGTAGCTGGCTGGATGCTTAAGTAAAAAAAATTAAGAAAAAATAGAGGAAGGAGGGAAGAAGGTGTGTGTGTGTGTGTGTGTGTGTGTGTGTGTGTGTGTGTGTGTGTGTGTGTGTGTGTGTGTGTGTGTGTGTGAGATAGATAGAAGAAAGCCCAGTATTTAAGACCTGCGGAAGAGCCCCGTAGTTCCATATGTATCCTTTGTAAGGGAAGACGTTGGACACGTAGCGAAGTTTTCCTTTTTTTATATCTTGCTTAATTGGATTCAGGGACTCCTTGGTTGCAATCTAAAGAAAAAAGGATCAATAAATGTAAGTATTCCAAGTGTTACAAAAGTACTACGTGCAATTTGATGTATACCAAATCTAATGTATAGCGAAAGTGCCAACTACCTCCATTTTAGCATTTGTCCAGCGTGGAACTTCAACTACCATGTTGAATACAGTCTGGAATAAAGAAATGGATATTAAATCAGAATGCCGACAGTGTGCATAGAGAGATCCAGTGTCAAAGCTACGTGGTTTTTGAAGAAAATAAAATACAAAAAAAAAAAACAAACAAACATACACATTTACCCTTTAAATTACCATGTATATTATTTCTTTCACCATTAAGACACAATATTCCTTTAATCGTACCTTATCCCAGTTAGATTTAGATTTCTTTGCTGGCACATCATTGTTCTAAATAAATAAAAAATTCCACATATGTAGTAAATCAATAAAACATGTCATAGTAAGTTCCTATTTGCTAGGCTGACTTTAATTTATTCTGTATTAGAGACCACAGCATAAAAAGGCAATTCAGGACAGTATCCAGTTTAGAATACCAAGCAAGGCACCATGGTGATCCCAAATGCCCTGGAATTTACACACCAATATACAGTACATTTGGAAGGAATTATTATAGAAACAAGGGTCAGTAGTGCTACAACCTTCAGTGGCTTCAACATCTGTGTTTACTAAACAGAACCTTCTGGTGTAGGATGTAGTGGTTACAACACTTTGCTCAGTTGTGTACTACTGTCACAACCTTTGTAGTTTCTAAATGCTAAAACATACCCAAAACAGCCAAACTGCAAGTATCCAACAAGAACACTTTTCTTCAAATGTTTCACCATATTTTCTAGGACAATTATTATAATACAGGATTTATATAGCGCCAACAGTTTGCGCAACGCTTTACATCAGGGAAGACAGTACAGTCACAATTCAATACAGGAGGGATCAGAGGGCCCTGCTTGTTAGAGCTTACAGTCTAGAAGAGAGGGTCACATGAAATAAAGGGTAGTTAGCTGTGGGGGATGATCAGATGGACAAAAATGAAACTACAGTTGTTAGGTGTGGGTAGGATAGGCTTCTCTGAAGAGGAGGGTTTTCAAAGATCCTCTAAAAGCTAATAGAGAAGGAGATAGACGGACAGATTGGGGTAAGGAGTTCCATAGGCTTGGAGAGGCTCTGGAAAAGTCCTGGAGACGAGCATGGGAGCAGGTGATGAGAGAGCTAGAGAACAGGAGGTCTTAAGAAGAAGAACGAAGAGAACGATTAGGTTGGTATTTAGAGACTAGGTCAGTGATGTAGCTGGGGGCAGAGTTGTGGATGGCTTTGTAGGTAGTTGTTAGTATTTTGAATTTGATTCGTTGGGTGAGCGGAAGCCAGTGGAGGGACTGACAGAGGAGTAGCAGAGACAGAGCAGTTGGTAAGGTAGATGAGTCTGGCAGCAGCATTTATGATGGACTGAAGGGGGGAAAGAGTATTCAGAGGTAAGCCAATGAGGACGGAGTTGCAGTAATTGAGGCGAGAGATGACCAGGGAGTGAATTAGGAGCTTTGTTGTGTCATTGGTTAGAAAGGGGCGTATTTTGGAGATGTTGCGGAGTTCAGAGTCCAGGACTACTCCTAGGACCTTGGCATGTGGGGATGGGCTGATAGTTGTGCCATAGATTTTGACAGAGAGATCAGGGGAAGAGGCACGTGGGGGAGGAAAAATGATAAGTTCAGTTTTAGATAGATTAAGTTTGAGGAAGTGGTGTGACATCCAAACTGATATATCCGATAGTAAATTAGTGATACGTGAGGAGAATGATGGAGTGAGTTGAGGGGTAGAGAAATGGATTTGAGTGTCCTCAGCGTAGAGATGGTATTGGAAGCCGTGGGAGGCTATCAGCTGACCCAGGGAGGAGGTGTAGATTGAAAATAGGAGGAGGTCCAAGAACAGAACCTTGGGGGACCCCAACAGAGAAAGGAAGGGGAGAGGAGGAAGTAGAATTGTAAGTAACGCTAAAGGTGCGGTTGGATAAGTAGGTAGAGAACCAACGAAGAGTACAGTCACAGAGACCAAAAAGGTGTGGAGTTGAGGAGGAGGGGGTGGTCAACTGTATCGAAGGCAGCAGAGAGGTCCAGGAGTAGGAGTACAGAATAGTGTCCCTTAGTTTTGGCCGTTAGTATATAGTTTGTTAGTTTTAGGAGAGCCATTTCTGTGGAATGTTGAGGACGAAATCCAGACTGGAGGGGATCAAGAAGGTTATCAGAAAGGTGGACGCTCAGTCGGTTGTAGACTAGACATTCAAGGAGTTTGGATAAAAAGGGGAGCAAGGAGATGGGGCGTAGGTTGTCCAGATTGGATGGGTCCAGTGAGGGCTTTTTTTTTTTTTAGTCATGGGGCTGACTAGGGCATGTTTCAAAGAGTAGGGAAGATGCCAGAAGAGAGGGAGAGATTGAAGATGTGGGTTAGAGTGTAGAATAGAGCCAGAGGGTGAACGTAGCATTTGCGAGGAAACAGGATCCAGAGCGCAGGTGGTAAGATGGATCGTGTTCCTCTGTACTGGGAACACACGACCGGTCTCCTCGCCTCTGACAGGACGTGGATGTGTGTTTACACACACACACACACACACACACACACACCGCTGCTGCTCTGTTACCAGGAAACGCTTGTGCCCGGCGGCCATTGCGGCTTTTGGGCACGCGCATCAGCTCCTGCGGATGTCGTATGACAATGGGCAGGAAGACGTTAAGTATCTGCACATTGCTATGCACCCTTACATATTTCTCAAGGTCACACCTGTCATCTCAATTTTTAATTGCACAATTGTTTAATTGATTAATCCAGGAGGTGGAGTTTTTACTATATATGCTCTGGTTTTAATTTTTGTTTTGTGCTGTGATCAAAGACTTCCTGCTGAAACGCATTCGAATTTGTATACTCTACAACAGTGATGGCGAACCTTGGCACTCCAGAAGTTTTGGAACTACATTTCCCATGATGCTCAACCACACTGCAGAGTGCATGAGCATCATGGAAAATGTAATTCCCAAACATCTTGGGTGCCAAGGTTGGCCGTCACTGCTCTATATCATGTAAGCAAATAAAAACATTTATATGGATTTCGGAGTTGCCGTCTCTATCATTCGTTTGAAGCACTCTGCGTTTTACATATTGCAATGCAGTTCAATCTAGCCAAATGCATTAAAGAGATCTGAGAGTTGTAGTGTGACACATCCTCAACTCTCACCACACAGGACTCTCCCCCTCCAAGGCATTTTACACAGTAATGAACAAAGCGGCTGCAACAAAGAAAGCTTGTTATACACTGCTCAAAAAAATTAAAGGAACACTTTGAAAACACATCAGATCTCAACGGGGCAAAATCTCATGCTGGATATCTATACTGATATGGACTGGGTAATGTGTTAGGAATGAAAGAATGGCGAAATTTCATTGCAACAACTCAAACTGGTCCTCAGTCATTTGTATGGCCCCCAAGTGCTTGTATGCATGCCTGACAACATCAGGGCATGCTCCTAATGAGATGACAGATGGTGTCCTGGGGTATTTCCTCCCAGATCTGGACCAGTGCATCACTGAGCTCCTGAACAGACTGAGGTGCAACCTGGTGACACCGGATGGACTGAAACATAATGTCCCAGAGATGTTCTATTGGATTTAGGTCAGGTGAGCGTGGGGGCCATTCAATGGTATCAATTTCTTCATCCTCCAGGAACTGGCTGCATGCTCTCGCCACATGAGGCCGGGCATTGTCGTGCACCAGGAGGAACCCAGGACCCACTGCACCAGCGTAGGGTCTGACAATGGGTCCAAGGATTTCATCCCGATACCTAATGGCAGTCAGGGTGCCATTGTGTAGCCTGTAGAGGTCTGTGAATCTCCCCATGGATATGCCTCCCCAGACCAAAACTGACCCACCACCAAACCGGTCATGCTGAACGATGTTACAGGCAGCATAAAGTTCTCCGCGGCTTCTCCAGACCCGTTCACGTCTATCACATATGCTCAGGGTGAACCTGCTCTCATCTGTGAAAAGCATGGGGCACCAGTGGCGGAGTTGCCAATTCTGGTGTTCAATGGAAAATGCCAATCGAGCTCCACAGTGTCTGGCAGTGAGCACAGAGCACACTAGAGGATGTCGGGCCCTCAGGCCACCCCCATGAAGTCTGTTTCTGATTGGTCAGAGACATTCACACCAGTGGCCTTCTGGAGGTAATTTTGTAGGGCTCTGGCAGTGCTCATCCTGTTCCTCCTTGCACAAAGGAGCAGATACCGGTCCTGATACCAGTCTTGCTGATGGGTTAAGGACCTTCTACGGCTCTGTCCAGCTCTCCTAGAGTAACTGCCTGTCTCCTGGAATCTCCTCCATGCTCTTGAGACTGTGCTGGGAGACACGGAAAACCTTCTGGCAATGACACGTATTGATGCGCCTTCCTGGAGGAGTTGGACTGCCTGTGCAACCTTTACAGGGTCCAAGTATCGCCTCGTGCTACCAGTAGTGACACTGACCCTAGCCAAATGCAAAACTAGTGAAAAACAGTAAGAAAAGATGAGTAGGGGAAAAAAATGTCAGACACCTCCACCTGAAAAACATTCCTGTTTTGGAGGTCGTCTCATTTTTGCCCATCTAGTGCACCTGTTAATTTCAATTAACAGCAAAGCAGCTGAAACTGATTAACAATCCCCTCTGCTACTTAACTGACCAGATCAATATCCCAGGAGTTCTGATTCAAAAGTTTCTTTTTTTTGAGCAGTGTATATTAGATTTGTCATGGAATCTAAGAAAGTTTAAGAACATACCTCTTCAGTTCCTGCATGTAGTGGGATATCATGAAATGGTGAGATGAATTTACCATCACCATTCTCTGTAAAGAAAAAGGACAACAAATGTTAAAAATATTAAAAAAAAATATTCCATGTTCATATTAATAGTTTCCTTTTTGAATTTAACCTGAATA
Organism: Rana muscosa; assembly: GCA_029206835.1. Classification (NCBI taxonomy): domain Eukaryota; kingdom Metazoa; phylum Chordata; class Amphibia; order Anura; family Ranidae; genus Rana; species Rana muscosa. The sequence goes on along the minus strand of CM055116.1, from coordinate 401,711,396 downwards.
AAACAGCAACTAGGAAAAAACAAAACAAAAAAAAAAGTACAAATGGCAGCATTAATGATAAGCAGTGGTTATCAAGCTATGGCCTGCTGGTTGATCCAAATGAAACTTGCAGTGCCGCTCTCAGGTGAGACAGATCTCCCCGTGGGATGCAGTGACATGAGCTGCCATCAGTGCACCAGAGGTGCAAGAACACTATCAAAAGACAAGGTTCCGTTCACCAACCCAGTGCATTAGTATGTAGATAAATGTGGCCTCAGCCAGCACCGCTTCAGCCATGCCCCCCTGAAATGTTTCGACCCGCTCACTAGGGCTTGGCGCTGGCTGAGGCCACATTCATCTACATACTAATGCACTGGGTTGGTGAGCGCCGCCTTCTCTTTGATTATAGCCTGCTGGTTGCCGCATACTGGACCCTGCAATCAGAAGGCCTTGACGCAACCATTTATACTTCCATCCCATGCAGCAAAGAATTACTGCAGATTAGCAAAAAAGCCAACGTGGTCACTTCCCTATTCTTTAGGCTATTGATTAAGGGGGTAGTGATGGGGAAGCCTGTTTAGGAGTAATGAGGCAGCTTTTTACTCCCCTTCCATGTTAGGCTGTATTCACAGGCTGGGTAAAAAAAAAAAAAAAGAAGAAGGATCCGACAGGTAGGGTTCAGCCCTGATGCCGCATACACACAATCGATTTTTTCGACGGTGAAAACACTGTCGAGAAAATCGACGTGAAAAACGAGGAACAGCTTGTTCCCCCCACACACGGCCGTTTTAAATGACATTTTTTTTTTGGTCGAAAAAAGCGCCCGTGTGTGGACTCCCCGGCAGTGTTTCCCTATGGGAAAAACTGCCGCAGAAAAAAAAGTCGGGAATCACGACGAGAAAAATTAGAGCATGTTCTAATTTTTCTCGTCGTAATTAATGCCGTTTTTCCCCGTCGAGAAAAAAACGACAAAAAGCCCACACACGATAGTTTTTCTCGTCCAAAGGAAAAAATGTAATTTTTCTCGACGGGAAAAATGATCGTGTGTACGCGGCATGACAAACACATCCTTAACAAGGTGAATGAAGTGTACTGAACACAATTATATAATTTAAGCAGTTGGTGGGGTTGTACAGCTGGCCGAACATTTACAGCCATTCCAAAAGATCATGTGTGTAATAAAAAATAAAAAAAATCTGACAAAATTTCCAGTGCAACACACACACACACACACACACACACACACACACACACAGAAATTTTCATGATAAATCTCACATTTGAGACTAGTTATGTCTAGGTGGTGATCCATTGAGGCAGCTATTAGATGTACAGGATCAAGTAAAACCTTCAACGATTCTCCAGAACACATGAATGATCGTTGCAAAATTGGTCTTTAGTTTGCAGGATATTTTTCCAATTCACACAGATATTTTTTATTAAAATTATCTTCATATCAATTCTAGCACACGGATCCTTTCCCCCCCCTCTTACCTCCTCAAGCAGGGGGATAAGACACACCATGCCACATGCTCGTGTCCTCTAGGTTATAGAGGTCAGGCGGTGTTACATACTTGGGTCCTGCAGTTAAAAAGTCCCCTTCTTCTAGTTCTCCCCTATATGTCTTTAACTTTCCCCAATGAGGTCAATGCCCACACAACATATCAACTCCAACGTGAGTTTATTTTATCTTGCTTCCAGGAACCAGAGTTGAAGTGAGAAGAAAAAGGTTAGCAGATAGAAGTGGATTCAGGCACACTCTTGGCTTCGTCGCCACTCAATTCCGAGTGGGTACAGCTCAACCGGATAGTCACTCAATAGCACTAGCAGCCGGCGTGATGCTGGAACAATGACACGGTCCCCTCCAGGGACCAAGTCAAGGAGATCCCTCCTTTTTAAGCAGCAAACAGCTCCTCTAAAGCAGTCCGTGAAGCTAGGAATCCTTCCCTCTGACAGGTCACCAGGCCTTTTCCGAGTTAGCAATCTTTATCACTACCCTCTTGTTATGGGATCGATCCTCCCCCGGTTCCCCTTCAGTCAGAACGGTCACCCCTCCAAGGTTCCATGGGTTTCCTCAGCTTCTTCTATGGACTCAAAAGGTACTGAGCCCATCCGGAACTCCGTAGTCTCGAGCTAAAGGTGCCTGAGACTCCTCGATCATGATGGGGCACACTCCCCCCCCCCTGAAGGGGTAGCTCCCTCCTCACATAAAATGGCCCCGGGAAATCACTCTCCTCCGGGCATGGGCCCCCGAGAATTGCTCCCTGTGTAATTGCGTCTGCCCCTTATATATCCCCTCCCGGCATGCACAGCAGGCCAGAACCACCCACCAACGACAGCCGAGAAAGGACATCCAATATCCACTCCATCACCTGTGGTTCAACCCCGGGTATAGGTGACAACACCACCTATACGACCAAAGGGGAACTGCACGCCAGATGACACAGCAGTAAAGCAAAGTCTAAACAATCAAAAGACCCAAGCTAACTATTGCTCTGGTCACCCCTAAATTTAGGTATAGCGGGGTTAAATTTGGGGACCCGCTACACATTAAATCATTTATTACTGTAAAATGCAACAAAGCCATAATGTGCTCACACTGCTTGCCCTCTGTTCTGAGAGTTTGAAGTCTTGACATGCAGGCGATTAAGGGAAAATATAAAAAGGGAGATTTAAATAAAAAAAAAAAAAAAAAAAAAAAAAAAAAAAAAAAAAACTACTATTTTAATGAATACATAGCAGAATTTTAAAAGGGTCGTTTTTATTTTTATTTTTCTTGGAATTTTGTTTTAAAAATCGCTCACCGACATTGCTGAATTTTCAGTTCTCTGTGTGATATGCTTTTAAGTTTAAATCTGTAGGTGGTTAAAATATCTCAAACATTTGACGATTCTTTATTGCAATTAATTGTAAGGGGTGTGAAGTATCCACATTCTGTACTGACATTTCTTTTCTGGTGATTAAAAATATATCCCTTTCTATAATGTGTTCCCAATATTGTAATGCTAGCAAAAAAAAAATCCACATATGCTCCAGGTGGCTTTTATTATGCTGCAATTCAGTTTATATGCTGATCGGTGACAGCAAAGTTTACCCACGGGAATTCTGAAATAATATAATAGCCTGTTTACGCATTTAAATCAAAGAGCTCAATGCAGGAAAAGAACCCTTCCACTAAAACAAACACTGCTGTATGGCTGAGCTAATATCTATTCGAAGCTGGGCTACAGCAGTGCTTTTGGTGTGCCACAGCAAGTTTTACCCGGTCAAATGATCTCATCCAATGTCAAACAAAGTACTGCATACAGTAGGAAAGGAAAACGGCCAAAAAAAGGCACAGATCCAAGATCTCAAGTCACATTTCTGCAGCAGTACCGACTACAAAGTTAAATGAAGACCGTGTGTTAAAGCCATGAATTCATCACAGTGCCAACTTTCCAAAACCAGAAAAAAAAAAAAAAAAAAAAGGCTTATCAGATCTTGCTTTTTTTAGTAATATTTAAAGCAAAATTTAGTGTATGTTCAGTGTGTAAACATTCTGGGCCATTACCAAGCTTTTAAAAGTTGAAAGCACGAACAAACATCCCCATGTTCCAAGTGACAATGCCCAAGCCTCTCTGGCACACAGCATTAAATTGTTGGCTGTAGCCTAGCAATGTCTATACATCACGCATTGGCAGGCTCCTGTGACACAATAAAGCTGTATTTTAAGAAGTCAGAGCCTGTTAGTATCTGTTGTCCTGCTATAAAGGTTGTTTATCGAAGTAGAACTTTTTTTTTTTAGTTTGATTTTTATTTTATTTTTTAAATCACGCCTTCTCTACAAGCTGGGGAGATTTTAATTAAACTCATGTACCAGACAGCAGATAGCAATTGAAAATTAAATCAGGAACTGAAGGGCAATATTCCCTTAGACCGCTTCAGCAGTGGGACAGAAGAGCAGGGGGGTACAGTGTTGGGGGAGATGAGAAGGGGGTTACAGTGGTGGGACAGATGAGAAGGGGGGAGCAGTTTGGTAGATGTGAAAGGCAGTGTATTTGTGGGACAGATGAGCAGGGGGAACAGAGGTGGGGCAGAAGAGCAAGAAGAGCAGGGGCAACAGAGGTGGGACAGATGTGCAGAAGGTACAGTGGTGGGGCAGATGAGAAAGCGGGTTACAGTGGTGGGGCAGATGAGAAGAGAAGTTCAGAGGTGAGACAGAAGAGCAGATGTGCAGGGAGGTACAGCCAGTGCCCATCCTGACCTCCCTGGGGCCCTAAGCAAAATTCTGCTAAGGGGCCCTCTACCTGACCCGTGATGCCCAGACCAGCCACGTCACATACCCCAGGACTTATGGAATGTAAAAAAAAAAAAAAAAAAAAAAAAAAACACCACAGTATCCCAAGACCGGTAGAAGGTTAAAAAAAAAAAAGGTAGAAGATAAAAAAACAAAACAAAAAAAACAGTACCCCTTGGGACAGGCAGAAAGTAAAGAACCTGCCAAAGGTAGTAAAAAAAAACCCACCACAGTACCCTAGGACCTGTGAAATATAACAAAAAAAAAAAAAAAAAAAGGAAGAAGAAGAAGAAGAAGGACAAACAGTGCCCCAGGACCAGAATAACCATACAAATTATAATCTGAGCACAATCTACTTTAGACCTTCTAACAACTATATAGATCTATATAGGACATGTTTGATTGGATACAGATTGATTGGTTCGTTTACGTAGGCCCTCATAATTACATAGTTTTGATCAATCTAAAATTGTATAAAAACAATACAGTCGGATTGCAAAAATTTATGGAGCATCCTATCAAAGTAATAAACCAATAGTGGGGATTGGAGGAGGCTGCTGTGACCAGGAAGTAGTTTGCAGGAGAAAAGTGCACTAATATTCAGGGATCCTGGATTACTGGACAGAAGAACAGAAATGTCAAGTATCAGGTTTTTCTTTGTAATTTACCCACTCTTGCCACACTATTTGCCCAGTAAAACTCCTTTATTTCTTGATTCACCTACCATTTTTTTCCTGTGGCAGAGGCAGGCAAAATATACGAACATGGCGATGGGACCGAGTTGTAGCACGTAGGCTGGCTCTGCTGCGCTCTTCTCTTCAGACTGACGTCTCCACCCCCCCAGGAGCAGGGAGCTTGAGCACGCCGCCGCGGACTACAACTCCCATAAACAACTGCGGTGGCGGCCGTCACGGACTCACACGACGTCACGTCACCTGACATGCTGACAGTAGCGAGTAATGATTCAGTGGGCGGACACTCGGCCAGCGGCCATTGTTTTGGTTATAAGAAAAAAAATGAGGGGGAGGCGGGGCCCTACGCAGCTTGCGTAGACAGCGTATAGGGCGGTTCGGCCCTGGGTACAGCGGTGGGACAGATGAGAAAGGGGGTTACAGTGGTGGGACAGAAGTGCAGAAGGGTTACAGTGATGGGCCAGAAGTGCAGGGGGGATAGTGATCTGAAGTGTGGAGTTTCAGGAAGTGGTGCTGAGATGTGAGTGCAGGATGGTAATTTCTCACTACTACTCTAGTTTACAGCATTTACTTTATTAAAAAAAAAAAAAAAAAAAAAAAAAATACAAAAAAAAAAATAAAAATAAAAAAATTGTGATTGAGAGTGTAAAGTTGATTTTTTTTTTTTTGTTTTAAAATCGGCACCCTCAATTCCTTTGAAAATATTTTTCGTCACACTGTGCTCAAAAGGTTGCCTACCCCTGGTCTAGACTATGGGATTGTCTATTGTCACACTTATACAAAGCACGGCTATGCAATTTGAAAAAAGGTGCAGGTGCTTATTTTAGTGCAACATAATGCGCTTTTGGCCCCACAGACTTCAAAGTGAGAGCATGAAACATGCAACGAAAAAAAAAAAAAAAACACCCCACACACACACCCCTCTGGGTCAAAAGCAAAAGATCCTTACCATTAAGGCCTCATGCACACCAGACCGTGTCTCCTAGATGCCTTTCCTCCTGGCAGTAGCATTTTGGCTTAAATATTCTTGACGCTTGCAAACTTGTTTAGGTGCCTCAAGCACTTGGACGTTTACATTAAGTTGGCGAGAATAATTGTTTCTGGCCATTAAAATGAATTAATGCTGAAGCGCTAAATGAGTCACGCGTTCAGACACGTTACACGCGCCAAACATTTTTTCTGCCAAAACACTGCTGCTCTTGGACGCTCTGGCAGTGGGGGTTTTTCTGCCCCCAAGCTTCAGTCCTAAAAGTGTTCGCAGGTCAGGTGTTTTGACATCACTGGTGCATGCTTGTTCTTGATCCATTGAGCGTGAGAGCTAGCATTTTCAGGAGGGGATGAACAATGGCACCCATCTTTTCCTCTCAGGTCATATTTCCTTAAAGCGGAGGTCCACCCAAATGTTATTTTTATTTTTTTAAAAGCCAGAAGCTACAAATACTGCAGCTGCTGACTTTTAATAAATGGACACTTACCTGTCCAGCGCGCCTGCGATGTCGGCAGCCGAGGCCGATCAATCGCTTGTCTCTCGGCTGCCCCCGCCGCCATCCTCGGTGAGGGAATCAGGAAGTGAAGCGTTGCGGCTTCACTGCCCGGTTCCCTACTGTGCATGTGGTCCCCGCTGTCTCCTGGGAACTGTGTGTTTCCCAGAAGACAGCTGGGGGGGGGGGGGGGTGGAGTGGAGTGACTACTGTGTGGCAGTCGTTCCCGGAAGTGGGTGCAAATACCTGTATTATACAGGTATCTGCACCCTCCTCCCCCCTGAAAAGGTGGCAAATGTGACACCGGAGGGGGGGGAGGGTTCCGAAAAGCGGAGGTTCACTTTGTGTGGACCTCCACTATAAAAACCGTGCTGACAGCCATTCGTAGCTTTAATAGGAGAGATAAGCGAGAAGACATCCACAATTTCATATGTATTACTTACCTTAGATCGAGGCCCCCGCAGCGGTCCACGTCTCCCCCTCCGGAGCCAACATGTTGTCCCGGAGTGACTTCCTGTTATCGCTGCTCCGGCGCTGTAATTGGCCGGAGCTGCGATGATGTCACACGCATGCGCGCTCGGGCCAGCAAGAACCCATTCAGAAAACCGCTACTGCGCATGCGTGTGACGTCATCGGTGCTGTGTTTTACAGCAAATATCTCCTTAACCGTGTAGGTTAAGGAGATATTTCTTGCACCTACAGGTAAGCCTTAAATCGAGGCTTACCTGTAGGTGCAAGTTGTGTGGTTGGGTTTACAACCACTTTAAAGTATTTGTTTTATATTCAATGTCAATCAGAAATTTGAATTTTACTTTTTTATTTTGTCATTGGTACGTGTTTTCCACGGCAGTGTCATGCTTCTCTTCCCATTCCCATTCTTCCCATTTGTTTCACAATAGCTTGCTTTTTAGCTCTACAAATGACCAGAATTTAGTAACAAGATCTGCCCCTTACAGAGTTTAATGGGATTTACCAAAAGTTCAGGTAAATATTTAGCACGATTTTTCAAACTGTTCGCAAATCAAACTCAGACCTGTTTGACCATCACTAGTGTTTTTAACCACTTGCTTACTGGGCACATATACCCCCTTCCTGCCCAGGCGAATTTTCAGCTTTCGGCACTGTCACGCGTTGAATGACAATTGTGCGACGTGGCTCCCAAACAAAATTTACTTCCTTTTTTTCCCACAAATAGAGCTTTCTTTTGGTGGTATTTGATCACCTCTGCGGTTTTTATTTTTTGCGCTATAAACAAAGAAAGAGCGACAATTTAAAGAAAAAAAAAAACAAAAAACACTTTTGATTTTTGCTATAATAAATATCCCCATTTTTTGGGGGAAAAAATATTTTTTTCCTCAGTTTAGGCCGATACGTATTCTTCTACATATTTTTGGTAGGAAAAAAATAAATAAAAAAATCGCAATCGGCGTTTATTGATTGGTATGCGCAAAAGTTATAGCGTTTACAAAATAGGGGGGTAGTTTTATGGCATTTTTATAAAAAAAAAAAAAATTACTAGTAATGGCGGCGATCAGTGATTTTTTTCGTGACTGCGACATTATGGCGGACACAGCGGACACTTTTGACACTGTTTTGGGACCATAAACATTTATGCAGCGATTAGTGCTATAAATATGCACTGATTACTGTATAAATGAGACTGTCAGGGAAGGGGTTAACACTAGGGGGGCAAGGAAGGGGTTAAATGTATGCCCTGGGAGTGATTACTACTGTGGGGGGGGGGGGGAGGGGACTGACTGGGGGAGGTGACTGATCTGTGTCCCTATGTACAAGGGACACAGCATCGGTCCCCTCTCCCTGACAGGACGTGGATCTCTGTGTTTACACACAGAGATCCACGTCCTTGTCTGTGTACCAGCCGATCGCGGGTACCTGGCAGACATCGCAGCTTCTCCAGGCACGCACATCGGCATTACAGTGACGCGCTGGGCACATGCGCGCCCCCCAGTGGCCAGAGGAGCAGAGGCCGTAAAAAAAAAAAAAAAAAAAAATTAATAAAAATGGCATAAAACTACCCCCTATTTTGTAAACGCTATAACTTTTGCGTAAACCAATCAATAAACGCGATTGCGTTTTTTTTTTACCAAAAATATGTAGAAGAATACGTATCGGTCTAAACTGAGAAAAAAAATATTTTTTTTATATATTTTTGGGATATATTTATTATAGCAAAAAGTATTGAATTTTTTTCAAAAATGGTCGCTCTATTTTTGTTTATAGCGCAAAAAAATAAAAAAAACGCAGAGGTGATCAAATACCACCAAAAGAAAGCCCTATTTGTGGGGGGGGGGGGGGGAAGGACATCAATTTTGTTTGGGAGCCATGTTGCACGACCGCGCAACTGTCAGTTAAAGCGACGCAGTGCCGAATCGCAAAAAGGGGCCTGGTCTTTAACCAGCCAAAATGGTCCGGGGCTAAAGTGGTTAAAGTCTAAAGCCAATCTTTTAAGTTAACCTAAGAGACCCTGGCCACTGTGGTGCTGCCTGCCAACCCCTATGTCCTTGTGGGAGGAGTACACACTGATACCTGGAAGTGTGATAGCAGTGGCACCTGAGATGTTCAAGAGAACGATTTAACAGACTATACTGAAAAAAATAAAATAAATGGGCATTATGGGACTACTTCTTTCACAGGGTGCTTTTTTGCTGAACTGTAGCAAACAAGTGAAACACATTGTTATACAGCAATTATATAATTGAACATTTTTTGTGTTGCATCTGTCCCCCGCAGGCTTTGCAGTGAGAAGGCATTCAAACACCGCTGATCGCTCAGTTCTCCCCCTCCGCCCTGAGTAGAGAGACAGAATTGTCAGTCACCAGCTCTCTGCTCTACCCCCCCCCCCCCTCCTCCACACACTGAAGTGCGCAAATCACAGGTGTCAGTCCAGGTATTTGGGTGTATCCTGACTAGGGCTGCAACCAACAATTATTTTCATAATCGATTAGTTGGCCGATTATGGTTTTGATTAATTGGATAATAACCTTAAAAAAAAAAAAAGTGTCCTGTATAATTTTGTTAATATGTAAAGTTAAAAATAAGAGGCAATTGGAGGAGCGCATGCGCGGAGCTCTGGAGATGGCCGCCTGAGCCGAGAGCTCCGCTACAGCCCACAACAGCGGCACCCACAGCACTCTGCACAGTGGCCCAGGACACTCCATATCGCCGCAGGATTACCCCCTACATTCCCGGGCACGTCCCTGTATGATCCGTTCTGCGGTAAAGCGGGATTTGCGGCCACAGCTGGAGAAGGCCGGAGCAGGAGCGGAGATCGCGGCTAAGATGGCCCCCGCAGCATCACCTCAGATGCAGGATCCCAGTATGGTGGGTGGCGCGGACTACAAGTCAGAGCCACCCCACATCCCACCTCACCTCACTCCAGCAAAGCAGATGGAGCTCCTGCCAGCCTCCACCCCTTCCCCAGTGTCCCTGCTGGAACGTACAATGGCAGACTTATCCCCCTCACCTATGGGGCATAGTACAGTACTGCAGCCAGGATATAATCACCACAGCCCACATACACAGGACCCTGCTTACCTGATGGAGACCCTCTACCACAAATTCTCAACTCTCCTAGACAGAGGCCTGGCTCAGACGGCCGCAAAAATAACGGGAGACTTAAAGGCAGATTTCCTCAATTTGGGTACTAGGATTGACATAGTCGAAAACAAACTGGAGGAAACAATAGCCCTGACGAACCAGAACTCTAAGCATATATACACGGTACAGGACCAACTTGATCTGGCCATGTCCCGCATCGACGACCTGGAGAATAGGTCTAGGATGGTAGGATCAGGGGACTCCCGGAAAACATATTGAACGTGCAGGAAGCAGTGCAGGACTTAATTAAAAATCTGGTCCCTAATATTCTTCCCCACCGCCTTGAGCTCGACAGAGCCCATAGGGCTCTTGGGCCCCCCAGAAAGGATGGCACCCCAAGGGATATCATCGCCAAGCCCCACCATTACTCCGTGAAAGAGGAAGTAAATAGACAGGCCAGACTTGCACAGGTGGTAATGTGCCAGGGCCACCAGGTGCAAGTTTTTGCAGACCTCTCCCCATCCACGATACAGAGGAGGAGGGCTCTGAAACCGCTGCTCCACGCTCTTTCCCAGAGGGACATTAAATACAGGTGGGCCTTCCCTTTTGCGGTTAAGTTCACGGAAAAAGGGAAACAATATGCTTTTTCCTCCCTGCCGGAAGGAGAAAAATTACTCCTACACCTGAAGATCATTTCCCAAGAGGCGGAAATGGACACCTCCAACTCCGGACATGGCTCTAACAAAAGACCAGTCCCTACCAGCCCTCAATCCCCCGTGTGGACCAAAGGCAAAGCAAAGAAGGTTAAAGATAATGGACCCACCTGAATCAATTACCATCTTGGACTGATCCCTCCTTTTGCCGGACCCAGAGTTCAGCCCATGGACTTTTTGACCACGCCGTTTTGGACTCTTTCCCGCCCGAGACACGAGACTCTGGTTTCTCCGTCGCTTATTGATTGAATTTACTGTTTATTGTTTTCTGTTCCAATCTCCGGAGTTGACCAGAAGATTTTTCTGAGTCTTTTTCTCAGTTCGGGTCAACCCGATTATCCTTGCATAATTTATCCCGCTCCCCCGAAGGGTTATCTTCTGCAAGATACGGCCGGGACTCTGTTTTGTTCCCCTTATGGACGCTGTGTGGGGGAAAGTGGGAGGGAGGAGAAGATTGACTTCCAACTAGCACCTAGGGACATAGTATTTTGTCGGCCCCTGGGTGGCCCCCCTGCTCCATATTTGGGGGGGTTACTCAGGGGAACAGCGGTGATGTGATATTCCACACTATCCAAACTCATACTAAGCTGTGCAACACTTTGATTATTTGCAAGACACTTTTAATTAGGGCGCCCTGTTCCGGGTTGGAACACTTGCGCCTCCAACAACCTTTTGATACCTGATGGTCCCTGGGGAATGGGTAGTCTGGGCCCTATTGGGACAGACACGTTTTTTCCTTTGTTCACGGAATCCAAGGATTCGCATCCCCCTTGAATTCCGTTCACTTCTTGGAGAGCTTTTTTTCTCCTATTCTTTCCTGTCTTCCCCCCTCCTTAACCCTCCTATCCGTATCATTGCAAACGTGCCTAATACCAGAATCTTTTTCAGGTCCGCAACTCAATTACTGGGAACTGGGCTTTCAGATCTTGACCTCACATGCTGGCTACGCTGAGGACACCACCTTTGCCCCAAGACTCTGTAGGGTGAGTGAGGGTGGATCAGGCTGCAGTATGCCTCTTTTGCTCCATGGCTAACGGTCCTGATGCTAAAATTCTTATAGCATCACACAATGTCCAGGGCCTCAACTCACCGATTAAGCGGAGAAAGGTGCTCGATTACTATAAGTCGCTCAAACTAGACATACTTATGCTACAAGAAACTCATTTCCCCGCCCGGTATAGCCCCAAGTACCTCCACTCACACTTCCCACAGTTCTTTCTGGCCAGTGCTGATAACAAGACCAAAGGGGTGGCTTTTTTATTCTCCAAATCCTGCAAGTTTGTAAAAATCTCTGATTTTGTAGACCCTGAAGGCCGGTTTTATCCTAGTGAAAGGCACACTGGGTGACCAGATTTCCTCCCTAGTCTCATACTACACTCCCAATAGAGGACAGGCCAATTTTTTCAACACCCTACTGAACACTCTCTCATCTAAACTTGAAGGAACGATTGTTTTCGGAGGTGACTCAAATGTCACCTTCGATCAGGGGCTTGACAAGTCCAAACCGCCGAGATCCCAATTCGCCCAACAAAAGAGAGCCTTAAAATAGCAAAGATTTTAAACGAGAGCGGGCTAGTGGACACATGGAGAGAACTCAACCCATCCAAGAGGGATTACACCCACTTCTCACACCCTAATAAGTATACACGGATTGACCACATCCTTACTCCTTCCCTTCTACCCATGGTTCTAAAGGCACATATCAGGGACTCTGCACTCTCGGGCCACTCTTTAGTGATCATATATCTTCGTATCGGGACCCGGGGAGGGACACAGACACTGGAGACTAAATGAGTCTTTGCTCTCTGATCCTATCAGAGTAGCAGAACTGAGTAAAGCCCTTAAAGAGTACTTCTCTCTAAATAGCACTGAGGATACCTCCGCAGAAATACTCTGGGCGGCACATAAAACCTTCATAAGGGGCAGACTCATTCAGATCTCCTCCCAAGTTCACAGGGAAAGGAGGGCCGATATAGAACGCCTAGATAAGGAATACACGACCCTTAAAGCACTGCACAAAAACAACCCTTCCAAATTCCCGATAGGACTAATTGATAATGCTAGACTGGCCCTCAATCTTGCACTCCCAGCAAAGGCCGAAAAATCCATTAGATGGAGGGATCATAAATTCTACGCCCAAGCAGACAAATTTGGCCCTCTTCTAGCCAATAAACTTTCCCCACGCCCTCGGCTCCTCAATATGCCCAAAATTAGAATAGCAGGACAACCCCCCACAACCAATCCTACAAAGATATTGGACACCTTCTACTCGAAACTTTACAGCACTACCGATCAATCCACCGCAGACTCGATCTCCAGATTTATGGATAACCTCCCCATCCCTTCCCTGACAGCTGCCCATAAGGATAGGATGGACTCCCCATCTGAGGAGGAGGTGACAGAGGTCATTAAGAACCTGAAACAGGGATCAGCCCCAGGCCCGGATGGCTTGTCCGTTCCTTATTATAAAACCTTCTCAGACATTCTGACACCTCATCTGATCAAATTTTTCAACTCAAAAACTATGGGCGATCCCCTGGATGTTCATCTCAATACGGCATACATCACAATTATCCCCAAGCCAGATAAAAATCATGAAGATGTCAGCAATTATCGCCCAATATCCCTAATAAACAATGACCTAAAAATTCTCACCAAAATTTTAGCGAATAGACGGTCTTCTTTCCTCAGCTGCTACATACATAAAGACCAAATCGGATTCTTACCCGGTAGACAAGGCCCCGACAAGATCCGATGGGCAATAGACCTGATTTCGATCTTACAAACAAATTGGACAGGGGGGACTAAACAACAGGGTTTCATTCTATCACTGGACCTGCAGAAGGCCTTTGACACAGTTTCCTGGCCTTACATATTCTCCCTTTTGGAGCGCTGGGGGTTCGGAGAAAGCTTTTTCGGGGACTTTTGCGGGCCCTTTACTCCCGTCCCCAGGCTCTCATAAGATTACAGGGGTACTACTCCAAACCTATAGACATAGCTAGGGGTACTAGACAGGGATGTCCACTGTCCCCACTACTATTCGCAATAGCGATAGAAACACTGGCTATCGCTATCCCGGCAGAACCCTGACATCAAAGGGGTCACCTGCGGAGACCAGATCCACAAGTGTGGCCTGTTCGCGGATGACGTCTTGCTGTTCCTCACCTCCCCCCTCACTTCTTTACCTAACCTTTACCACATACTGGAAGACTTTGCTAAGATTTCGGGCCTTGACGTCAACTACTCCAAATCACGAGCCCTCAATATTTCCCTTCCTCCCCAGACGGTGTCACTCCTGAAACAGTCCTTCAAGTTTGCCTGGAATGATGTCTCAGTTACTTAGGCATCTCGCTCACGGCTAAAACAGAAACCCTTTACAACCACAATTATCCCCCACTATATAAGAGATTGGAGGCAGATCTCCAACTCTGGTCCAAACATGGACTCTCATGGTTGGGTAGAATCAACTCAATTAAAATGACCTTGCTCCCGAGGATCCTCTATTTCTTCCGTGCCCTTCCCATCCCACTTAGGAAGGATCACCTTCGATCCCTTCAGAGTAAAATACTGAAATTCACATGGGGGAAAAAAAAAAAAAAAAAAAAAATCGGAGGCCTGGGCCTTCCTAACCTTTACAAATACTTTGTTGCAGCTAGACTGGCCCAGCTCTCCACAATTTAATCTAGGTATGAAAAAACTGATTGGGTGACAATCGAAAGACAGGCCACTTCTGCCTTCACTCTAGACTACCTGCTCTGGTGCCCTCCGAAGAACCGCCCTCCTATACTCTCACCTGTTTTATCTCACTCATACACCCTATGGAACAATCCATCTTTAGTCTCCCCAGGACGTCCTCTAGCACACCTATTTCACAACCCTGATTTCCCACCTGGTTTAAACATTAAGGAGTTCAAGTGGTGGCTGGACAAGGGGCTATACCGGATAGGGCACTATTTTACCTCCAGCGGACGCATTTCTCTCGACTATTGTGTCAACAATTTAGAGCTCCCGGAGTCGGAAAGATTCCGCTTTAGACAAATTTCTCACTTCCTTCACAAACTATGGACGGACAAACCCTTACCTCCCAAATTCACGGCTTACGAGATATGGTGTGGACAGGCCATGGAGCAGAGGGGTGGTATCTCAGTGGTTTACTCAGCACTCACTTACCCCAAGGAAAAAAACTCCTATATGGTAGTGTGGGAGGCAGACTTCCAATGCAGCTTTGAGCTGGAGACCTGGCAAACAGCTTTCACCAAATCCTGCAAGGGGATCCGAAATATCTCTCTAATGGAGGCTCGCATAAAAAAATTTAACCAGGTGGTATCTTACACCTACCAGGCTAGCATACATTTACCCTTCCTCTGATCCCCTATGCTTCAGAGGCTGTCAGCTGAGGGGCTCCATGGCCCACATTTGGTGGGAATGCCCTAAGATTCGCACATTTTGGAGACTGATCTTCAACATGATATACAAAGTGACAGGTTGCCAGGTCCCTAGATCTCCAGAGGTTGCCATACTAAATGGACATATCCCACAAATTCCTAAGGCTACACAATCCTTAATCAATTTTATGTTACTCAGAACTAAAATTTCGATTGCTAAAGCATGGAAACGTCTAAAACCATCCTTCCAAGCTGTCAAACGAAAAATATCCTGGATTATGACACAAGAAAAGCTATCTAGCATCCTGACAGATTCCTCTGCCAAATTCCAAAAGATATGGGAACCCTGGGCCCAATTTATCGGAATCGCCATTATTCCCGGTATCCCCATGGTAGTACACCATCCCTAAGCCTCGTATTAGACACTCATCTTCCCCACACACCTTCCCCTCCCTCACCTACTCTCTCCTTCCTTCTATATCTTCTTTCTCTATCTCCTTTATACAAACAGGTTGTTCTATCTCTTTTGAGATTCTGTTGAGTTTTCAGATGTCTTAGGACTGTAGGTCTGATGATATAATAGACCAGGCATCTACTCATTACATCCCATCTGGCTAGTCGTGATTGGGTCGGGGCTCTGGAGGTGGCGGGGGGACCGCACCTCTGGCACAGCATGATCCCTTTAGGGGTGCAGGAGGTGGGGGGGACCTCGCTGGTCCGGAGGACTGACCCATGAATTGGTGCCATGAAACCAAGCTTCGGCGGGATGGTAAAACAGTCCACTCACATTATTTGCCTGTTACATTAGTATTATATGACATATTCACTTGGAATGTACTTCTCTCTATACTTTTCCGGGGGCACATCCCCTGGAACCTTCTTACCACTTACATTCGTATGATATTTGTAAGCTTGTTAACTATAACGATAAAAATTTATTGAGAGGAAAATAAGAGGCAATTTATTCTTAATCTTCATGCAGTGGTAAATATAAATTACCAACTATATGGTTCGGGAGCAAAATCTCTAATCCACTCTTAGAACAACAGACAGAAGAGATATACTGCATGCACAATTAGAAGTTGAATCTCGTAAATAGACTCAGAGATCTAATTTTTTTTTTTTTTTTTTATTAAAGACAGTTTTGCAGATTTGACAGAACTGTAATATGTATGACAGACTACCTTGTCATAGGCAGGTGGCTTGTTACGTTACCTGCGCCTGCTGCCACTTATTCTGGCCATACAAAAACAATGTCTTTCTTCCAAAAAAAATAATAATTGTTAATTAGGTCAAAATCGATGTTTGTTTTCGACCACAGTAACAGGAAAATTTGAAGGAATAGAAAACTTCTTAGTCAAAGGAATCCCCCCACCGACACTTCTGGCTCCTCTTGCCTTCAGAGTGTCCCAATAGCAAGCTGCAAAGTATAGTATAGAGTAAACGGCTGGCCGATTAAGCGATTTATAAAAATAGTTGTCAACTATTTTCATAACAGATTTAGTTGTTTCGGCTCTAATCCTGACCATATGGTTGGGATCTTTTCAGAGCCTGGACTGGCTCAGTGACATCATGCTAACTAGGGATGCACTGAAATTTCGGCCGCCGAAACATATCGGCCGAAAATGGCCTTTTCGGCAAAATGCAGAAAGAGAAAAATGGCCGATACCAAAAGGGGCGTGGTCCGCCCCGGGTGCCACCCATTGCGGGAGTGTCCCTCCCTCTTGCTTTCCTTGTGTTGGCAGGGGCACTAGTGTGGGCACACCCGCCCAGGGGCGGGCTGACCGCCACCTGCTTCATCATAGCTTTCCCTCCCTGCTCAGAAAAACCCTGTCCGCGGCTCCTCCCCCCATGGTTGCCTAGCAACAGGACGCTGTAGATGGCGAGGCGAGTGAGGGTGAAGGTACCATGGCGTGACGGCGTCCAAGAAGGAGGGAAAAAAAAAGAGTGTGGGCGGGAAGAAGGAGAAGAGGACCAGAGGGGAGCCTGTCACTGAGGAGAACAACAAGGAGTTCTACAAACTCCAGATCTGGGACCTCGAGGGCTGCCTGGAGAGGTGATGGTGGAGGGGGCTACAGGTCTCAGCATGCCCTGACTGAGCAAGAGGAGCAACAAGTTTAAGGTAGCACTACAACTCCCAGCATGCCATGGCACAGTAAAAGTACATGCTTTCATGAAAGTGCATCAAACTCCTGCATACCACCTCTTTGATGCGCCTTCATAAAACACGCATACTGATCCAATGGTAGCATGTCTAAAAACGTGCATATAAAATTTGACAGGGAAATGAAGGCACCACACTTTTTTTTTTAAACGCACATGAAAGCGCTGCAGTGGTATAATCAAAGCTGATTGGGATCCTTCTGACTCTGATCCTCTCCTGTACCATGGCCCCAGTCTCTGGCCGTCTCCTGTACCATGGCCCCAGTCTCTGGCCGTCTATGTATAAAATTTTTTTTTTTTAAAACAGTCACTTTCGGTATCGGTGCTGTGTCGGTTTCAGTTTTCGAGATCCTGAAATTTTATTTTTTATTTTTTCGCTATTGGTTTTGGCCCCAAAAAACACATTCGGTGCATCCCTAATGCTAACAGCAGACTTTAGCCTGCTGTCAGCTTAAAACAAACTGCACTCCAGTGATCCACAGACGTATAGCAAAAAAGCTTTGGCTATACTTCTCCTTTAACACAACTGTCCTTCCTAGAAATTTTATTCAATAGAAAAAACAAAAAAAAAAAAAAGAGAATTTTTTTTTGGGGTGGTCAAAAAACAGAAATGGAAACCTGGGACAAATAAGCTAACATATTAATGCTCAAAACTTTGTCCCAAAAAAAACAAAAAAAAAAACAAAACAGCAAACAACAAAAATATACTCAAAATTGTAGATGGTGGGGACATAAAACAAAAAAAAAAAAACAAAACAAAAAACAACCCCACACCCTTTACAGCTTACCACACTCAAAAAAGCAAGGCGAGTCTGGGGATTTTGTGCAGGGTCTTTTTGCTGGGCGGCTGACAAAAACTGCCAGGGAGAGTGCCCAGCAAAAAAACCCTAGAGACAACACTGAATAATATTGATTTCTCTATATTCCATTACATCTGGATTTTCACAGACCATCCAAAAAGTTCAATAGGAAGGCAGGAAAAGTCAACTCCCTGAAGCCCACGCAGCATATATTTCTCCCTCTATTATCACTGATCACATTTAGTACATTTAACACATTTTGTAACACTTTAAAGACAGGACAGCTTGTGATTGGTGTCTGAGAATCTTCCTAACTGCATTTTTCCCCATGCAGACTGAAAAGCAGCAAAGATGGTTGTAAAGCAGGGGTGTGCCTTTAAGGCCCCTTTGACACTGCTGTGACTTGAAACTCGTGCGATTTCAGGGAATGCCTTTGTAAACTTGAGGTCTATGGACCTCAACTCGCATCAAAATCGGGCCAAAGTAGTACAGGGACTATTTTGACATCAGTGCGACTTGAAGTCTCACAGATATAAATGGTACTCATTGGAAATCATGGGCTGAAAAGGAAAAGTGTGAAAAGGAGCCTAACATGCAGTCCCTGACTGTTACGGCATGCAATCTTCTGTGCCTTTCCCTTTTGTTATTCAAGGTTGGGAGAAGAGCCAGACAGGGGTTCTGTGTGTGAAAAGAGAGCAGCAGAAGGTATAGAAGGGGAGCTCTTGGATACATCAGGACTGGAGGACTCATTTCTGAATATTTTGTATCATCGAGTCTTATTTATTATAACCAGGAGAGCACCCCTCCTAGTTTGTATTTTATGGGACCGAACATTGATCCGGAAGGGGGCTTTAAAAATATAAAAAGTAGTTTCCATTGCTGATGTAGTAGGATCTCGGGTTCTCATCCTAACCTTTATTACCATATATACTCGAGTATAAGCCGACCCGAATATAAGCCGAGGCACCTAATTTTACCACAAAAAACTGGGAAAACTTGACTCGAGTATAAGCCTAGGGTGTCCATCTGCATGCTTCACTGTGTCCAATCACCCTACCTCAGTGTTTCTCAACTCCAGTCCTCAAGGCGCCCCAACAGGTCATGTTTTCAGGCTTTCCATTATTTTGAACAGGTGATTTGATCAGTTTACCCGCCTTAGTAATTACCACAGCCGATTCATCTGAGGGAAATCCTGAAAACATGACCTGTTGGGGGCGCCTTGAGGACTGGAGTTGAGAAACACTGCCTTACTTGATCTATGGCGCTGTGTGACTAGAATGACTTAACATGGGAGTTTATTGAAGGGGTGCCCGGCTTTGAAAAATCGGTGCTCCCCGGCCGTAGGTCCCCTGGACAACAAACTTTGCACACATGTAGATGAAGAATGGGGCTACACGTGTGCCAAGTTTGGGCTGATACCGGGTCCCCAAATTCACCGGAGAAATTACCATTTAACATTGGAGTCTATGGAAGGGGTGCCCGTCTTTGAAAAATCGGTGCTGCCCGGCCAGCAAACTTTGCACACTTGTAGAGGAAGAGTGGGGCTACATGTGGGGTCCAGGGACCTACGGCTGGCCAGGACCAGGCGCACAAAGTTGAAGATGGACACAGACTCGAGTATAAGCCGAGGGGGCATTTTCAGCACACACCAAAAAAAAAAAGTGCTAAAAAACTCGGCTTATACGGTATTTGCGATTCACTACCCCGAAATACGCATGCAGCCAGTTCTGTCTAAATAATCTGAACTCTCATCCTGTATGGTAGTCGAGGCAGTATTTCACTTGGTAGCAGTTGTTGGAATCAGGGTGATATCCAAGGAACCTACACATTAGAAGACAGCAAAGGCAGCCTCCATATTTCTTGTTCTCTAACATAGGACTTCATAACGGGAGGGTAAACACGTCATGCTTCCCATAGCAGCTGTGTGTCCGGCGCCCTGCACACAATCAAAGGGTTATTATTTTTGTCCACTGATTGCAGCACATCATGCATGCCATACACCTGTGAGTCCGGAATCCCGCACACACTTAAAGGGCCAGTTTTTTTTTGATAAGAAGCTTTGGGGGGGGGGGGGTGACTGCGACTGCTCTTGGGGTTATTGCAACCAAATGAGGGACTGCGACTGGAGCTCTGAATAAGTTAACGTAAACATTCTTGAACCTAAAACCAAAGTTCGGAAAAACAACTGTACTTCAGTTTCAGGTTTTGATTACATAAATCAAGAGCAAAAAAAATTAAAATTCACACTTGACATTTGTGATTTTACATTTTTGAATAAAAGCACTACGGATTTTCCCTTAGCCGTTTTCTCCAAGCTATCCACACACACACAAATCCAAATTATTGCCATACGTAGTAGTCATATTTGTACCTAATGATTTGGAAACTACTGCGGCCGCAGACCGTGCTGTAAAATGTTATATATAAAAGTTGATCAAACCCTTTAAAGCTGGTGAGCTATTACAAGAAATTAAATACATGGCATTTTACCTTCATACAAGCCAGCATATTACAATGTCGGAGATGGAGTGTCTCCGAGTGTCACCAGCGCCCCCGCACCTCTGGCCACATGCGGTACTACACACCCCAGAGGCTTGAGACCTGCTCGCCTTGCGAGACAACTCTCGCAAACCGAGTCAGGATTTAAAAAAAAAAATTAAAAAAAATAGCTCGTATTGCAAACGCTCGTAAACCGCATTACTCGCAATCCGAGGTTTCACTGGACTTGTTTCTTACAAGTTAAAAATCTGTATTTTTTGCAAGAAATTTACATAGAACCCCCATACATTATATATTTTTTTTTTTTAGCAGAGACCCTAGAGAATAAAATGGCGGTCATTGCAATATTTTATGTCACACTGTATTTGGGCATCGGTCTTTCAGACAAATTTTTTGGGGAAAAAAATACACTTGAATGAATTATATAAAAAAAAAAAAAAAAAAAAAAAAAAAAAAAAATCGGGATTCTCATTTTATCCAGAAACGTGTAGCTCCAATATATATATTTTATGATTTTCTTCTTCTTTTACATAGTGACAAGAGCAGTACAGCGTTACCATAGTCATACTGTATTGCTCTGGGAAGGTGATCAGGATTTTTTACACTACAATTGCTTGTATAAGCAACCATGTTTTATGAATGACATCCATTCAATCAGTGTGTACTCTAGTGAAATATGCGATCACATGGTACAGAAGCACTTTGATTTGCCTGTCTGTACCATGTGATCAATCATAGAGATCAACACAATAGGACACAATGAATGGAAGGCATTCATTGTATACAACTGTCATGTGATCGCTGTGATTGGGCACAGCGATCACATGGAATCGGGCCAGAAAGGTACAACAATCAGTCATCCGCTGTCCAGTGGACACAGCGGGTGATTGTTAATGCTGCAGCATGGCCCCTAGGGTGCACGCAGCTCGGAGACCTGTGATGTGTCCCAGAAAATTGCAGGGAGGGAGGGGGGAGAGTTGAACTTCCTTCCGATGCCACGGAGACCCAGGAGGAAGTGAGAGCTGGATGCCTCTAAAAAGAGGGCATCTGCTCCCCCCTCCCAAAAAAAAAAAAAATGACAAATGTGGCATGTCAGGGGGTCTTCGTAACTTAAAACGGAAGTTCCATTTCATTTCCATGTCATCATGTGACTACAAAGCTCTTGTTGGTCCATGTGTCACTGCCAGCCAACAACATTGCCAAGTCCCATAGTGCAGCATTATCACCCACTGGCATCCATAGCTCCAGGGTCCGTGGTCAGGGAACATGAGCTTGGGTTTGGTCCCAACCTGGAAATTAGCTGTCATTACTGGACCAATGAGCTGCAGGCAGTATATTTCCTGCCCCACACGTATACAAACGGATGGGAATGCTTGTGCCATCATACAGCCAATGACCTATCGTGACTAGGTGTTCATCTGAAGCCATGGACAAACCTGCCCCTTTGTGTACATGGGCTGTGGGGCGGAGAAATCCCCTTCCGCTGCTCATTGGCCCACAATTACAGCCAACCTCCAGGTTTGGACCAAAACCAAGCTGGTCACTAGTGGTCAGCCAGCAGACAGCTCACCAGAGAAAGCTGGAGCTTCTGTGGTCATACAAGCACATAGAAAAACTGTGATTAGTCATTTAGTAGACTGTCTATGGAGACACAAGCAGTGGGAAGCCACGTTTATCTTGTGCAGCCATCCTTCCACTTTAAGTCAAGGTCACGTCCCTGCTGTCCTTGCAGTGAGTCAGGTCAGTGAAGGGAGCAGACCATAGCAGGCTTGTCAGACTGGCAAGCAGCACCAGAGTGACACACTAACTCATAGCTGCGGCACAGTCCACGTGGAGTACAGAAGAGGAGGGGGGGGGGGGGGGTTCTGTGAGGAGTAATACTCAGTCCTAGCGCAGCGCGACCGTACCACAACCCGACGCCCCTCTCCGTGCGGAGGCGGCAGCGTCTACTTACTGAAGTAGAGCCGGTACTCTGTGGTGTTGGGCCGCCCTCTCTCTTCAATGCTATAGCGCTGCATGCTGAGGCGGCGGAGGAGCGCCACGGGCCTTCCAAGGCACTGAATCCAGGCAGCTGAGCACAGCCTTAGCGAACCGTATCGCCATAGCACGTTCATGTTTTATCCCCTCCTCTGTGAGTCAGGCACGGCCCCTACAGGCTCCGGAGGACAAGCCGACACTGCCATCTACACGCCTGACAAGGGCACGGCACGCTGCTGAGGCGTCCAGAACATGGCCGCTGGGAAAACAAAAGCCAAGCCACAGAAAATGGCTGACCGGCCGCTCGTCGCTGATTAGCTGGCGGCCCTTCTTCTCCCTCTGACAGAGCTGACGCGGCTGTGGGGAGCTTTTACCTTCCTCTGCTCATGTACAATACCATATCCCCATAGAGCAACACAGGAATTGGCCTGCTTCTGTCTGTATATAGCCACACACAGCACAACTTTATATACATATGTAGATATTGGTCTTCAAAAGTTTACAGATTTATTTTTTATTAATCCATAAAGAGTTTTTATTTGTATTGCAATTGGCATGTAATAACAGCATCAGTGTTGACAAAGATACACATATATTTATTTTAAGTGTATCACTACCCCCGTAGGAGCTGCTGGTTAGTTTTGGTCTGCCGTTACTCCACTGTTCTCCGTGTTGGCTCAAAGTCTAGGGTTAAATTTGCATAAAACACGGTTGCCAGTCACTGTCACGAGTCTTTTTCCAATGCTTTTTTTTTTTAAACTTTCTTTTATTGGTAAATCACAAAATACAGAAAATGAAGTATACAATGAAATGACATAAAGTACGTAGCAAGGCATGAAATAAACAAAACAAAATATATATATATATCAAAATATACAATATAACAATCAGCCAAATATAACAATAAAATGTAATATTCCGACAAGGGAGAGGGAAGAAATGAGTAAGAAAATTAAACAAAAAAAAATGGGGGGAGAAATTTTGTCTTTCCTTCACCTTTCCCCCCCCCCCCCCATGGAAATATGAAAGTATCTCTAACATCTAAAAATCTTCCCAAAAGAGAGGGGAGAAGGAAGAGCGAGGGGAAAGGGATAGAGACCCCCAAACATCACCCGAAGACGATCAGGAACAGACCTCTGCAGTGCAATGATATAGTAACATAAGATAACCTATCCATATCAAGCTCTTATGTGGCATTAGAAAGAGAATGGAATTCTGTAGAACTTACGAAATGAAGCCAGCAAGCCCATTTTTCAGTAATTTTTTGGGGGGAATCCCTGGCTTGTTGGATCAAATCCTCCATTTCGGCAATTCTCCCAACCCTCTGAAGCCATTCGGAAATACTGGGAGGTGAGGTGTCTTTCCAATGAACCGGAATACAAAGCTTAGCTGCGTTAATGAGATGTAAAATAATAGATTTTTTGTATGTCAAATGAGAAAGGGAAGTATGATGAAATAAATATTGTGCTGCAGTAAAATCTGGGGTATAAGTTGTGATAAGAGAAATGAGGCGGTGAATTTCCCTCCAAAAAGGTTGTAAACGGGGACAATCCCACCAGATGTGAAGTGTCCCTTGTTCAGTTTCACAACGCCAACATACAGGAAGAACACTAGGATTGAATTTATGAATTATAATTGTTCTATACCATCTTGAATACAGTTTAAAGCCATTTTCTTGTATAAGGACATGCAAAGAACCCTTATGCATGTATGTAAAAATATGTTCCCAGTCTTTTTGAGAGAGGTCCATATCAAGTTCCCTTTCCCATTTTTTACAAGTCTCATCGTCCTTGGGATTAATAGCTGCAAATAAGAGAGCATACATACTTGAAATTAAATGTCTTTGAGGTTCGAGTTTGACACATAGGCATTCAAAGGAGGTTTTTTTCCTGTACCATTAAGAGGATTAGCTGGAGGAAAGTAAGACTGATTTAATCTTAACAAAATCTAAAGAAGAAATACCGCAGTCAGGGTATTTGAAAAGGAAATCATTGAAAGTAATGAATTTTCCTTCATCAAATTTTTTTTCCGCCCTAATAGAGGAAATGGGAAAGCAATCAGGGGTACAATATCTGGAGGCGATCTTGGGGAAGTCTGGATTGTGATTAATGGGGACCAGGGGATGATGAGATGTGAAATTTGTCACAAAGTGATCTGAAAATTTGCAATGTGGGACCAGTGAGAGGATGTTGACTAACGTCACGTGGCAATTTGCGAGAGTTAATCCAGGGCAAATGCTGTAATGGAAATTTAGAAGTCGCTCCTTCAAGGTCAATCCAGGCTTTCGTTTTGGAATGTAGGTGCCAGTCAACTATGCGGGTTAAATGGCAGGACCAATAAAATTTTCGAAGATCAGGTAGGCCGATGCCACCGAGTAATTTAAGAACAAGTAGTTTGTCCCATTTTATTCTAGGTTGTTTAGATGCCCAAATGAATTTAGAGCACAGTGTCTTGTACGTGTTAAAGAAAGAAGCAGGTAATTTGATTGGGATGGTTTGCATAAGGTAAAGGAGTCTGGGGAGGATGTTCATTTTTACTATAGCTGCCCTCCCGAACCAAGAGAAGAGGCCCTTGTCCCAGCGTAGGAGATCGTTTTGTATAGTTTTAAAGATAGGGAGGAAATTTTCAGAGTATAAGTTCTGGAGTCTCAGAGGAATTCGAATGCCTAAGTACGTCAGGGCTTGATCTTCCCAACCAAAGGGGAAATTAAGTTTGCATAAAGAAACAATATTGGGGGCGAGAGAAATATTAAGCGCTCTGGATTTTGAAAAATTAATTTGTAAGTTCGAAATTAAATTAAAAAAGGAAAAATCTTTTAGCAAGTTGGGTATCGTGGTGATAGGATCAGTGAGGAAAAGTAAAATGTCGTCTGCGTATGCAGCTAATTTATAGTGCCTATTTTTAATGTCAATGCCTTTAATGTCTGGGTTTTCTCGTATTCTATGAAGGATGGGTTCTAAAGTAAGTACAAAGATAATAGGGGACAACCCTGACGGGTGCCATTTGACACGGAGAAGGCGTCCGACAAGCAACCATTGATTTTGATTCTCGCAGTTGGCGAAGAATAGAGTGCAAGGATAAATTGAAGCATCCGATCCTTAATCCCCAGTGCTTTAAGAGCTTCTGACATATAGTCCCAGGCTACCCTGTCGAACGCCTTCTCGGCGTCAAGAGAAAGGAAGAAACCTGGAGTAGAGGCACTAGACAACCAGTGATGAATGTCAATGGCTTTCAAAGTATTATCCCTAGCTTCCCTCCCAGGGACAAATCCAACCTGATCTAAGGAAATTAAGCTAGGGAGAAAAGGAAGCAATCGATTAGCGAGGATTTTTGCGTATAATTTCACATCAACATTGAGGAGAGAAATGGGTCTATAATTAGAAACTAGGGAAGCGTCTTTACCTGGCTTCGGGATCATGGAGATGTGTGCTTCAAGAAGGTCTCTATTACCTTGGGAAGATGTAAAAATAAGGGATGATTGTGTCCGTGAAAGATTTATAATAGCTCACCGATAAACCATCAGGTCCAGGACACTTGCCTGTTTTCAATTGTTTAAGGACCTTGAGTGTTTCCTCTCGATCTATTGGTTTTTCCAAATTTTCAGCGTCCGATTGGGAAATGGGATTCGGGCTATATTGTGATAAAAAAATTTTTAGCAACTCATTTCTGTGAGTGGTATGATCTATAAGAGTCTGCGTAGCGAAATTATACAATTTGGAGTAGAAATTTTTGAAATGTTTGGGCAATATCAGATGAGGTACAAAGTTTATTACCCGAGGGATCCGAAATGGAATGAATAGTTGAATCAGCCTTTTTAGATTGAAGAGCTCTAGCTTGCAATTTCCCCGACTTATTGCCGAATTCATAGAAAAGTTTGTGGTGTGGTGTATAGGGAGTGCTCCAATACTTTACTCAGACATTTGGAGAAAGAGGAAAGGGACCAAAAAGTCAAAAAGAAAAAGAAAATTTTAAGGGATACCGAGGACTACGAGTCTGGTTTAGTGTTTATGTGGCAGAAAAAGATGGCGAATGACAATGTTGAGGAGAGTGGTATGGACACCTTGCCTCAGGGATCTGGGACATTGGGTCCACCCATGAATCCCCCCCCCCTCTTATCAACAGAGTGGGGTATTCACAATCCCCTAGATTGGCCGTTAAACCATCTAATAACAAACCCAAGCCCAATAAAACTAATCAGGGTCAGAGATCAGGTCCCTCTAAAACTTCTAAAAAGCCCCTATATGTTGGATCAGACATCCATTATCAACATTATCAGGGAGAATCCCCCCGTTTTTGGGATCCACCTCCAGCAAGAATCCCGTCTCAAAGTGGGGTTTTTGGCCGGGGGAACCCAAACCCTGGTTATGGGTTTTGCAATAATCAGGAATACAATATCCCAACCCAGAATCGATTCCCTTGTCGGACTCATTGGGGCCCGGAGGGATCGGATCCAATGATAGGGGATATGGCCAATTTAATGCAGAGAGGAATACTCAGATGTACAGTGGGGCAAAAAAGTATTTAGTCAGCCACCAATTGTGCAAGTTCTGCCACTTAAAAAGATGAGAGAGGCCTGTAATTGTCATCATAGGTATACCTCAACTATCAGAGACAAAATGTGGAAACAAATCCAGACAATCACATTCTCTGATTTGGAAAGATTTTTTTTTGCAAATTATGGTGGAAAATAAGTATTTGGTCACCTACAAACAAGCAAGATTTCTGGCTCTCACAGACATGTATCTTCTTCTTTAAGAGGCTCCTCTGTCCTCCACTCATTACCTGTATTAATGGCACCTGTTTGAACTTGTTATCAGTATAAAAGACACCTGTCCACAACCTCAAACAGTCACACTCCAAACTCCACTATGGTGAAGACCAAAGAGCTGTCGAAGGACACCAGAAAACAAAATTGTAGACCTGCACCAGGCTGAGAAGACTGAATCTGCAATAGGCAAGCAGCTTGGTGTGAAGAAATCAACTGTGGGAGCAATAATTAGAAAATGGAAGACATACAAGACCACTGATAATCTCCCTCGATCTGGGGCTCCACGCAAGATCTCACACCGTGGGGTCAAAATGATCACAAGAACAGTGAGCAAAAATCCCAGAACCACACGGGGGACCTAGTGAATGACCTGCAGAGAGCTGGGACCAACGTAACAAAGGCTACCATCAGTAACACACTACGCCGCCAGGGACTCAGATCCTGCAGTGCCAGACGTGTCCTCCTGCTTAAGCCAGTACATGTCCAGGCCCATCTGAGGTTTGCTAGAGAGCATTTGGATGATCCAGAAGAGGATTGGGAGAATGTCGATGGTCAGATGAAACCAAAGTAGAACTGTTTGGTAGGAATATAACTTGTCGTGTTTGGAGGAGAGAGAATGCTGAGTTGCAACCAAAGAACACCATACCTACTGTGAAGCATGGGGGTGGCAACATCATGCTTTGGGGCTGTTTCTCTGCAAAGGGAACAGGACGACTGATCCGTGTACATGAAATAATGAATGGGGCCATGTATCGTGAGATTTTGAGTGTAAACCTCCTCCCATCATCAAGGGCATTGAAGATGAAACGTGGCTGGGTCTTTCAGCATGACAATGATCCCAAACATACTGCCCGGGCAACGAAGGAGGGGCTTCGTAAGAAGCATTTCAAGGTCCTGGAGTGGCCTAGCCAGTCTCAAGATCTCAAAGAAAACCTTTGGAGGGAGTTAAAAGTCTGTGTTGTCCAGCGACAGCCCCAAAACATCACTGCTCTAGAGGAGATCTGCATGGAGGAATGGGCCAACATACCAGCAACAGTGTGTGACAACCTTGTGAAGACTTACAGAAAACGCTTGACCTCTGTCATTGCCAACAAAGGATATATAACAAAGTATTGAGATGAACTTTTGATATTGACCAAATACTTATTTTCCACCATAATTTGCAAAAAAAAATATTTCCAAATCAGACAATGTGATTGTCTGGATTTGTTTCCACATTTTGTCTCTCATAGTTGAGGTTTACCTATGATGACAATTACAGGCCTCTCTCATCTTTTTAAGTGGGAGAACTTGCACAATTGGTGGCTGACTAAATACTTTTTTTCCCCACTGTATTACCCTATCCAATATGATGGCTCTTATGGCCAATCTGGGCCCTACCCTCCTTGTGGCCCACCAGACCATCGGACCAACCCCAGTTGGGGTTTTCCCAGAAGCCATCCAGGTCGATGGGGTCCTGTGGGACAAGGAGGGGCACAAGAGGGGGGAGGCGGGCCCAGTCGGCCAAAAAGAAAGAGGGTGTAGGGCTGGGTATCTTCAATCTTAGCCAACAACCGTTGACAGACCCAGAAAAGAGACTCTTAGATAAAGGTCTGAAGTATGCTCCCCCTAGAAATTTGAGCAAGTTTCAGACATTTATGGATGTTCACAGATTCGCAAGAAAACTGAACATCAAGAGGCATTTTTTGTCCAATCCAATCAAGGATAAGACGGGTCCCCCGCCAGAGTTTCGTCATACCAACTTGGCTAATGCCTCACTGTTCAATCCACCTGGGTCCCTTGCACCCAGTATTAGAGTGTTCCGGGATGTAGTTCTGAGGGACTTGGAAGGGATAAAAATTAAAAAAGTTAAGATGCAAAAGGATCTTGAAAGTGGTTTGGAGTCACTTTGCTCCAATAAAGCATTAGTAATCAGGCCAGCGGACAGGGGGGGGGGGATTGTGGTCCTCGATAGGTGTGATTATCTAAAGGAGATGCACCGAATTGTTGACGATCTAGAAACTTATACTCCCCTTAATAGGGATCCAGTGTTTAAGTATAAAAAGGAGTTGGAGGTCATTGTGGACCAAGGTCTCCAGGCTGGAATCTTGAATGAAAAGGAGAGACTATTTTTGGTGCCGTGTGCTCCACGCACTCCGGTGATTTATTATCTCCCGAAGATTCA
Organism: Rana muscosa; assembly: GCA_029206835.1. NCBI lineage: Eukaryota > Metazoa > Chordata > Amphibia > Anura > Ranidae > Rana > Rana muscosa. The sequence continues at coordinate 401,681,941 of CM055116.1, read as the reverse complement.
TAAGGATCAAACTTGCCCCCCGGGACGGCCCATAGTCAGTGGCATAGATTCTGTCACGTCCCGGGTGGGCAAGTATATTGATTTTTTTCATGCAACCCTTGGTCCGGATGATACCCTCCTACATTAAGGATACTAGACAGGTCATCAACATGCTGGCTAGTCTGGTACCCACAAATGGACTTTGGTTGGTCACGGCAGACGTGACCTCCCTTTATACCATCATCCCTCATGATTTGGGCTTTGAGGCAGTCAGATTGTATCTGGATAGAGGTTCTGGTTTAGACCCTCGCCAGATTGAATTTGTTATGGCTTTGCTGAAGTATGCAGCTAGCCATAACTACTTCTGGTTCGACAATCAATTTTATCGCCAGGATAGGGGTGTAGCTATGGGGGCTAAATATGCCCCCAGCCTTGCTAACCTATTTATGGCTAAGTGGGAGGAGGACGTCGTGGATGCTTGCTGGAGACCGGAGGTGGTTCTCTGGGCGAGGTATATCGACGACATCCTCCTCCTATGGGATGGAGGTAAATCAGAACTGTATGAGTTCATGCAATCCCTTAATGTCAATAATAGAGGTATCGTTTTCTCCTTTGAGGCCAGTCAGGAGACAATCAATTTTCTGGACCTGAGTATCTCTGTTTCAGGGAATACTTTTGTCACTACAACTTTTTTCAAACAGACAGACAGAAACTCTTACATCCCTTTGGATAGCTGCCACTATGCCCCTTGGCTTAGGGCAGTCCCTCAGGGACAGTTTACAAGACTGCGACAAAACTGTACGGAGGTGGAAGCTTTTGATAGCCAAGCCGCCATTCTATCTAACAGATTCCTGGAAAAGGGGTATGATCCAACTGCTATGTCTAATTTGGTGCAATCAATCAGAGACAGATAGAGCCTTACTTTTGAAGGATCGGGTAAGGGATGAGAATGGAGGAGGTTACTCTCTTCCATTCATCACCACCTTTTCCGCACAACATCAAAGCATCAAACGGTTGATTTGCAAGCACTGGCATGTGTTGGCGAGTGATCAATTACTAGCACCCATCTTACCTGACAGACCGTCAGTTGTCTTTAGAGGAGCTTCTTCACTGTCAAGTCGGGTTGCGCCAAGTGTACAAGATCCTCCTAGGGAACACAGGACTTTTTTGCAAAATCTGACTGGCTACCATAGATGCAAAAAGTGCCAGGTTTGTTCATTGAATATCTGCCAAGATAGGAAAATTTGTCAGTTTACATCAACTAGCACAGGCCGAACCTACGAGGTGGAACCATTCATAACCTGTTCCTCCGAGGGGGTAGTCTATCTTATTCAGTGCCCTTGCGGCCTCCAGTATGTGGGGAGGACCAAGAGGGCACTGAAGGTTAGACTAAACAAGCATATAGCTAATATTAGAAAGGGCTTCGACAAACATTCGGTATCAAGGCATTATGATCTTGTACATAAGAGAGACCCTGCTAAGACCCTATTTGTGACTATAGACAAATATAGACCCCACTGGAGGGGCAGCTTACTAGTGAGGGAGATATCTAAACAGGAGATGGCTTGGGTCTACCGGTTGAAAACTTACGTGCCTTTTGGCTTGAATATTGACACTGACATCAACGCATTCATCAATAACTCATAGTTGAGCATGCGTAGAGGTCCATGGACTCTAGTACCGCCATATTATCTGCTTTTTTATCTAATGTATGGTTTGGACCGGGGAGTCTGATGGGGATTTATGTAATCCTCTAGCGAGTATGTATTACCAAGTTGGCTAATTTTTGTAGCAATATGTTGTTGGTGTAATGCTTACCAACCAATATGTGTTGATTTTTATTTTTTAATTTTTAACTGTATTTTTAACTGTCTATATATAAGTATAGTAGCCTTTTAGCACACACATCGGTGGACATTCAGGGGGACCTCTTGGGGGTCCGCATGTGACAAATTTTTAAGATTGCCTCATGCTCGCCCATAGGTTGGTCGCCCCTGGCTGTCCAATCCTTTTTTCCGCACATAGCCAATCAGGTATGTGCGGACAGATGTGGTACAGCAATCTGGATTGATTGTGTGGGCATAAGAAATATTTTTATGCTGGTGTAGTACTGTTTTTAGGTCTATATCAATTAACAAAGTGTCTGACAGGTGATAACTGTCTGTGCGTATATGTTATAACATGTTGGGAATTTAGCGATGATTTTGTTAATTTAATACCTTTTTTTAAATTTTATGTTTGTTTATAGTGATGAGCCGAACACCCCCGGGTTCGGTTCGCACCAGAACCCACGAACGGACCGAAAGTTCGCACGAACATTAGAACCCTATTAAATACAATGGATGCGAACGTTCGGATTCTAAAGTGCTAATTATAACGACTATTATCCATGTTATTGTCCTAAACAGACTTTGGGAACCCGGGTTCTGCACCAGGGGACATGTATCAATGCAAAAAGAAGTTTTAAAAACGGACGTTTTCCGGGAGCAGTCATTTTAATGATGCATAAAGTGAAAAAAAAAGTCAAATATTCCTTTAAATATTGTACCTGGGGGGTGTCTAAAGTATGCCTGTGAAGTGCCACGTGTTTCCCGTGTTTAGAACTGTCCCTGCACAAAATAACATTTCTAAAGGAAAAAAAAGCCATTTAAAACTGCTTGTGGCTTTAATGTAATGTCTGGTCCCGGTAATATGGATGAAAATCTTTAAGAAAAATGGCATAGCTACCCCATCAACCCCCCACCCCCCCTACCCCAGCCCATTACCAGCCCCTTTGGGTCTTGTATGGATATTAAGGGGAACCCCGCAAACAAAATAAAAAAGGCCCTATATACTCTGAACAGCCGTATACAGGCGGTGCATACAAGACAGGGACTGTAGGTTTGTTCTTATGTAGAATCTGTTTGTAATTTTGAACAGCTACATTGTTTAAGTCTAGCTCCATGCCAAATTCCTTTTTTTTAAGCTTTTTGGAAAACATAGGGAAGGGTTATCACCCCTGTAACATTTTTTTTGCTGTCTGTGCCCCTGTTCAGAACATTTCACCTCACTTTGCGTCCCAATGACAACTGTTTTTGAAATGTGGTGTTTTTATTGAAACAAGGATTGGTGATAAAGCATCAGTACAGAGGAGACACCTTTCTCCCATATTAATTCTTACAGGAGAGAATTTTCCTTCCAAGGGGTAGATTTCCTCTCACTTCCTGTTGTCTTCTTCCGTTTGCAAGTAGTAGTCGTTTGTAAGTTGGATGTTTGAAAGTAGGGACCTGCCGTATATACTCTGCAGAAATTGGCCCCTTAGGTGTTGGTGTTGGCACAACACTGTAAGCACTCACAGTTACTCTTGGTGGGTGCTGGAACGCCCTGCTGTCAACTATTATATCAGGAATTGTAATAACATATAATTGTTGATCAGTGGTAGTAAAAATTGGGCCTTTGATGGTGGTGCTGGTGCCACAACACTGTAAGGCCTGACAGTTACTCTTGGTGGGCGCAGCAATGGGCCCTGCTGTGAATTATTAGATCAATAATTACAATTGCATGCCCCTGTTGAACAGAGGCTGAAAAATTGGGCCTTTGGTGGTGGTGGTGTTGACACAACACTGTAAGGCCTGACAGTTACTCTTGGTGGGCGCAGCAATGGGCCCTGCTGTGAATTATTAGATCAATAATTATAATTGCATGCCCCTGTTGAACAGGGGCTGAAAAATTGGGCCTTTGGTGGTGGTGGTGGTGCTGGTGCCACAACACTGTAAGGCCTGACAGTTACTCTTGGTGGGCGCAGCAATGGGCCCTGCTGTGAATTATTAGATCAATAATTATAATTGCATGCCCCTGTTGAACAGGGGCTGAAAAATTGGGCCTTTGGTGGTGGTGGTGGTGGTGATGGTGGTGCTGGTGCCACAACACTGTAAGGCCTGACAGTTACTCTTGGTGGGCGCAGCAATGGGCCCTGCTGTGAATTATTAGATCAATAATTATAATTGCATGCCCCTGTTGAACAGGGGCTGAAAAATTGGGCCTTTGGTGGTGGTGGTGGTGGTGATGGTGCCACAACACTGTAAGGCCTGACAGTTACTCTTGGTGGGCGCAGCAATAGGCCCTGCTGTGAATTATTAGATCAATAATTATAATTGCATGCCCCTGGTGGCACAACACTGCAACCCCTCACAGATACTGTACTTGGAGCACAGCAATGAGGCCTGTTGCAAAGTATTGCATCCAATTGTAATTACACGCCCCTGTTAAACAGGGGCTGAAAAATTGGGCCTTAGCCACTGGTGGCGTCACCCATAAACCAAAATGATCTTCCAAGCTATCATCATTAATCGTATCATTGAGGAGGAGGAGGAGGATAGCCAGTCAACATAACAGCACAGGCACTCAGCATCAGCATCAGTCTTGAAGGGATGTGACATTTTAAAATCAATTAGTCTGTTATATCAGCATCAGGTGTGTGGTAGCTGGTGGTGATCCAAGACTGGTTCATCTTGATGAAAGTCAGTCGATCAACCGAGTCGGTGGACAGGCGCACCCTGTGATCCGTGACAAATCCTCCAGCAGCACTGAATGTGCGTTCTGAAAGAACGCTGGATGCAGGACAGGCCAGTAGCTCAATTGCATACTGTGCAAGCTCTGGCCAGTGATCCATCCTCAAGACCCAGTAAGCCAGAGGATTTTCGGTGGGGAAGGTGTCCAAGTCTGACCTTGCCCCTAGGTATTCCTGCACCATGTATATCAGACGCTGGCGATGGTTGCTGGAACCGATCATACTTTGGGGCTGCGGACTAAAGAATTGTCTGAACGCATCGGTCAGACGGCCACCTTCCCCACCGCTCCTTCTTTGACTGCCCGAAGCCTCAGCAACTCGTTGTCCAGGACCAGGAGTTTGTAACCTCCCAGTCTCTGGGAACGCGTTGCACAGACCTTTCTGCAAGGCCTCCCGGAGTTGTCTCATCCTCTGCTCCCTCTGCGACGGTAACATAAGGTCCGCAACCTTACCCTTGTACCGTGGATCAAGGAGAGTGGCCAGCCAGTAATGGTCCCTCTCCTTGATCCGAAGAATACGAGGATCCTTCCGCAGACTTTGCAGGATCAGGGAGGCCATGCAGCGTAGGTTTGCTGAGGCATTCGCTCCGGAGTCCTCTGGGTCACTAAGGACGACATGATCCGCAGCCACCTCCTCCCAGCCACGTACAAGTCCACTGGTTTCTTGGGACTGTAAATCATCCCTAAAAGACTGCTGCTGATGATGCTGAGTGCCAGCCTCCACCTCCATGCTGACACAATCCTCCTCCTCCTCCTCCTCCTCCTCCTCTTCTTCCTGTGCGATGGGTGGGACAGAAGGAACACTGTCTGGGTAAAGGGGGCCTTGAGAGGCAAGGAAGTCCTCTTCCTGCCTCTGTTCTGCCTCAAGTGCCCTGTCCATTATTCCACGCAGCGTGTGCTCCAACAGGTGGACAAGAGGTACAGTGTCACTGATGCATGCACTGTCACTGCTCACCATCCTCGTGGCCTCCTCAAATGGTGCCAGGACAGTGCATGCATCCCTGATCATGCCCCACTGGCGTGGTGAAAAAAACCCGAGCTCCCCTGACCCTGTCCTGGTGCCGTAGTCGCACAGGTACTCATTGATGGCCCTCTGCTGCATGTGCAGCCGCTGCAGCATGGCCAACGTTGAGTTCCACCTGGTGGGCATGTCACATATAAGGCGGTTCTTGGGCAGGTTCAACTCCTTTTGCAGCTCAGCCAGGCGAGCACTGGCATTATAAGATCTGCGAAAATGCACACAGACTTTCCTGGCCTGCCTCAGGACATCCTGTAAGCCCGGGTACCTGCCCAAGAACCGCTGCACCACCAGGTTAAGGACGTGAGCCACACAGGGCACATGGGTCAGTTGTCCCTGTCGGAGCGCGGAGAGGAGGTTGGTGCCATTGTGGCAAACCACCATTCCTGGCTTAAGCTGGCGTGGCGTCAACCACCTCTCGGCCTGCCCCTGCAGAGCAGACAGGACCTCTGCCCCAGTGTGGCTCCTGTCCCCCAAACACACCAGCGCAAGCACGGCATGGCATCTTTTTGCCTGCGTACTTGCGTAGCCCCTTGAACGCCTACGGAGCACCGCTGGTTCCGAGGACAAACCACAGGAAGAGGCCATGGAGGAAGAAGAAGAGGAGGGGGTGGAGGAGAGAGGTGTGTCACAACCAGTAGTAGAATTTTGGAGGCGTGGCGGCGGAACAACCTCCAACACTACTGCACCTTGTCCTGTATCCTTCCCAGCTGCCAAAAGAGTGACCCAATGGGCCTGCTGGACCATGAGTCAGCGGTAATATGCACCTTACCGCTGACCGCCCTGTCCAGAGAGGCCAAGACATTGCCTTCCACATGCCTGTAGAGAGCCGGAATCGCCTTCCATGAGAAAAAGTGGCGTTTGGGAACCTGCCACTGAGGAACCGCACATTGCACAAACTCACGGAAGGGGGCCGAGTCTACCAACTGAAAAGGCAGCAGTTGAAGCGCTAGCAATTTAGCCAAGCTAGCATTCAACCGCTGGGCATGTGGATGGCTGGGAGTGAACTTCTTTCGACGGTCCAGCAGCTGGGGCAGGGAAATTTGCCTGCTAGAATCGGACGTCGGTGTACTGCTAGCAGAGTGGCCGCAAGTACTTGGCTGTGACACACCTAATTCTACACCTTCATTCCTCTCAGTGCAGGTTTCAGAGAGGACTGAAGGTATACTGGGGTTGGAGATCCCAGCTGATGCGGTGCAAGGAGAGGTCCGCTTTGTTCTTTGGTGTGGGTCTTTAAGGTAGGCTTGCCAACGAGCTGCATGGCAGGTCAACATATGTCTGATCAAGCATGTGGTGCCCAAGCGGCTGATGTTTTGGCCACGCGATATACGCTTGAGACATATGTTGCAAACAGCAGCTGTGCGATCTGATGCACTCGCCTCAAAAAAGGCCCACACCAAAGAACTTTTTGAATGACGGGCAGAGGCAGCGCCCTGCACAGGCGGAGCTCTGCGGTGTGATTCCGTCGGTGTGCTGCCCATACGCTGGCCACCCAAGGGCATCCTGCCTCGTTGGAGATGTGCCTCCTCCTCATCCTCCTCCTCCTCCTCTCTCCTATTAGGCACCCACGTGGAGTCAGTGACCTCATCATCCCCTCCCTCCTCATCACTGGAGCCAATCTGGCAGTATGCTGCAGCTGCTGGAGCATGACTGCCAGATTGGTGTCCTTCTTGAGCATCCCCTCTCTCTGCTCTCACGCTACTGCCTTCCTCTATCTGGGTATCATCATCAGATCCTTCGAAACGCTGGGCATCCTCCTGGAGCATGTACCCAACACTGTGCTCAAACAGTTCGGGGGACTCCTCAGGAGGAGGACATGGTGGGTCTAGGGAAGGATTGACTAATGAAGATAATGATACCAGAGAAGAGGACGCTTTGGCAGCTGCTTTGCCAGTACCCTGAGCCTGGGTGAGAGAGGATGAGGAGGATGAGGTGGGCTTGGTCATCCACTCTACCAAGTCTTCGGCATGATGTGGCTCAACATGTCCAGCTGCCGAAAAGAAGGACAAGCGTGTCCCATGGCCATGTGCTGATGACAATGCACCGCGTCCACGACCAGCACTGTTGCCCCCAGACACAGAGCCTGCTTGCCCTCTTTTTTTGCCTCCTGACTGTCTGCCTCTCCTTGTTTGCCTTCCAGACATTTTAATGGATGGCCTGCAGGGAGATGGGAAAAACAGCAATAAGGGCTACCTTCAGGTGTATACTGTGCAGGAGGCTTAGCAACAATGACACTGACACTGTCCCCTGCCTATCCTTCTCTGTCCCTAAACACAAGGATTTGCAATATGCTTCAGCAAGATTGGTTTAGCACAGAATAGCACACTGACAGTTTCCCTCACTGTCCTTCTCTGTCCCTACAAACAAGATTTAGCACAGAATAGCACACTGATAGTTTCCACGAGTGTCCTTCTCTGTCCCTAAACTCAAGGATTTCAAATATGGTTCAGCAAGATTGGTTTAGAACAGAATAGCACACTGACACTTTCCCTCACTGTACCTCTCTGTCCCTAAACTCAAGGATTTCAAATATGGTTCAGCAAGATTGGTTTAGAACAGAATAGCACACTGACACTTTCACTCACTGTCCTTCTCTGTCCCTACAAACAAGATTTAGCACAGAATAGCACACTGATAGTTTCCACGAGTGTCCTTCTCTGTCCCTAAACTCAAGGATTTCAAATATGGTTCAGCAAGATTGGTTTAGAACAGAATAGCACACTGACACTTTCCCTCACTGTACCTCTCTGTCCCTAAACTCAAGGATTTCAAATATGGTTCAGCAAGATTGGTTTAGAACAGAATAGCACACTGTCAGTTTCACTCACTGTCCTTCTCTGTCCCTACAAACAAGATTTAGCACAGAATAGAACACTGATAGTTTCCACGAGTGTCCTTCTCTGTCCCTAAACTCAAGGATTTCAAATATGGTTCAGCAAGATTGGTTTAGAACAGAATAGCACACTGACACTTTCCCTCACTGTACCTCTCTGTCCCTAAACTCAAGGATTTCAAATATGGTTCAGCAAGATTGGTTTAGAACAGAATAGCACACTGACACTTTCCCTCACTGTCCTTCTCTGTCCCTACAAACAAGGTTTAGCACAGAATAACACACTGACACTCTCCCTACCTATCCTTATTTGTCCCTAAACACAAGGAATCCAGGATTAGTAAAGGAAAAAAAATGACACTGTCCCTGCCTATGCTTCTCTTTCCCTGCTCCGGAACACACTACACAAGGCCGCCGCGCTGGCGGCCTTTTATAGTGTGGGGCGTGTACTAAACCCCCTCAGCAATAATTGGCCACAGGCATCCTGCCTGTGGCCAATCATTGCTCTCCTCGCTGCCGGCGCTGTGATTGGCCAAGCATGCAGGGTCGATGTAAACAGGAAGAGCCGTTGATCGGCTCTTCCTCACTCGCGTCTGACAGACGCGAGTAGAGGAGAGCCGATCGGCGGCTCTCCTGACAGGGGGGGTTCGCGCTGATCGTTTATCAGTGCAGCCCCCCCTCGGATACCCACACTAGACCACCAGGGAAGCCCCAAGCATGTGGATGGCCCCCATGGCCATCCACATGTAATAAAATAAAAATAAATAAAAAATAAATATGCCAATCAGTGCCCACAAATGGGCACTGACTGGCACTATGATGGCACCACCACAATGTGTGGTGGCTGGCATTGCTGGACATCAGTGTCCATCAGTGCCACCTACTAGTGTCCATCAGCGCCACCTATCAGTGCCCATCCGTGCTCATCTGTGCCCATAAGTGCCCACCTATCAGTGCCCGTCCGTGCCACCTATCAGTGCCGCCTATAAGTGCCCATCAGTGCCACCTATAAGTGCCAATCAGTGCCGCCTATCAGTGCCAATCAGTGCCGCATACCAGTGCCACATATCAGTGCCCATCAGTGCCCATCATCAGTGCCACCTCATTGGTGCCACCTCATCGGTGCCCATCAGTGTCACCTTATCAGTGCCCGTCAGTGCCGCCTTATCAGTGCCCGTCATTGAAGTAGAAAAGGTACTTATTTACAAAAAAAATTAACAGAAACAAAGAAAAACGTCGTTTTTTTCAAAATTTTCGCTCTTTTTTAATTTTTTTTGCAAAAAATAAAAATCGCAAAGGCGATCAAATACCACCGAAAGAAAGCTCTATTTGTGGGAACAAAATGATAAAAAATTTGTTTGGGTACAGTGTAGCATGACCGCGCAATTGTCATTCAAATTGCGACAGCGCTGAAAGCTCAAAATTGGCTTGGGCAGGAAGCTGTATAAGTGCATGGTATTGAAGTGGTTAATCTTGGTTTAGCGCTACTATATATTTTTCTTTTCTTGTTTCACTGAGTATGTTTATCAGGTTAGTGGCAGCTTGAGACCACAATTAAGGCAATCTGGGTTATCCAGTAATCGCCATCTCTCAATCCTGAGCGCAATTTTTTTTCCTTTCTTTTCTCATAGAAAAGTTTGCTTGACAATGCGAATGCGCGTCTGGTCCTTTTCCCTAGTTCATCAAGTAGGGATTCTCTAGCTTTTTGAAGCTCTGTAAAGGTTTCAGCCGCCAGTGATCGCTTATGCTTACTCTCAAGAGAATGGATCCGATCTGAAAGATTTGCTATGAGTGCCTGTCTGTCTTTCTTTCTTTTGGAGGCAATGGAGATAAATTCCCCTCTAATCACACATTTATGTGCTGACCATAGGGTCAAAGGATGAGTTTCAGGGGATTCATTCTCTTGAAAATAATGGTGCAAACGAGAGTCCACAGATTTCACATTAGCAGGATCAGTAAGAAGGGAATTATCAAGCCTCCAAATTGGGGATTTAGTGGGCATGGAAGAAAATGTTAGGGTAATCGAGATAGGATGATGATCTGAGAGGATCATGGGATCTATAGTAGCCCTAACCAGAGAGTCAAGGTCCGCTTGTGTTAAAAATAAATATTCGTTTCTTGAATATCTGTTATGAGGTGGGGAAAAGAAAGTGAAATCTTTAGTGTTAGGGTGTAAAGTGCGCCATGTATCGTGGAGAGTCAATCCCTTAAAGTGGTTGTAAACCCTTTGAAACTTTTTTTTAAACGACCTGTAAGAGAAAGGCATAATGAGCTAATATGACTAGCATAATAGCTCATTATGCATCACTTACCTTAGATCGGGGCCCCCGAAGCCGTCCTTGTCTCCCTCTTCAGCCGCATCCATCGCTGCAGGGATAGCCGGAAGGTTACTTCCGGGAATCGCCGCTGCAGCCAATCACAGCGCCGCTCCGGCGCTGTGATTGGCCGGAGCGGCGGAGACGTCACTCTGCGCATGCGCGTGAGAGCCTTTTCATTCGGCTACGCCCAGCGATTGCTGGGAAGTAGCCGATTTTGTGAATGGGATTAACCCCATGAATGCGCCGTTGTCTACAGCGCGCATGCGCCGTAGACAGCGGCGCCTGTCATTTTTAGTAAATATCTCCTAAACCGTGTAGGTTTAGGAGATATTTCTTGCACCTACAGGTAAGCCTTAATCTAGGCTTACCTGTAGGTGCAAGTTGAAAAAGTGGGTTTACAACCACTTTAAGCAGAGTTTTAACTGCACTAAGGGCGGTATAAGGTAATGAGGAGGAGCCCGAGGAAGTGTCAATCAAGGGAGTAAGGGCCAAGTAAAGTCCCCACCCAGGACAAGCAATCCAGACTGAAAGGAAGTGAGAAGTTGAATAGTGTTTCTTAAGAAGGGAATTTGTTGTGTATTTGGAACGTAAATGTTAGCTAACGTGACTGGTTTATTGTATAAAGTACCGTAGCGTCCAGTATCATCAATCAAGGTATTTTGGATTTGGATAGGGCAATTTTTCGAAATGAGTATAGAAACTCCCTTTGATTTAGAATCAGGATTAGTGGCGTGATAAGTTATGGGGAATAATTTATTATTTAGAGTCGGTATGTTATTTGTTTTAAAATGGGTTTCTTGAAGAAAAACTATGTCAGTTTTGGCTTTGCGTAAAAGTATAAGTAATTTAGATCTTTTTTCGGGTACGTTTAGCCCCTTGATATTCAAAGAGTATAGCTTGACCTGGGGAGGAGGAAGTGCATTGTTCAAGGAAGGCATTTAGAATGTAGTAATTTCTATCGACTATACTTTAAAAAAAAAAAAAGTGTGGGGGGGGGGAATAAAAGGGCAAAGGAATGGAAAAAAAAATAGGAGATAAATACTCCTGAACAAATGACCGAGAAGAAATGGGACCTGCCCCCTCTTCAATATACACAAAGGACGGCAAGGTATAGAGGAAAGACAGTGGCTGGCTACCCTAAAGAAGTAAACCACTATATTTCACTACTATGTGAGGGTTGGAAAAAACCCTAGCCGGAAGAAGGACACGAGTGTCTTAACACCCCGCCGCTACAGAACATCAAATACAAATGAAATAGTGGAATTAAAGGAGAGCGTGCCAAAATATTAATTCCAAATGGGGGAAGAAGGGCATCACTAACGAATCATATATAAAGCATAGCAAGAGGGATCTGTTAACTATTTCAACAACAGTATAAGAGGGAAGAAGAGTCGTGACTAGGGATGAGCTCGGTGTTCGAGTCGAACATACGTTCGACTCGAACATCGGCTGTTCGATCGTTCGACGAAGATCGAACGATTTGGGCCGGTCGCGCCTAATTCGAGTGACGCGAACGGCCCACAATGCACTACACCATCGCAGTGTCATCCAGGCGCTGTGATTGGCCAAGCATGCACTGTGACCCCGCATGCTTGGCCAATCACATCGCCGGCAGCGAGGAGAGCAATGATTGGCCACAGGCAGGTGCTTAGTACACGCCCCACACTATAAAAGGCCGCCAGCACGGCGGCCTAGTGTAGTGTGTTCCGGAGCAGGGAAAGAGAAGCATAGGCAGGGACAGTGACATTTATTTTTTCTTGCTTAACCTGGATTCCTTTAGTTTAGGGAAAGAGAAGGATAGGTAGGGAGAGTGTCAGTGTGTTTTACTGTGCGAATCCTTGTTTCTAGGGACAGGGAAGGACAGTGAGGGAAATTCTCCTTGTGCTATAGTGTGCTTTAAAAAAAACATTTTTTCTAGGGACAGAAAACTATAGGTAGGGAAAGTGTCAGTGTGTTTTACTGTGCGAATCCTTGTTTCTAGGGACAGGGAAGGACAGTGAGGGAAATTCTCCTTGTGCTATAGTGTGCTTTAAAAAAACATTTTTTCTAGGGACAGAAAACTATAGGTAGGGAGAGTGTCAGTTTCTTTCACTGTGATAATCCTTGTTTCTAGGGACAGGGAAGGACAGTGGGGGAAATTCTCCTTGTGCTATAGTGTGCTTTAAAAAAACATTTTTTTCTAGGGACAGAAAACTATAGGTAGGAAGAGTGTCAGTTTCTTTCACTGTGATAATCCTTGTTTCTAGGGACAGGGAAGGACAGTGAGGGAAATTCTCCTTGTGCTATAGTGTGCTTTAAAAAAACATTTTTTCTAGGGACAGAAAACTATAGGTAGGAAGAGTGTCAGTTTCTTTCACTGTGATAATCCTTGTTTCTAGGGACAGGGAAGGACAGTGAGGGAAATTCTCCTTGTGCTATAGTGTGCTTTAAAAAAAAAATTTTTCTAGGGACAGAAAACTATAGGTAGGGAGAGTGTCAGTGTGTTTTACTGTGCGAATCCTTGTTTCTAGGGACAGGGAAGGACAGTGAGGGAAATTCTCCTTGTGCTATAGTGTGCTTTAAAAAAACATTTTTTCTAGGGACAGAAAACTATAGGTAGGAAGAGTGTCAGTTTCTTTCACTGTGATAATCCTTGTTTCTAGGGACAGGGAAGGACAGTGAGGGAAATTCTCCTTGTGCTATAGTGTGCTTTAACCACTTCCTACCGGGTCATAGACATATGACGCCGGCAGGAACCCTCCCTCCCTCCGGGCGGACGTCATATGACGTCCTTTTTTCCCGGCCGTCTATGGGGCGCGCGCGCGCACCCGCGGCAACGCTCGTGACCCGGTGAGTGTGCCCGGCGGTCGCGATGTCCGCTGGGCACCCGCGATTGCCCACGATCACGGCAGAAGTGTGGATCTGTGTGTGTAAACACACAGATCCACCTCCTTTTAGAGGTGAGGAGACCGATGTGTGTTCCCAGTACAGAGGAACACAGATCGGTCTCCTCCCCTTGTGAGTCCCCTCCCCCTACAGTTACAATCACTCAATAGGGAACATATTAACCCCTTGATCGCCCCCTAGTGTTAACCCTTTCCTTGCCAGTCACATTTACACAGTAATTAGTGCAGTTTTATAGCACTAATCGCTGTATAAATGTGAATGGTCCCAAAAACGCGCCAATAGTGTCCGATGTGTCTGCCGCAATGTCACGGTCACAATAAAAATCGCAGATCGCCGCTATTACTAGTAAAAAAAATAAAAAAAATAAAAATGCCATAAATCTATCCCCTATTATGTAGACGCTATAACTTTTGCGCAAACCAATCAATATACGCTTATTGCAAAAAAAAATTACCAAAAATATGTAGAATACGTATCGGTCTAAACTTAGAAAAAAAATTGTGATATTTATTAAATCAAAAAGTAAAAAATATTGCATTTTTTTCAAATATGTCGCTCTTCTTTTGTTTATAGCACAAAAAATAAAAACCGCAGAGGTGATCAAATACCACCAAAAGAAAGCTCTATTTGTGGGGGAAAAAGGACGTCAATTTTGGTTAGGTTCAACGTCGCACGACCGCGCAATTGTCAGTTAAAGCGACGCAGTGCTGCATCGCAAAAAGTGCTCTGGTCAGGAAGGGGGTAAATTCTTCCAGGGCTGAAGTGGTTAAAAAAACATTTTTTCTAGGGACAGAAAACTATAGGTAGGGAGAGTGTCAGTGTGTTTTACTGTGCGAATCCTTGTTTCTAGGGACAGGGAAGGACAGTGAGGGAAATTCTCCTTGTGCTATAGTGTGCTTTAAAAAAACATTTTTTCTAGGGACAGAAAACTATAGGTAGGAAGAGTGTCGGTTTCTTTCACTGTGATAATCCTTGTTTCTAGGGACAGGGAAGGACAGTGAGGGAAATTCTCCTTGTGCTATAGTGTGCTTTAAAAAAACATTTTTTCTAGGGACAGAAAACTATAGGTAGGGAGAGTGTCAGTGTGTTTTACTGTGCGAATCCTTGTTTCTAGGGACAGGGAAGGACAGTGAGGGTAATTCTCCTTGTGCTATAGTGTGCTTTAAAAAAACATTTTTTCTAGGGACAGAAAACTATAGGTAGGAAGAGTGTCAGTTTCTTTCACTGTGATAATCCTTGTTTCTAGGGACAGGGAAGGACAGTGAGGGAAATTCTCCTTGTGCTATAGTGTGCTTTAAAAAAACATTTTTTCTAGGGACAGAAAACTATAGGTAGGGAGAGTGTCAGTGTGTTTTACTGTGCGAATCCTTGTTTCTAGGGACAGGGAAGGACAGTGAGGGAAATTCTCCTTGTACTATAGTGTGCTTTAAAAAAACATTTTTTCTAGGGACAGAAAACTATAGGTAGGAAGAGTGTCAGTTTCTTTCACTGTGATAATCCTTGTTTCTAGGGACAGGGAAGGACAGTGAGGGAAATTCTCCTTGTGCTATAGTGTGCTTTAAAAAAACATTTTTTCTAGGGACAGAAAACTATAGGTAGGAAGAGTGTCAGTTTCTTTCACTGTGATAATCCTTGTTTCTAGGGACAGGGAAGGACAGTGAGGGAAATTCTCCTTGTGCTATAGTGTGCTTTAAAAAAACATTTTTTCTAGGGACAGAAAACTATAGGTAGGAAGAGTGTCAGTTGTTTTCACTGTGATAATCCTTGTTTCTAGGGACAGGGAAGGACAGTGAGGGAAATTCTCCTTGTGCTATAGTGTGCTTTAAAAAAACATTTTTTCTAGGGACAGAAAACTATAGGTAGGGAGAGTGTCAGTGTGTTTTACTGTGCGAATCCTTGTTTCTAGGGACAGGGAAGGACAGTGAGGGAAATTCTCCTTGTGCTATAGTGTGCTTTAAAAAAACATTTTTTCTAGGGACAGAAAACTAAAGGTAGGAAGAGTGTCAGTTTCTTTCACTGTGATAATCCTTGTTTCTAGGGACAGGGAAGGACAGTGAGGGAAATTCTCCTTGTGCTATAGTGTGCTTTAAAAAAACATTTTTTCTAGGGACAGAAAACTATAGGTAGGGAGAGTGTCAGTGTGTTTTACTGTGCGAATCCTTGTTTCTAGGGGCAGGGAAGGACAGTGAGGGAAATTCTCCTTGTGCTATAGTGTGCTTTAAAAAAACATTTTTTCTAGGGACAGAAAACTATAGGTAGGAAGAGTGTCAGTTTCTTTCACTGTGATAATCCTTGTTTCTAGGGACAGGGAAGGACAGTGAGGGAAATTCTCCTTGTGCTATAGTGTGCTTTAAAAAAACATTTTTTCTAGGGACAGAAAACTATAGGTAGGAAGAGTGTCAGTTGCTTTCACTGTGATAATCCTTGTTTCTAGGGACAGGGAAGGACAGTGAGGGAAATTCTCCTTGTGCTATAGTGTGCTTTAAAAAAACATTTTTTCTAGGGACAGAAAACTATAGGTAGGGAGAGTGTCAGTGTGTTTTACTGTGCGAATCCTTGTTTCTAGGGACAGGGAAGGACAGTGAGGGAAATTCTCCTTGTGCTATAGTGTGCTTTAAAAAAACATTTTTTCTAGGGACAGAAAACTATAGGTAGGAAGAGTGTCAGTTTCTTTCACTGTGATAATCCTTGTTTCTAGGGACAGGGAAGGACAGTGAGGGAAATTCTCCTTGTGCTATAGTGTGCTTTAAAAAAACATTTTTTCTAGGGACAGAAAACTATAGGTAGGAAGAGTGTCAGTTTCTTTCACTGTGATAATCCTTGTTTCTAGGGACAGGGAAGGACAGTGAGGGAAATTCTCCTTGTGCTATAGTGTACTTTAAAAAAACATTTTTTCTAGGGACAGAAAACTATAGGTAGGAAGAGTGTCAGTTTCTTTCACTGTGATAATCCTTGTTTCTAGGGACAGGGAAGGACAGTGAGGGAAATTCTCCTTGTGCTATAGTGTGCTTTAAAAAAACATTTTTTCTAGGGACAGAAAACTATAGGTAGGAAGAGTGTCAGTTTCTTTCACTGTGATAATCCTTGTTTCTAGGGACAGGGAAGGACAGTGAGGTAAATTCTCCTTGTGCTATAGTGTGTGTGACAGCAGGAAGGTAAAGTCACCTGGTTGCATCCAGGGGGGTAGATATATTTCTCCCAGATTCAGGCTTTATGCTGACTTATACAACTAGGGTGGAGAGTTGTATAAGCCCAGCTGAGGCTAGTAGGCTCATGGATGACTCATACCTCTAGGGAGAGGGCTGGGCGTCGTGCAGGCAGGGAGTTGATGAGACCAGCTGAAGCCTGTCAGTTCGTTTAAGGCCTCTATAAAAACTCCCAGATTCATTAGGTGTTTGCTCATGCCTGGACCCAGACCTGTGTGGACTGTCTAGGGAGAGTGAACCCCTGTGCGGTGAGGCAAAGCCTGTGTGGCTATTTGTTTGGACTTTTACTAAACCAGGGACTTAGGGACTAGGACAGCACCAGGCTGATCCCAGTTGTTAGTTTAGGAAACCTGCATGTTTAGTCAGAGGTCAAACTGACCAGGATTTATTTTGTTTGTTTCTTTTTTGGCTTTGCTGTGTTTTTGTCACTGTACATAGAGAAATAAACCGCACCTTTTGATTTTGAAAACCACAACCTCCGTCTGCTGGCCCTGTTTTTGTGTGGGGAGCCCAACCAGGGGGTCACACACACCCGCTACCGAGTTAACCCCCTCACAGTTGGTGGAGAACCAGTGGCAGTTTTTTTTAAGCCAGCATGGAGGAGATACTGAAACAGCTGGCTCTAGCAAATGCCAATCAACAGCAGACAAATGCAGGTTTGCAAAGGAGCCTTGCAGCCCAGCAGCAAGCTCATCAACAAGCCCAGCAGCAATCTGAGGCCCGCTTCATAGACCTGTTACAGAAGCAAGAGCAGAGACTACAACAAATGGAAGCAGTAATGCAGCAACGTCCGCAGACCAGTGAGGAAAGCCGTCCCACTAATACCGCGTCCTTTGGGGTGAGTCGTTTATTGACAAAAATGACTGGAGAGGATGATCCAGAGGTATTTTTGACCACATTTGAAAGGACTGCTGAAAGAGAAAAGTGGCCTGAGGAGCAGTGGGCTGGACTGGTGGCTCCTCTGTTAACTGGTGAATCGCAGAAGGCTTACTATGACCTAGAGCCTGACCAAGCAAAAGACTATGTGATGCTAAAAGCTGAAATATTGGCAAGGCTGGGTGTCACCCTGGCTGTCCGGGCTCAGCGTGTGCATAACTGGACTTTCCAGCTTGGAAAACCCCCCAGGTCTCAAATGTATGATCTCATTCACCTGAGCAGGAAGTGGCTACAGCCAGAGACTTTGTCCGCACCAGAGATTGTGGAACGTGTTGTAATGGATCGGTTTTTGAGAGCTCTTCCTACTGCCATCCAAAAGTGGGTAAGCCATGGAGACCCAGAGACGGCCGGTGGTCTTGTGGATCGTGTAGAGAAATACTTGGCTACAGAGAACCTGACGGCCTCTTCCAGAGACTCTCGGACTTTCCACCCTAAGACCAGACCATCCCCAGGGGCGGATAAGAGGATTCCAAGGGGTGAGGGTGGAGAGAGTGAGAGGGTGGGAGCTCTACCCAAAGTTTGGCGAGAACAGCCTGGGAAATCAGCGGCTCAAGAGGCCGCAAGAAGGATCGTTTGCTACCGCTGCCGGCAAGCGGGACATATTGCAGCCAATTGCCCGGTTGTGGAGGAACCCATGCAGTGTGACTTTCTGACGGGCAGACGTCAGTCGCTGTGTGCGACAGTCGCATGCACTGCCATTCGAGGAACTGAGAAACATTTATGCAAAATGTGTATTAATGGTAGAAATGTTGTGGTATTACTGGATTCAGGTAGCCTTGTGACCCTGATAAAGGCTGAATTAGTTAAAACAGAGGTCTCTGGGAATAGCAAGGTAGCTGTTATTTGTGTGCATGGGGACACCCGAGAGTATCCAGTGACTACAGTGTGTTTCGAGACCCCCAAAGGTACCCTCTCTCATCCAGTGGGGTTAGTATCTCAATTACCGCATGATGCCATTGTGGGAAGGGATTTTCCGAAGTTCTGGGAACTGTGGGATGATCCTGAGCCCCCCACTGGTGCCCCTATGTACCAGGAATGTGATAGCCAGAACTCCTCTGAGAGTGGTGAGGACTCTCCAGAATTTCCCTTGTCAGTATTGGCAGGGGAGACTCAAGAAACTGGAGAGGAGCCCACCTCCTCAGACGAAAACCTACCGTCTGTGGAGTTTTCTGATCTGGAGGTTCACAGGGAAAATTTTGCCACAGAACAGTTAAAAGACCCCGCCCTAATAAAGGCACGGGAAAACGTAGTGGAAATAGATGGCGAGTTAGTGAACCCAGATAATACCTGCACTTACCCATACTTCAGCGTAGAGAAGGACCTACTGTATCGGGTGGCAAAAAGGGCAGAAGAAACCGTTGAGCAGCTTGTGGTGCCCAAACCTTACAGGAAGTTGGTGTTGGAGTTGGCCCATGGGCACATTCTTGGAGGTCATCTGGGGACAGAGAAAACCCGAGAGAGGGTATTACAGAGATTCTATTGGCCTGGGGTGATGAAGGACATAGAAAATTATTGTTCCTCCTGCCCTGTGTGTCAGAGGTCGGCCCCGATGCCACATTTCCGTAGCCCGCTGGTCCCTCTACCCATCATTGAGGTCCCGTTTGAGAGAATCGCAATGGATTTGGTAGGTCCTATAATCAAGTCCGCTAGGGGGCACCAGTACATATTGGTTATAATGGACTATGCCACCCGTTATCCAGAAGCGATCCCTCTCAGAAATACCTCGGCCAAAACCATAGCCAAAGAGCTATCTCTTGTTTTTAGCCGGGTGGGTATTTGTAAAGAACTGCTTACGGACCAAGGTACACCCTTTATGTCCCGGGTTATGAAAGAGCTGTGTAAATTGTTCAAAGTGACGCAATTGCGTACATCTGTGTATCACCCCCAAACCGATGGGCTGGTTGAAAGATTCAACAAAACCCTAAAACAAATGTTGAAGAAAGTGGTGGATAGAGATGGAAAGGATTGGGACTGTCTACTTCCTTATTTGATGTTTGCTATTAGGGAGGTGCCCCAATCCTCTACGGGATTCTCCCCCTTTGAGTTACTGTATGGGAGACACCCAAGAGGGCTGTTGGATATTGCCAAGGAAACTTGGGAAAGTGAGAGTTCTCCCCACAGGAGTGTGATTGAGCATGTCGCCCTGATGCAAGATCGAATTGCACAGGTAATGCCCATCGTGAAGGAACATTTGGCCCAAGCGCAGTTGGCACAGCAGAGAGTGTACAACCGTGGAGCAAAGACCCGTACCTTTTCCCCGGGGGATAGGATATTGGTACTTGTCCCTACGGTTGAAAGTAAATTCCTTGCCAAATGGCAAGGCCCCTACGAGATAATGGAAAAAGTGAGCGAAGTGAATTACAAGGTCAGACAACCAGGAAGGCGAAAGCCCGAACAGATATATCACGTTAATCTGTTGAAAGCCTGGAGGGATAGAGAGTCCCTAGTCGCAGAAACTTGGTCACCAGCTCAAACTGGTTGCGTGATTCCGGAGGTTGGAATAGCAGCCACCTTGTCACAACCCCAACAACAGGAGGTTAAGGAGTTTGTGCTTCGCAACAAGGAGGTGTTCTCTGAGCTGCCGGGACAAACATCTGGGGTAGAGCATGATATTATTACCCCGCCCGGTGAAAGGGTGAAGTTAAAACCCTATCGGATCCCAGAGGCCCGACGGGAGGCAATACGGGAGGAAGTACAGAAAATGCTGAACTTAGGGGTGATAGAGGAGTCCCAAAGTGATTGGTCTAGTCCCATTGTGTTGGTGCCTAAACCGGATGGGAGCTGGCGATTTTGTAACGATTTTCGTCAGTTGAACAAAGTTACAAAATTTGACACCTACCCCATGCCACGTATAGATGAGTTGATCGACCGGCTGGGAACAGCCCGATACATGACGACTCTTGACCTCACAAAAGGGTATTGGCAAATTCCCCTGGCCAAGTCGGCCAAAGAGAAAACCGCATTTGTAACCCCAGACGGGGCGTTCCAATATAAGAGAATGCCGTTCGGGTTACAGAATGCGCCGGCCACATTCCAGCGGAAAATGGACCAGATACTGAGGCCCCATCGGAAGTATGCTGCGGCTTACCTGGATGACGTAATTGTCCATAGCACAGATTGGGCCTCACATCTGCCAAAAGTGCAAGCAGTCCTAGACTCTATCCGGGAAGCGGGGTTTACGGCTAACCCCAAGAAGTGTACCATTGGGCAGGAGGAGGCCAAATATCTTGGGTACACCATTGGCAGGGGAGTGATAAAACCCCAACTCAACAAAGTCGAGGCCATCCAGAGTTGGCCACGTCCCAACAGCAAGAAGCAGGTACGGGCCTTTCTGGGAATCGCGGGTTATTATCGGCGCTTCATTCCCCACTTTGCTTCTAAGGCTGTGCCCCTAACCAACCTGACGAAAGGGAAAGGGTCGGTCATGATTAAATGGACCCCCGAGGCTGAGGCAGCATTCCAATTCTTGAAACAAGCCTTATGTAGCCAGCCAGTGTTGTACTCACCCGACTTCTCTAAAGACTTTGTCGTACAAAGTGATGCGTCAGATGTGGGGTTAGGAGCAGTATTGTCCCAGGTCTGGAACGGGGAAGAGCACCCAGTCATTTACCTCAGCAGGAAGTTGAAGTCCCATGAGGTAAATTACGCCACGGTTGAAAAGGAGTGTTTAGCGGTGAAGTGGGCTCTAGATTCCCTTCGGTACTATCTGCTAGGTAGGCACTTTGACATGGTTACGGATCACGCTCCGTTAAAGTGGATGGCTCAAAACAAGGAGACAAATAGAAGAGTGAATAGGTGGTTCCTGGCCCTACAGGAATTCAACTTCACAGTAAAGCATCGCCCTGGCGTTCAAATGGGGAATGTGGATGCTTTGTCTCGAGTACATGAATGCCTGATTGCTGGTGTTCCAACCCCAAGGTTAAAACAAGAGGGGGGGTATGTGACAGCAGGAAGGTAAAGTCACCTGGTTGCATCCAGGGGGGTAGATATATTTCTCCCAGATTCAGGCTTTATGCTGACTTATACAACTAGGGTGGAGAGTTGTATAAGCCCAGCTGAGGCTAGTAGGCTCATGGATGACTCATACCTCTAGGGAGAGGGCTGGGCGTCGTGCAGGCAGGGAGTTGATGAGACCAGCTGAAGCCTGTCAGTTCGTTTAAGGCCTCTATAAAAACTCCCAGATTCATTAGGTGTTTGCTCATGCCTGGACCCAGACCTGTGTGGACTGTCTAGGGAGAGTGAACCCCTGTGCGGTGAGGCAAAGCCTGTGTGGCTATTTGTTTGGACTTTTACTAAACCAGGGACTTAGGGACTAGGACAGCACCAGGCTGATCCCAGTTGTTAGTTTAGGAAACCTGCATGTTTAGTCAGAGGTCAAACTGACCAGGATTTATTTTGTTTGTTTCTTTTTGGCTTTGCTGTGTTTTTGTCACTGTACATAGAGAAATAAACCGCACCTTTTGATTTTGAAAACCACAACCTCCGTCTGCTGGCCCTGTTTTTGTGTGGGGAGCCCAACCAGGGGGTCACACACACCCGCTACCGAGTTAACCCCCTCACATGTGCTTTAAAAAAACATTTTTTCTAGGGACAGAAAACTATAGGTAGGAAGAGTGTCAGTTGCTTTCACTGTGATAATCCTTGTTTCTAGGGACAGGGAAGGACAGTGAGGGAAATTCTCCTTGTGCTATAGTGTGCTAAAGCATTCCTCATCAACCATCTTTGAAATCCTTGTTTTTTGGACAGTCAGGGAAATTGTCGTTGTGCTATTCTGTGCAAAAGCAATCATCCTCAACCATATTTAGAAATCCTTAAGTAAAGGGACAGAGAAGGACACCTGAAGGTAGCCCTTATTGCTTTTTTCCCATCTCCCTGCAGGCCATCTATTAGAATGTCTGGAAGGCAAACAAGGAGAGGCAGACAGTCAGGAGGCAATAAAAGAGGGCAAGCAGGCTCTGTGTCTGGGGGCAACAGTGCTGGTCGTGGACGCGGTGCATTGTCATCAGCACATGGCCATTGGACACGCTTGTCCTTCTTTTCGGCAGCTGGACATGTTGAGCCACATCATGCCGAAGACTTGGTAGAGTGGATGACCAAGCCCTCCTCCTCCTCCTCATCCTCTCTCACCCAGGCTCAGGGTACTGGCAAAGCAGCTGCCAAAGCGTCCTCTTCCCTGGTATCAATGTCAGACTCATCATCAGTCACTCCTTCCCTAGACCCACCATGTCCTCCTCCTGAGGAGTCCCCCGAACTGTTTGAGCACAGTGTTGGGTACATGCTCCAGGAGGATGCCCAGCGTTTCGAAGGGTCTGATGATGAAACCCAGCTACAGGAAGGCAGTAGCGTGAGAGCAGACAGAGGGGATGCTCAAGAAGGACACCAATCTGGCAGTCATGTTCCAGCAGCTGCAGCATACTGCCAGATTGGCTCCAGTGATGAGGAGGGAGGGGATGATGAGGTCACTGACTCCACGTGGGTGCCTAATAGGAGAGAGGAGGAGGAGGAGGATGAGGAGGAGGCACATCTCCAACGAGGCAGGATGCCCTTTGGTGGCCAGCGTAAGGGCAGTACACCGACGGAATCACACCGCAGAGCTCCGCCTGTGCAGGGCGCTGCCTCTGCCCGTCATTCAAAAAGTTCTTTGGTGTGGGCCTTTTTTGAGGCTAGTGCATCAGATCGCACAGCTGCTGTTTGCAACATATGTCTCAAGCGTATATCGCGTGGCCAAAACATCAGCCGCTTGGGTACCACATGCCTGACCAGACGTATGTTGACCTGCCATGCAGCTCGTTGGCAAGCCTACCTCAAAGACCCACACCAAAGAACAAAGCGGACCTCTCCTTGCACCGCATCAGCTGGGATCTCCAACCCCACTATAACTTCAGTCCTCTCTGAAACATGCACTGAGAGGAATGAAGGTGTAGAATTAGGTGTGTCACAGCCAAGTACTTGCGGCCACTCTGCTAGCAGTACACCGACGTCCGATTCTAGCAGGAAAATTTCCCTGCCCCAGCTGCTGGACCGTCGAAAGAAGTTCACTCCCAGCCATCCACATGCCCAGCGGTTGAATGCTAGCTTGGCTAAATTGCTAGCGCTTCAACTGCTGCCTTTTCAGTTGGTAGACTCGGCCCCCTTCCGTGAGTTTGTGCAATGTGCGGTTCCTCAGTGGCAGGTTCCCAAACGCCACTTTTTCTCACGGAAGGCTATTCCGGCTCTCTACCGGCATGTGGAAGGCAATGTCTTGGCCTCACTGGACAGGGCGGTCAGCGGTAAGGTGCATATTACCGCTGACTCATGGTCCAGCAGGCATGGACAGGGACGTTACCTTTCTTTCACGGCCCATTGGGTCACTCTTTTGGCAGCTGGGAAGGATGCAGGACAAGGTGCAGTAGTGTTGGAGGTTGTTCCACCGCCACGCCTCCAAAATGCTACTACTGGTTGTGACACACCTCTCTCCTCCACCCCCTCCTCTTCTTCTTCCTCCATGGCCTCTTCCTGTGGTTTGTCCTCGGAACCAGCGGTGCTCCGTAGGCGTTCAAGGGGCTACGCAAGTACGCAGGCAAAAATATGCCATGCCGTGCTTGCGCTGGTGTGTTTGGGGGACAGAAGCCACACTGGGGCAGAGGTCCTGTCTGCTCTGCAGGGCCAGGCCGAGAGGTGGTTGACGCCACGCCAGCTTAAGCCAGGAATGGTGGTTTGCGACAATGGCACCAACCTCCTCTCCGCCCTCCGACAGGGACAACTGACCCATGTGCTCTGTGTGGCTCACGTCCTTAACCTGGTGGTGCAGCGGTTCTTGGGCAGGTACCCGGGCTTACAGGATGTCCTGAGGCAGGCCAGGAAAGTCTGTGTGCATTTCCGCAGATCTTATAATGCCAGTGCTCGCCTGGCTGAGCTGCAAAAGGAGTTGAACCTGCCCAAGAACCGCCTTATATGTGACATGCCCACCAGGTGGAACTCAACGTTGGCCATGCTGCAGCGGCTGCACACGCAGCAGAGGGCCATCAATGAGTACCTGTGCGACTACGGCACCAGGACAGGATCAGGGGAGCTTGGTTTTTTTTCTCCACGCCAGTGGGGCATGATCAGGGATGCATGCAATGTCCTGGCACCATTTGAGGAGGCCACGAGGATGGTGAGCAGTGACAGTGCATGCATCAGTGACACTGTACCTCTTGTCCACCTGTTGGAGCACACGCTGCGTGGAATAATGGACAGGGCACTTGAGGCAGAACAGAGGCAGGAAGAGGAGGACTTCCTTGCCTCTCAAGGCCCCCTTTACCCAGACAGTGTTCCTTCTGTCCCACCCATCGCACAGGAAGAGGAGGAGGAGGAGGAGGAGGATTGTGTCAGCATGGAGGTGGAGGCTGGCACTCAGCATCATCAGCAGCAGTCTTTTAGGGATGATTTACAGTCCCAAGAAACCAGTGGACTTGTACGTGGCTGGGAGGAGGTGGCTGCGGATCATGTCGTCCTTAGTGACCCAGAGGACTCCGGAGCGAATGCCTCAGCAAACCTACGCTGCATGGCCTCCCTGATCCTGCAAAGTCTGCGGAAGGATCCTCGTATTCTTCGGATCAAGGAGAGGGACCATTACTGGCTGGCCACTCTCCTTGATCCACGGTACAAGGGTAAGGTTGCGGACCTTATGTTACCGTCGCAGAGGGAGCAGAGGATGAGACAACTCCGGGAGGCCTTGCAGAAAGGTCTGTGCAACGCGTTCCCAGAGACTGGGAGGTTACAAACTCCTGGTCCTGGACAACGAGTTGCTGAGGCTTCGGGCAGTCAAAGAAGGAGCGGTGGGGAAGGTGGCCGTCTGACCGATGCGTTCAGACAATTCTTTAGTCCGCAGCCCCAAAGTATGATCGGTTCCAGCAACCATCGCCAGCGTCTGATAAACATGGTGCAGGAATATCTAGGGGCAAGGTCAGACTTGGACACCTTCCCCACCGAAAATCCTCTGGCTTACTGGGTCTTGAGGATGGATCACTGGCCAGAGCTTGCACAGTATGCAATTGAGCTACTGGCCTGTCCTGCATCCAGCGTTCTTTCGGAACGCACATTCAGTGCTGCTGGAGGATTTGTCACGGATCACAGGGTGCGCCTGTCCACCGACTCGGTTGATCGACTGACTTTCATCAAGATGAACCAGTCTTGGATCACCACCAGCTACCACACACCTGATGCTGATATAACAGACTAATTGATTTTAACATGTCACATCCCTTCAAGACAGATGCTGATGCTGAGTGCCTGTGCTGTTATGTTGACTGGCTATCCTCCTCCTCCGAGTCCTCAATGATACGATTGATGATGATAGCTTGGAAGATCATTTTTGTTTATGGTTGCCGCCACCAGTGGCTAAGGCCCAATTTTTCAGCCCCTGTTTTACAGGGGCGTGTAATTACAATTTTTTTAGCAATAATTTGCCATAGGGCTCATTGCTGTGCTCCAAGTACAGTATCTGTGAGGGGTTGGAGTGTTGTGGCACCAGTGCCTAAGGCCCAATTTTTCAGCCCCTGTTTAACAGGGGCGTGTCATTACAATTTTTGAAGCAATACTTTGCAACAGGGCTCATTGCTGTGCTCCAAGTACAGTATCTGTGAGGGGTTGTAGTGTTGTGCCACCAGTGCCTAAGGCCCAATTTTTCAGCCCCTGTTCAACAGGGGCATGTAATTACAATTCTTGATCTAATAATTCACAGCAGGGCCCATTCCTGCACCCACCAAGAGTAACTCTGAGGGCTTACAGTGTTGTGGCAACGCCACCACCACCACCACCACGAAAGGCCCAATTTTTCAGCCCCTGTTCAACAGGGGCATGCAATTACAATTCTTGATCTAATAATTCACAGCAGGGCCCATTCCTGCACCCACCAAGAGTAACTCTGAGGGCTTACAGTGTTGTGGCAACGCCACCACCACCACCACCACGAAAGGCCCAATTTTTCAGCCCCTGTTCAAAAGGGGCATGTAATTACAATTCTTTATCTAATAATTCACAGCAGGGCCCATTCCTGCACCCACCAAGAGTAACTCTGAGGGCTTACAGTGTTGTGGCAACACCACCACCACCACCACCACCACGAAAGGCCCAATTTTTCAGCCCCTGTTCAACAGGGGCATGCAATTACAATTCTTGATCTAATAATTCACAGCAGGGCCCATTGCTGCACCCACCAAGAGTAACTGTCAGGGCTTACAGTGTTGTGGCACCAGCACCACCATCAAAGGCCCAATTTTTACTACCACTGTTCAACAATTATATGTAATTAAAATTCCTGATATAATAGTTGACAGCAGGGCGTTCCAGCACCAACCAAGAGTAACTGTGAGTGCTTACAGTGTTGTGCCAACACCAACAACTAAGGGGCCTATTTCTGCAGAGTATATACGGCAGGTTCCTACTTTCAAACATCCAACTTACAAACGACTCCTACTTGCAAACGCAAGAAGACAACAGGAAGTGAGAGGAAATCTACCCCTTGGAAGGAAAATTCTCTCCTGTAAGAATTAATATGGGAGAAAGGTGTCTCCTCTGTACTGATGCTTTATCACCAATCCTTGTTTCAAGAAAAACACCACATTTCAAAAACAGTTGTCATTGGGACGGAAAGTGAGGTGAAATGTTCTGAACAGGGGCACAGACAGCAAAACAAATGTTACAGGGGTGATAACCCTTACCTATGTTTTCCAAAAAGTTTAAAAATAGATTTTTGGGCTGGAGCTACACTTAAACAATGTACCTGTTCAAAATTACAAACAGATTCTACATAAGAACAAACCTACAGTCCCTGTCTTGTATGCACCGCCTGTATACGGCTGTTCAGAGTATATAGGGCCTTTTTTATTTTATGTGCGGGGTTCCCCTTAATATCCATACAAGACCCAAAGGGGCTGGTAATGGGCTGGGGTAGGGGGGGGGGGTCATGGGGTAGCTATGCCATTTTTCTTAAAGATTTTCATCCATATTACCGGGACCAGACATTACATTAAAGCCGCAAGCAGTTTTAAATGGCTTTTTTTTCCTTTAGAAGTGTCATTTTGTGCAGGGACAGTTCTAAACACGGGAAACACGTGGCACTTCACAGGCATACTTTAGACACCCCCCAGGTACGATATTTAAAGGAATATTTGACTTTTTTTTTTTCACTTTATGCATCATTAAAATGACTGCTCCCGAAAAACGACTGTTTTTAAAACTTCTTTTTGCATTGATACATGTCCCCTGGTACACAACCCGGGTTCCCAAACCCTTTTTAGGACAATAACATGCATAATAGTTGTTATAATTAGCACTTTAGAATTCGAACGTTCGCATCCATTGTATTTAATAGGGTTCTAATGTTCGTACAAACTTTCGGTCCGTTCGCGGGTTCTGGTGCGAACCGAACCCGGGGGTGTTCGGCTCATCACTAGTCGTGACGTTTGAAAACCTGGGAACCAAAAAGGATCAATGCAGCTGACATAACTTGACCATATGCAAAAAGGTAAGAATAAACTGTGTCAAAACTGGTGACAAAAATGAACTATAACAAAGCCTAATTGTACTGGCGAATATAGTAATTCAATCACAATAGAAGGTATTAAAGAGAGATAAATGAAGAACATACGTTGTATACATGTGAATACACTGGTATGATACTCGGACTGAATTTCGCCTATCAAAAAGCAAAAGAATATATCAAGCAATACACCATACATGTTTAAACTAAAGGTACCGATAGGTCAAATGATCCAATTAGTGAATTTTACATGGTGTAATCTCTGCCACCGAAGTTAAGTAATAATGAAAAACATATATAAGTACCCCAACGAATGATAAGACACAAACCTGACAGACAGTGCCCAACAGGGGAACTTCAGAAGAAAAGGATATAAAACGGTGCATTCAAGTCCTGTGGATAAAATGTCCAAAATTATACTGACAAAGTTATGTCAGTAGATATAACCAAGAACAGTCAGATCAAGTGATAAGTTCTGAGTCCATTAATAATCTCTTCGGAACCTTCTTGAGCGGTGGGCCTCAATTGGGCTCGATCCAACATGAGATCCACTGGGTGTAGTATGAGATCTCTCCTCGGATGAGGAACGGCTCCTGCGATAACTGGTCATCTGGGCTTCCATAGGTTCTTTATGTTGTTGGTCCTTTCCTGAAGTTGAGTGACGGAATTCCACGTACCAATTCGGGACATCAATCACCGGTATGCCTAGAGTGTCACAGAACGGTTTAATGTGCTCCGGGACCCTCAACAATGCTGAACGGCCTTGAGTAGTGGCTAAAAGGCCAAAGGGGAATTTCCACCTATAAGTTATGTCCTTATCACGTAATACATCCAGCAGAGGTCTCAGATCTTTTCTATGTTGCAATGTTATGTTAGAAAGATCTTGGTAAATGTGAATATCAGAGCCTCCATGAGAGATTCGGATTCTATGTCTAGCTTTCGTGATGATCTCCTCCTTCAATTTAAAATCTACCAAGCAACAAATCACATCCCTAGGGGGATCAGTGGCTCTCCCCCTAGGTCTAAGGGTGCGATAGATACGTTCCATCTCTATGACTGACTGTAAAGGCCTGTCCAACAGGTCATTGAATATGCCTATAATGGCGGCAGTAAGCTGTTCCGCATCCACCGTCTCAGGTAGGCCTCTAACACGAAGGTTGCGGCGGCGTCCTCTATTGTCGAGGTCTACTAAATGTCTTTGTTGGTCTCTAAGTTGTAATGTGTGGGCATCTACCTTGCGGGTCACTCGGCGGAGGACCATTCCCTGTCGTTCAGCGTTTTTTTTCCACATCCTGTACCCTGTCAGCAATGGTGCGGATGTCTATGCGTAGTTCAGCAATAGCAGCTGACAGGGTATCTTTAATGTCCGCCGCTACTGAACGGAGGTCATACAGGCTGGGGTGTTGTTGTCTCTGCGTCGAGTTTCCCTCCGGTTCAGGAGTGGACATGTGAGGAAGCATCTTCATCACAAGTGGCATTGAATCCTGTGAGGGGCCTTGTCGTGACGCCGCCATATTGCGCCTCTGAGACCTGGATGCGCGGGGAGCGTATTGGCTATTACCGTTCGGTTGTCCGCGAGGAGACCGGGAACGTGAGGCAGAGGAGTTCCACAAAGCTGTCCCCATAGTCGAGCGACCGTACGAGCGGTAATGGGCTCTCCTTCAGGCTGAGAGAAACTGCAGCGGCGGGAGCTCTGGAGTTAAGCCTCCATCTTCCAGCGAGGTCAGACCACGCCCCCTTTCCAATGCTTTTTATTTACCACAACGTTGGCAGAATGAGGGATGGAGGGTTAGGGGAAGTTCAGGTACCTGATATAGATCACTGAGGAAAACTTGAGATCCCGGAGACAGGTACACTCGCTGTCGTTGGATCTTGCTCACCCGGATAGGCCCCTCTCACCGGCCTAGCAGCCGGGATGATGCACGGACAAAAATGAAAAGTCTCTGCCACAGACTTGGTAATCAGAATTTCAAATTTCAAGCATGACTACACAGTATGAAAAGTCCTTTAAGCCAACCCGGCAATACTGCGAGACAGGTCTGGATGCATCCTCCAATTGAGGCCCCAGGCTCCTCTACGAGATACCAGCCTTCCGCTGCGTATTCTCCAAGACGAGTCCTCCTCTGGTTCTTTCAACTGCTCGGCTTCTTCCCGCAGGACAGACAGCACAGGATCACCCTTGAACCAGTAGGCCCCAGACAGCTTCTGGGCCTACCTCCAGTAACGAAGAGTGGTAGAAAAGAGTGGTCATATACCTCCGGCCAGGGTGGCCACGAGGTGAGAGAGCCTCTCCAAAAATGGCGTCCGCCCCTTAAGCAGGGTTGCCAACTTTCAGTAAATTTACAAACAGTTTGTAAAATCCATAATTGTTGCATCTGTCCATGAATGTCAGTTACGGACATGCAACCTACATGTCCGTAATGGACATTCAAGGACAGATCCAAAAAGTACAGATTTTACAAACTGTTCGTAAATTTACTGAAAGTTGGCAACCCTGCCCTTAAGTACCCTCTCCCAGCATGTGCAGTGGTATCGACCTCCCGCTAGGTGGCCTCTGGGGAAAAAGCACCCAATACGCCTCAGCTTGTACTTTCCAACCCGAACCAGAGGTGGCAGCGACATCTGCTGGTAACCACTGGAAATACACCCAACTCAGCCAAGGCTGGAACATAGGTCAATTTAGCCAAAACATAGAATCTGAACTAACTACAGTTCAGACATCCCACTAAATTTAGATAATAGCGCCTGGTCAACAGGAGCAGGGCGCTACATACTCCCCCTGCTACAAAAAGACGCTGTCCTCAGTGTCTGGGAAAAAAAACTTGCTCTCAATCCTGAGAGCCAGTACCTGAACCGCAAAACTTGGATGGGAAAGGAGAAAAAATAAGGAAAATAAACAGTTTTACAAATCTTACTATACAGAGTATAAACACACAGTAATACCACATGTCAACCCCCTAACCTCTGCCTAAACTACCCATTCTCCAGCAGTCTTGACAACAGATCAGGTTCACCTAAAAAAAACAAAGACACACAGGCAAATATATAAAATAACATTTCTGTACATTGCAGGAGCAAAGCTACACTTCCTAAGAAGTGGAACTTCCCTTCTCATTTTAAATATATACAAGCTAAATTGCAAACTTCAGAAGTCCAATCCCTGCCTAGAGGAAACTTCCACCACCTAGTGGCAGAAATCTATAACATAACAAAGAGAGTCCTTTTTAGTGCCAAGTGATGAAGTGAAGAACCTTGACCTTGAAGTTCTCCCCACTCCCAACACTATCTGACTATGTAACCCCACAGTCCATTTTTGGCATACAGACTCTTTTGGTAAAGCAAAAATAAAGTCAGAACAGCCCCTCTGGACGTTTACCAATAAAAATCGGGGGTCTGGCAGAGTTACTGGTTTCCCCTCTTTATCCAGTGTGGTGATAAAGTATACGATGTTGTCCTCTGCGGGCCTGCAAATGACCACCTTGTCAGCATAAGTGTGCCTGCCGTAACTCCAGTGTAACAGGCACCCACTGAAACGCTCATCCATCTTGGAAGAATAGCCAGCTCTCCTGAAGTGCTTTGGTACTGACAAGTAGTCAAATAACTTCACCGTACCACCGCTCTCGGTTGGACTCAATTTCCTGCATTACTTCCTTAGGAACATTGGGGAATTCCAGTCCGTACTCCGTGGCAACTCTCTTAATGAGAACCCTTTGCAGACGGGCAAGCCTCGGCAAAGATCCGGTGCTTCCCAGTCCCGGAGGTACACACGAGTTAGGAGACTTGTGCACCATGGACCTGGCAGACAGCTTTTCAGATGCAAGACTACTGGAAACTTTAGACATAGTCTCGTTAGTAGTGCTGTGTGGCTCCACACTAGGCGATGTTCTTCCAGAGTTCATGGCTGTTCCATCTGTGAAAGTATAGGTGGAAGCAACATCTTCACCTTGAGCCCACAGCAGTTCCTGGGACATTGTCTCAAAAAGATCGTCGTCCCCTGAGACATCAGACAGGGAATCTATCTCAGAGTCCCTCAACTCCTCTGCAGGCAAATATCTGCTAACAGTCCCAGACATGTTCCCCCTTGATCTCTCACCCGTTCATGTCATGGATGCTCCAGGGTTCAGGCTCTCCTCTGGCTCCGGTTCGGGTAGTCCTTGGGGTAGGCTTTGGCCGTGGGAAGCTTTCACATATCCCACCTTCTTGAGGACAGGTGCAGAGGGGACAGATAGAGCAGAGGTAACAGCAGTGGCAATGTCCGCTGAGGACTCCTCTATGGCAGTAACAGGGCCATCTCCCTCCGGAATAGTCACTGTAGTGCATGTGGCAAGCGCAGGTCTAGCTGCAGAAACAAAGGCCGCAGCCTCCTCAGTAGTGATGCCCGTGGCCCAGTCCATCCGATAGGCACGGGGTGGCATGGTGGGTTGCTCTATGGCAAACAGGTACTCCCCGCAGTGTAGGCACCGAACAAATGGACGGGGGTTTACAGCCAGTCCTTCGCACCTGTTGCACAGCATACCCAATGCTTCAACATCTCCGACCACATACATCACGAACCGCCCCCGCGGCTTCAAATGAATACCGGTATCCGTCAGCAGGGTTCCGGATGACATGGCACCTGCAACGGTGCTGGAAGAAGACATCCTGTGCCCCATGGCCCGATGGCACCAGAGAAAGGGAAGACATAGCTGCTCTGCGACCTTCTCTGTATGATTCACGTGACTTCTTCTCTTTGGCGCCAGACACACACACACGTCTCACGCAGCAATGAGCGGGAACTCCTCCCACTTGTTCCTCTGGTCACATAGCTCCCAGGTTTTCTTGGCTCTGCCCGTAGCCTATGCAGCCAGAGAGTGATCTGCACTTAACCTCTTTCTTTCCGTACAAAAAAAACAGTCCAGAGCCCTCTTTAGTGCGAACCCTCAGTGAATGACTTTCTTAAGTTGCTAGGGGCAACGGCCAAAACCCTGGACGCGTCCCTACGTGTAGCACTACCCCTGTAGGAGCTGCTGGTTAGTTTTGGTCTGCCGTTACCCCACTGTTCTCCATGTTGGCTCAAAGTCTAGGGTTAAAGTTGCATAAAACACGGTTGCCAGTCACTGGGTCTTTTTCTAATGCTTTTTATTTACCACAACGTTGGTAGAATGAGGGATGGAGGGTTAGGGGAAGTTCAGGTACCTGATGCAGATCACTGAGGAAAACTTGAGATCCCGGAGACAGGTACACTCGCTGTCGTTGGATCTTGCTCACCCGGATAGGCCCCTCTCACCGGCCTAGCAGCCGGGATGATGCACGGACAAAAATGAAAAGTCTCTGCCACAGACTTGGTAATCAGAATTTCAAAGTTCAAGCACGACTACACAGTATGAAAAGTCCTTTAAGCCAACCCGGCAATACTGTGAGACAGATAGGTCTGGATGCATCCTCCAGTTGAGGCCCCAGGCTCCTCTATGAGATACCAGCTTTCCGCTGCGTATTCTCCAAGACGAGTCCTCCCCTGGTTCCTTCAACTGCTCGGCTTCTTCCCGCAGGACAGACAGCACAGGATCACCCTCGAACCAGTAGGCCCCAGATAGATTCTGGACCTACCTCCAGTAACGTAACCTCGGGCCAGCTGGCCCCGAGGCAGAAGAGGAGTTGTCACATACCTCCGGCCATGGTGGCCACGAGGTGAGAGAGCCTCTCCAAAAATGGCGTCCGCCCCTTAAGTACCCTCTCCCAGCATGCCCAGCGGTATCAACCTCCCGCTAGGTGGCCTCTGGGAAAAAGCACCCAATACGCCTCGGCTTGTTGTACTTTCCAAAACGAACCAGAGGTATCAGCGACACCTTCTGGTAACCGCGGGAAATACACCCAACTCAGCCAAGGCTGGAACATTAGCTTTAGATAATAGCGCCTGGTCAACAGGAGCAGGGCGCTACATAAGTATATGTGTCAGGCGTTATTCACATTGCACAATTTGGAATCACTGCAATTCGGCTCGTAACTCCAAGTTGTGGCAAAACACACCACGCACGTTCGGGTGCATTTTTCTTAACCACTTCAGCCCCGGAAGAAATTACCCCCTTCCTGACCAGAGCACTTTTTGCGATACGGCACTGAGTCGCTTTAACTGACAATTGCGCGGTCGTGCGACGTTGCACCCAAACAAAATTTACGTCCTTTTTTTCCCACAAATAGATGTCTGTTTAATAAACTGAGAAGTTTTTTCTCAGTTCAGTTCTCGGCAGTTCTCAAAGGAAAATGATCTCCTCTGCAGCTGGTTTATTAAACTGAGAACTTCAGTTCTCAGAGGGAGAACAGAGGAGAAGTGTTTTCTCTGGTGGACTGCCTCGTCAGATTACGGTGCAGCCGAGTTCAAAAATTTAAACTAAAGTTTAAAAGAACATGTAATTACATGTTTTCAGACATGTGATAACTATGTATATATACACATGTGTGTGTGTATATATACATATACACACATATATACAGTATTTATATATTTGTGTGTATATATATATATATATAATGTTGTTAATATTCATTTTTAACCCACTGGTGCTGATATTAGGAAGAAATAAGCCTTCTTCCTCTAATCACACCAGCTTCTCTCCCAGATTCTCCACCTCTGAGCTGGTGAATCTGGAAGGGAGATATTTCAGTGGAACGGCTGTGAGATCTTCAGATCTCACTTTAATAAACTGCCCGTTTGTGACAAAACGGTCATGTGCTGTGATGAGAAGCGGAGAACATGTTCTCTGCTCCTTATCTCTGCTAATTAAACCGGCAATGCTCTGAGATAAGCGGTGATCGTCATGATCTCGGCTTATCGCGGTTTATTAAATGGACACCATAGAGCTTTCTTTTGGTGGTATTTGATCACCTGTTTTTTTATGTTTTGCGCTATAAACAAAAAAAGAGCGCCAATTTTGGAAAAAAAACAATATTTTTGACTTTTTGCTATAATAAATATCCCCAAAAAAATATTAAAAAAACGAATTTTTTACTGTTTGTACTGCCGACAAGAAAAAGGCTTTCCCTATCAAATGTAAGAAAGCCCAGGGGAAACGTTTTTTTCGTCCCCAAAGACAAGGGCCGTCACAGGGACAGACTTTAAAGGGTCAACCTCTAAGAAACGGTGGGGAAGGGGGTAGCAGAAAGGTGTCCTGTTTTCCTCTCTTAAAAAAAACACCAAATCCCAGTGACTTGGTTCCCGTGGGAGGGAGATTGGGGCAGTTCCTCCCACAGTGAGAAAAGACTACCCCAAATACATTTATACTGAGGATATTCAGGGAAGGCTATCAAATCCAGTTTAAGGGCTCTCCGCCCGCAAGGACGTTCGTAACCACACCTCCCAGGGATCCTCAGAAGACAACAGCCCTGTTGTCACAAATTGACGACTTGGTAGACCAACGGGTTCTTATTCCAGTGTCATAACGAGAAATAAACCACGGTGTCACGTACCTGGTGGAAGAGTCTGATTATGCAGGAGGAGGCCTCCCTTACAACTCTCACTCGAGGCCCCTGGTAGAGAAGACAGGAGGCGCAGGAGCGCGGAGTCGCACGAGAGCCTAGCAGAGTTGCTGGTAGGCGAGCTGGACCGGAGCCGAAGCAGGGACTGGAGTGGATCCAGGAATAGCTGATAGATTGACAAATGGAGCACAGGCAGGTGCGGTCAGATGGGCTGTGAGTGGGTACACCAGTCCAAGCAGGTAAACACTGGAGCAGGATCAGGTATAAGCAGGTTTAGGCAGCTGGCAGGTCTCAGGTACAGGCAGGTTCGGCAACGGGCTGGCGGCAAGGTAGCAGACGGGGTAGACAGAAACGTGGTCTCAGGTACAGGCAGGTTCAAAAACAGGCTGACAACAACGGTAGCAAAGGAGCAGGCAGGAGCGTAGTCAACACAGGCCGAGGGTCAGGTGCAGGTAGATAAACAGGAGTGGTCAAACAAGCCAGGGAGGATCAGCTGGAGCAGGATACAGGCAAGCAAGGGGTCAAAAGGTCTCAGGTAACGCTGTAGACCGAACAGCATGGAGCCCAGCCATCAGCCCCTTTAAATAGGCCCATTTGGCGCCGAGAGCCGTCGCTCCGCGCACGCTTGTGCGCCGCAACCACGCATGTGCGCACCAGCGCGCGCCGACGCGTCGCTAACACGCATGCGCGCACCCGCGCGCGCAGATGCGCCGATATCGGCATTTGCATTGCTGGTGTGTCCTTCCTGACACACGGTTTCTACTCTCACGTTTTGTAGTAAGGAAACCGTCGGGCAAATTCCACCTAATATTGAACTTGAAGTCACTAAACAAATGGGTCACCTACAAGAAATTTCATATGGAAACAATCTTTACGGTGAAGTCAATTCTTCCTCTGGATTGCTTCATGGCCTCCCTCGATCTGAGGGATGCCTATTTACACGTCCCGATCCACAATGAATCTCAAAACTTTTTGAGGGTGTATAAAGCAGGTCCGACATTTTCAATTCAGGGCCCTGCCATTCGGCCTGTCCTCATCCCCCAGCATTTTTACAAAAATCCTGGTGGAGGCACTGGCCCCCCTGAGACTGAAAGGGATATCGGTCATCCCATACTTAGACGACCTTTTATTTTTTGCACCCTCCGCGCTCCAATTACAAGGAGATCTGCAGGTGGCCATTTCCTTTTTGGAAAAGCTGGGGTGGTTGATAAACAGGGAGAAGTCGAACCTAACTCTGACATAGGTCTTACAGTACTTATGGTTCCTGGTAAACTCAGTGACACAGAAGATCTATCTCACAGAGGAGAAAGTAGAAAAGGTGAAGGCGACAGCAACCTTTTTTCAGAACAATCTGTCAGTTTCCATCCGTTCAGCTATGTCGGGCCTGGGTTTCCTGGCAGCAACAATCCCTGCAGTACCATGGGCAAGGGCACATTTCAGGTGTCTCCAGGCAAATATCCTGAACAGCTGGGACGGAGCGCAGGAATCGCTGGACACGACCTTCCGCCTATCTCCAAAGACCAAGAGGTCTCTGTGGTGGTGGAGGGACGAAGAGAACCTTGTGCAGGGTCTATTATGGTCTCTTCCAGAGTCTGTCCGAATCACCACGGACGCCAGTACCTAGGGCTGGGGGTCCCACTGGGGGTCAAGAGTAGCCCAAGGGCGCTGGGAGAAAGCACAGTAACAAAGATGAGCCAACTGGAGGGAGTTGCAAGCGATCTGGGAAGCGCTAAGGGCATTTGCCACAGAGCTGAAAAGTCACCACATACAAGTCCTCTCGGACAGTGTGGTAGAAGTCTCTTATTTAAACAAATGGGGAACAAGGTGTCTGTCCTTAATCAGACCAGCGAGCCCCATCTTTGCTTGGGCCAAGAGGAACCTGAAGTCAATATCCTCAGTCCATCTAAAGGGAGTGGACAATCACCTGGCAGACTTTCTGAGCCGACACCAAGTGCGCGAGTTAGAATGGTCACTAAACAGGGAAGTCTTCCAGCTAATGGTAGAGAAATCGGGCCTTCCAGAAGTGGACTTGTTCGCCAACAAGTCAAATGCCAGGGTTCCAGCTTACTTCTCGTTGGAAAGAGAAGTAGGTGCCAAGGGGATAGATGCCCTGGCACAGAAGTGGCCGTTTCACCTATGTTACGCCTTCCCCCGTTTAAACTTTTTCCTCTGGTCCTGAGGAAGTTTGTTCAAGAGCGCACCACAATAATCTCAGTGGTCCCGTATTGGCCGAGGAGGCCTTGGTTTTCCATGCTGTTATGCCTGACAGAGGAACCCCACTCATGCTGCCCGAGAGGAAGCATCTACTATCTCAGGGCCCAGTTCTATTATCAAAAATACAGACCCTGAAACTGTCGGCTTGGTGTCTGAGGCCTCCTGAAGTCAGACATGGTGGTGAATGCAATTCTTTCCAGTAGAAAGAAGGTGACCCAAGCAATTTTTTTTACATTTTGGAAAGTTTTCAGTTCATGGTTAGATACCAAGAAGGTGTATGCAAATATTCCAACCGTCTTGGAGTTTTTACAAGACGGTGCGGACCAAGGACTGGCCATTAGTACATTAAAAGTGCAGGTATCGGCCTTGTCTGTTTTTTTGGAGCAACCCCTGGCTATAGACCCGCTAGTTAGCAGGTTCTTTAAGGGGTTAGCCAGGATTTGACCCCTTCCATTTCAAGTTCTACCAAAATGGGACCCGTCGACAGTATTGCAATTTTGGATAAAATGGTCGCAAAAGGAAGGAATCACCTATCTTTTTAGTGGCTATATCCACAGCTAGATGCATTCGCGAGCTGCAAGCACTTTCCATTAAGGAGCCTTTCCTGCAAGTTTTTGAAGACAGGCTGGTATTGCATACAGACCCAAGTGGTGTCAAAATTCCACAGGACTCAGGAAATTGTTTTACCTTCTTTCTGTGGGTACCCAACTAATCCAAAGGAAACAGAAAAGCATTTGAAAATCCAATGCTCTATTTATTTTGCATTTAGGGAAAAAATTGGGGTTCCAAGCTTCAAAAGGCACATTTGCAAGGTGGATTAAACAAGCTATTGTGGAAGCTTACAAGATTTTAAAACAGGAATGTCCTTTTTTTCCCCCATGGCTCACTCCACACGGGCGCTATCGGCTTCTTGGGCGGAGCGAGCTGGAGCAACACCAGAACAAATCTGTCGAGCAGCAACATGGTCAAACTACTCGACTTTCATGAAGCATTATAGATTGGACCTTCTCTAAGGGCAAGACCAAGTGTTTGGGAGGAAAGTCCTCCAAGCGGTAGTCCCCCCCCCCTCTAATCTGGTAAGTTCTCATTGATCCTCTCTAGTGCTGTCCTGAACAGAGACGACTGGAGAAAACTAGAGTTAGACTTACCGGTAACTCTGTTTCTAGGAGTCATCCAGGACAGCAGGGATTCCCTCCCAATATGCTGTTATAACTTTGGACGAGTGTTTTTGTTGTTTCAGAAGCCGTTCCGTGGAAGTTCTCGGTTAAAGACTGGGGAAGATGGATGGAAGCTGCCCTT
Organism: Rana muscosa; assembly: GCA_029206835.1. Taxonomy (NCBI): domain Eukaryota; kingdom Metazoa; phylum Chordata; class Amphibia; order Anura; family Ranidae; genus Rana; species Rana muscosa. Next base: position 401,642,748 of record CM055116.1, on the reverse strand, counting down.
TAAGGATTTGAATGATGTGTTTCCTGCCTCCGGAGGTGGAGCCTATCTCTAGTGCTGTCCTGGACGATTCCTCTCGCTCTCTCACTCTCTCTCTCTCTCCTGTCTCTCTCTCTCTCTCCTGTCTTCTTATGTTAATTCCTTGAAGCTTAGGTATCTTGTGATAGTTTTCTAATTAGACATGCTTTATATTATGTAACTGAGATCGATACTTATGTACGATTGCTGTGTTGACTTGGAGCCGCCCTTTCCTGGATTAAATAAAATATTCGAAAAATTATTTACTGTATATTATAGCAAAGCCCATATAAATAGAGTATAAGCCTGCATTCACACGGGCATTTAGCCACAGTGCAATCCTTTGGCAGGGATTTACTGATTCCTGCTGCTGGGATTGACTTCTGCGTGCAGAAAGCAGCAGCCACCAAGCTCGTATACTGCAATAACAGGCTGTCAGTGGCTGCAGCTATCCGTGCTGTTCACACAACTAGCAATCACCTGCAGTATGGGCTTGTTTGCCGCTGCTATCTGCATGCAGCCCTCAATTTCAGTAGCCGGAATCAGTATATTTCTGCCACTGGGATTCGCACTGTGGCTAAACATCCATGTAAATGCAGCTCAATCGGTTGAGAAACTACAAAACCCAAAACTGTTGTGTGCCATCTCAAATATAGGCATATTTGGAACTTAGTAAGTACCCTTAGGCCCCGTGACGCTTTTCATGTTTCGTCCTTAATCACAGTGCTTAAACCATCAACCACAAATTATACCAAATAATACTAAATTATAATGTCCCATATAGTGCATATTCCATATAGTGCAGCTTTAAAGATAAAGTCCATTAAACACTTCCTGCAAATCGACGTACCTGTACGTCGCTTTGAGGAAGTGGTTGTATCAGGGTTTGATCGGGTCTCTGATGCAGTAACCCAGAAACACGGATTTTGGCGTTTTGAATACTTTTTAGTGCAAAGGAGGGATTTGGGGTCTTTTAGACCCCAGATCCCTCCATAAAGAGTACCTGTCACCGCCTATTACTGTCACAAGGGATGTTTACAAGGGCTGTTACAGTTGCAGGATGTTACAAGGGATGTTTACAGTGACAGTGTAAAAAAAACAAAATAAAAAAAAAAATTTTTAAGGGCCCCTGTCTCCGCGTTCAAATCACACATGTAAGGTATCCTAAAAAGGGGTATTTTTTGGGACTTTATATAAAGCCATGGCCTGATAAGGCCATGTGCCTCTATCCCTATCAATGTAAGAAAACAGAACAAAAAAGTTGGGACTTTAGATGAAGTACATGGTTGCAAAAGAGTAGTTTGATGAATAAAAAATGTTTATTAATTCATATACATAAGTGTACAAACATAATCTCAATGTCTAGTTTAAAATCGGTTAACATTATACTAACATGGGTAGCAATTAATATCACAGGGTTAAAATTTCACAATTCATCACTAATAATATATATATATATACACACACACACACACACATAGATAGTATGAAATATTGTCTGCCTGGCCTATGGCCTCATAGATCCCTATCGTGGTTGGTAAGAATACATAATCAATAATGAGCACATAAGGAATAAAATATATAAAACACGGCATATGTTTTCTCTATGCGTTTTCATGGCTTGGAAACACTCTTCAGGAGCAAGCACCTGATGTATCTGAAATTAAAAGATAGATGTCTAAATGATCTGACATACAGTATATCAACAAATAGGGGGCTGAGGTGAAAACACCTCCCAATAGGTAATAACTTACATAAGTCTGTGCATTGGTGGCATGGTGCCGATAATCGTGTGCCATCCGGAGGCATCGTGACAGGGAGCTGTGGCAGCAAGCTCAGTGGCAGCAGTCGACACAGACCGCATCCATGGGGGATATGGGCCAACAGGGCTCTAGTAATGTGAAATGGAAGTGATGAATGGACCAACCAAGTGTGGGACCTGTGTGGGGATTGTGTGAAAAAAATTACATGGTTGGGGATGCAGTGATGAATTGAATTGGGAAGAGTGCAGAGCGAAGACAGTAATGAAAGGGACCATTGAGTTAAGTAGAAATTGTGAAAGATAACCCACCAGATCGCCAAAGCAGGAATAGGTGAAGAAACAACCAGGTACAGTGGGGAGAACAAGTATTTGATACACTGACAATTTTGCAGGTTTTCCTACTTACAAAGCATGGAGAGGTCTGTAATTTTTATCATAGATACTCTTCAACTGTGAGAGACGGAATCTAAAAAAAAAAATCCAGAAAATCACAGTGTATGATTTTTAAATAATTAATTTGCATTTTATTGCATGACATAAGTATTTGATCCCCTACCAACCAGTAAGAATTCCAGCTCTCACAGACCTGTTATTTTTTCTTTAAGAAACCCTCCTATTCTCCACTCATTAACTGCACCTGTTTGAACTCGTTACCTGTATAAAAGAGACCTGTCCACACACTCAATCAAACAGACTCCAACCTCTCCACAATGGCCAAGACCAGAGAGCTGTGTAAGGACATCAGGGATAAAATTGTAGACCTGCACAAGGCTGGGATGGGCTACAGCACAATAGGCAAGCAGCTTGGTGAGAAGGCAACAACTGTTGGCGCAATTATTCGAAAATGGAAGAAGTTCAAGATGACGGTCAATCTCCCTCGGTCTGGGGCTCCATGCAAGATCTCACCTCGTGGGGCATCAATGATCATGAGGGATCAGCCCAGAACTACATGGCAGGACCTGGTCAATGACCTGAAGAGAGCTGGGACCACAGTCTCAAAGAAAACCATTAGTAACCCTTTGCTGTCATGGATTAAAATACTGCAGCACACGCAAGGTCCCCCTGCTCAAGCCAGTGCATGTCCAGGCCTGTCTGAAGTTTGCCAATGACCATCTGGATGATCCAGAGGAGGAATGGGAGAAGGTCATGTAGTCTGATGAGACAAAAATAGAGCTTTTTGGTCTAAACTCCACTTGCCGTGTTTGGAGGAAGAAGGATGAGTACAACCCCAAGAACACCATCCCAACCGTGAAGCATGGAGGTGGAAACATCATTCTTTGGGGATGCTTTTCTGCAAAGGGGACAGGACTACTGCACCGTATTGAGGGGAGGATGGATGGGGCCATTTATCGTGAGATCTTGGCCAACAACCTCCTTCCCTCAGTAAGAGCATTGAGGATTGGTCGTGGCTGGGTCTTCAAGCATGACAACGACCTGAAACACACAGTCGGGGCAACTAAGGAGTGGCTCTGTAAGAAGCATCCCAAGGTCCTTGAGTGGCCTAGCCAGTCTCCAGACCTAAACCCAATAGAAAATCTTTGGAGGGAGCTGAAAGTCCGTATTGCCCAGCGACAGCCCTGAAACCTGAAGGATCTGGAGAAGCTCTGTATGGAGGAGTGGGCAAAATCCCTGCTGCAGTGTGTGCAAACCTGGTCAAGAACTACAGGAATTGTATGATCTCTGTAATTGCAAAAAAAGGTTTCTGTATCAAATATTAAGTTCTGCTTTTCTGATGTATCAAATACTTATATCATGCAAAAAAATGCAAATTAATTACTTAAAAATCATACAATGTGATTTTCTGGATTTTTGTTTTAGATTCCGTCTCTCAGAGTTGAAGAGTACCTATGATAAAAAATGACAGACCTCTACATGCTTTGTAAGTAGGAAAAAGTGCAAAATCGGCAGTGTATTAAATACTTGTTCTCCCCACTGTAAATGGTGTCACATTAAATGTAAATGAGTACCTGATGTAGGGAAAGAAGGAGGACAGAGGTCCGCGTGGTAGCATGTGTGCAGGAAAACCCTGGGTGCCCAGCCCCCCCAAAAAGAGTAAGCCAAAATAGGCACCACCGCCAAGCAACCGCCAATGTCACGTGTACGCATGCAATGTGGGAGGGAGGCACCATCCCCTAGGCCAGTGGTCATCAACCCTGTCCTCAGGGCCCACTAACAGGCCAGGTTTTATGTATTATCTTGGGGAGATGCAGACTAGAATACTGCAATTACTGAGCAGCAAATGATATCACCTGTGATGTATTTCTGTTATCTTGCAAACCTGGCCTGTTAGTGGGCCCTGAGGACAGTGTTGATGACCACTGCCCTAGGCGACCCGCTGTCCAGAAGGCGGTGCCATAGCCCTCCACTAAGCTTGACAGGCATGACATCGATACGCAGTGATGGCACACCCGCCCCTCAATGACCATCAGGGGGGCAGGGAGGGAGAGGAGGCCGCCAGTGTGCATCACAGCTCCCGAGCTAGATGATGGGGACAGCCCAACAATGCCAGCCCCTGCACCAACAAGGAGCACAGGAAGAGCAAGAAATAATGAAATGGATCACCAAAAATAAATTGAATTTCATAATTTAACTATTAATAATAATTACAGAATGAACTAGGGGAGACTGACATAGGCCAACATGCCACATCAGTGCTCAACCGTGCCTCATCCATGCCAAATCAGTGCTCATCCCTGCCACATCCATGCAACAACAGTGCTCATCCATGCCTTAGTCTGCTCTGCTTCAGTATGTCACAGTATATGTTGGCATTCATGGTTCCCACACCATCTGAACCAAATAAGTTCATCTTAGTATCATCAGACCACTGGGATCCTTAGTCTGCTTGCCTTCAGCAAACGGTTTGCAGGCTTTCTTGTGCATCATCTTTAGAAGAGGCTTCCTTCTGGAATGACAGCCATGCAGGCCAATTTGATGCAGTATGCAGCGTATGGTCTGAGCACTGACAGGCTGACCCCGCACCCCTTCAACCTCTGCAGCAATGTTGGCAGCACTCAGACATCTATTTCCCAAAGACAACCTCTGGATATGACGCTGAGCACGTGCATTCATCTTCTTTGGTCGACCATGGCGAGGCCTGTTCTGAGTGGAACCTGTCCTGTTAAACCGCTGTATAGTCTTGGCCACCGTGCTGCAGCTTAGTTTCAGGGTCTTGGAAATCTTCTTATAGCCTAGGCCATCTTTATGTAGAGCAACAATTTTTTTTTCAGATCCTCAAAGAGTTCTTTGCCATGAGATGCCATGTCGAAATTCCAGTGACCAGTATGAGAGAGTGAGAGCGATAACACTAATTGTAATACAAAGTCTAAAGTGCAGCGCTTGGTGAAATTGAATGACAATATGAAAAAGAACAGTCCTGGTTCAGCAAATCAGAAAACAAGATGACCGTGAAACTGATAGAAGACCACCACCAAAACTTTCAGTGTGCTGAAATGAAGGCACACCACCCAAATGTGTTCACAGAATGCTTACCGGAAGGCAAACATACATAAGCGATGTAAGTATATTTGCAGAAGTTCAATGTGTAGACACCAGTTTCCCAGCCAGAAGGATCACAAATTTAAGTTGATATAAAAGCGCTTTGCAAAGAATGTGGCAACAATGGAGTCCTCCCGACGCGTTTCGTCTCCTAGGACATCATCACCCCAGATGATGTCCTAGGAGACGAAACGCGTCGAGGGGACTCCATTGTTGCCACATTCTTTGCAAAGCGCTTTTATATCAACTGTGAGGGGGTTAGCTCGGCAGCGGGTGTGTGTGACCCCCGGGATGGGCTCCCCACACAAAACAGGCCCAGCAAACGGAGGTTGTTGTTTTCAAAATCAAAAAGGTGCGGTTTATTTTCTATTTACAGTGACAAAACACAGCAAAGCAAAAGAAACATAACCAAAATAAATCCTGGTCAAGTTGACCTCTGACTAAACATGCAGGTTTCCTAAACTAACAACTGGGATCAGCCTGGTGCTGTCCTAGTCCCTAAGTCCCTGGTTTAGTAAAAGTCCAAACAAATAGCCACACAGGCTTTGCCTCACCGCACAGGGGTTCACTCTCCCTAGACAGTCCACACAGGTCTGGTTCCAGGCATGAGCTAACATCTAATGAAGCTGGGAGTTCTTATAGAGGCCTAAATGAGCTGACAAGCTTCAGCTGGTCTCTTCAACTCCCTGTCTGTACGACGCCCCACACTCTCCCTAGAGGTATGAGTCATCCATGAGCCCACTAGCCTTAGCTGGGCTTAAACAACTCTCCACCTAGTTGTATAAGTCGGCGTAAAGCCTAAATCTGGGCGAAATATATCTACCCCCCTGGATGCAACCAGGTGACTTTACCTTCCTGCTGTCACATACCCCCCCCTCTTGTTTTAACCTCGGGGTTGGAACACCAGCAATCAGGCATTCATGTACTCGAGACAAAGCATCCACATTCCCCATTTGAACGCCAGGGCGATGCTTTACTGTGAAGTTGAATTCCTGGAGGGCCAGGAACCACCTATTCACTCTTCTATTTGTTTCCTTGTTTTGAGCCATCCACTTTAACGGAGCGTGATCCGTAACCATGTCAAAGTGCCTACCTAGCAGGTAGTACCGAAGGGAATCTAGAGCCCACTTCACCGCTAAACACTCCTTTTCAACGGTGGCGTAATTTACCTCATGGGACTTCAACTTCCTGCTGAGGTAAATGACTGGGTGCTCTTCCCCGTTCCAGACCTGGGACAATACTGCTCCTAACCCCACATCTGACGCATCACTTTGTACGACAAAGTCTTTAGAGAAGTCGGGTGAGTACAACACTGGCTGGCTACATAAGGCTTGTTTCAAGAATTGGAATGCTGCCTCAGCCTCTGGGGTCCATTTAATCATGACCGACCCTTTCCCCTTCGTCAGGTTGGTTAGGGGCACAGCCTTAGAAGCAAAGTGGGGAATGAATCGCCGATAATACCCAGCGATTCCCAGAAAGGCTCGTACCTGCTTCTTGCTGTTGGGACGTGGCCAACTCTGGATGGCCTCGACTTTGTTGAGTTGGGGTTTTATTACTCCCCTCCCAATGGTGTACCCAAGATATTTGGCCTCCTCCTGCCCAATGGTACACTTCTTGGGGTTAGCCGTAAACCCCGCTTCCCGAACAGAGTCCAGGACTGCTTGCACTTTTGGCAGATGTGAGGCCCAATCTGTGCTATGGACAATTACGTCATCCAGGTAAGCCGCAGCATACTTCCGATGGGGCCTCAGCATCTGGTCCATTTTCCGCTGGAATGTGGCCGGCGCATTCTGTAACCCGAACGGCATTCTTTTATATTGGAACGCCCCGTCTGGGGTTACAAATGCGGTTTTCTCTTTGGCCGACTTGGCCAGGGGGATTTGCCAATACCCTTTTGTGAGGTCAAGAGTCGTCATGTATCGGGCTGTTCCCAGCCGGTCGATCAACTCATCTATACGTGGCATGGGGTAGGTGTCAAATTTTGTAACTTTGTTCAACTGACGAAAATCGTTACAAAATCTCCAGCTCCCATCCGGTTTAGGCACCAACACAATGGGACTAGACCAATCACTTTGGGACTCCTCTATCACCCCTAAGTTCAGCATTTTCTGTACTTCCTCCCGTATTGCCTCCCGTCGGGCCTCTGGGATCCGATAGGGTTTTAACTTCACCCTTTCACCGGGCGGGGTAATGATGTCATGCTCTACCCCAGATGTTTGTCCCGGCAGCTCAGAGAATACCTCCTTGTTGCGAAGCACAAACTCCTTAACCTCCTGTTGTTGGGGTTGTGACAAGGTGGCTGCTATTCCAACCTCAGGAATCACGCAACCAGTTTGAGCTGGTGACCAAGTGTCTGCGACTAGGGACTCTCTATCCCTCCAGGCTTTCAACAGATTAACGTGATAGATCTGTTCGGGCTTTCGCCTTCCTGGTTGTCTGACCTTGTAATTCACTTCGCTCACTTTTTCCATTATCTCGTAGGGGCCTTGCCATTTGGCAAGGAATTTACTTTCAACCGTAGGGACAAGTACCAGTATCCTATCCCCCGGGGAAAAGGTACGGGTCTTGGCTCCACGGTTGTACACTCTCTGCTGTGCTAACTGCGCTTGGGCCAAATGTTCCTTCACGATGGGCATTACCTGTGCAATTCGGTCTTGCATCAGGGCGACATGCTCAATCACACTCCTGTGGGGAGAACTCTCACTTTCCCAAGTTTCCTTGGCAATATCCAACAGCCCTCTTGGGTGTCTCCCATACAGTAACTCAAAGGGGGAGAATCCCGTAGAGGATTGGGGCACCTCCCTAATAGCAAACATCAGATAAGGAAGTAGACAGTCCCAATCCTTTCCATCTCTATCCACCACTTTCTTCAACATTTGTTTTAGGGTTTTGTTGAATCTTTCAACCAGCCCATCGGTTTGGGGGTGATACACAGATGTACGTAATTGCGTCACTTTGAACAATTTACATAGCTCCTTCATAACCCGGGACATAAAGGGTGTACCTTGGTCCGTAAGCAGTTCTTTACAAATACCCACCCGGCTAAACACAAGAGATAGCTCTTTGGCTATGGTTTTGGCCGAGGTATTTCGGAGAGGGATCGCTTCTGGATAACGGGTGGCATAGTCCATTATAACTAATATGTACTGGTGCCCCCTAGCGGACTTGATTATAGGACCTACCAAATCCATGGCGATCCTCTCAAACGGGACCTCAATGATGGGTAGAGGGACCAGCGGGCTACGGAAATGTGGCATCGGGGCCGACCTCTGACACACAGGGCAGGAGGAACAATAATTTTCTATGTCCTTCATCACCCCCGGCCAATAGAATCTCTGTAATACCCTCTCTCGGGTTTTCTCTGTCCCCAGATGACCTCCAAGAATGTGCCCATGGGCCAACTCCAACACCAACTTCCTGTAAGGTTTGGGCACCACAAGCTGCTCAACGGTTTCTTCTGCCCTTTTTGCCACCCGATACAGTAGGTCCTTCTCTACGCTGAAGTATGGGTAAGTGCAGGTATTATCTGGGTTCACTAACTCGCCATCTATTTTCACTACGTTTTCCCGTGCCTTTATTAGGGCGGGGTCTTTCAACTGTTCTGTGGCAAAGTTTTCCCTGTGAACCTCAAGATCAGAAAACTCCACAGACGGTAGGTTTTCGTCTGAGGAGGTGGGCTCCTCTCCAGTTTCTTGAGTCTCCCCTGCCAATACTGACAAGGGAAATTCCGGAGAGTCCTCACCACTCTCAGGGGAGTTCTGGCTATCACATTCCTGGTACATAGGGGCACCAGTGGGGGGCTCAGGATCATCCCACAGTTCCCAGAACTTCGGAAAATCCCTTCCCACAATGGCGTCATGCGGTAACTGAGATACTAAGCCCACTGGATGAGAGAGGGTACCTTTGGGGGTCTCGAAACACACTGTAGTCACTGGATACTCTCGGGTGTCCCCATGCACACAAATAACAGCTACCTTGCTATTCCCAGAGACCTCTGTTTTAACTAATTCAGCCTTTATCAGGGTCACAAGGCTACCTGAATCCAGCAATACCACAACATTTCTACCATTAATACACATTTTGCATAAATGTTTCTCAGTTCCCCGAATGGCAGTGCATGCGACTGTCGCACACAGCGACTGACGTCTGCCCGTCAGAAAGTCACACTGCATGGGTTCCTCCACAACCGGGCAATTTGCTGCAATATGTCCCGCTTGCCGGCAGCGGTAGCAAACGATCCTTCTTGCCGCCTCTTGAGCCGCTGATTTCCCAGGCTGTTCTCGCCAAACTTGGGGTAGAGCTCCCACCCTCTCACTCTCTCCACCCTTACCCCTTGGAATCATCTTATCCGCCCCTGGGGATGGTCTGGTCTTAGGGTGGAAAGTCCGAGTGTCTCTGGAAGAGGCCGTCAGGTTCTCTGTAGCCAAGTATTTCTCCACACGATCCACAAGACCATCGGCCGTCTCTGGGTCTCCATGGGTTACCCACTTTTGGATGGCAGTAGGAAGAGCTCTCAAAAACCGATCCATTACAACACGTTCCACAATCTTTGGTGCGGACAAAGTCTCTGGCTGTAGCCACTTTCTGCTCAGGTGAATGAGATCATACATTTGAGACCTGGGGGGTTTTCCAAGCTGGAAAGTCCAGTTATGCACACGCTGAGCCCGGACAGCCAGGGTGACACCCAGCCTTGCCAATATTTCAGCTTTTAGCATCACATAGTCTTTTGCTTGGTCATGCTCTAGGTCATAGTAAGCCTTCTGCGATTCACCAGTTAACAGAGGAGCCACCAGTCCAGCCCACTGCTCCTCAGGCCACTTTTCTCTTTCAGCAGTCCTTTCAAATGTGGTCAAAAATACCTCTGGATCATCCTCTCCAGTCATTTTTGTCAATAAACGACTCACCCCAAAGGACGCGGTATTAGTGGGACGGCTTCCCTCACTGGTCTGCGGACGTTGCTGCACTACTGCTTCCATTTGTTGTAATCTCTGCTCTTGCTTCTGTAACAGGTCTATGAAGCGGGCCTCAGATTGCTGCAGGGCTTGTTGCTGAGCTTCCAGACTCTGTTGGTGAGCTTGCTGCTGGGCTGCAAGGCTCTGTTGATGAGCTTGCTGCTGGGCTGCAAGGCTCCTTTGCAAACCTGCATTTGTCTGCTGTTGATTGGCATTTGCTAGAGCCAGCTGTTTCAGTATCTCCTCCATGCTGGCTTAAAAAAAACTGCCACTGGTTCTCCACCAACTGTGAGGGGGTTAGCTCGGCAGCGGGTGTGTGTGACCCCCGGGATGGGCTCCCCACACAAAACAGGCCCAGCAAACGGAGGTTGTTGTTTTCAAAATCAAAAAGGTGCGGTTTATTTTCTATTTACAGTGACAAAACACAGCAAAGCAAAAGAAACATAACCAAAATAAATCCTGGTCAAGTTGACCTCTGACTAAACATGCAGGTTTCCTAAACTAACAACTGGGATCAGCCTGGTGCTGTCCTAGTCCCTAAGTCCCTGGTTTAGTAAAAGTCCAAACAAATAGCCACACAGGCTTTGCCTCACCGCACAGGGGTTCACTCTCCCTAGACAGTCCACACAGGTCTGGTTCCAGGCATGAGCTAACATCTAATGAAGCTGGGAGTTCTTATAGAGGCCTAAATGAGCTGACAAGCTTCAGCTGGTCTCTTCAACTCCCTGTCTGTACGACGCCCCACACTCTCCCTAGAGGTATGAGTCATCCATGAGCCCACTAGCCTTAGCTGGGCTTATACAACTCTCCACCTAGTTGTATAAGTCGGCGTAAAGCCTAAATCTGGGCGAAATATATCTACCCCCCTGGATGCAACCAGGTGACTTTACCTTCCTGCTGTCACACAACTTAAATATGTGATCCTTCTGGCTGGGAAACTGGTGTCTACACATTGAACTTCTGCAAATATACTTACATCGCTTATGTATGTTTGCCTTCCGGTAAGCATTCTGTGAACACATTTGGGTGGTGTGCCTTCATTTCAGCACACTGAAAGTTTTGGTGGTGGTCTTCTATCAGTTTCACGGTCATCTTGTTTTCTGATTTGCTGAACCAGGACTGTTCTTTTTCATATTGTCATTCAATTTCACCAAGCGCTGCACTTTGGACTTTATATTATCACGTTTGCCTTATCAACAGACTGTGCCAGCTGCTGTAATCATATTATTTAATTTATTTCTATTTATTTTTTGTTAGCGCAGATATTTGTTCACATATTACTAATTGTAATACACCTGCTCCCCCCTCACACCTTGAGACCTTGTAACACTAACGAGTCACATGACATTAGTGAGAGAAAATGGCTAATTGGGCCAAATTTGGACATTTTCACTTAGGGGTGTATTCCCTTTTGTTGCCAGTGGTTTAGACAATGGCTGTGTGTTGAGTTATTTTGAGGAGACAGCAAATTTACACTGTTATACAAGCTGTACACTCATTACATTACATTGTAGCAAAGTGTAATTTCTTCAGTGTTGTCACATGAAAAGATATATTAAAATATTTACGCTTATACATCGACAGAATGGCACTCCTGGGCAGAAGGACGTATATATACGTCCCTTTTAAGGAAGCAGCATTGTTGACGCGAATGCCGCAAGCTCCGTGAGCCCGACCGCGGGTCCCGCGGCTCAATCGCTGCAGGGATACCCGCGATCGTCTCACGGTGAGGAAGAAAGGGGAGATGCTGATGTAAACAAGCATCTCCCCGCTCTGCCTACTGACAAGGACACTAATCACTGCTTCCTGTAATCGGAAGCGGTGATCACTGTCTTGTCACACACAGCCCATCCCACCTACAGTAAGAATCACTCCCTAGGGCACACTTAACCCCTACAGCGCCACCTAGAGGTTAACCCCTTCACTGCCAGTGTCATTTTCACAGTAATCAGTGCATTTTTATAGCACTGATCGCTGTAAAAATTACAATGGTCCCAAAAATGTGTCAAAAGTGTCCAATGTGTCCGCCATAATGTCGCAGTCACGATAAAAATCGTTGAATCGCTGCCATTACTAGTAAAAAAAATTATAAAAAATGCCATAAAGCTATCCCCTATTTTGTAGACGCTATAACGTTTGCGCAAACCGATCAATAAACACTTATTGCGATTTATTTTACCAAAAATATGTAGAAGAATACGTATCGGCCTAAACTGAGGAAAAAAAAAAAAATTTATATATTTTTTGGGGATATTTATTATAGAAAAAAGTAAAAATGATTGCATTTTTTTTTAAATTGACGCTTTATTTTTGTTTATAGTGCAAAAAATAAAAACCGCAGAGGTGATCAAATACCACCAAAATAAATTTTCAGAACAGCCGCACTCCAAACAAGCGTAGCCTTTAGTAGGAAAATCAGGAACAAGTACTACAAGCCACAGCAACCAGGACAGTTGACGCGTTTCACACTATACTTGGTTTCTGAGAGAAAGATGATCACTAATTAGATCTACCTGGAGCGGCGATTCCCTCATTCACCACCAAAAGAAAGCTCTATTTGTGGGAAAAAAAAAGGACGTCAATTTTGTTTGGGAGCCACGTCGCACAAACCGCGCAATTGTCAGTTAAAGCGACACAGTGCCAAATCGCAAAAAGTAGCCCGGTCTTTGACCAGCAAAATGGTCTGGGGCTTAAGTGGTTAAAATGGAGAAAATAAAAAATAGGAGAAAATTAGGTTGTTGCACAGAACAACCAATTGAAATTCTTGTTAATTTCTCCATGAAAGAGAGATGATTGGCTGCTATTGGCAACATCTTCAGTTTTGTTTCCTTTTTTTTTTCTTGACCACTGCCTTTAGTGAATAATAAGATCTCTTTCTCTGGCAGCCTCTCTTATTCCCCTGTACACATGATCCGAAATTCCGACAAGAAAACCGTGGATTTTTTCTGATGGAATGTTGGCTCAAACTTGATAATTGTTTGAAATTGCTCGAAGAGCAAAACCTTGGGTCGGACTTTAAAGGCAACACACAGAGAATGGAATGAAAAAAAAAATATTATATTTTAATGACATAAAAAACGTTGACAATGTTTAATAAAAACCATACAAAAATGAAAAGACAGTATGGATGGAGTCCCTTGTACGTCTGAACGTCGACGCGTTTCGCCGTGAGGCTTCGTCAGGACGGACTGGTAACAAGAGATTGTACAGGTGGGACAAATATTATTGTCTGAAATTAGATACTGACATTAGAATACACATACATAACAATACACAAACTAAAAACAAGTTTCATTATTGGTTAAAACCGTTGTATGTCCTCCAAATGCATCAACTCCAAAATCATTGCCAGGGCCAAAAAAGCGCTAGCAAGGAACCGCACCTAGCATATATCGAAAAAATGTATATATATGTACCTCACATAAATCCAGCTAATAAGAACTTTGTAAGAGTCCGGGAATTCCGAAAATAAAATGATGTGGCGTATACATGCAGTATAGATTTCTGGTAGAAAAAGAGAAAATATATATATAAATAACATGAAGGATCCCATTGGAACAAAGTACACCAGTACCCCCATATATTGGAGGTTTGTGTAGAGATCCTACCTGCAGTTTTATAAGGAGTAACCTATAGGCACCCTATGGGAACATCCGATTGGGCAAACAGAATGCTTCTGAATGTCCTACAGATCTGCACATGTCAATAAGAAAGATATTGGAATTAGATCCTATCAAGACAAGAAAAGAGAGAGAGAGAAGAGGGGGGGAAGCGGAAAGAAGTACTTGTAGAAGAGGACACTATGGATATATATAAGTATAGATTACCAAGCTTGTCCAGGCCACTTTAGACAACGGGGGCAAAAAGCATCCACATATATAATATATTTTTTTTTTCATTCCATTCTCCGTGTGTTGCCTTTAAAGTCCGAGCCAAGGTTTTGCTCTTCGAGCAATTTCAAACAATTATCACGTAATTACGGATGTGGCAGTATTCCCCTAATATCCGTTGGCTCAAACTTGTGTTGCATACACACGGTCACACAAATCTTGTCTGGAATTCTGACCGTCAAGAACGCGGTGACGTATAAGACGTACGACGAGCCGAGATCAATGAAGTTCAATAGGCAGTTCGGCTCTTCTGCTTGATTCTGAGCATGCGTTTTTTTTGCGCGTCGGAATTGCATACAGACGAGCGGAATTTCCGACAAGAACTTTTTCCGTCGGAAAAATAGAGAACCTGCTCTCAATCTTTTGCTGGCAGAAATTCTGACAGAAAATGTTAGATGGAGCATACACAAGGTCGGAATATCTGACCAAAAGCTCACATCTGACTTTTTTTGACGGAAAATCCTATCGTGTGTACAGGGCATAACTGTTTAACCACTTAAGCCCCGGACCATTTTGCTGGCCAAAGACCAGGCCACTTTTTGCGATTCGACACTGCGCCACTTTAACTGAGAATTGCGCGGTCGTGCGACGTGGCTCCCAAACAAAATTGGCGTCCTTTTTTCCCCACATTTTTTTTTCCTCAGTTTAGGCCGATACGTATTCTTCTACATATTTTTGGTAAAAAAAAAGCAATAAGCGTATATTGATTGGTTTGCGCAAAAGTTATAGTGTCTACAAAATAGGGGATAGAATTATGGCATTTTTATTATAAACATTTTTTTTTTTATACTAGTAATGGCAGCGATCTGCGATTTTTATTGTGACTGCGACGTTATGGCGGACACATCGGACACTTTTGACACATTTTTGGAGCGATCAGTGCTATACAAAATGCAATGATTACTGTGAAAATGACACTGGCAGTGAAGGGGTTAACCACTAGGTGGTGCTGAAGGGGTTAAGTGTGCCCTAGGGAGTGCTTCTTACTGTAGGGGGGATGGGCTGTGTGTGACACGACAGTGATCACCGCTTCCGATTACAGGAAGCTGTGTTTACTGTCCTGTCACTAGGAAGACTGGGGAAATGCTTGTGTAGCGGGTATGTACTTTTTAAACTGGTGAAGACACCAGTGATGCATAGTTCCCTGCGGCCCAGCAGGTGGCGCTGTCACTTTGGGCCGGGGTTGAACCATCGCTGCCGTACCCTTTGTGACCTCTCGCAGCGGTTGTACGGCGGGGCGGGGAACCCCGCCGTGCATCCTGGGAGAGGGTATAAACGGGGCGGACTTCTTCGCCACGAGGTTCGAGTCCCGGGCACCTTCAGCCTGAGGGCTGTGGTTTCGGTCGGTGTCCAGGTGGCCTAGGCCTGGACACCTGGAGTTCGTGTTCCATCCCAGGCACCTTCAGTCTGGGGTGAGGTACTTAGCCGGAGGCCTGGGGCCCAGTACCTTCCGCTGGGTACCGCGAGGGAGGGATTGTCCTAGGGGGCCCCGGGGGTGGGGCACCCGAATCCAGAGGCTTAAGGGACCGGAGGAGGGACTCACCCGAAGACCTGGTGCAGCAGATTGCCAGTGCCGGGTGAACCTCTGGAGACCGCCTGGAGGGATATCTTTCCCGAACAGGGGCCAAGTTCAACGAGGAAGTTCAGTCCACGTTCAATAACCGGTGGCAGCGGTCCAGCTAATTCACTCAGGTCAGTGGCAGAGGCCTGCAATTAGGCCTGTGGCAGGGGCCTCAACAGTTCATCCGGTCGGTGGCAGCGACCAAAACTCACGGTCGGTGGCAGAGACCGTGCGCCAGGCCTATTCGCTAAAAAGGAATAGGAGAGTACAGTTGTGCCTGGGCCTACTCGTTCCCACACCCCCATGTTCGTTGTTAATGGAAGTACAACTGATTGTGTTAAGAGAAATAAAGAAGTGTTGGACTTTCGATTGGTGTGGGGCCCTATTATTGGCAGACACGCTTCCATGGAACAACAAGGTTTTGTATGCAGTGGACAGACCCGGGAGGTAAATCAACTAACTTTGCCCAACCCTCTTATACGCATGAGGGGAGAGTTTGGCGTAGTGTTCCTGCACTCTCCTCTTCCAGGTACCCCTATACACAAGCCATTCACAATAACCAAGAGGGAGAGTGAGGTTCCGCTACACTTGTTTACAATAGCATTTATCCGTTCTCCCTCACCATGACCGCGGGTATGCCCGCGGACATCGAGTCCGCGGGACCCGCGGTCGGAGTCACGGAGCTCGCAGCAGGCGGGCGGGCGCGCGTGTCCACAATGCTGTTTCATAAAGGGGACGTATATATACGTCCTTTTGCCTGTCTGTGCCATGCTGCAGACGTATATCTGCGTGCGGCGGTAAGCAAGCAGTTAATGAGATACAGGTTTGCCTTATCATGAAGCCAAAGTAGCAAAATGATTTTACTCTTTCATATCTCGTCTCTTTGCCACATATTTGCTTCACATTTTTACATTTGTTTTTGTTTTTTATCATGATCATGTAATGGGTATTCCCTAGCTTCAATCAAACTTTCTCAGATTTTTTTTCACTGGTTCGTTCAACTCTTCAAATAGCCCTGATTTTATTCCACTATCACTCTATCATTAGCATACAATTGACTGTTCTATTAGGGACCAGTCACCATTCACACTGATGCATTATGGTAACACGTGGTAAAACACAGTAATGGGTGATGTATATGAAGCACAACGCACCAACACCACATGTAATGGGCCCTAAAGCCTCGTACACACGGTCGGACTTCCATCGGACTTTTCCGTGGATTTTTGTCTGAACGGAGTTGGTCGGGAACACCCATAGCATACACACCACAGGACTTTTCTGCAAACTTTCTTAAAACTTCTTACAACATCACTTGTTTTTTCTGCTCTTTTCTGATCTTTACTGCCACCCTTTGGTCAACTTCTGCTATTGTTGGTTGATTTTAACATTGGTTGTTTTGTCCATCGGACAAAAGTCCTATGGTTTTCTGTACACACGGTCGGACTTTGCTCCATCTGACTTTTGTTGGGCAAAAGTTTGTCCGTTCGCAGACCCAACTTTTGTCCGATGAAAACAAAACCAAACTCAAAAAAGTTTGTCCGATGGAGCGTACACACGGTTGGATTGTTGGTCCAACTTGCTTAAAACTAAGTTTGTTGGGCAAAAGTCAGACCGTGTGTACGGGCCTTTAGAGTGATGCTGGCCATACACTATACAAAAAATGGTCTGAAAATCGATCATGTAGACACTTCGTTCGTTTTTCAGCAAGTTAATGGGCACAAATCGTTAATCGTTGGTGACGTTTTTGTGGGAAAAAACGAACTGCAAGTTTGGAAAACTTCTGCCGAACAAACGATAAATTGGAAGGTTAAAATGTTTTCTGTCCGAACTTTCTGCACTAGGTATACTGTATGTAAAAAAAAAAAAAAAAAAAAACATTTTTTATTTTATTTATATCCTCTGAACGATTTAACGGTCATTACATGATAGCACCATCGTTTGCGCTCACGGCCGATTGTTTGTTTTTCGAAAATGGGTTCGGCCTATTTTTCGTATAGTGTATGGCCAGCATTACAGTATCTGATATGTAAAATTTTTCCAGTATTTGACATATTGTAAAATTCTGTCATTTTTCCACTATCTACACTATTAGTCAACCACTTGCTCCTTCATATGAGACTTCAGATGCCAGAATAGTATTTTTGTAAAAATCATTAGCATCTGTGGTATATTATCACTAACAAAGCTTTACCCCTGTAATTTGTATGCATAAATGTCAATTAACAAAGCAGCATGAGTTATATTATATCATGGTAATTATTGCATCAAAATGTTCAATTCAAAAGAATATCACGTTGTTGGGGATGGGAATATTTTTTCTGCATGAAATGGACATTTAGCTATTGAAAGCTTATATAGCTCATAAATCAGCATTTTATCTCAATACATTTATTTATTTTTCTCCCCAAACATCTTCTTTTTATGTTCTCTGCAACAAATACCTCATAGAAATCAACAGTTTTTTAATCATACAGTAGGACACAGTATTTACTAACCCCGGGTTGTTTGCTGCAATCCTTTAGGTGATTGGGAACTGGCAAAAAGGATAGTTGCAGGAACATCCCCCATATAACCCTTACCACTCCTCAGTTTTTTGCTAGTGTCCTTAGATGATGGACCTCTTCTCTCTACTGAGATAACTTAAAGCAGGATTTAACCAAAAAGCAAATATTTATTACATTGCAGCTTACTTAGTCTTACATGTTATGGCTGCTTTCATTTTCTTTATTAGGCTTTCTTTCCTTTATTTTCACTTGGTGACCCAGCCAGTAAGTCTGTTGTTTTTCAACAGAACAAGTTGTCTTGCAAATGTAGCAGTTTAGAGTGTTGAGACAAACCATTTAACACTGCCAGGTTTGCTTACAATGTTCAGCTTTTATTTATTCATGTAAAACCTTTATCCCAAAAGAAAAAACAAACTGTTGTTGTAAGTACTTGTGTAACTGCAGTGCAAGTTGGAGTTTGACTTAAATTTGTTATTACATCTTAAGCCCCGTACACACGGTCGGACTTTTGGCCAACAAACTTCATTTTGAGTAAGTTGGACCAACAATCCGACCGTGTGTACGCTCCATCGGACAAACTTTTTTTGCTTTTTTCTTGTTTTCATCGGACAAAAGTTGGGTCTGCAAACGGACAAACTTTTGCCCAACAAAAGTCCGATGGAGCAAAGTCCGACCGTGTGTACAGAAAACCATCGGACTTTTGTCCGATGGACAAAACAACTAATGTTAAAATCAACCAACAATAGCAGAAGTTGACCAAAGGGTGGCGGTAAAGAGCAGAAAAACCATGTGATGTTGCAAAAAGTTTTGGGAAAGTTTGCAGAAAAGTCTGAGCGTGTGTATGCTATGGGTGTTCCCGACCAGCTCCGTTTGGACAAAAAACATGGAAAAGTCTGATGGAAGTCTGACCGTGTGTATGGGGCTTAACACTCCCCTCCCCCCCAAGACTGACAATCCAAATGTGTTCCTGTTCTCCTTCATCCAGATTTGGAGCACTCTGGTGTGTTACTGGCCAGGTCACCAGGTGAAAACAGAGGGAAGCCTAAAAAAATAAATTAATGCAGCCACCACATCTAATGATTATATATGCAATATATTACATTTTTGTTTTGGGTTTAATACTGCTTGAATTTTGTATAAGAAGGTTTAAGCTTTCAAAGATTCTTCTATCAATCTTCCGTATCAGCTAACTCTTTAAAGCAGAGTTCCACCCAAAAGTGGAAGCTCCGCTTATCTACCTCCTCCCTCCCCCCCCCCCCCCCCCTCTGGTGCCACACTTTTTTCGGTACCCGTCCCCACTTCCGAGAGATTATTTTTTTTGCGCTTTAAACAAAAAAAGAGCGACAATTTTGAAAAAAATATATATTTTTAACTTTTTGCTATAATAAATATCCCCAGATTTAAAAAAAAAAGAATTTCTTCCTCATTTTAGGCCGATATGTATACTTCCACATATTTTTGGTAAAAAAAAATTGCAATAAGGGTATATTTAATGGTTTGCACAAATGTTATAGTGTCTACAAAATAGGGGCTATATTTGTGGCATTTTTGTTATTATATTTTTTTTTACTAGTAATGGCGGTGATCTGCGATTTTTATCGGGACTGCGACATTGCGGTGGACAGATCGGACACTTTTGACACTTTTTTGGGACCATTGACATTTATACAGTGATTAGTGCTATAGAAATGCACTGATTACTGTATAAATTACTCTGGCAGGGAAGGAGTTAACAGTAGAGGGCAATCAAGAGGTTAACTGTGTGTCCTAGGGAGTGATTCTAACTGCGGGGGGATGGGACTGCCCGGGTGAGGAGACCAATTGTTGTTGATACTTAGTATGAAAAACAGATCGGTCTCCCCTCCCCTGACTTTACAGAGATCTGTCTGTTTACATTGACAGATCTTCATTCTGTCTCTGTGTAGAGCGAATCGCGGTAAATCGCCGCTGATAGCGGCCGTTTACCACGTGATCGCTCCGTCAAATGACGGAGCAATCACTTGTAAACAGACCGGCGTCATTTGATGACGCCGGTTCCTCCCTCCCCTCTCTGTACCGATCGGTACAGTGTGAGAGGGGAGGGGGAGGGAGCGGATGGCAGCAGCAGCACTGTGGGCTGGATCTGTGACAATTGCAGTCACAGATCCAGCCATCCATCCATCCCTGCTCAGCCATCCCTGTGCTATACCCTGCCAATACTCTGCAAAATACCCTGCCAATACTTTGCAAAATACCCTGCCAATACTCTGCAAAATACCCTGCCAATACCCTGGTGCAATACTCTGCAATACCCTGGTGCAATACTCTGCAATACCCTGGTGCAATACTCTGCAATACCCTGCAAAATACTCTGCAATACCCTGCAAAATACTCTGCAATACCCTGCGCAATACTCTGCAATACCCTGCGCAATACTCTGCAATACCCTGCGCAATACCCTGCAAAATACTCTGCAATACCCTGCAAAATACTCTGCAATACCCTGCGCAATACTCTGCAATACCCTGCGCAATACTCTGCAATACCCTGCGCAATACCCTGCAAAATACTCTGCAATACCCTGCGCAATACCCTGCAAAATACTCTGCAATACCCTGGTGCAATACTCTGCAATACTCTGGTGCAATACTCTGCAATACTCTGGTGCAATACTCTGCAATACCCTGCGCAATACTCTGCAATACCCTGCGCAATACTCTGCAATACGCTGCGCAATATTCTGCAAAATACTCTGCAATACCCTGCACAATACTCTGCAATACCCTGCACAATACGCTGCAATACCCTGCACAATACTCTGCAATACCCTCCACAATACTCTGCAATACCCTCCACAATACTCTGCAATACCCTCCACAATACTCTGCAATACCCTCCACAATACCCTGTGCAATACCCTCCACAATACCCTGTGCAATACCCGTGCAATACCCTGCCATACACCGCAATACCCTGCCATAGTCCGCAATACTCCGCAATGCCCTGCAATACTCCGCAATGCCCAGCAATACTCCGCAATGCCCGGCAATACTCCGCAATGCCCGGCAATACTCTGCAATAACCACTTCCCGCCCTCCGGCCGTCATATGACGTCCTTGACTTTGTGCGGGGATATCTGAATGATGGGAGCAGCTACAGGCATCATTCAGATATTAGCTTTTTCAGCCGGCGATTCCCTACACCATAAGAACAATCATAGCGGCTGTTCCGCCGCTTGATCATTCTTACGGGAGGCGAGAGGGGATGTCCCCCCCCCCCCGCAGCCCTCCGGTGCTTCTACCGACTCACCGCTACGATCAAAGCCAGGATTGTTGTTTTTTTTTTTGTATTTTTTTCAGGCTTTCCAGCCTAGAGGTGAGATGTGGGGTCTTATTGACACCCCCCCCCCCCATATCTCACTGTAAAGAGGACCTGTCATGCCATATTCCTATTACAAGGGATGTTTACGTTCCTTGTAATAGGTATAAAAGTGATTAAAAAAATGTTTGGGGCGGAAAAACATGTCAAACTAAAATAAATAAAGTAAAATGAAGAATACATTTTTTTTTTTTTTTTTAAAGCGCCCCTGTCCCCGTGAGCTCGCATACAGAAGCGAACGCATACGTAAGTCCCGCCCACATATGAAAACGGTTTTCAAACCACACATGTGAGGTATCTCTGCGAACGTTAGAGCGAGAGCAATCATTTTGGCCCTAGACCTCCTCTGTAACTCAAAACATGTAACCAGTAAAAATATTTAAAGCGTCGCCTATGGGGATTTTTTAAGTAGCGAAGTTTGGCGCCATTCCACGAGTGTGTGCAATTTTTAAGGGCGACATGTTAGGTATCTATTTACTCGGCGTAACTTCATCTTTCACATTATGTAAAAACATTGGGCTAACTTTACTGTTTTTTTTTTTTTTTAAGCACAAAACATTTTTTTTCCGTAAAAAACGCGTTAAAAAAATTGCTGCGCAAATATCGTGCGAGATAAAAAGTTGCAACAACCACCATTATATTCTCTAAGGTCTTTGCTAAAAAAACATATATAATGTTTTGGGGTTCCATGTAATTTTCTAGCAAACAAATGATGATTTTTACATGTAGGAGAGAAATGTCAGAATTGGCCTTGGTGCTCCAGAACGCCTGAAGGTGCTCCCTGCATGTTGGGCCTCTGTATGTGGCCACGCTGTGTAAAAGTCTCACACATGTGGTATCGCCATACTCGGGAGTAATAGCAGAATGTGTTTTGGGGTGTAATTTGTGGAATGCATATGCTGTGTGTGAGAAATAACCTGCTAATATGACAATTTTGTGAAAAAAAAAAAAGAGAAAAAAAAAATCTTGATTTTGCAAAGAATTGTGGGAAAAAATGACAACTTCAAAAAACTCACAATGCCTCTTTCTGAATACCTTGGAATGTCTTCTTTCCAAAAAGGGGTCATTTGGGGGGTATTTGTACTTTTCTGGCATGTTAGGGTCTCAAGAATTGAGATAGGCCGTCAGTACTTCAGGTGTGATCAATTTTCAGATATTGGCACCATAGCTTGTGGACTCTATAACTTTCACAAAGACCAAATAATATACACCAATTTGTACTTATTTTTACCAAAGATATGTAGCAGTATAAATTTTGGCCAAAATTTATGAAGAAAAAATAGTAATTTGCAAAATTTTATAACAGAAACGAAAAAAAAATCATTTTTTTACAAAATTTTCAGTCTTTTTTCTCTTATAGCGCAAAAAATAAAAAACCCAACAGTGATTAAATACCACCAAAAGAAAGCTCTATTTGTGTGAAAAAAAGGACAAAAAATTCATATGGGTACAGTGTTGTATGACTGAGTAATTGTCATTCAAAATGTGAGAGCACCGAAAGCTGAAAATTGGTCTGGTTATTAAGGGGGTTTAAGTGCCCAGTGGTCAAGTGGTTAAACGAGTATCTGGATTTGTAGGTGTCAGCATGTGTTGTAGAAATAAATAAAGGAACTTGGTGTTCGTTGAGTGTTGATGCATAAATATTTATGGCAGAGTAGGATGACGTGTTAGGCCTGGTCCATGCACGTTCTTGCAGGTTTTCATACTGTGCTGTGTCAGTAAATCCTGCTTTACTCTGTGCCACACTGTTTACTACTGAAAATAAGCAGCTTGCAAAGTACAGGGCTCAAGCAGAATGTTGGTTCATTAAATGTCATTGTATAGAGTAGTAAAGATCTATGAATGCTTTAGTTTGGCTTCGCACTTGTGTGGTGTGCTAACTGCAGTACACATTAATGCACAATTGTATATGTGTTTTGATGCCATTTAACACTCACATATAGTAGTTGCCAATGCAGCAGCTCTGCTGAGCACAACAACGCACGCACATACATACAAGTTGCCACAAATGCTGGCGATGTCAGTGTGTTGAGATGGGCTTCCTAAATGCAGCACAGTTCAATGCATGAAACGGCAAGGGTTAACACATGCATAAGGGTGAAGGGGACCCCAAGGGCTCATGCACACGTAAGTCAAACCATGTCAGATATTACAAGTGAATTGACCAAATACACTATATTACCAAAAGTATTGGGACACGTGCATAAACTTTAATGGCAACCCAGTCTTAGTTCGTAGGGTTCAATATTGCGTTGGCCCATCCTTTGCAGCAGGGGCTGACTGGCAACTTCTGGCCCAGGGGGCAAGTACAAACCAGAGGTCCATGGTGCAGCCCCCCTCCTGCTCTCCCTCTTCCTTGCCTCCTCCTGACCCCCATCCCAGGCTGAAGCTCCACTCCAGGTACTCTCTACTCACCATCTGACTTGGGGTTCTGAGGAGATTCTCCAGTGGGACATGGAACCAGCCTCTGCTCGGACACAGTTTACACCATCCATGCCGGGGGGGGGGGGGGGCTCTGCCCTCTGTCCTTGTCCTCATCCCGCACTCAGTAGGTCATCGGCTGGGACTTTTTACTTCTCTTCACCAGGCATCCTTTAGGAAGTGGTGCAGCCTTTTAACGGGGCATCAGAGTGGCCTAGGGGGCAATTGCCCCTCTGCCCCCAGGCACAGTCCTCCCCTGCTTTGCAGCTATAAGGAGTCCTGAGCTCAACGCAATTGGAATGAATTAGAGAGGAGACGGTGAGCCAGGCCTTCTCGTCCACATCAGTGCCTGACCTTTGGTCAAACATTCCCTTAAGGCCCATACACACGATCTGACTTTTTGACAACAAATGTCAGACGGACGTGTTTGATCGGACAATCCGACCGTGTGTATGCTCCATCGGACAATTGTTTTTGCTTTTTCATCGGACAAATGTTCGGTGTGAATGCTTTCAAACTTTTCGGCAACAAATGTCCGATGGAGGCTAATCCGATCGTGTGTACACAAGTCCATCGGACTAAAGTCCAAAGTACAAACATGCATGCTCAGAACCAATGCTAAAGATCAGACAACAATAGCAGAAGTTGCCCAAAGGGTGGCGCTAAAGAGCTGAAAAACCACATAGTACGTCAATTACGTCACTACATTCGTGTTTGTTGGCTGAAAATGTTCTGCCGTGTGTATGCATACCAAGTTCACGGCCAACGCCCCTTCGGACCAAAATCCACGGAAAAGTCAGATGGAAGTCCGATCATGTGTATGAGGCTTTAGGCGCACTCCTTAATGTTGTGGACAGCCTTCCCAGAAAAGTTGAAGCTGTTATAGCTGCAAAGGGTGGACCAACTCAATATTGAACCCTACGGACTAAAGCCTCATACACACAATCCAATGTTAAGCCCTATACACACGGTAGGACTTTTTGACAACAAACTTCAAAATGAGCAAGTTTTCAAAAAAATCCGACCGTGTGTACGCTCCATCGGACAAACTTTTTCGGTTTTCATCGGACAAAAGTTCGCTCTGCAAACGGACAAACTTTTCGGCAACAAAAGTCCTACGGTGCAAAGTCCTATCGTGTGTACAGAAATCCATCGGACTTTTGTCCGAAGTACAAACACGCATGCCCACAACCAATGTTAAAATCAACCAACAATAGCAGAAGTTTCCCAAAGGGTGGCGGTAAAGAGCTGAAAAACCACGTGGTTTGGTGAATGTTGGCTGAAAATGTTGTGCCGTGTGTATGCAGAACAAGTTTCTCGGGCAACGCCCTTCGGACCAAAATCCACGGAAAAGTTTGTTGGAAGTCCGATCGTGTGTACGAGGCTTAAGACTGGGATGCCATTAAAGTTCACGTGTGTGTAAAGGCAGGTGTCCCAATACTTTTGACAATATAGTGTATATTATACTCATACCATCCTATTACTATAGTAAACTTTTGTCATACCCAGTCATTTTGCTTGAATAGCGGTCATATGGATTAGATTGGTTGCTTTCTCATGTATATGAATTTATCAGATAAAAGTACAAAACTTGCATGGTTATTTTTTTTTTTTTAAGAAAGCACAGCAAAACTTAGTATGAAAACAACTCCTAAATCTGATAAAGTGTAGAGTAGTTCCCTACTGACTGCAGGTTTCTCTTTCCCCAGATGAGAGCACATAATTTGAATATATCCCATGTGTACTACACACTGTGATGTGCCAGCCTCCCGAGTACACACAGGAGCTGGGGAAGAATTTGAATGGCTTACTCTAGCAACTCCACCAGGAATTATCTGCAGTGAAAAGATCTGGGAGGCTTTTATAGCCGCGAGGAGATTGCGTTGCTTAAAGGAGCACTAAACCTTTTTTTTTTTTTGCTTAAAAATAACAAACATGTTATACTTACCTCCACTGTGCAGCTCGTTTTGCACACAGTGGCCCCGATCCTGGTCTTCTGGGGTCCCTCGGCGGCTGTCTTGGCTCCTCCCCGCAAGGACTCCACACCTTAATGCGAGTGAGCTCGCATGGTGTGGAGTGATTGCGGGCGCGCTCCCGTGATACAGCGGCGGCCATAGCCGCCGACTGTATCACTCGGCCCCGCCCCCCGGCGTGCCGCGTCATTGGATGTGATTGACAGCAGCGCCAGCCAATGGCTGCGCTGCTTTCAATCTATCCAGTGTAGCCAATCGGCGGCCAGGCAGAAAAACGAAGAGGATGACGGGGACGAGCATGGGACTTTCGAGGGGCCAGGTAAGAAAAACGGGGGCTCGGGGGGGGCGGTATTGTCGAATGTTTTTTCACCTTAATGCATAGGATGCATTAAGGTGAAAAAACATGTAACTTTACTACTCCTTTAACAACTGTTGCAAACTCAGCAAATAAGTGCTGGTAATTTAATGGTTGCTTACTGTATATGACCCAACAGTTATAATAAACAATATATTGTAACCCATCTCATTTAGCAGCAGTGAAAAAGTAACTTTTACCCAAAAAATAATAATCCAATCCCTATTGCGCAATCTGATCAAAGCATTGACCAAACAACAACAATCACTTAAGCCCCATACACCCGGTAGAACTTTTTGACAACAAACTTCAAAATGAGCAAGTTTTCAAAAAAATCCTACCGTGTGTACGCTCCATCGGACAAACTTTTTCGGTTTTCATCGGACAAAAGTTCGCTCTGCAAACGGACAAACTTTTCGGCAACAAAAATCCTACGGTGCAAAGTCCTATCGTGTGTACAGAAATCCATCGGACTTTTGCAGAAGTACAAATACGCATGCCCAGAACCAATGTTAAAATCAACCAACAATAGCAGAAGTTGACCAAAGTGTGGCGGTAAAGAGCAGAAAAAACACGTGATGTTGGGAAAGTTTGGGGAAAGTTTGCAGAAAAGTCCTGCCGTGTGTATGCTATGGGTGTGCCCGGCCAACTCCCTTCGGACAAAAATTCACAGAAAAGTTTGTTTGAAGTCCGACCGTGTGTACGAGGCTTAACACACAATATTCTAATAGAAACTTAGTTTGGAAAAGAAAACACTCAACTCATATTCAGATCAGTGATGTAACTAGAACCTTCAGTCCTCCGATGCAAGAAACCATTAAGCCCCCCGGCCGGGGGCCCTTCCCTCCCCTCATTGGCAAACCGCCAGGGCCTGGTTACAAGTTCGACCTTTGTGACCTTGGTAGTTCAGTCACTGGTGTCAGTAGTTTTTTTATTTTTGTTATTTATTTACTTATTTTTAGCACTTTTTTTTATAATTTTTTTTTTTTTTTGTAGGAGCCCCGTTGGGGGGTTTTGGTGAGGTATCAGGGATCTCAACAGACCTCTGATGTTCCACCTTTGAGACAGAGAAAGGAGATTGAGGGCTTTGCCTCAGTTGAACCTCAGCTGCACAAAATTAATGGACAGGAATAGCTCTGTACAGAGCTTCCAGTTCATTCACAAACTAAAACAGTTTTTTTTTAGAAGCCGTTGGGGGGGTTTTGGTGAGATATCAGGGGTCTCAACAGACCCCTGATGTTCCACCTTTGAGACTGAGAAAGGAGATTGAGGGCACAGCCCTCAATCTCCTTCTCTGCAGCCTCAGCTGCACAGAATGAAGGGCCAGGAATAGCTCTGTACAGAGCTTCTTGTTTATTCACAAACTAAAGCAAAGTAAACACAGTTTACTATGTTTCAGTCATGAATGAACAGAGTCAGTGTGCGGTACGGCGGTCGGGTAAGAGCACTGGGGGCTAGAAAGCACACAGGGGGGCAGAAAGAAGCTGGATAGGAGGAGCGGTGGTGGCTGAAAGTCCACTCCCCCCCCCCCCCGGCAGGCATTCAGCGGCTGCAGAAGAAAAATGGAGAGATCAGTTCCTCTATATGTAGGTGTCCCCACCGCTCGTCTTATCCAGGTGTACAGGGGGGCTGCACAGACCCCCTGCAGCATGGGGCCAGGTTGCAATTGCAACCCCTGTAGGTACGCCACTGGAGTATATACAAAGCAAGACGTAATGGAGAAATAAAGATATAATGACATAGTCCGAAAAAATCTGGGGTGAAGTAGCGAGTCTGCAGCCTCCCAGTTTGAGAACTATGTTTACGGCCCACTAAATGACATGACAGAGACACTAGGTTGAGATCATTTAGATATTTATTTTTTTATAGTATATCTAAAGCCAAAACGTTTTTGGTGGCAGTGTGAAAGGAATTGGTCAGGAGTGGTGGGAAATGTCTGCATGTGATAATAAGCTTCTCTAATTCCCATGATCAAACTTGTTTAACCTCTAGTAGCCTGATCGTCACAGGCGATGGTCAAAATGTCACTTTTTGCCACCCTTTGGCTTGACATGTTTGCTCCTTGGCTACTTCAGTGTTACATAATTAGTCAGGTTGAAAAAGTCAGGAAAATAAGAGCGAAGATGTTATTGACCAGATATTGATCAAATGCTTGCATTAATTTTCTAGTTGCCAATTCTTTAACCATTTCAGTACCGGGCAATTTCATCCCCTTCCTGCCCAGGCCAATAGTCAGCTTTCAGTCCTGTCACACTTTGAATGACAATTACTCAGTCATGCAACACTGTACCCAAATTATTATTATTTTTTTCATTTTTTTTTTTTAGATAGATAGAGCAGTTTAATGGTCGTATTTAATCATCACTGGTTTTTTTTTTTTTTTTTTGCTATCCATGCAAAAAAATACCAACAATTTCGAAATTAAACACATTTTTCTTAGTTTCTATTATAACATTTTGCAAATAAATAATCTTTCTTCATAAATTTAGGCCAACATGTAATCTGCTACATTTCTTAGTTTTGTAAAAATAAGCCAAATCAGTATATATTATTTACTTTGTACTGTATATTTGAAAATTGATCAGTCCTGATGTACTGACTGCCTATTTCATTTCATGAGGCCCTAAAATATTGTCAGGACAGTATGAATACCCCTCAAATGACCCCTTTTTGGAAAGTAGACAGACTAAGGTTTTTAGTAAGAGGCATGGTGAGTTTATTGAAGTTGTATTTTCATGTCACACAAGGCGCAGATCTGCATGAGGCCCAGATCTGTGAGGACGTACGGGTATGCCCCCCCCCCCCCAAGATTGATGCTTGTCCCGCCTGGCCGTTTATATGCAGTGGCAGGGCTGCAAGTGGTTAAAGTGGCTCTAAAGGTTTATAGTTTAATGCAGCTATGCATTAAGGTCAAAAACCCTCTCTGTACAGCCCCCACCCCCCCCCCCCTTTTACCAACCTGAACTTGATCTTGATCAAGCGCTGTGCCCGAGACAAGCAGCTCCCTTGGCTCTCTCTTTCTCCTCACTGGACAGCCGTTGGCTCCTGCTGCTGTCAATCAGTCAGTGAGCAGACGGTAGGGGCTGGGGCCGAACAATGGACACACAGAGCGCAGCTCGGAAACAAGCCCGCATGAGTGCCTCAATAGCAAATGGCTTGCTATGGGGCCACTCGGCAGGGGGGAGGAGCCAGGAGTGCCAGCGGGGGACCCCTGAAGAGGAGGATCGGGGCTGCTCTGTGCAAAGCCACTGTACAGAGAAAGTAAGTATAACGTGTTTGTTAATTTTTTTTAATTATCCTTTAGAATCACTGTAAAGTGATTGTAAACCCTTACATATACCCAGTGAAGTGACTGGCTTCAGGTGATACACAGACATAAAACAAAACTTTCGACATAAGTTGTATATGTTTATCTGCAGCCCTCTCTCCTCTGAAGTCTTCTACAACACACTGAGGCTGAGTGAGTCATGCAAATAGCAAAGAGAGGAGAGATGAGAGAAAAACCAGACTTGGTGATTTGAAATCAGAATAGTACACACTATAGTGAGATGAGCTTTGTTCATTTTTCATGTCTGAGATTTATAACCACTTGCCAACCGCGCTATAGTCGAAAGACGGCTACAACACGGTTGTCCAGTTCTGGGAGGGCGTCTGCGGGCCCTGTGATCACTGTGTCCTTTGGACACGTCTGATCACAGATCCAGTTAAAGGGCCAATCACAGCGGCCCTTTCCAATACAGTATCTCACAAAAGTGAGTACACGCCTCACATTTTTGTAAATATTTTATTTCATCTTTTCATGTGACAACACTGAAGAAATTACACTTTGCTTCAATGTACATTAGTGAATGTACAGCTTGTATAGCAGTGTAAATTTGCTGTCCCCCCAAAATAACTCAATACACATCCAATAATGTCTAAACCGCTGGCAACAAAAGTGAGTACACCCCTAAGTGAAAATGTCCAAATTGGGCCCAATTAGCCATTTTCCCTCCCCGGTGTCATGTGACTTGTTAGTGTTGTTATCGCTCTCACTATCTCATACTGGTCACTGGAAGTTCAACATGGCACCTCATGGCAAAGAACTCTCTGGGGATCTGAAAAAAAGAATTGTTGCTCTACATAAATATGGCCTAGGCTATAAGAAGATTGCCAAGACCCTGAAACTGAGCTGCAGCACGGTGGCCAAGATCATAGCGCAGTTTAACAGGACAGGTTCCACTCAGAACAGGCCTCACCATGGTTGACCAAAGAAGTTGAGTGCACATGCTGAGGATCATATCCAGAGGTTGTCTTTGGGAAATATTTGTATGAGTGCTGCAAGCATTGCTGCAAAGGTTGAAGGGGTGGGGGGTCAGCCTGTCAGTGCTCAGACCATACGCTGCACACTGTATCAAATTGGTCTGCATGGCTGTCGTCCCAGAAGGAAGCCTCTTCTAAGGATGATGCACAAGGAAGCCCACAAACAGTTTGCTGAAGACAAGCAGACTAAGGACGTGTTTTACTGGAACCATGTCCTGTGGTCTGATGAGACCAAGATAAACTTATTTGGTTTAGATGGTGTCAAGCGTGTGGGGCGGCAACCAGATGAGGAGTACAAAGACAAGTGTGTCTTGCTTACAGTCAAGCATGGTGGTGGTGGCAGTGTCATGGTCTGCATGAGTGCTGCCGGCACTGGGGAGCTACAGTTCATTGAGGGGACCATGAATGCAATGCCAACATGTACTGTGACATACTGAATCAGAGCATGATCCCCTCCCTTTGGAGACTGGGTCGCAGAGCAGTATTTCAACATGATAACAACCTCAAACACACCTCCAAGACGACCACTGTCTTGCTAAAGAAGCTGAGGGTAAAGGTGATGGACTGGCCAAACATGTCTTTAGATCTAAACCCTATTGAGCATCTGTGGGGTATACTCAAACGGAAAGTGGAGGAGTGCAAGGTCTCTATTGTCCATCAGCTCTGTGATGTCGTCATGGAGGAGTGGAAGAGGACTCCAGTGGCAACCTGTTAAGCTCCATGCCCAAGAGGGTTAAGGCAGTACTAAAAAATAATGATGGCCACACAAAAAATATTGACACTTTGGGCCCAATTTGGACATTTTCACTTAGGGGTGTACTCACTTTTGTTGTCAGCGGCTCAGACATTAATGGTTGTGTGTTGAGTTATTTTGAGGGGACAGCAAATTTACACTGTTATACAAGCTGTACACTCACTACTTTACATTGTAGTAAATGGCAATTTCTTCAGTGTTGTCACATGAAAAGATATAATAAAATATTTACAAAAATGTTAGGGGTGTACTCACTTTTGTGAGATAGTATAAATGCAGGTTATCAGCATTTCCTTTCCTCAACGCTGTCACTGTGTGAAGGAAGAAAAGCAGATAACTTGGGACATTTACAATGATAATCAGGGCACTGATCATCAGTGTAGACCCACCAGTGCCCTGAATATCAGTGCAGCCCCATCAGTGCAGCCCCATCAGTGCCGCCTATCAGTGCCTATCAGTGCCTCCTCATCAGTGCCCATCAGTGTAGCCTATCAGTGCTGATCAGTGCAGCCTCATCAGCGCACATCAGTGAAGAAAAAATATTACTTATTTGCAAAAACAAAGAAAACATTTTTTTTGGTCAAAATTTTTCATTTGTTTAGTGTAGCAGGTATTTGATTTTAGGGGAGGCATCTGGGTGGTAGTGTAACCCAGATGCATTGATTGTCAGGGAATCTGAGACCCTTTTGTGGTTCTTGGAGGACTCTGGTGGTGTGAGGTTCCCTGTGGCCTGCAGGTGGCGGTGGCGCCGTGGGCTGGAGTTGAACACTCACCGCAAGACTGTTTCCTTTTTGTCCTTTCCTGGCGCTGGTACAGCAGGGCGGGGAACTTGCTGTGACGCTAAGGGCGAGGGGATAAAAGGGGCGTCAGCCCTGACCTTGGGGTTCAGAGTCGGAGGACGCAGCCGCACCCAGGCACCTTCAGCTTGGGTGCTGGCATTCCGGAGTTCCGGGCCCAGGTGCCCTTGACCTGGCCGGAGCGAGAGATGGAGTCCATCTCAGGCACCTTTAGCCTGGGGTGAGGTACTATGGCGGAAGCCTGGAGCTCAGTACCTTCGACTGAGTTCCGCGAGGGTGGAGGAATCCGAGGGGGCCCTAACTCCTTGGGTGCCCGTGTCTGAGGTCGAGAAGACTGGTGAGCGTAACTTCTCTGGAGAGTCCGGCGCAGCATTGCTGGTGACAGAGCGGCCTCCGGTGACTTCCTTGGACGGATTACCTTCCCCTGACAGGGGCTGTGCTAGCGAAGGTAATTCATGTTCTGTTCAATATAGTCAGTGGCAGTGACTGTTCGTCACTGGTGACACTATAGTGGTTAGCTCTATCTAGAAGAATTGTGCCTTGGCCTACTCCCCACAAATACTGAAGTGTTCTATGGGTCTCAACCTGTCTGTGCTGTATGACTATTTATTGAGCAGAATAAATACGAGTTGGACCCTTTCAGTGAGTGGAACTCTGGTTACTAGGAGCAAAGGGGAGTCAATCTGAGGAGAGTATTTGACTCTGGGACACATACACAAGCCCGATAGTTCTGGCCTTCACCTCTATATGGGCCGTGGTGTATCTCATTCCTCTCTCCCAGGTACCCCTAGACAACAGCCGTATAACCGATAAAGCTAGAGAGAGGGTGAGGTCGCTACATTAGCAAAAAATAAAAAACACAGTGGTGATTAAATACCACCAAAAGAAAGTTTTATCAGTGTGTCAAAAAAATTATAACAATTTAATTTGGGTACAGTTTTGCATGACCGCACAATTGTCATTCAATATGCGACAGCGCTAAAAGCTGAAAATTGGCCTGGGCAGGAAGGGGGTGAAAGTGGGCAGTAGGCAAGTGGTTAAGCTAGGCAATGGTATACACCCATCAATTTCTTTTCTCCAGCCTGTGTGAATGTAAGTGGTGCATCCCCCACCACAGCTATTGTATTCTGACAGCCAGCGTCTCAAACTGTCAGAATACCTGAACGGTGCCTGTATCTGATTACAATTTTCCACCCACCTTCTTAAATTTTTCAATCAAAAGTTGTCAGATTTAGTTGTGCAAGCAGGGCCAAACATTAATCAAATTTTGGATAGTTCATTAATCTGCATTTTTTCACACCACAAATGCGCGAAAACGCATATAAACGTGCAGAAATGCAACACAGTGCAGTGCACATAAAAGCCCAAAGAAGAAGGAGGTGACCTCAAAGGAAATGCAAGCAGAAAAATGCTTAAGAAAAACACATTGCAAATGTATGTAAATGCATGCAAAAAAATGTGTCAATGTGCACATCAACGAGCATGCAAAAACACATGGTTTCTGGTGTGAATGGGCCCTGAGTGTTATTAATAAAAAAATAAAAAAATGACTTAGAGATTGTTTTATTGTTCTGGTCAGCACTTGTGCATGCAAGTCTCATGATGTGAATTTACAATCAATAAGGTGATATTGCAGGCCATTTGGCAGGCCTGCTCAGTACAGATTTATCTGTGATTGCTCTAGGATGTAGATAACAGTATGAGAAAATGAAGTCTTTTAAACAAGTTAAATATAGGCAGTGGAAAATATTGACACCGTGTTTTCAGCTGTATACAATAAAAGGTGCTCCATTTTCTTCCAATCGTCGCTTTGGAAAATCCCAGCATGCATCATTAACCTTTATAGCCCTTGTGTATTCATGTATTAACATGTGCTGTAGCTGGTGATGTATATTGAAGCTTGTGTACCACAGACTCTGTATTTAACGGAGTATGTCCAGTGTGCTGCTTGCTAGAGATGTGTGATAGTAAGTAGACAAATAGTAAGGAAGTCATCTCCTAAATCCCTAGAATTTATCTGGGTCTGTGCAGCATGCACACTCATCAACTGACTAGCAGTCTCCTAGCTAAGAATAATTTAAAGTTAAAGTTAAATGCCCTCTCAAATTCCACATATATAAATGTTAAATGGATTATATGTGCATAACGAGAGAGGGATTTACTGGTACAATTACATAATGACATTAAAAAAAAAAAAAAGTAATAAAAACCTAGTTTAGACTTAACCCCCCTCTTTTTTAAGCCTTGATACTTATAAAAAAGTAAAATACAAAAGGATTGAATGAGTTTAAAAACACCATCAAAATATGGTGGACTTTACCAGCACAACACGAGGCAATGGTTTACCAAAATAGAAGTTTCTTTATTACAAAAGTTAAAATTCAAACAAGGTCAGCAGATACCCAAATAGACACAGGAGCTTAAATGTTGAATATAGTGTAACCACTAATTGTATAAGAGTATCAGTTGGTAAAATCCATAGACTTCTTCATGTCTTCTTTCAACGCGTTTCACAGAAAATAGCTTCCTCAGGACATTTTTGGGTAGATGCTGGTAAGATCCAAAACCAATAGGGCTGAACTGAGGGGAAATCTACACCCAGCGACCCACTATTCAGGAGGCAAATTACTAGGCATTTAACCATTATCCCTGGATGCTGATTACTGGCTATGGCTCTGTTATTTTAACTTTTGTAATAAAGAAACTTCTATTTTGTTAAACCATGCCTTGTGTTGTGCCGGTAAAGTCCACCATATTTTGATGGAGTTTTTAAACTCATTCAACCCTTTTGTATAATTAATGGATGTTGGCATAGTGGGGGTCTTACCTTCCTATAAAAAAAGGTAAAGTGGGAAAACCCTTTCAAAAATATATTACTTTATTATTTTACCAAAATTGAAATTAAAACTACACCAAAACACCAACCACACATGGACATAGGTTAACCACTTAACAACCACCTGCCGACAAATAACGTCGACAAGGTGGTTGCTTAACTCTGGGAGGACGTTATATAACGTCCTCCCAGAATCGCGCTCCCGCGCGCCCCCTGGGGCGCGCACACGGGAAACTCCGGATCACGAATCGCGGTAAATCGCCGCTGGTAGCGGCCGTTTACCACGTGATCGCTCCGTCAAATGACGGAGCAATCACTTGTAAACAGACCGGCGTCATTTGATGACGCCGGTTCCTCCCTCCCCTCTCTGTACCGATCGGTACAGTGTGAGAGGGGAGGGGGAGGGAGCGGATGGCAGCAGCAGCACTGTGGGCTGGATCTGTGACAATTGCAGTCACAGATCCAGCCATCCATCCATCCCTGCTCAGCCATCCCTGTGCTATACCCTGCCAATACTCTGCAATACACCCTGCCAATACTCTGCAAAATACCCTGCCAATACTCTGCAAAATACCCTGCCAATACCCTGGTGCAATACTCTGCAATACCCTGGTGCAATACTCTGCAATACCCTGGTGCAATACTCGGCAATACCCTGGTGCAATACTCTGCAATACCCTGCGCAATACTCTGCAATACCCTGCAAAATACTCTGCAATACCCTGCAAAATACTCTGCAATACCCTGCGCAATACTCTGCAATACCCTGCGCAATACCCTGCAAAATACTCTGCAATACCCTGCGCAATACCCTGCAAAATACTCTGCAATACCCTGGTGCAATACTCTGCAATACTCTGGTGCAATACTCTGCAATACTCTGGTGCAATACTCTGCAATACTCTGGTGCAATACTCTGCAATACCCTGCGCAATACTCTGCAATACCCTGCGCAATACTCTGCAATACCCTGCGCAATATTCTGCAAAATACTCTGCAATACCCTGCACAATAC
This sequence comes from Rana muscosa, assembly GCA_029206835.1. NCBI lineage: Eukaryota > Metazoa > Chordata > Amphibia > Anura > Ranidae > Rana > Rana muscosa. Next base: position 401,606,753 of record CM055116.1, on the reverse strand, counting down.
TCTGCAATACCCTGCACAATACTCTGCAATACCCTCCACAATACTCTGCAATACCCTCCACAATACTCTGCAATACCCTCCACAATACCCTGTGCAATACCCTCCACAATACCCTGTGCAATACCCATGCAATACCCTGCCATACACCGCAATACCCTGCCATAGTCCGCAATACTCCGCAATGCCCAGCAATACTCCGCAATGCCCGGCAATACTCCGCAATGCCCGGCAATACTCTGCAATAACCACTTCCCGCCCTCCGGCCGTCATATGACGTCCTTGACTTTGTGCGGGGATATCTGAATGATGGGAGCAGCTACAGGCATCATTCAGATATTAGCTTTTTCAGCCGGCGATTCCCTACACCATAAGAACAATCATAGCGGCTGTTCCGCCGCTTGATCATTCTTACGGGAGGCGAGAGGGGATGTCGTCCCCCCCCCCCCGCCGCCCCCTGGTGCTTCTACCGACTCACCGCTACGATCAAAGCCAGGATTGTTGTTTTTTTTTTGTATTTTTTTCAGGCTTCCCAGCCTAGAGGTGAGATGTGGGGTCTTATTGACACCCCCCCCCCCATACCTCACTGTAAAGAGGACCTGTCATGCCATATTCCTATTACAAGGGATGTTTACGTTCCTTGTAATAGGTATAAAAGTGATCAAAAAAATGTTTAGGGCGGAAAAACATGTCAAACTAAAATAAATAAAGTAAAATGAAGAATATATTTTTTTTTTTTTTTAAAGCGCCCCTGTCCCCGTGAGCTCGCATACAGAAGCGAACGCATACGTAAGTCCCGCCCACATATGAAAACGGTTTTCAAACCACACATGTGAGGTATCTCTGCGAACGTTAGAGCGAGAGCAATCATTTTGGCCCTAGACCTCCTCTGTAACTCAAAACATGTAACCAGTAAAAATATTTAAAGCGTCGCCTATGGGGATTTTTTAAGTAGCGAAGTTTGGCGCCATTCCACGAGTGTGTGCAATTTTTAAGGGCGACATGTTAGGTATCTATTTACTCGGCGTAACTTCATCTTTCACATTATGCAAAAACATTGGGCTAACTTTACTGTTTTTTTTTTTTTTAAGCACAAAACATTTTTTTTCCGTAAAAAACGCGTTAAAAAATTGCTGCACAAATATCGTGCGAGATAAAAAGTTGCAACAACCACCATTATATTCTCTAAGGTCTTTGCTAAAAAAACATATATAATGTTTTGGGGTTCTATGTAATTTTCTAGCAAACAAATGATGATTTTTACATGTAGGAGAGAAATGTCAGAATTGGCCTGGGTGCTCCAGAACGCCTGAAGGTGCTCCCTGCATGTCGGGCCTCTGTATGTGGCCACGCTGTGTAAAAGTCTCACACATGTGGTATCGCCATACTCGGGAGTAATAGCAGAATGTGTTTTGGGGTGTAATTTGTGGAATGCATATGCTGTGTGTGAGAAATAACCTGCTAATATGACAATTTTGTGAAAAAAAAAAAGAGAAAAAAAAAATCTTGATTTTGCAAAGAATTGTGGGAAAAAATGACAACTTCAAAAAACTCACAATGCCTCTTTCTGAATACCTTGGAATGTCTTCTTTCCAAAAAGGGGTCATTTGGGGGGTATTTGTACTTTTCTGGCATGTTAGGGTCTCAAGAATTGAGATAGGCCGTCAGTACTTCAGGTGTGATCAATTTTCAGATATTGGCACCATAGCTTGTGGACTCTCTAACTTTCACAAAGACCAAATAATATGCACCAATTTGTACTTATTTTTACCAAAGATATGTAGCAGTATAAATTTTGGCCAAAATTTATGAAGAAAAAATAGTAATTTGCCAAATTTTATAACAGAAACAAAAAAAAAATCATTTTTTTACAAAATTTTCAGTCTTTTTTCTCTTATAGCGCAAAAAATAAAAAACCCAACAGTGATTAAATACCACCAAAAGAAAGCTCTATTTGTGTGAAAAAAAGGACAAAAATTTCATATGGGTACAGTGTTGTATGACTGAGTAATTGTCATTCAAAATGTGAGAGCACCGAAAGCTGAAAATTGGTCTAGTTATTAAGGGGGTTTAAGTGCCCAGTGGTCAAGTGGTTAAAAACATATAATATACAATGACCCCCCTCTCTCTCAAATCCTGATCACAAATGTCCACATTGCACTAATCATATTGCATATATTCTATTTATAATATCGTGGTAATAATAGTAATAAGCGGTGATCCTCTGAATGAAAAACACCTATTTGTGTAGACACTCAAGATATCTAAGCCAGTCAATGCAAAAAGAACAACCCCCTTGAGGAGATGGAACTTTAAGGGTGACAAGAACACCAAATAGTATAAAAAAATATAAATTTTATTACAAAAATAGACTACAACACAGTAAAACTGTCTATGCAAATACAGATGATGGATATGCATGAATCATTGTAAAACATGTACAGATACTTATGACATCAATGGTGTACCCAACATTTCTGGCTTGACGCCTTTCTTCAGGGGTTTATACAAATAGAGCATTAATCGTACAGTATATCTATCAAAAAAACAACATTTGATATTATAGAGAACATCAAGGTAAATCATTTAAAACAGATTTAGATGAGTACCATATATACTCAAGTATAAGCCGCCTTTTTCAGCACATTTTTTTGTGTTGAAAAAGCCCCCCTCGGCTTATACACTAGTCTCTCCAGTCAGCCCCTGTGTCATGCAGTCAGACGGCGTCCAGTGTAACCCCGCCCCACCTCCTCCTCGTCCGTGATAGGCGGAACACTGAAGATTGACTCACTGCTGGGAAACTGAGTCTATCATGGACAAGGAGGAGGCGGGGCGGGGTTACACTGGACAACTGCCGACTGACTGCATGACACGGAGATCAGGTATGCAGATCGGCACAGTGAGGCTTGCAATAAGCACAGTGAGGCATGCAATGGGCACAGTGAAGCTGCAAATGGGCATTGTTGACCCTCTTTTCCACTTACAGTAGCTGCTGCATTTCCTACCCTAGGCTTATACTTGAGTTAATAAGTTTTCCCATTTTTTTGTGGTAAAATTAGGTGCCTCGGCTTATATTCGGGGCAGCTTATACTCGAGTATATACGGTACTTTAGGAATTTGTTGGAAATAGGGGCACAGAGGGTGTGGGTGTGTGGCTGGGTGAGAAATTTTAAAATAAAAAAGGTCCTTCGTTGCTTTGGGACTCTTGCTAAAAGGACCATTTGGTATCCCATGTTGGGACTCATTCACTGTAGTTGTTTATATGGCTGTCAACTTTAACTTTTTTGGTGGGTGGATGGGACAGCAGAGAAGCACATGAAAGGTAATTTGAAGGGTAAAAAAAATCTGAATTGCCACTTGAAGAGTGCTGTACAAATGTACAATGTTCAGTCATACCATTGTTTTATTTTTGCTCCATTTCCATCCCTTTAAATGTATATGTTAATTTTGCCAGTTTGTTGCTTATCACTGTATTTCCAATGGGTGACTGCTGAATTTACTACAGCGTTGTTACCCCTTCCACACTGCATACGGTATGTGCTTTCTCCAACCTACAGGCAATGTCACTTGGAGGACGCCGCACAACACCCAGTACAGCCCAGCAGTTGTAGTTCATCACAGGAGGAGGTTGCTTCCTGCCATGATGTTAGTGCCATGTTAGTTCCCAACCACTGGCCACAGAATAAGGCCTCATGCCCACGGACGTTTTTACAGCCGCGTTTTTGAGCGTTTTTTACAGCTTAAAAGCGCCTGTCCATGTTAGTCTATAGCTTCATGCCCACCTAGACGGTTTTGAGCTGCAAATAGCATAGACGTTTTTAAGCTGTAAAAAAAACCCAGGACCAGTGCGTTCCTCAGCGTCAGAATTAGGCAGAAAAAACGCGAGCGTCAAAAAACGCGCAAAAACGCGCACTAACGCGCAAAAAACGCGCACTAACGCACGGTCGCGTTTTTAGCTCCGACGTTTTTTTTTTTTTTTTTTTTTAAATATTTACAATAACATGGACAGGCGTTTTTAAGCTGCAAAAAAACGCAGCTGTAAAAACGCCAGTGGGCATGAGGCCTAAAAGGTTTGAAGAGGAGGCATAGCAGTCATGTGATGCATCACAAAATTAATAAAAAGGTACTTAGGCGCATTTTTGTATTAATTATATTGTAGACTAGCATCACTTTGTCAGGGGTTTCACCTTGCGGGTTGAAGTGTAAAGGCCTGCCATCTATTCTAAGGCTTATTACCATATCTGCTTCTCTGTTATTTTTACCTGAATGAACAAAATACAATTTACTTTGGTTCGCTTTAAACATTTTGTTAGAGCAAAATTCTGTCCATGTTCAAACTTCTCTCTTGGTGAGGCCAGGCCTGTCAGAGAGAAACCTGTTGAAACTTGGAGCTTATACAGGGCTGTGAACTCGCTCTTTCATGCCAGTGTGGCAACATGGGGTACCCAAATGGCCAATGACCAAGGCTTTGACTTTGGTGAAATTATAGCAAGCAGCATACTCCCCATGCACAGAAGTACCAGTATTTTGCTCTTGATGTCCTGGTAGGTGGGGGAAAGAAGAGATTCGAGAATATATGCAGCTGGGAATAGCCACAGTTAAAGTGGATGTAAACCTACTCTCATCCTTTCTAAACTACTGCCATAGTGGTTATCTATAAGGATATACATGCCTCCTGCATGTATCCTTATCTGTCAAATGTCTCCCCTCTGTCTGTTATGAGACCTGCAGATTCTGTGGGTGGATCAGTTGTCTGGAGCTCGGTGGGTGGAGTCGTGATGTCAACATGCAACATGTCAACAACTTTATCTATAATCTACAGCCATCCTCGCTGCTAATTCCGTGGGAGAGCCTTCTAACCTGCCCTTCTTGTCCCTGAGGATCCCCTACCTTCACCCCGGCTTGAATTGTGACGCCTGGCTGGCCGATTGAAGCTCGCCAGGTCCGCTCCACACAGCCAAGGCCCAACGCCATCTTGAGGCCTACGGAGCCTCCACTACGAATCTACGGGCATCCCCTGTCTTAATCCCGGCTTGGGTGGAGGTGTCTGGCTGGTGGGGAGCCTCCTCATCCATCTCCCGGCCCCGGAAATTAGATTCCGTCTTGCGGCCTACAAAGACCTCCGCATCCGCCGGCCTGTGACCGCACTCGATTCAACTCTGTAGTGGTGGGACCTCGGAAGTGGTACCAAAACGTCCGGACCCGCAAGCTTCCGGCGGCTCTACTCCTGGAAGACGGCAGCCATCTTGCTGCTCCCAATACACCCATTGCCGCATCTATCATCATCATACAGCATCTCCCCTGTTCCCCAGCTCCCAGACAAGGAAAGGAGGGTTTCCACCCATAAGAGGCCACGGGAGGATCTCTGACGACCGGCTACACAGACATTTTAAGGCTTACAAAGCCCCCCTCTCAGGTACTGTGCTCTACAGGACACCCGGCCGTCCCATACTCCTGCCCCTGTGCTTTTACCCTTGGGGGAGAACTGGTTACTCTTACGGCTGTTGGGGACTGTAGAGAGGGAGACACCCAGGACCCATTAATAAGTACCGCCCTACCTCCCTGACATCTGGTCCCCCCCTCACAGGACATAAAAGGTTGCTTGACCTCAGCCCCCACAGCATTCCCATTACAAACTTGCCTTGTAGACTCTGATCATAACAAGTACATAGGGGCCATTTTGCTGCATCCAGAAGAACACCCTCAGTCTACTTGCTTCTCCCTCACCTGACCCACACTCCCCTGGCCACTGAAGTTCTTCAGTGTGTCTATACACCTCCCCCTGTTGAATAGACACCGTATACCGGGTCCTTTTCAAGACAGCTGGTTTACGCCTGGTGCTAAAAATACACGATTGACATTCACTCGACATGAGTTTTTTCAGAAGGCGCATGCATGGCTTCTGATCATGGCGGACGTGTGAGACCCCCGCCACCTCCCAGAGACTCCCACTGAACGATACACAGCTTCAATCTCCACGGGAGTCATCTCCTCAGTTTCCCGCGACGGCCGCACACCCCATGGGCAAAATTGGGGATCAAAGACACAACTACACCGCAATCTCAGATCTCAGACTTCAGCCAAGATGGACCGCTTCCTGAGTAGGCCTACATCCACAGTCTCAAATAATCATGGCGTACAGAACGGATTGGAGCAACCGGACATGGACACAGTTACTCTTTTTGCCATCCCCCCCACCCCTATACCGGAACCATCCCCCCCACTGACAGAAGGAGTTTTAGATGCCAAATTGCACTCCCTGCTCCAGGCTATTACCCATAACATTGCACAGGAAGTAGGGAAGTTAGCGAAAGAATTAAGGGGGGAAATTGGCCAGCTTGGAGAGCGCACTGATTCCCTAGAATACAAATTCGACGAGATGGTTCAGTATGTACAGGTGCTTGAGGAAGACAATGCTGCCATAAAAGACACGGTCACCCAGCTCCAAGCCCAACAGGAAGACATAGAAAACAGGGAACGCAGGCAAAACTTGAGAATCAGAGGTATCCCTGAAACTGTGGAGGACAGAGATCTTCGCTCCTACCTTCTAAGCTTATTCAATGTGGTTGCTCCGACATAGACTGGCGTCTGGACAGGGCTCACAGATCACTGGCCCCTAAACCCCTGGCTGGTGCTAACCCAAGAGATGTGATTGTCAGATTTCATTACTATGATAGTAAAGAAGCTCTAACCATTGCAACCCGTAATTAATCCAGGATCGAGTTCAAAGGATCCAAGATCCAAATCTTTAGTGACCTCTCCCCTATTACTCTAGCTAGAAGGAGGAACCTTCGCCCGCTGACGCTACATCTCCAATCTCACAAAGTCGTGTACGGCTGGGGGTTCCCCTTCCGCCTTTCTCCATCTCGAGATGGTATACAATACTCTTTGCGTGATCTTCAGGAGAGCGGCACCTTTCTACGCAACTTGGGTATACCTCCCCTTCCTGATGAAGATCCGGCACCGCTTCCAGCCACTCCTAGACCACTGATGGCTCCGAGTCGCATCTGGACCCCGGTGCGCCAGAAACCACCCAAGTCCGACCTCACGCCCCAGAGACGCCCTACTTCAAGATTCCCAACCTGAATATCCTTTCAATTGCCTGAGACTCTGTATACCAAATTTAATTGGCCCCCAGTTATTGTTTTTTTTTTTTTTTAAGCGGCCAATGGCCCCTTAGCGGGTTTTCTCATCCCCTGGCCCGGGGGATGCGTGGCTTGTTGCTCTAAAGCCACCCTGGTTTACCGGTTCATTTATATTTACTTCCTCAGTTTTATATTCCAGGCCTCTCTGCTATGGGAGGGGGCGGGGGTTCTCCCGTCTCCATGTTTGGAGGTTCTCATGCTCCTCTTACTGACCCAAGGCCCAGACCTGGGTTTCCTGGAGGTGTTCGGCCTTCCAGGTTTCTATTTGGTAGACGTTGAAACTTTTTTTTCTATTTTTTTTTTTTATTCTTTTTGTTTTTTCATCTAGTTTTTTCTTCCAGGTCTTTTTTTTTTTGACCTGCGGATACTGATTCTGATAGACTTAATATATTCCCATTGCAATGCTGCCACTGTTTTATTTGTATTTGTGATACTTTCTTTTCCCTATATGCACAATGCACCATGGAATCCCCCATCCATTATATACTGTATGATATGTCTATTGCTTTTTTCCCAGATTGAATTGTTATGGCTCTAAAATTTTTGACATGTAATGTTAAAGGTTTAAACTCCATTCAAAAGAGATGGCTGTCTTTGAAAGAGTTTAAAAGAGCAGATGTAATCCTGATCCAGGAAACTAATTTCCGCACTGGGGGATCCTTTAAATTTGCTAGTAAACATTTCCCTATGTCCTTTATAGCATCTAACCCATCCGGGAAGGCTGGAGTAGCTATTTTGATTAATAGATCATGCCCTTTACGAGTCAAATCTACTCACCTGGACCCCCAAGGCACATTTATTGTTCTGGACTGCTCATTTCTCAACCCATCCCTCACGATTGTTAATGTTTATGCTCCCAATACAGGTCAGATCAAATTTCTATCCTCTATGTTTGACACTCTAGACAAATTCTCCCAACCTTTCATGGTCATTGGGGGGGGATTTTAATGTTACCATGTCTCCTGGCAAAGACAGACATGTATTATTTCCATCCTCTTCTCCCCCCAGACCTGACTGCCTTTCTAAATCCTTCCGTAAGCTCATCAGAGCTAAAAATCTTTTAGATATCTGGAGGATTAAACATCCTACACACAAACAATAAACGTTTTATTCACACTCTCACAAACTCTACTCCAGACTAGATAATTTTTTTATCTCTACTCCTCTCCTGACATCCACGATATCTTCTGATATCAATCCCATACCTTGGTCGGATCACTCGTCTGTAAACCTTGACATTCTCCTCTCTTCTGCGTCCCCTAAAACTTGTGACTGGAGACTCAATGAGACGTTTCTACATATCCCTGACACTAAAGATCAACTATCTACTAGCCTAACCGAATATTTTCAACTTAACGCTGGTTCAGTCTCAGAGCCCTCCACTTTGTGGGAAGCGCATAAGGCCGTCTTCTGGGGACATTGCATTGCTACAGGTTCCCGTCTAAAAAGAGATGCTACATTCCAATATTCATCTATTATGTCTGAACTCCGTTCGGCGGAGCGGCTTTTGTTGTCCTCCCCCACGGTGACTGGGCTCCGGACTGTTGTTTCATTACGGAATCAACTTAAAGCATTGAAAATGAGCAAAATTGATAAATCTCTTTTATGGTCAAAACAAAAATTTTATGAATACTCAAATAAACCTCACAAAATGCTGGTGAATAGGCTGAAACCCCGCCCCTTTCAAACCTCCCCTGATTTTCTTAGGCAAGCAAACGGAACACCCACATATTGCCCTCTCACTATGTCAAAAATCTTTGGTGAATTTTATCATCAATTGTACAATTGCCTACGTACGGACTCCAAGTATGACTATACACAAGAGAAATTTGATTCATTCTTTGACTCCCTACAATTACCTAAACTTTCACCCGCTCACCTAGCCTCCTTGAACTCTGCAGTTACACCCGAGGAATTGGAAGACGTAGTAAAACACCTCCCCACCCAGAAATCTCCTGGCCCTGATGGTCTACCATATTCCTACTATAAGACTTTTTTACCCATTTTGAGCCCTCATTAGCTTTCCTTGTATGCTTCACTATTTAAAGGTACCATTCCACATCCACATTTTCTGCATGCCCATATTTCTGTGATCCCAAAACCTGGTAAAGATCCCTCCATCCCTGATAACTATAAGCCCATTGCATTACTTAACTCGGATTAAAAGATATTCACGAAAATACTGGCTAATCGTCTATCCCATCTCCTTCCCAGACTCATACACAAAGATCAGGTAGGCTTTGTGAAGACCAGACATGCCGGTGATAATACGAGATGCACGGTCGACCTTATAGACTTACTGAACAAAACGTCCCGTCCAGCCCTAATACTGAGCCTTGATGCACAAAAAGCTTTTGATCGGTTTAGCTGGGCATTTATGTTTGCTACCCTCTCCAACTATGGTTTTGGAGGTCCCTTTATTGCGGCCCTACACGCCCTATACTCATGTCCTTCATCCCAAGTACAATTATTCTCTTATCTGTCCTCATCCTTCTCGTTGAGTAACGGTACCAGACAGGGATGCCCTTTATCTCCCCTACTCTTCATCCTTTGTCTAGAACCCCTAGCCGTAGCCATTCACAATCATCCTGATATTCGTGGGGTCTCACTACGCCAGAAGGAGTATAAGTTATCCTTGTTTGCAGACGATATTCTTCTAACTCTGACTAGACCCCATACCTCTCTTCCAAACCTCATAGCCCTGCTGAATGACTTTAGTGCTATCTCGGGTTACAAAATCAACACCAGTAAAACCGAAGCCCTACGTTTACACATTCCACCCTCAGAACTCACGGCTCTCACACATAATTATTAATTTAATTGGTGTTCGGATTCCCTTAAATATTTGTGGGTGAATCTAACCTCCTCATACTCCACTTTGTATCAGGCTAATTACCCCCCACTCTTCTGGGACATTGATCGACTCTTGCAACAGTGGGATACGTATCCCATTTCTCTCTTGGGTCGCATTAATGTCCTGAAGATGTCTATTATGCCTAGACTTCTATACTTATTTGACACTCTCCCGATTCCCATTCCTATGTCCCAACTTAAAGCTACACAGAGAGGATTTCTTAATTTCATCTGGCATTATAGAGCTCACAGGATTGCGAGCTCGGTAGTGCTGGCCCCTAGGGCAAGAGGTGGGATGGGGGCCACAGATCTCATTAAATATTTTTACGCCACCCATCTTAAACCGATCATTACTTGGTCCTCAAGAATGGTGCCTAGTATGTGGGCAGAGATTAAAATGAGTGTCACTAGACCGGTACATCCCTGCGCTATGATCTGGGCTAACCTGGATTTGTCTATAAGCCAATTTCGAAGTATTTGCTTAGGCCCAATGTTGTTCTCCCTCTCCATATGGAAAAAATGTTCACGTCAATTCTCTCTTGCATCCCCATGTCCACCGCTACTGAACATGTTGTTTAACCCTGACATCCCGGATAGCCTATCTTATAATCACATGCTTCCATGGACACAAGCTGGAATCTTTCAACTTCGAAACATTGTACATCCCCTCACTCGTACACTTTTGCCCTTTGCTGACCTACAGAGAAAATATCAGATCCCTAAACAATTGTTCTACTCCTATCTCCAGATTAAACATTATTTTGCTTCTAAATCAGCTACTCTGACTCTAGATAAACCTACCCCGTTCAAACTCTTATGTGCTCAGGGACCATACCAGACCCATCTCATCTCTGATATCTACAAATATTTACATGACGCGGCCTCACTTACTGACACATCTCACTTATATATGCATAAATGGTCCCAGTTAGTAAATCGTCCCATTCCCCTTCCTCAATGGCAGAAGATTTGGGAGGCTAATTCCAAATCTTCACGATGTGTGGAACAAAGGTAGACGGCTTACAAAATATTATTTTTTTGGTATAGAACCCCTGAATTACTACATAAATATGATCCCACGACCCCCCGTGTGTGTTGGAGATGCCGGGGCGACGTTGGCTCTCATTTCCACATTTTTGGGGAATGTCCCTTGATTCGCCCATTTTGGTCTTCTATCCAGACCTTTTTACAGCAGTTGTTGGACATCACTCCCCCGCTGGACCCAGTTAATTTCCTACTAGGCCTGCCGATCCCTGGCGTCTCCAAACATACCCAAAAATTGGCTGCCTATATTCTCTTGGCAGCGAAACGGGCTATACCCTTAAGGTGGTTGTCCTCTTCCCCACCCACACTTCCACAGGTCATCCAAATATTGGGACTGATCTGTAAAATGGAACGCCTCACTGCAATGGTGCAGGACACTCTTCCTCAATTTTTGAAAGTGTGGGATATCTGGGAACATTCAGATCTCAATCCTGATGTCACCTCCCTATCTTCCAGCGATAAGACTCTTCCTTGACCGTTTCTCCCAAAGTTGGACTGCTGAGCATAGGCGTGCGCACAGGGTGTGCCAGGTGTGCCCAGGCCCACCCTAATCACCCTGTGCAGCACAGATTACCCCTACTGTCCTGGTTCTCATTTTTCCCCCCACAGCGCTGCCAGCTTCCCTCCTCTGCTATTGGCTGTTGCTGCTGGGATGTTTTAGGAGTGGGGAAGGGGCCAGTAAATATGTAATTTACTGGCCCCTTCCCTTTCTGAATAAACATTGTGAGTGACCGGTAATGTGTGTTTGGGCTTTGGGGTGCACACCCTAATGCCATAGGCTGCGCACACCTATGCTGCTGAGGTTTGTTAACTGCTCCCCTTGAAGATTCCATGGTGCTTTCCCCCATTCCTGTCCCCCCGACCCTTTTTTCTCTTCACTGTTTTTTTTATTTATATTATTTTTCTTTTTGTTTTCTTTTATCACTAGGTGAGATACCTGCAGAGTGCCCTTGATTTCTGCTTGGGTAACCTGGGAATCTCACTGTCACCAGACCCAGTGAATACCATCTTGCTTACATATGTTATAAAATATATTGTTTTGTCCCGCCCACATAAAAAAAATAAAAAAAGAGGATTTCTCAGAGCTGGATTAACTCTTCGTGGCAAGACCTGGCACAAATGATAGGAAATCATACATTGTGACAGCAAAAAATAAATAAAAAATTTCGGGTTTACATCCACTTTAAGTAAATCTATTGCTGTGTCTGCATAAATAGGCGTTAAAATAGCCAAAATGCCCAAAGAAGGAGTGGCAGAGCCAAAGGTAACCCCAAAAAATCTAGTATGATATAAATAGCACAAGCACTCAATTAACTTACAGTAAGACTCCAATGAGGTAGATCTATTAAACCTGTCTCTAATATGCTATAACTTGTTCCCTAACATAGAAGCTATATGGGTTGGCCTCCCTATAGTAAGAGGTATGTGGCCCCTTGCTATGTTTATTACGTACATTCTGTTTTTTCTGAGAAAAAAACAATCAGCCCTACCCCCAACTCAGTGTTCCCTATACCAAATTACGTAATTCTATATATACAGTGCATACGGAAAGTATTCACAGCGCTTCACTTTTTCCACATTTTGTTATTTTGTTATGTTACAGCCTTATTCCAAAATGGATTAAATTCATTATTTTCTTCAAAATTCTACAAACAATACCCCATAATGACAATGTGAAAGAAGTTTGTTTGAAATCTTTGCAAATTTATTAAAAATAAAAAATGAAAAAAAATCACATGTACATAAGTATTTACAGCCTTTGCTCAATACTATGTCGAAGCACCTTTGCCACCAATTACAGCCTCAAGTCTTTTTTAGTATGATGCTACAAGCTTGGCACACCTATTTTTGGGCAGATTCTCCCATTCTTCTTTGCAGGACCTCCCAAGCTCAATCAGGTTGGATGGGAGTGTCATGCATGACCATTTTTAGATCTCTCCAGAGATGTTCAATCGGGTTCATATCTGGGCTCTGGCTGGGCCAATCAGCCACTCCTTTGTTATTTTGGCTGCGAGCTTAGGGTCATTGTCCTATTGGAAGATGAACCTTCACCCCAGTCTGAGGTCCAGAGCGCTCTGGAGCAGGTTTTCATCAAGGATGTCTCTGTATATTGCTGCATTTATCTTTCCCTTGATCCTGACTAGTCTCACAGTTTCTGCCAGTGAGAAACATCCCCACAGCATGATGCTGCCACCACCATGCTTCACTGTAGGGATGGTATTGGCCAGGTGATGAGCAGTGCCTGGTTTCCTCCAGACATGACGCTTGCCATTCAGGCCAAAGAGTTCAATCTTTGTTTCAACAGACCATAGAATTTTGTTTCTCATGGTCTGAGAGTCCTTCAGATGCCTTTTGGCAAACTCCAGGTGGGCCATCATGTGCCCTTTACTAAGGAGTGGCTTCCGTCTGGCCACTCAACCATACAAGCCTGATTGGTGGAGTGCTTCAGAGATGGTTGTTCTTTTGGAAGGTTCTCCTCTCTCCACAGAGAAACTCTGGAGCTCTTTCAGAGTGACCATCGGGTTCTTGATCACACCCCAGGCCCTTCTCCCCCGATCGCTCAGTTTGGCCGGGCGGCCCGCTCTAGGAAGAGTCCTGGTGGTCCCTAACTTCTTCCATTTACAGATGATGGAGGCCACTGTGCTGTTTTCTGTACCCTTCCCCAGATCTGTGCCTCCGTACAATCTTGTCTCGGAGGTCTACAGACAATTCTTTGGACTTCGTGGTTTGGTTTGTGCTCTGACATGCACTGTTAACTGTGGGATCTTATGTAGACAGGTGTGTGCCTTTCCAAATGATGTCAACTGAATTTACCACAGGTGGACTCCAGTTGATTGGACATGATTTGGAAAGGTACACACCTGTAGAAACATCTCAGGGATGATCAGTGGAAACAGGATGCATCTGGGCTCAATTTTGAGTGTCATGGCAAGGGCTGTAAATACTTATGTACATGTGATTTTTTTATTTTTTTATATTTAACCTCTTGCTTACTGGGCACATAAACCCCCTTCCTGCCCAGGCGAAATTTCAGCTTTTGGCACTGCGTCACTTTGAATGACAATTGCGCGGTCGTGCGACGTGGCTCGCAAACAAAATTGACGTCCTTTTTTTCCCACAAATAGAGCTTTCTTTTGGTGGTATTTGATCACCTCTGCGGTTTTTATTTTTTGCGCTATAAACCAAAAAATAGCGACAATTTAAAAAAAAAACACAATATTTTTGGATTTTTGCTATAATAAATATCCCATTTTTAAAAAAAAACGATTTTTTCCTCAGTTTAGGCCGATACGTATTCTTCTACATATTTTTGGTTAAAAAAAATCCCAATAAGCGTATAGTGATTGGTTTGCGCAAAAGTTATAGCGCCTACAAAATAGGGGATAGAATTCTGAATTTTTTTTTATTTTTATTTTTTTTACCAGTAATGGCGGCGATCTGCGATTTTTGTCGGGACTGCGATATTGCGTCGGACACATCGGACACTTTTGACACATTTTTGGGACCATTCACATTTATACAGCGATTAGTGCTATAAATATGCACTGATTACTGTATAAATGTGACTGGCAGGGAAGGGGTTAACACTAGGGGGCGAGTAAGGGGTTAAATGTGTTCCCTATGAGTGATTGCTACTGTGGGGGGAGGGGACTGACTGGGGGAGGAGACCGATCTGTGTCCCTATGTACAAGGGACATAGCATCGGTCTCCTCTCTCCCTGACAGGACATGGATCTGTGTGTTTACACACACAGATCCATGTCCTTGTCTGTGTACCGGCCGATCGCGGGTACCTGGCGGACATCGCGGCCGCCAGGCACGCGCATCGGCATCTCAGTGAAGCGCCGGGCACGCGCGCGCGCCGCCGGCAGTGGTCGCGCGCCCCCTAGTGGCCAAAGGAGCGGAGGCCGTATAATGACGGCCTCCCGCCATTATAGAACCACTTTGCGGCCGTCATTAGTCGTATGACGGGCGCGAAGTGGTTAATACATTTGCAAAGATTTCAAACAAACTTCTTTCATGTTGTCATTATAGGGTATTGTTTGTAGAATGTTGAGGAAAATAATTAATTTAATCCATTTTGGAATAAGGCTGTAACATAATATATAACACAAAATATGGAAAAAGTGAAGCGCAGCAAATACTTTCCAGATGCACTGTACATAAATAGAAATATCAGTGCTAATAAAATATAATGTGATCAAAAATCCATCAGTTGCCGCTGAACACTACTTACCATATGTAACTCATAAAGTGCAGTGCTACTGGATAATAAATATTATAATACCGTGTGAATGTAGTCCATATAATCACTGTGCCATACACTCATCCAAAAGTCTTTCTATAAACGTAATGAAGCACAGCGGTAGATTACGTTTATAGAAAGACTTTTGGATGAGTGTATGGCACAGTGATTATATAGACTACATTCACACGGTATTATAATATTTAGGCCTCATACACACGGACGTTTTAAAAAACGGGCTGTAAAGCTAGTACTGACGCCAGGAAAAAAACGGCGTTAAAAACACGATTTCTCTTTCATCCATGGACGGACACAGCTCCTTATAATTCTTGACTTGTGGGTTATGTTCCGTCTATTAGGAAAGGACTAGGCAGACATGTTAGACATTTAAAACATGTAACTTTAGCAAAGCTGAACAGCCCCGCCCAGGGGGCGGTCCCTCTGGTCATAACCCCTCACACTGCACTTAGCAACTCAGTTTTTTTCTGCCTAGTAGAGGAGAAGGACCTGGCTCCCTTTGGGCCCAGGGTCCTGAAGAAATTTTTACTTTTTATTATTTTATTTTTTGAGAATCTACTATCAATTGCCGGCTGGGTGACAGGCTGGATAATATAGATCCTTGTAGTCCCCCAAGTCCGGCCATCGAGCGTGAGCAGACCTTAGCTACGTGCGGGGTCGGCCACGACATACCCCATTGCTCCAGGGGTGACCGGCGAGCTATATGCTCCGGGGTTCACATATGACTGGGCTGCTTGCTGTCTCAGTCACAGTGAACCATGGCCGACAGCTACTCCTAACTGCTCGGATGTAGGTCTGTCAGGAACGCGCCAGCAGTCCTCGCAGGATGGGTAAGTACTTTTCCTCCTGTCTTGGCAGGTTGGAACAGCTGGGCATTCCTGGGGAGGTCGTCTAGGGGGTCTCTCACCCTTCCTTTCTTCTCTCCCTGTCCTTTCCCTCCTCCCCATACTTTGTCGGGTTGGGCCTGCTGTGTACTGACCGGGGGTCCTCCGGGGGGGGGCTCTGTGTCCTGGCTGGGGGCTGCGGGGTGTCCAGGGTCCGCTCTCCATGTGGGGTGTCGTTTGGTGCCATGGGGGGGCCTCCGCAAGTCCAGGTGCTTTTACACAGGGGCGGCTGGTGGCCATTTTCATGTAGCCCAGCTTTGTTTTTTTGCAGTGAAAACGTCCCTTCTGAACGGCGCAAATAGCGCAGAACACCTCAGGCACAGGAATACACCGCAGCCATAACAGGTTGCACACATTTGGAGAGAGCGGACGTGGGTCAGAGCGGTGAGTCCCCTGGGGGGTCCCTCAGTCTGAGCAGCTAGGAGGGTGTGCCCAATGTACCTTGCCTTGGTCCCTATGGGGGTATGGGGGTCAGGCAAGTGTGGGTTTGCATGGCGTCAGAAGCTGGCGTTTTCTTTCCCTGACATGCCCTGTTCCCGGGGTGCATATGGACGCCTTGCTGGTGGTCCTGGAGTCCCATATTACCAGGGTAGAAGTGGTGTGCGGACGTAGGGGGGTAAAAACGCCCCCTCCCTCCACCATCTCCCGGGAAAACAGTTCTGATTCAGACTCGGGCATTGCTGTGGCAGATGTCCCCTGCTCTGACTTGTCAGAAGATGCAAACCAAGACCCTTCGGACAGTGAGGAACTGCGTCCTTGCTTGCTTCCGTGTCCGGGTCAGCGCAAAATGGCGTTTCTGGGAGCACTTATCACTGCGTGCGGGATCCCCAATAAAATGGAGGTTACGGCGAGGGCATATGTTAAGGTGTCGGTCCCTTCTGAGTCCCACTAGCCGGCCCGCATCGCTAGGAGGTTTCCTTGCCTAGCTTATTTGATAAGTTTTAAAAACTACATATGGGAGCGGCCGCAGCATTCCAAAAGAATTGCATGGCTATCTGTTATCTTTTTGGGGAGTGTTTCCTGGGAATCCAGGTAATTAACACGGTCCGGCGGTAGGGGCCCCTGTCTTTAAGTACCCTGCAGACAAAAGGACCGAGGCGGTGGCCCGGTCCCTTTTTTCATGATATTGGGGTCAGCATGGCGGTCACTGTTGGCCACGACCCTGGTGTCACCTGGGGCTTCCTTGAATGGGCAAGATTGCTGCACCATGCTTGGAATAGCAACAGGCTTCCCCGGTCTGCATGATAGCGGACCAGTTGGTACATGGCCTCAGGTAGGTCTGCAATGCGGCCTTTGATACAGCTCCCTGGCTGTCCAGAATGTTCAGTATCTGTGGTGGGGCTCCGCCGCATGATTTGTCTGATGTGCTGGTCTGCGGACCAGACGTCCAAGAAGACTCTGGCGGATTTGCTCTTCCAGGGTTGGGGGCTTTTTGGAGCCTCACTGGAGGAAATTATTGAAAATGTCGTTTAGGGTGGGAGCACGGTGCTCCCACAATCCAGAAAGGGTAAGGAGCAACGCCGTAGGCCAGGGCCCCCCCTTTTTTCCGCTCACAAGCGGTCTTTTCTTTCCGCCGGACCCGCAGGTGAGCGTTTCCAGGCCGACCAGGGGCCAGCTGAGGGGATAAGAATCTCCCTGGGTTCGCAAGCCAGGCGGCCTGCGGACAAATCTGCGACTACATGAAGGACTGTCCCTGCCTGACTTTGCGAGTTGGCAGCTCGGTGGACTTCCCTGCTTTCCGACCAGTGGGTTTGCACAATGGTTCCATCAGGGTACAAGATAGATTTTCTTCTTGTCCACAAAATAACAGATTTTTTTTCTCCAACCTTCATCTTCCTTCCGGCTCGGCGGAACGCCCTGTTTGGGGCAGTGCAGAACCTGCTGAAGCATGGGGTAATAGCTCCTGTGCCGCTGCCGGCAAGGCTTCAGGGTTTCTATTCCAATCTGTTTGTAGTCCCACAGTAGGACGGGGTTCGTCCAATCTTGAGCCTCAAGGTCCTCAACTCCTTTGTAAAAGTACGAAGGTTCAGGATGGAATCAGTTTGCTTGGGTCGCTGCTCTCCATCCAGGGTTTTTTTTCTGGCGTCCTTGGATATCAAGAACGCATATTTACAGGTCCATGTCGGGCATCAGAAAATTCTGATTTTTGCAGTCGGGGTCGATCACTACCAATTTGTGACTCTCTCTTTTGGCCTGGCATCGGCACCAAGGGTTTTCTCCAAGGTGCTCACCACGATCCTGGCCTTGCTGTGACAGCGTGGAATCGCTTGTGGGCTTCCTGGACGACCTTCTTCTGAGGGATGCTTCGGACTCAGAATTAGAGGAGGATAGTAAGACCCTTTGAAAATATGGTTGGGTACTGAACCTCCAGAAGTCGGTATTGGTGCCGATTCGGTGCCTGGAGTACCTGGGTTTGATCCTGCTCTCTTCAGAGGCAAGGGTTTTTTTTCTTCTCCCTTTGAAAAAATTGTAGGCTTTTCAGGTGGCGGTGAAGCTGTTGGCATCCCGCAGGTGGTCATCACTGCGCTTTTTGCATGGGAGTCCTGGGTCTCATGGTAGCCTCCTTCGAGGCAGTACCGTATGCTCCTATTCCATACTCGAGTCTTGCTAAAGGAGATCCTGTCCAAAGGGACAAGTCTCTGTTGTCCCTGGATTGTCGAATCCGGGTGAGCCACCTAGCCAGACCTCCCCTGGTCGGGTGGCTGAAATCTCCGGCTCTTCAGTCCGTAAGGTCGCTCCTTCCTTTTCACTGGACGGTAATCTCGATGGATGCCAGCCTGACCGTTTGGGGGTATTCAGTTGACGCAAGGTCGCTGGATACAGGAAGAATCCCGCCTGCCGATCAATTTATGAGAACTTCGAGCGATCAGGCAGTGCCTCTCCACATGGTCACAGAGGCTACAGGGACATCAGGATCCAGTCGGACTACGCCACAACGGTGGCATATGTCAACCACCTAGGAGGACCAAGCAGCTCGGCTGCAGCATTGGAGGTTGCTCACATCCTGCGGTAAGCTGAACGGAGCGCGCCGGCTCTATAGGCGTGTACATTCTGGCAACTGACTACCTAAGTCGCCAGATGCTGGACCAAGGAGAATGGTCGCTACACCCGGATGTGTTTCAACTCTTTTGCCTGAGATAGGGCACACTGGCCGTGGATCTCCTGGCTTCTTGATTCAATCGGAAGGTATTGAAGTTAGTGGCCAGGGCCAAGGATCCCTGGGCGGACGCGATGGGCATTTGGGTGGCCCCGTAGGGTCAGTATTGGCTAAGTTATACCTCTTCCCCACTGATTTTTCTGCCTCGTCTGCTCCGCAGAGTGGGGACTGAGGGGATTCCGGGGACTCTAATTGTCCTAGATTAGCCTCGGCATCCCAAGTACGCCACCCTAGTGGCGGATGCCCCTTTGGTCCTATACTTCATCCTGCTTTACAGTCGCTGGCTTTAACGACTTGGTTGTTGAAAGTCAGGTTCTGGGGGACTGAGGCCTGTCGGACTCAGTAATTTCCTCCATGCTGAGGGCAAGGAAGTCTTCTTCTCGGAAGATCTATCATCACACGTGGGGGGCCTACATCTCTGTGTGAGGAGATGGGTTGGCGCCCACGGGCATAGTCGGTTTCCAGTATCCAGCTGTTTTTATAGCGTGGTGTGGATCAAAAACTTGCCTTAAAGCACCATTAAGGGACAGTTTTTAGTCTTGGCTGTTTTCTTTAAACTACCCTTGGCGGCTCATTCACTGGTGAGTGTGTTTGCGCAAGGGGTCCGACATGTGGCTCCTCAGTTTCGGCCACCACTACCTCTGTGCGATTTGAATTTGGTACCCTCGGTACTTCAGTAACCTCTCTTTGAGAACATCAGAGAGATTCCTCTTTTGACACTCTCTCAGAAAGTTGCCTTTTTGGTGGCTATTACCTCTGTCAGGAGGGTTTCTAATTGACGTCCTTGTCTTGCAAGTCCTCCTGCTTGATCCTCCATACGGATAAGCAGTGCTAAGCCCGCAGCCTTTGTTTCTTCTGAAGGTGGTCTTGGCTTTTCTTTTGAATAAGGACATTGTACTTCCATCCTTGTGTCCTCGGCCGTTGCATCCCAAAGAGGTTGCGCTACATTCCTTAAACGTGTTCTGCGGGTGTATCTGTCTGCTACGGTGACTGGCCCATGGACGGACCTGGCGGTGTCGTCGGCCTCCATTTTCGATGGATTAGACAGATTGTGATTCAGGCCTATGCCTTTAGAGGGCGGGCGCCTCCCCTTCCTGTCTCGGCGCATTCGACCAGGGCAATTGTTGCCTCCTGGCCTTTCCGACATCAAGCATCTGTTTCACAGGTGTGTAAGGCGGCGACCTGGTCGTCCGTTCATACCTTCACTAAGTTTCACAAGGTTGATGTGTAAGCATCTTCGGATGCTTGCTTCGGCCGCATGGTTTTGCAGGCGGCTGTTTGAGATTGCATCTCCTCCGTTGAGCTCTGGTTGTTTGGGGTGAAGTTATTTAATTGCTGTTCCCACCCCTCGTTTTTTGCACTGCTTGGGGACGTCCCACAAGTCAAGAATTATAAGGAGCTGTGTCCGTCCATGGACAAAAGAGAAAATAGGATTTTTGTACTCACCGTAAAATCCTTTTCTCTGAAGTCCATGGAAGGACACAGCACCCTCCCCTCTTTTTTAGGTTTGTCCTGCTTTTTGATGAACTGAGTTGCTAAGTGCAGTGTGAGGGGTTATGACCAGAGGGACCGCCCCCTGGGCTGGGCTGTTCAGCTTTGCTAAAGTTACATGTTTTAAATGTCTAACATGTCTGCCTTGTCGTCTCCTAATAGACGGAACATAACCCACAAGTCAAGAATTATAAGGAGCTGTGTCCGTCCATGGACTTCAGAGAAAAGGATTTTACGGTGAGTACAAAAATCCTATTTTAATCTACATGCATTGCATTGGCGTCAATGTGCGTTTAGCTGCACTAGCTTTCAGCCACGTTTCTCTGCCTTAAGATGATCCGACTTACGGTGCAACTTGTGTGCTGAGAATCTTGAAGGGGAACCCCACCAAAATGTAAAATTTTTTTTGTGTGAGGTCCCCCCCCCCCCCAAGGCGATACCAGACCCTTCGGTCTGGTATGGATCTTAAGGGGAAACCACCCAAGATCTATACCAGACCCTTATCCGAGAACGCAGCCCGGCAGGTCAGAAAAGGGGGGACGAGCGAGCGCCCCCCCTCCCTGGACCATACCAAGCCACATTCCCTCAACATGGGGGGTGGGTGCTTTGGGGCAGGGGTCCTGCACCCCCACCCCAAAGCATTTGTCCCCATGTTGATGGGGACAAGGGCCTCTTCTTTAAAGGGGAGTTCCAGACTTTTTTATGTTTATTAAAAGTCAGCAGCTACAAAAAGTGTAGCTGCTGGCTTTTAATAAACATACACTTACCTGTTCCACTGTCCAGCGACGCTCCGCTCCTCTCCCCCCTTCTCCGCCGGCGCCTCCATTCATAGTGTGGGCACCCGGCCGTGACAGCTTTCGGCTTCACGGCAGGGCACTCACTGCGCATGCGCGAACGGCGCAGCACTCTCTGAGTGGACAGGCGATCGCCTGGGACCTGTCACGTCTCAGGTGATCGCCTACAGGGAGGGGCCGCCAAAAGGCTATATGACGTATCGCCTTGGCGACCCCAGGGTGGATGGAGAAAGTGGGACAGGAAGTCCCACTCCTACTGAAGCCCCCACTCCCCCCCCAAAAAAAATGACATGCCAAATGTGGCATGTAAGGGGGTGAGGAGTGGATTTAGCGGAAGTTCCAAATTTGGGTGGAACTCCGCTTTAAGCAGCAAAAAAGCACAAAATAGCCGCTGTTAAAATGTCCGTGTGTATGAGGCCTTATTATCCAGTAGCGCTGCACTTTATGAATTATATAAAAATAAATCTAGGCCGATATAAGTCCCCAGAAAGTTGGTATAGGCATAGGTCTGTGGAGGGAGTAACTGCCATGCAACATCCAGGAGAATAGCAGAGTCTGTAAAGGTACTGTATGGTACTAGGGGGTGCCATGTTAAAGGTTTTCTAGTGCCATGTTAAAGGTTTCCTTACAACTAAAATCTTATCTGTGAATCCCTCAATATCCACCTGAAGGGTCATCAGGGTGCTCCCAGAGCTTAAAGCCTAATGCCGCGTACACACGATCGGAATTTCCGACAACAAAACCGTGTTTTTTTCTTCAGACGGATGTTGGCTCAAACTTTTCTTGTATACACACGGTCGCACAAATGTTGCTTGGAAATTCCGATGGTCAACAACGCAGAGACCTACAACACTACGACGAGCCGAGAAAAAATTAAATACAAAGATTCCGAGCATGCGTCAAATTGGTTCTGAGCATGCACAGCACTTTTGAAATGGCTACACGCGATCAGGATTTTCCGACAAGAACTTTTGTTGTCGGAAAAATTGAGAACCAGCTCTCAAACATTTTTTGTATGAAATTCCGACAGCAAATGTCCGATGGAGCATACACACGGTCGAAATATCCGACCAAAAGCTCACATCGAACATTTGTTGTCGGAAATTCCGATCGTGTGTACGCGGCAAAAACTCTTAATTCCAGATTCAAGCAGCACAGCCCTCCAGGAAGAGCAGGGCTTTTTCATAAGCTTTATATCAGGGGTCTCAAAGTACCGGCCTGCGGGCCATTTGCGGCCCGCGGACCGGTTATAAATGGCCCGCAGGCAGCGCGGGGGTGCCGCGGAAGGGGGGGCGCAAATTGGCAGTGTTCTACTGCCAGGCATGTACTGGCCGGAGATCCGCAGCAATTTACCTGTCAATCGCCTACTGCTGGCGCCTGACGGGTAGATCGAGATGCATGCAGAGTAGCGCAGGAAGCGTCTGTCATGAGTTCACTTCTCTCTCACGTCACGCTGTTGCTCCCCGGCGGCCCCTCCTCTCTTCGTCCATCCCCATTTCCTTGTGACATCATCTGGGATGGACGAACAGAGGAGGGGCCGCCGGGGAGCAACAGCGTGACATGAGAGAGAAGTAAACTTATGACAGACGCTTCCTGCGCTACTCTGCATTTGAAGAAAACGACAACAAGTAAATGCTGAACTGTGCCCCATGTACCCTGATTGTGCCCTGATGTGCCCCATGTACCCTGAATGTGCCCCATGTACCCTGATTGTGCCCTGATGTGCCCCATGTACCCTGATGTGCCCCATGTACCCTGATTGTGCCCTGATGTGCCCCATGTACCCTAAATGTGCCCTGATGTGCCCCATGTACCCTAAATGTGCCCTGAATGTGCCCCATGTACCCTGAATGTGCCCCATGTACCCTGATTGTGCCCTGATGTGCCCCATGTACCCTGATTGTGCCCTGATGTGCTGGGCTCTGTGCCCTAATGGTGAGTGGTCAGTGTGCAGTGTAGTGGTCAGTGTGCAGTGTAATGTGAAGTGTAGTGGTCAGTGTGCAGTGTAGTGGTCAGTGTGCAGTGTAAAGTGTAATGTGAAGTGTAGTGGTCAGTGTGAAGTGGTCAGTGTGAAGTGCAGTGGTCAGTGTGCAGTGTAGTGGTCCGTGTGCAGTGTAGTGGTCCGTGTGCAGTGTAGTGGTCAGTGTGTAGTGTAGTGGTCAGTGTGCAGTGTAGTGGTCAGTGGGTAGTGGTCAGTGTGCAGTGTAGTGGTCAGTATGCAGTGGTCAGTATGCAGTGGTCAGTGTGCAGTGTAGTGGTCAGTATGCAGTGGTCAGTGTGCAGTGTAGTGGTCAGTGTGCAGTGTAGTGGTCAGTGGGTAGTGGTCAGTGTAGTGGTCAGTGTGCAGTGTAGTGGTCAGTATGCAGTGTAGTGGTCAGTGTGTAGTGGTCAGTGTGCAGTGTAGTGGTCAGTGTGCAGTGTAGTGGTCATGTGTGCAGTGTAGTGGTCATGTGTGCAGTGTAGTGGTCAGTGTGCAGTGTAGAGGTCAGTGTGCAGTGGTCAGTGTGTATTGTT
The DNA here is from genome assembly GCA_029206835.1 of Rana muscosa. Classification (NCBI taxonomy): domain Eukaryota; kingdom Metazoa; phylum Chordata; class Amphibia; order Anura; family Ranidae; genus Rana; species Rana muscosa. The sequence continues at coordinate 401,582,611 of CM055116.1, read as the reverse complement.
CAGTGTGCAGTGTAGAGGTCAGTGTGTAGTGGTCAGTGTGTAGTGTAGTGGTCAGTGTGCAGTGTAGTGGTCAGTGTGTATTGTTCAGTGTGCAGTGTAGAGGTCAGTGTGTAGTGGTCAGTGTGCAGTGTAGTGGTCAGTGTGCAGTGTAGTGGTCAGTGTGCAGTGGTCAGTGTGCAGTGTAGAGGTCAGTGTGCAGTGGTCAGTGTGTATTATTCAGTGTGCAGTGTAGAGGTCAGTGTGTAGTGGTCAGTGTGTAGTGTAGTGGTCAGTGTGCAGTGTAGTGGTCAGTGTGTATTGTTCAGTATGCAGTGTAGAGGTCAGTGTGCAGTGCAGTGTAGTGGTCAGTGTGCAGTGTAGTGGTCAGTGTGCAGTGTAGTGGTCAGTGTGCAGTGTAATGTGAAGTGCAGTGGTCAGTGTGCAGTGTAGTGGTCAGTGTGCAGTGTAGTGGTCCGTGTGCAGTGTAGTGGTCAGTGTGTAGTGTAGTGGTCAGTGTGCAGTGTAGTGGTCAGTGGGTAGTGGTCAGTGTGCAGTGTAGTGGTCAGTATGCAGTGGTCAGTATGCAGTGGTCAGTGTGCAGTGTAGTGGTCAGTATGCAGTGGTCAGTGTGCAGTGTAGTGGTCAGTGTGCAGTGTAGTGGTCAGTGGGTAGTGGTCAGTGTAGTGGTCAGTGTAGTGGTCAGTGTGCAGTGTAGTGGTCAGTATGCAGTGTAGTGGTCAGTGTGTAGTGGTCAGTGTGCAGTGTAGTGGTCAGTGTGCAGTGTAGTGGTCATGTGTGCAGTGTAGTGGTCAGTGTGCAGTGTAGAGGTCAGTGTGCAGTGGTCAGTGTGTATTGTTCAGTGTGCAGTGTAGAGGTCAGTGTGTAGTGGTCAGTGTGCAGTGTAGTGGTCAGTGTGCAGTGTAGAGGTCAGTGTGCAGTGTAGAGGTCAGTGTGTAGTGGTCAGTGTGTAGTGTAGTGGTCAGTGTGCAGTGTAGTGGTCAGTGTGTATTGTTCAGTGTGCAGTGTAGAGGTCAGTGTGTAGTGGTCAGTGTGTAGTGTAGTGGTCAGTGTGCAGTGTAGTGGTCAGTGTGTATTGTTCAGTGTGCAGTGTAGAGGTCAGTGTGTAGTGGTCAGTGTGTAGTGTAGTGGTCAGTGTGCAGTGTAGAGGTCAGTGTGTAGTGGTCAGTGTGTAGTGTAGTGGTCAGTGTGTAGTGTAGTGGTCAGTGTGTAGTGGTCAGTGTGAAGTGTAGTGGTCAGTGTGTAGTGGTCAGTGTGCAGTGTAGTGGTCAGTGTGTATTGTTCAGTGTGCAGTGTAGAGGTCAGTGTGTAGTGGTCAGTGTGCAGTGTAGTGGTCAGTGTGAAGTGTAGTGGTCAGTGTGAAGTGTAGTGGTCAGTGTGTAGTGGTCAGTGTGCAGTGTAGTGGTCAGTGTGTATTGTTCAGTGTGCAGTGTAGAGGTCAGTGTGTAGTGGTCAGTGTGTAGTGTAGTGGTCAGTGTGTAGTGTAGTGGTCAGTGTGTAGTGGTCAGTGTGAAGTGTAGTGGTCAGTGTGCAGTGTAGTGGTCAGTGTGTATTGTTCAGTGTGCAGTGTAGAGGTCAGTGTGTAGTGGTCAGTGTGTAGTGTAGTGGTCAGTGTGTAGTGTAGTGGTCAGTGTGTAGTGGTCAGTGTGAAGTGTAGTGGTCAGTGTGTAGTGGTCAGTGTGCAGTGTAGTGGTCAGTGTGTATTGTTCAGTGTGCAGTGTAGAGGTCAGTGTGTAGTGGTCAGTGTGTAGTGTAGTGGTCAGTGTGCAGTGTAGTGGTCAGTGTGTAGTGTAGTGGTCAGTGTGTAGTGGTCAGTGTGAAGTGTAGTGGTCAGTGTGTAGTGGTCAGTGTGCAGTGTAGTGGTCAGTGTGTAGTGGTCAGTGTGCAGTGTAGTGGTCAGTGTGTATTGTTCAGTGTGCAGTGTAGAGGTCAGTGTGTAGTGGTCAGTGTGTAGTGTAGTGGTCAGTGTGTAGTGTAGTGGTCAGTGTGTAGTGTAGTGGTCAGTGTGTAGTGGTCAGTGTGAAGTGTAGTGGTCAGTGTGTAGTGGTCAGTGTGCAGTGTAGTGGTCAGTGTGTATTGTTCAGTGTGCAGTGTAGAGGTCAGTGTGTAGTGGTCAGTGTGTAGTGTAGTGGTCAGTGTGTAGTGTAGTGGTCAGTGTGTAGTGTAGTGGTCAGTGTGTAGTGGTCAGTGTGAAGTGTAGTGGTCAGTGTGTAGTGGTCAGTGTGCAGTGTAGAGGTCAGTGTGTAGTGGTCAGTGTGTAGTGTAGTGGTCAGTGTGTAGTGTAGTGGTCAGTGTGAAGTGTAGTGGTCAGTGTGTAGTGGTCAGTGTGAAGTGTAGTGGTCAGTGTGTAGTGGTCAGTGTGCAGTGTAGTGGTCAGTGTGTATTGTTCAGTGTGCAGTGTAGAGGTCAGTGTGTAGTGGTCAGTGTGTAGTGTAGTGGTCAGTGTGCAGTGTAGTGGTCAGTGTGTAGTGGTCAGTGTGAAGTGTAGTGGTCAGTGTGTAGTGGTCAGTGTGCAGTGTAGTGGTCAGTGTGTATTGTTCAGTGTGCAGTGTAGAGGTCAGTGTGTAGTGGTCAGTGTGTAGTGTAGTGGTCAGTGTGTAGTGTAGTGGTCAGTGTGTAGTGGTCAGTGTGAAGTGTAGTGGTCAGTGTGTAGTGGTCAGTGTGCAGTGTAGTGGTCAGGTTTAATAATGCGTTTGCTGACACCAGTGCTGGGGGTTAATAGTGTGTCTGCTGACACCAGTGCTGCTGTTTTTGAAGTTTGAATGTTTGCATGCGGCCCCCCATGGGATATGAAAACTTGTCTTGTGGCCCTCAGGTAATTTGAGTTTGAGACCCCTGCTTTATATAGTAATATGTGTGCTCTAATAATGTATTTACTGTTTTTCACACATACCTAAAACAACAAGCCTTTGTTTGCAGTCTTGTTTTACAACATAGCTTGCAGGAATCTTCCTTTGAGTTACTGCCCCCAGCTGTCAGTAATTACAGCCTTCATAAGGATGTTGACAACTCTTCAAGAACTTACAGATGGGTCACAGAAGGGGGTAGGGAGTAACAACAATCAATTCCTGGGATTGTGACAAGGAGATTTTTTTGAATGCGATTTATTGATTTTAAATTGACTATGAATTTATGCAGACTAAATGCCAAACGTGTTGCCATTTTCTTTCCTAATATAAAATCTGTGTGCAATGTGTTCATGAACACCATCGAGTGTGGCTCTTTTCGCCAATTGCGTATATGAATTTATTAGTTTACGTTGATTTTAATTGGAGCCAGAGAATGGGTGCAGGAACTCCTCCCTTCCGAGTCACCCCTTGATTCCACCCCCTACCCACCTTCGAGCACCATTCCTTTGTTTCACCCCTTACCCACCTCCAAGTACCACCCCTTTTAGAGAATAGAGAACCAAGAAATATTTTGTGGTGCTAAGTATTTTGTATGGAATTTGTTAATGATAACAAGAAAGGCAGTAAAATAGTAATTAGCAACAATGGATACTCCAGCGACAATAGATTCACCCCAGCAGCAATGGACTCCCAACAGCCAGCATCAATAGACCCTCCAACAGCCAGCAACATTAGACCCCCTTCCTCAACAGTAGATCCTTCCTAGCAACGGTTAACCCTCTGCAACATAAGACGCACCCTGAGCAACAATAGATCCTTCACCAGCAACAATAGACCTCCCCAGCAACAATGGACCACCCGGCAAAAATAGATCTCCTCCAGAAACAATAGATTCCCCAGCAGCCAGCATCAATAGACCCTCCCTCAACAGTAGATCCCTCCCAGCAACGACAGACCCCCAACAACATAAGACCCACCCCAGCCACAATAACCCCCCCCCCCTCCTCGGCAAAAACAGATCCTCTCAGCATCAATAGACCCTCCAGCACACCACAGCACCCCTTTCCATTACATACTTTCAGTTCTGGAGGTGCCGGTACTGCATTCCCCCGCGTTCCTGCTGAAAAAAAGCCCTGGTTAGAGTTATCTATGAATCCTTACGATCTATGAATGGAGGAATGGCCGATGACTGAAAGCTCCATCCCCTCTATTCATAGATCCTATTACAGGATCCTAATACAGCTTCTATAAACGGCGACGCTGGGCGGAAAGGGTGGGCGTAGTCAGGCATTAATTTCTTTATTAATGCCAGTTTCAGCTCTATAAGCTGCTGCTACAGTGGAAGATTATAGATGGGGGAGGCAACAATTGAGGAATATTTGAAGAAACTCAGGAATCAGCAGCACAAGGGACATATCCGATTATTAGTAAGCAATGTCCCTTCTGCTGATTTTTAACTATACGTAGCCTTTAAGAATACATATTTTTTTGAAACCAGTCTAGTACACGGGTTATCCATTGTATTAAATGGCACTAACTCACATCTGTGGAACGCAGTGGCGGCGGCTGGTGCTCAAAATTTTTTGGGGGGGCGCAAACAAACTGAAAAGTTCTGAAAAAAACACATAATTTGCAGCCTCACTGTGCCATCAATTGCGGCCACTGTGCCCATAAAATGCAGTCACTGTGCCATCAAATGCAGCCACTGTGCCCATCAATTGCGGCCACTGTGCCCATAAAATGCAGTCACTGTGCCATCAAATGCAGCCACTGTGCCCATCAATTGCAGCCACAATGTCATTAAAATTCAGCTCATGTGCTCCATAAAATGAAGCCACTGTGCCCCATAAAATAAAGCCACTGTGCCATCAAATGCAGCCACTGTGCCCATCAAATGCAGCCACTGTGCCCCCAAAAATGAAGCCACTGTGCCATCAAATACAGCCACTGTGCCATCAATTGCAGCCACTGTGCCCATCAAATGAAGCCAATGTGCCCCATAAAATGCAGCCACTGTGCCCCATAAAATGCAGCCACTGTGCACATCAAATGCAGCGCCTGTGCCCATCATATGCAGCGCCTGTGCCCATCATATGTAGCCTCTGTGCCCATCATATGGAGCTTTTGCCCATCATATGTAGTCTCTGTGCCCATCATATGTAGCCTCTGTGCCCTTCATATGTAGCCTGTGTGCCCATCATATGTAGCCTCTGTGACCCCCCCGCTCGCCGTCTGACCGGAAAACGCTTACCCCATCCTGGTGGTGGGTGACGGCGGCAAACTGTGGGACATACAGCAGGTGACGGCGACGATCTCCTGTGTCCTCCATGGCTCTCTGTCCTCCCAGTCTTCCGTTCTGTTAGGGTATTAGATCCGCGCCTCCTGATTGGCTGAGAGGTGGTTCAGTGTTAGCAAAGCAAATATCCATTTGCTTTGCTAACCCACCTGGGTGAACTGCGAGCGCAATGCTTTGGCTATGGCTCTAATCAGGTGCATCAAAAATAACCCCCGCAGGACTAGTAAAACTCAGCAGATGAGGAACCAGCAGGGACCAGGTAGCATGCAGAGTAGAGCTGGAGAATAACTGGATGCAAGGTGGGACAAGCCAGGTTGGCAACAGATGCAGGCAAAGACTGCAGGTAGCGAATCATAAGGGTACAAACAGAGGTCTGCAATGTTGAATTAGGCAGATGAACAGAGACAGAGCAAATCCAGAGACAGGATAAGGTCAGAGCAGGAAGCGCTCCAGCAAGGTCAAGGCAAGCCAGGTAAATAACAGGAGTCAATACAGGAACAGATGCAGGAACACGGGTAATAGCTGCAGATCAAACAGCACTGGCTAATAGCACTGTTGCAGTTTAAATAGTGTCATTGGCACCAACATTAACGATGGGAATGCGCATGCGCGCAAGATTATGCACAGGCAAACGGGTACCCGCACATCTGCACCTGTGCACTCCTGGAGCTCTAGCAGCTTCCGCTGTACTAGTGCTAGTGCCTTCCTGACAGGGGCATTGTTATGTAAAGGAACACTGTAATGTAAAGGGGGGTTGAGATGTGAAGGGAAACTGAGGACACTGTGGTACTGCTTTAACCACTTCAGCCTTGGAGGGTTTCATGGCCAGGCCATTTTTTGCAATACGGCACTGTGTTGCTTTAACTGACAATTGCGCGTTTATGCAGCGCTGTACCCAAACAAAATGTATGTCCTTTTTCCCCACAAATAGAGCTTTTGTTTAGGTGGTATTTGATCACCTCTGTGTTTTTTATTTTTTACGCTATAAACAAAAAAAAAACGACAATTTTTTTAAAATCAATATTTTTGACTTTCTGCTATAAAGCATATCCAAGTAAAAAAAATGTAAAAAATTTAATTTCTTCATCAATTTAGGCCAATATGTATTCTGGTACACGTTTTTGATAAAAAAATCCCAATAAGTGTATATTGATTGGCTTGCGCAAAAGCTATCGCGTCTACAAACTATGGGATATTTTTATGGCATTTTTATTTTTACTAGTAATGGCAGCTAACAGTGATTTTTAGCAGGACTGCGACATTGCGGCGGACAAATCTGACATTAAGGGACATTTTTTGGGGACCAGTGACACCAATACAGTGATCAGTGCTCAAAAAATGCACTCCCACTGTACTAATGACACTGGCAGAGAAGGGGTTAACATCAGGGGCAATCCCTAAGTGTGCTCCTAGGGAGTGATTTCTAACTGTGTGGGGGATGGCTTAACTGGAGGAAACCAGAGATCTGTGTTTCTGCTTAGTGTGACAGCAGGAAGGTAAAGTCACCTGGTTGCATCCAGGGGGGTAGATATATTTCGCCCAGATTCAGGCTTTACGCCGACTTATACAACTAGGTGAAGAGTTGTATAAGCCCAGCTGAGGCTAGTGGGCTCATGGATGACTCATACCTCTAGGGAGAGTGTGGGGCGTCGTGCAGACAGGGAGTTGATGAGACCAGCTGAAGCTTGTCAGCTCATTTAGGCCTCTATAAGAACTCCCAGCTTCATTAGATGTTAACTCATGCCTGGACCCAGACCTGTGTGGACTGTCTAGGGAGAGTGAACCCCTGTGCGGTGAGACAAAGCCTGTGTGGCTATTTGCTTGGACATTTAAAACCAGGGACTTAGGGACTAGGACAGCACTAGGCTGATCCCAGTTGTTAGTTAGGAAACCTGTATGTTTAGTCAGAGGTCAAGTTGACCAGGATTTATTTTGTTTATGTTTCTTTTGCTTTGCTGTGTTTTGTCACTGTAAATAGAAAATAAACCGCACCTTTTTTTTTTTATATAATCTTTATTTTATAAAAGAAAAATATACAACCAGACAAGTCCAACAGTTTGCTTAAAAAAAAAAAAAAAAAAAAAAAATTAAAAATAATAAGTAAAATAAAATAGGAAAAGCACAGACCCGTCTGGTGTGCATAACCAGCATATAAACAAGTTGAACAAAGAAATAGAGTACATCAATAATAGCAGTATCTTGTATGCCTTATGTGGGGCGGCCGATGGGCCACACTAGTTAGTAGAGTAAGGGTGCCACCATAGGAACAGTGGGTGCACAACTGTGGTAGGCGCGGAGGGCACATGGAATGTGGGGGCCTCACATATTACCGTCCCACCACTGATAACAAGCCAGGGGTGTTGTCCATGTGACTATAATTAAGACATGGTCCCCCGACCCGCGGCCGGGGCGGGGGGAGGGGGGCTCAATAGCCTCCATCTGACCTCTCCCCGCTCCCCGCACGCAGCGTGGGGCACCGATATGCTACGGTGCACGCTCTGGCGGGACACCCTGTGCCCCCTGTAAAGGGGGGCCCATCCCGCGAGCGCGGAGGCTCATGGTAATTACAACACCCGCCAGCATAACAGACATTTCTTTAACTGGCATAAATGCATACCATTGCAAAACATATATAAGAAGAGAAAAAAAAAAAAAAGGGGGGGGGGGAAAGAGGGGAAGGAAAAGGACAAGGAAAGGAGGAAAGGAAGGAGTGATCCGAGCGTACCTGTCTTTCTGTAGGAGGCCTCATTCCAGGCCGCACCGAGCACACCCTCAAGCGTAGCCATCAAACCAGGTAAACTCCATTAGTCTCACTATGTCAGAGGGTAGCTCTCAGTCTTCTAAGCTCTCGACAGCCTGCGGTTTTTAAGAGAAGGTTCTGCCAGTTCCAATAAAGCTATGTCTAGGCTAGATGGCACGTATCCAGGATCTGTGACGTAATCGGTCCAGGGTGTCCAGATACCGGCAAACCGGTCTCGGGAGTCCCTACAGGTCGCTATCCAGTCTTCAGCCTCTCGGACTGCATTTACCCCACCGATCCACTCCTCCCGGGTAGGGACTCTGGGCTGCTTCCAAAAAGTTGGGAGCAGGCGTCTAGCCGCATTTAATAAGTGGGGCAGTACGCTCTTCCTATATTGACTGAGTGGGATCGGAGGGACATGCAAGAGGAAGTGCGTCGGAGAGAGGGGAACATCAATCCCCGTTATGCTCATTATTTGGTCCTTGATGTCTTCCCAAAAGGGCCTGATTAGGGGACATTCCCACCATATGTGGATAAGCGTACCCCTGTGCCCGCAGCCACGCCAGCAAAGCTCCGATCCAGAAGGATATATGCGTGCCATATCCGCTGGTACCCGATACCAGCGGGACAATATCTTATAGTTTGTTTCTTGAGCTTTTGAGTCTATGGAGGACGAGTGAGTAAGGTCGTACAGGTGAGTCAACTGTGAGTCAGTGAATTCCTGTCCTAAGTCTCTTTCCCAGCTTCGAATAAAAGCAGGTTTAGGTTGATGGGCAGCAGAGCCAAGAAGTCGGTATAGTTCCGACACCATGTGGGGGATAGGTTCCTCATTAACGAAGAGGTGCTCGAACGGGGTGAGGGAGGTTGGGTCCCTAATTGAGTGGCCATGTTTCTCAAAGAAGTGGTGTAACTGCCTATACCTCCAAAAGTTCATACGGGAGCCCTGGTGTCTGGCCTGCAGGGCGCTAAAGCTCAGGAGCTTACCATCTTTCATGAGCTTGCCGCAGCTGGCGTTTCCATCATCCACCCAGGGCCCAAAAAAGGCCATCTGTTCACCTGGGGGGAACCACAGGAACCCACCCAGTGGGGCCAGCGGGGACATAGGGGGGGCAATTTTCAAAACCGAATTGGTCCGGTCCCAGACTGAGAGCACCTGGGCTGTCAGTGGGGAGGTCGTTACCGATAGCCCCCTATATTCCCGGGGTAGCCATGGTGCATAGGATAAATTCCTGCCCGCCAAGCATTTCTCCAGGGAAACCCATAGTTTTGAGTGGGTATGGAAACGCCAGTTTAGTATTCTCTGGAGGGCTATGGCCCTGTAGTAGCGTCTGACATCGGGGATCCCCAGGCCGCCCTCCCGTTTTTGGCGCCTCAGCACCCTTAGGGCTATTCTAGGTTTCCGTGCGTTCCATACGAACGCGGACAGCATGCTGGACAATCGGTCAAAGAAGAGCCTAGGTAGGGGTATCGGTAGCATTTGTAAGTAGAAGAGTACACGTGGCAGTATATTCATTTTTATGATGTTTACTCGTCCCAACCATGTGAAGGCAGTCTGCGTCCATTGTGAGAGGTCTCTCTGGACCGCAGTAAGCAGCGGGGGATAGTTGGCCATATACAAGGTGTTGAAGCGGTCCGTGAGTTGCACTCCCAAATATCGTAGAGATGATTCAGCCCAGGTAAAGGGAAAGGCAGACCGGAGGCTCTTAGTTAAGAGGGGGGGCAGATGGATGGGCAGGAGTTCAGACTTTGTATAGTTTATTTTAAAGTTTGAGAGTGAGCCAAATTGCTTAAGTTCCTTCATCAGGTTAGGCAAAGAGATCAGGGGGTCCGAGAGGTGGAATAAGACATCATCGGCGTATGCCGAAAGCTTATGTTCCGTGTTGCCCACTTTTAGACCCTTGATGTCCTTACTGGCCCGCACGGCGCGAAGCAGAGGCTCCAGCGCTAGGGCGAATAAAAGGGGTGAGAGGGGGCACCCCTGCCTCGTGCCGTTCCTGATGGGGAAGCTGGATGAGAGGGTCCCGTTCACTTTAACCTGCGCGCAAGGTGTAGAGTATAGAGCCATGATTGATGTCAGTATTCGCGGCCCCAGTCCTATGGACTCAAGTACCGCTTTCAAATAGGACCAATCGACCCGGTCGAAAGCCTTTTCCGCGTCAGTTGATAGTATTATGTATGGCTGGGGATCCGGGCGGGTACGGGCCCAGTGAATAAGTTGGATTGCTCTAAGGGAGTTGTCCCTAGCCTCCCTGCCTACAATGAAACCTGTTTGGTCGGGATGGACTAGCTCAGGCATAAGGTGTTTAAGTCTATTGGCCAAAATTTTTGCCAGGAGTTTTATGTCCACATTAAGAAGTGAAATGGGGCGATAGCTTTGGGGGATAGTGGGGTCCTTGCCCTCCTTTGGGATCACTGTAATGTGGGCTAGTAGAGCCCCCGGGGGGATGGCAGTACCCCCCGCCACGGAGTTGAAATATTTGCACATAGGTGCCGCTAGGTGAGAAAAGAAGGCCTTGTAGTACCTTTTAGTGAGCCCATCCGGGCCGGGGCTCTTCCCATTGGGCAAGGACTCCACCGTCGCACCTAGTTCAGTTGGGGTGATCGGGAGCTCCAAAGCAGCGCGTTGGTCTTCCGTGAGGGGGGGGGTACCAGCCGCCGCCAAGTAGGCCTGGACCGCCGTTTGTCTGGTATCTCGTGCTTCAGGTGGGAGCTCGGATTCCAAATTGTATAGTTTGGCGTAGTATTCTCGGAACCCTGCGGCGATTTTAGAGGACTGTACCGTCAAATCCCCGGGAGAGGAGCGTAGTTTGTGTATGTATGCCTGCGCATGTTTTTTCCTGAGTGCCCGTGCGAGCATACGACCACATTTATTTCCGTGCTCGTAAAATTTATGTGACATAAATCTAAACTGTTTACGAGTTTGGCGGTCTAAAAGACGTAGGAACAGTTCCCGTAGCTCAGTGAGAGCCTGTAGTGCTTTGGGGTCTCCATTTGCCTTGTGTTGGAGTTCAGCTTTCTGAAGGGCTGTGTGCACCCTCTGGAAGTCTGCCTGGCGGTCTCGCTTTAGTTTGGAGCCCTGGGAGATCAATATTCCCCTGACCACAGCTTTATGAGCCTCCCATACTACACCCTCGCTGACATCAACAGTGGAGTTTTCTTTAAAGTAGTGGGTTAAGGTGTCATTTACCTCCTCCACCACCACTACATCATCTAGCAAATTTTCATTCAGCCTCCACGTCCAGGTTCTATAAGTACCTGATGGCATGGTGAAGGCAATTGTGACTGGGGCATGGTCAGAGATAGTGATGTTGCCAATGGACGCAGACTGCAAGAGCTCCAAGGTGGTACGGTCTACATATATATGGTCTATGCGCGTGTAAACATTGTGTACCTTGGAGTAGTAGCTGAAGTCTCGATCTGAGGGATGCAATACCCGCCAACTATCCACCAAGAGGTGGGATTGGAGGGTCTTGCGAAAATGTTTGAGGAACGCATAGGGGTGTGAGGGTTTTGCGTGAGACGTGTCAAGCAGGGGGTCTGGGCTGACGTTAAAGTCTCCCCCGAGGATCAAGAGGCCTTCTCGGAAGTCGGCCAGTTGCTCCAAGGTCGAGTCAATGAAGGAAAGTTGGGCGGTGTTAGGGGCATAGATGGTTGCAAACGTGTAGGTTTGTCCTGCTATACTACCCTTCAGGAAGACATACCTACCCAAAGGGTCGATTTTATTACCCGTGGGCTGGAAAGGGCAGGACTTGTGGATTGCTATGGCCGTCCCTCTAGACTTGGAGACAGGGGAGTTACTGAGAAACCACTGATTAAAGAGGTGAGTGGGCAGCTTAGGAAGTGATTGGGGCGTGAAGTGGGTCTCTTGAAGGAAAACTACCTGTGCCTTGAGCCGTTTTAGTTCCCACCATAATTTGCTGCGTTTGTGAGGGGAGCAGAGGCCTCTAACATTATATGAGCTTACCTTTAAAGTAGCCATGGGGAGGTCTGGGAATGGTCGAGGTGCCAAAGTCGGTGGTGTGCTCGGCGCGGGTGGCAATGCAGTGGAACACTCCTGAGAGAGGGAAAAGAGAGAGGAAGGAAAGGGAGGGAGAAAGTGATAGGACAAAACAACAAAAAAGAAAAGAAAAAACATATGAGAGCAGTATCAAAAACATATTGAGCAAGACAAACTGGCCGAAGCCATTTTAACATGTAAAACATCTGAGGGTCGTGTTCGAGACCCCGCCCCCTATAGGGGGGGGGAGTCCCCGACCACGGACCCGTGATCCTAATGGGGATCCGTACCCAGAAAGAGGGCGGCCTACTCGGGGTACGTGAACCAACATAGGGGGGAAGGTGAGGGGTCACTGTCTCCGTCCACCGCATCTAACTATGTGCGGTATAGGGGGAGTAAGAAAGGGGTCACCCATACTCGGTCCCCATGGGGTGCGGGCTCTACTAAGTCTGTCGCGAGTGGTCGGGGTGCCACTTAAGCTTATGAGATCCCAACCAGCTCAATCAGGCGGCTGGGCAAAAAGAGAGATTGAGTTAGTTGCCAAAATAAGTGCAAGCAAACAAGGTCCATCTTCAGCAGCATAGGGGAGTCCAAGGCACAGCCTTCGAGGGGGAATCTTTCAAAGGTGGGGCCCGTGCACCGGCATGGGCTAATTTTGCCATCAGTCTCTCGGGGCCGGGCCTGGTGAAGAATCGGAGGGATGTCGTCTGCGGTCTCGTCTGCGGTTCTTGCGCCCAGCTGGCAGCCACGGTTGAGTTGATTGTGGCTTAGGGTCCAGGTGGTTGGATGTTCCCCGCCAGTCTGGGAAGTCCACAGGGTCTAATTCAAGAGAGGCCAGGAAGTTTGGCAGGTCATCTTTGGTGCGGAGGGTCACCGTCTTGCCAGCTTTGGTGACTTGGAGGTAGAAGGGAAAGCCCCAGCGGTACTGCAAGCCCGCTTCGTGTATAGCTACTAGGAGGGGGCGAAGTGATCGTCGTTGCATGAGAGTGCGCCTGGAAATATCTTGATAGAAGGTTAAATGTGCGCCATCAAAGTCAAAGTAGGGCTTGCCGCGCATTTTTTGCATAATGCGGTCTTTAAGCGTGTATTTATGTAGCTTACATATGATGTCCCGTGGGTTATTCACGTCTTGGGATGGGGGCTTAAGGGCCCTGTGCGCACGATCTATTTCCACAGAGTCAGTAGCAGGCAGTCCCAATATTTCCTTAAATATGCCCTCCAAGCTAGGGATAATGTCTCTAGTTGTTGTCGCTTCAGGCATTCCTCTTATTCTGATGTTGGCCCTGCGACTGCGGTTCTCCATATCATCTAACTGACAGAGCAGGGCCTCAATCTGGTGATCTTGCGTAGTGCACTTATCCTGGAGCATGGAAATCACTGGGATGGTGTCCTCCAATCTTTGCTCTAGGGCCTCCACTCTACCCCCCAGGTGCAAGGTATCAGCTTTAAGTTGAGCAATGTCCTCCTTGAGGGCCTTCTCTACCCTGTCTGCGAAGCGCTCCAGGTCATCTCTGGTGGGGAGAGACCAAATATGGCGCCTGAGGTCTGCATCAGCCAGCGGGTCTGGGGCTCCAGAGTCTCTGGCCAGGGTTGATGGAGAGCCAGGAGAGATGGAGGGGGGCGAGTCACTCACCGACCCTGGGGATGGTATGGGGGAGCCTGAAGGCTGATGCGATCGTGCGTCGGAGCTCTGCGAGGCCTTGGGTGCTTTCTGGGCCTTCGCGACCGGCGCCATCTTTGAAGCCTCGCGGCTCTGCCCACGGGTCCCGGGGAAGAAAGACTCCAGCTGCCCCTGTCTGGTCCGATCGTAGCGTGGTGGCTGTGAGGACGCCCGGTTCCGCTGGGACATGTTAGGTGTCAGCTGGGGTGAGTGTCTCCCTCGTAGCTTATGGCAAGTGCGGCGGCGGGACGGAGCTGCAGAGACACGCGTCCTCACTCCTCCATGGTCAGGACACGCCCCAACCGCACCTTTTTGATTTTGAAAACCACAACCTCCGTTTGCTGGGCCTGTTTTGTGTGGGGAGCCCATCCCGGGGGTCACACACACCCGCTGCCGAGCTAACCCCCTCACATTAGAAAACACAAGATCTTCATATTCCTCTCTGACAGAACAGCGATCTGCCTTGTTTACATAGGCAGATCGCCGTTCTGCCTCTCCTGTCAATTATCGTTAGGTCCGCCGGACCCGCTGATTGGCTCCCGCTGTGTCCAATCACTGGGTCACCGGCAGTCCCAGACCCTGAAGAAGAGACAACGTACAGGTGCAGTAAATGTGCGGTGGGCGGTCCAGAAGTGGTTAAAGGGGGAACTGTGATGTAAAGGAGGAATGCGGACACTGATATAAAGGGGGGACTGTGCTTGAAAGGGGGGTTGTGATGTGAAGGGGGGCTGAGAACTGACTCCGTGAACCCCCGCCCGCAAAACCAGTCCCTGGTGCCAAAAAGGTTGGGGACCTCTGCGTTAGTCCACTGATCTTCCCTTGTTTAGCCTGGAGGTTTAACAAGGAAAAACTAAAAGTGTATGGCTAGCTTACCTTCACTCTGAAGCCCCGTACACACGACCGGTTTTCTCGGCAAGAAAACTGCTGGGAGAGCTTTTTGCCGAGAAAACCGGTCATGTGTATGGTTTCTCGTCGGGAAAACTGTCGGAAATCTCGACGAGAAAAATAGAGAACCTGCTCTCTATTTTCTCATCGGGATTCTCATCGGCCTGTTTCCCGACGAGAACACCGTGAGTGTGTATGCTAACCTGTCCATGGTAAACCCGTACATGCTCGAAAAGACTTTGACGCATGCGCGGTAGCATACAAGGGTAGTGTAGGGTAGAGCAAGATGGCGGCGATGGCTTCGAATGTGACGAGTGCAGGCTCGTCGTAGTCGATGACGTCACTGCGTTCTTGCTATTCAAAAGAACAGCAGTTCTTTTGAATGGCCATGTGTACACTCGGCGAGCAAGGCAAGCTTGCTGGGAATCCCGTCGGGAAAACCAACGTTTTTTTTCCCGACGGGATTCCCGCCCATGTGTACGAGGCCTGTCTTTCTTTATCTGCATTATGTTCTGGGTAAGCCAGACAACTAGCTTTTATAGATGTTGGCCAGCAATGTGAGCGTTCATATTTCTCTTAGGACAGATTTCCGTGAATGAGTATTGTTGTTCAAACAACACAAGTTTAGATGCAGCTATAGCAAACACTGTGTATGCCTCACTGTGCTCTCGTGGAGATAAAATTACAGGACAGTGATAAATGAACACAAATAAAGCAGGTTCAAATCCAGTGTAACTGGAAATCAAACCAGTTGTCTATTATTGTACAGCATTGAGTGTAGACCTTCCCCCCATCATGTTTTAGCTTTTCGTTGTCATTCCCGTTTCTGTAGACATTTCATTATTCAGCATATGAACTGTATCTACACAATGGAAACCAGGAAAAATAAATCAGATGTCCAATGTATAAGGTTAGGGCAATTTGAGCTGTCATTTTATCAGATGTATGTTAGAAAGTAAAACCTGTTTCTTATTCTTCCATCTTTTATACAAGGTCCCCAGGATTAGTGATCTTGTGAAAGTAAAGTAGTCAGCAACCAGTGGCAGCCGGTGGAAATTTTTTTTTGGGGGGCTGCAAACAGTATGCCAACCCCCCCGTCGGTTAGTAGGTAGATAGCACTTACCCCATCACCGGCGGCAGCTTCTGCTTCCTCCCTGCTCGGCAGCCAATCAGAAAAGGGGTCTCACACCTGCTTCTGATTGGCCAGATTGAGAATCAGTGTTTCAACAGCGAATATTCATTCGCTGTTGTAACACACCTGGATGGGCTCCGGACGCATCCTCTGCGACCAGAGCCCATCCTATTTTGAAGTCTATTAAAGCCTCTGGCTCTAATCAGGTGCTTCAAAAAAAAAACTGGCCGCTATAATTCATGCGCCCGATGTTCTGAAAGGGGCTGGACGCATGAATAGGGGGTGGCCGCGGCGGCCATGGATAAATTCATGCTATGCATGAATCTATCCATAATGCATATAGGGGGTGGCGAGGAAAGAGGGGGAGGCGCCTGGACGTCCCTAACGGATGGGCCACATCTGTCAGCAGCTTTGATTACAGGAATAGAAAATAATGGTGCAGTAAATCTGTCTTAAAATATAACTAGTTTAAAGCAGAACTTCATCCATAAGGGAAAGTTCTGTTCTTCCTCCTCCAAACCCCCCGCCCCCTCTACCACATTTGGAAAAAAAATTGTCCACCTCAGCTCCCGGGGCTGATGTTCTTCCGGTCGGCCTCCTGCCCTCCACGATTTTCCAGAACTACTTACAGGTATGCCTATGAATCTGGGTACAGTCGTGGACTGCTCGAGGCCAACCAGAAGAACATCAGCCCCGGGAGCTGAGGTGGACTAACCCCGATGAACAACGATGGAAATCCAGTGGAAGACAATAAATAGTCCCCGGGGATGAGCCCCCATAAATTTGAAGATTGATATGATCCACGTAAATGTAACCATCTATAAAATAGGGGGTATATAGTAAAATATGAATTATAACGTGGAAATTTACAATAAGTGACTGATGAAAAGGAATGTAATAGTGTAGGGACCAATCAAGTGGTAGGGAAGTAACAAAAGGTGTAGGATAGGTGCAGAGTAATTGGGATAACAAAATATGCCCTATTGTGATAGAAAAATGAATGGTGAATAAGAGTGTAGACCAAACCCCAACGCTGAGGTGTTAAATTCATAGGCATACCTGTAAGTAGTTCTGGGAAATCGTTTTTTCCCCTCCTCTCCCTATAGAAAGACCTACCATACAATCTTTCCATAAATAAAATGTATATTTTAATATTTATTAGGGTTGTCCCGATACCACTTTTTTAAGACCGAGTACAAGTACCGATACTTTTTTCCAAGTACTCGCCGATACCGAATACCGATACTTTATTTTTATCTCTTTTTAAAAAAAAAATTTTTTTTTTTTTACAATTTTCTTTTTTCTTTTTTACAATTTATTTTATTTATTTATTTATTGATTTTTTACAATGTTTTCTTTTTTTAAGGGGGTGGGGGGTGGACAGTGTCAGTGTGTTTTTTTTCTTCTATTTTATTTTATTTATTTTTTTACAATTCATTTCTTTATTATTTATTTTTTTATTACATTTTTTTTTTTTTTATCAGCCCTGTTGGGGGGCTTTGGTGAGATATCAGGGGTCTTAACAGACCTCTGACATCTCCCCTTTGAGACAGAGAAAGGGACTAGGGACAGATTCCCCAGTCCCTTTCTCAGCAGCCTCAGCTGCGCTGAAAATGAATGGAGAGAAGACAGCGGCTCCTCTCCATTCATAAACTGAAACATTGTAAACACAGTTTACGATGTTTCAGTTTTGTGAATGAACAGAGTCAGTGATCACTGACTCTGTTCATTCGGAACAGTAAGGAGCCGGGTTTACCGGCTCCTACCTCCGCTCTCCATCCTGACAGTAAGAGGGGGTGGAGGAGGAGAACGGAAGGGGATGGCAGCACGGAGGGAGACATCAGAATGGAGGGCGGTCACGGACGGAGGGAGACACCAGAGTGGAGGGGGTCACGGACAGAGGGAGACACCAGAGTGGAGAGGGTCACGGACGGAGGGAGACACCAGAGTGGAGGGGGTCACGGATGGAGGGAGACACCAGAGTGGAGGGGGTCACGGACGGAGGGAGACACCAGAGTGGAGGGGGTCACGGACGGAGGGAGACACCAGAGTGGAGGGGACACGAGACCGCAGAACGGAGGGGGGCTGGAGGAGGATGCGGGGACAGTCAGCGGTGATCGTGTGTGAGTTACAAGCACCGATCACCGCTGATTTCACTACAGCAGCTTAAAGGGGGGGGGGAGAGGCGGAGAGACTTTTAAATCTATACAGCAGTGATCGGTGCTTGTAACTCTCCCACGCACTGATCACCGCTGACTGTCCAGGTATCGGGTGAAGCATCGGGAGCATTTGCCCGAGTACAAGTACTTGGGCAAATGCTCTGTATCGGTACCGATACCGATACTAGTATCGGTATCGGGACAACCCTAATATTTATAGACATCTACCTCATACCTGCCCCTGAAGAGTGGCAGTCGCCATGAAACGCGTTGAGCTAATAGATGCCCTTTTACTTTTATATTGCATTACTACCATCAATTACCTCATATGCTAATTGGATTGTACCAATGAATCAGGGTTACAGTTATTTACTATGAAGAGTATTTTGTCCTCTATAATGTTTACAGTATGAACTTATTATGCTATTATATTATCATGTTATTATTATTGTCATTTTTTTACTTTCATATTCTATATACAATTAAACTTTTGATTGCCAATTGTTGTTATGCAATGCTTTCATGCAATGCTCATAGGTTCTATTATATTAGGTACCTACCAGACTCATTTATATTGTGTTATCTCCTAGGATGCATGCCTCATATAAATTCCCACCCTCCTTTCTTTTTGCTCAAGAATCAGGGATGGAGGTGCTTGGCTTCACATCCCCTGCGCCTCATATAAAGTCCCAAACCTTTGTTTTTATCTTTAACTGTACATGGTAGACACATGCAGAGGGCAGAAGAAAACACATACATATCTAAAGTATTAAAAAAACACTCTTTTGGATAGAACTCATTCTATGAATGGCCATTATTACTGAAATTTCCAGTGGATGGTGGAATTTCAAAATACATGATTTCTTGTATGTAATTTTCCCTACTGTTAGGTATGAACTTTATGTTATTTGTCACTGTCAAGTCTATGTTGAAATCTTTTATCTTGTAGTCAAAGTTGTTGCTGTTTGCATATATGACTGTACAACCAATGATTTGTACAAAGCTCTGGCCAAAGTAATTTAATCACTATGGTCAACTTGACCGAAAAGGGGTAGTCTGAAAATCTCCAGCAGTGAATAAAGATGATGTGTAATCATACACTTTATTGTTTTTTATCCAGAGGGTTAAACATTTCCTTTCAGGCTTAAAGTGTATAATCCATTTTATTAAGAATGCTTATAAGAAAAGAAAGTCTGAGGCCTGTAAGCTGCACTGCAGGATCGTGTTGTAACAAGGTAATATACTGCTGAGAGTTTGTTTTGATCTTTGGATGAATCAAGTATTTAGCTAAATGAAGGCATGCTTCCCACTGATTTTGGATCACAGAAGAGAATAAAAAGAATAGAATAAATTGCACATAACATTTAATAAATCATAAAGATTATTAATTGCAGAAATTATAATTGTTCTCCTGTTAGATTACATTTTTCCATTTAATGTGAACTTTAAATTGTATGTGAACCTTAAAAATTAACTGTTTTGTTATATCTGTTCAATAAATACAAATAAATACATATTCAACAAATTGTATCATGGGTGTATGGGACTTTCCTGGCATCAAATATAATAAAAAAACAGAATATATATATATGTAGCGGGTATTTGAATTTAGGGGGAGCATCTGGGTGGTAGTGTAACCCAGATGCACTGATTGCTAGGGAATCTGAGACCCTTTTATGGTTCTTGGAGGACTCTGGTGGTGTGAGGTTCCCTGCGGCCTATAGGTGGCATTGTTGCCGGGGGCTGGGGTTGAACTCACACCGCGAGACTGTGCCTTTTTGTCCTCACCTGGCGCTGGTACAGCAGGGCGGGGAACCCGCTGTGACGCAAAGGGAGAGGAGATAAAAGGGGCGGACGCCCTTACCACGGGGTTCAGAGTTCAGAGTTGGAGGACGCGGTCGCACCCAGGCACCTTCCTCCTGGGTGCTGGCGTTCCGGAGTTCCGGGCCCAGGTGCCCTTGACCTGGCCGGAGCGAGAGATGGAGTCCATCCGAGGCACCTTTAGCCTGGGGTGAGGTACTACTGCCGAGGCCTGGAGCCCAGTAACTTCGACTGGGTTCCGCAAGGGTGGAGGAGTCCGAGGGGCCCTAAGGTGTTGGGACCCGTATCTGAGGCGAGGAGGCCAGGGAGCGTAACCCTGCCGAATAGTCTGGTGCAGCATTAAGCCGGTGACGGTGGGGCCTCTGGTAACTCTCTTGGAGGGATGTCTTCCCCCTGACAGGGGCTGCAACGTAGCGAAGGTAAATCCAGTTCCTGTCCGTTAGAGTCGCTGGAAGAGACTCTGAAGCTAAAAGTACATTTTTACAGCCACCGTGCTTAGCAACCGTTGGTGATACCTCAACGGTTTAGATTTCTTTGAGGATTGTGCCCTGACCTACTCCCCACCAATACTGAACTGTTCTATGGGTCTCAAACTGTCTGCTCGCAAAGGACTATTTGTTTGCCGTCATGGAATAAATAAGTGTTGGACCTTTTTAGTGTGTGGTACTCCAGTTACTGGGAGCAAAGGGGGTTATCAGCAGAACAGACTTGGCTCTGAGTGTTCAAACACAGCCCGAGGGTAAACTGGTACTGGCCTTCACCTCTACACCCTGCAATCTAGAGGACATGGGCCGTGGCGCATCTCACTTCCCCCTCCAAGGTACCCCTAGATCAGAGCCAGAGTAACCGATAAAGAAGAGGAAGGGGGTGAGCCTGCTACATATATATATATATATACATATATATATATATATATATATATATATATATATATATATATATATATATATATATATGTAGCGCCCCTCCCAAATATTGGGACGCTATGTTAAATTTAGGGGTAGTCTGAGCCAGTAGTTAGGCTCAGACCAGCTGATTGTTCTAAATTTTGCTTCTGCTCTGGGTGTGATACTGCCTGGCAGTTGTGTTCCCTGTTCGCCTGTAGGTGGCACTGCCACCACCGGCCCAGGTTGAAATACAGGGGTATCACAGCACATCGGGTGTCCTTTCTCGGCAGCCGTGCAGTGGGCGTGGTTATCCTGATGTGCATGCTGGGAGGGGGTACATAAGGGGCAGACGCCATTGATTGTGGTTGGTGTGCGCACCTCGTGGCCCGCATGGCACGGGGTGCATGCGTGTGTTCCAGCCCCGGGCACCTTCAGCCCAAGGCTGCATCACTGCCTGGTAGGCCCAGCTCCGCTGGCTGGAGCCTACACTTTTGAAGAGGATCCCATGCTACCCATCTTCGGGAAGTCTGCTCTTGAGGAGGAAAGCCGGGGGAGGACCTTTCCCCAGAGGAGACTGGCGATGGTACTGCTGTCTCGGGAGAGGCCTGGCAACCTACTCAAGGAGGTATCCAAGAACTTAAAGGCCCTGCAATACGCCCATCTGGCATAAAGGTTCTTTCTTATTGCTTGGCTAGGAGGTTTGGGACTTTGAAAATCCTGTGGCAGAGGATTCCTGCTGCTAGGACCGAAGGAAACGGAACTATCCGGGTGAGCAATACCCACTCAGGCTTGAGTGGCGACGTTGACAAAATTCTGTGTGCCTTTAGTGCTGCATGCCTAAACCTTCCCCTATACTTCTCTCCTTTCCTACTTTCTCTACAAGTTCCCACAGCAAAAGGAAAAGAAAGCATTCCTGTTTAGGTTTTACATTTGTGTGGACATTGACTTTTCTAAAGACTTTCTATACCCTGATAACGGAAGCCTTGGAGGTAGTTTGCATGACCCAAAACAAAACCAGCCGGTCCCTTAAATGGGGGTAAGTGCTACACATATATTATTATATATATAAAAACAATCTCAAAACATACACTATAGGCTTAGACCATAGGGAAACAAAACCCCATATATAACTCTCAAGCCCCGTACACACGATCGGATAACCTATGGTTTTTCGTCCGATGGATTTGTCCATCGGAAATCCGATGAAACTGTTTTTCATCAGTCTTGGCCACACCATCAGTCAAAAAACCGACCATTCCAAACGCGGTGACGTAAAACACTCCGATGAGCCGAGACAAATTAAGTTTAATGCTTCTGAGCATGCGTCGACTTGATTCTGAGCATGCGTGGGTTTTTAATTTTAAAACAAGTTCTATTTTTTACAACCGATGGAAAAAAGACCGATGGGTACCATACACGATCGGTTGGTCTGATGAAAAACATCC
Source organism: Rana muscosa (assembly GCA_029206835.1). Taxonomy (NCBI): domain Eukaryota; kingdom Metazoa; phylum Chordata; class Amphibia; order Anura; family Ranidae; genus Rana; species Rana muscosa. The sequence goes on along the minus strand of CM055116.1, from coordinate 401,560,743 downwards.
ATCGGACGGTTTTCATCAGTCAAATCGATCGTGTGTACGGGGCTTCATAGGTTTAAGTGTAACAGTCTTGATGTAGAAGCTGTCTTATGCATGTCGAGTATCACTCACACCTAGAAACTCAGCAGAAGTTATCAGTTCCAAGCTTACAGATGAAAGTTAAAAAGACTAAGCCTGGTATTGTGGTGATGCGATCACCAAATGGTGAAAGGGTCCCAAAAGGGGAAAAAGTGACAACTGTATATGCAGAGATCCAGGGGGCAGCTAGGAGTTCTTAACCACATCCCAAAATTGGCCCATCCAAGAGTATGGCCAACATCAATGCCAGGGAAGATGCAGACAGGAGTCTTGTGGCTGTCCGTGTTTTTGGATGGACCCATTTTGGTCTGTTGTTAAGATCTCCTAGCTGCCCTTTTGATCTCTGTATTTACAGTTGTCCCTTTTTCCCCTTTTGAGACACTTTCACCATGGGATTACATCACCTGAATCTGGTAAACATGTGAAAAGGAGTTGCGAGCTCCTCCTACTGGCTATGTATGAGAATACAGAATATGTATATGTCTTGTTACCTGTTGAAACCTTTTTTCATTGGGATTTTTTTTAAACCTGACCATAATAAATCAATAAAATGTGTCCAGAAATGACTGTACATTACTATACAGGTACACTTTAAATTGTCAATAAACTTCTCCTACAAAATATTTTATTAAAAAAATCTGTTTGCTTTAGGATTAGGACCTAGAACACACTGAATAAATTAAGACAATGTTCTGTTTCAAATGTGTTTGGAGGGTTTCCAAAAAGCAAAACAATTGTGTAATCCACTTAATAATAGGCCATACATAATATAGGATTTCATAATTTCTCCCAAGATTTTAGGGTATGCATAGCTCCCAACTGTCCTCTATTTGAAGAAGTTGTCCCTCGTTTGAGACCAAATCCCTCTGTCTCTTTTACAGTCTCAGTTGTTCCTCTTTTTCTTCTGATGTGTACATCTGTATACAAAATGTTTTATTTTACTACCAAAAGTGTTAGACTGTAATACATTTTGGGTTCAATCTCTATATTACTGCATTTGTTATTTTCAGATGCCAATATAAAGGAAAAATAGAGGTGGTTTAACCAATCACTTCCTACATATAAGATCTTTGCATTTGCCTCTGCGTACTGTGTGCTAAAAGGTGTCTCTCTTTATCAGAAAACTAGGAGGTATGGCATGTCTGCATTTACTTGTGCTTGCAGCATTAGATTGACATAAAATGAGTAGAAGTTGGAATCAAAGCATTAGGACACTAGTTGATCCATATTAAATAAAATTAGAATCCCAATTAAAATAGCAGTTTCTGTTGTTTAAAGATTACTAAAAGAAAGCATCTCCACCATTGTAGTTCAGAGGACATATTTATGTACACTCCAAAGAGATAACAGGAATGCCAAGTCACACACATTCTACATTCCCAGAATTAAACAAAGTCAAGTGTTTAAAGAACATGCTTAGTACTTACCTCTATGGAGGGTGGTGCCTTGTACTTTTCCTGCTTTTAAGAGCTCTGGCGGCTAAAGAATCCTTAGCATCCAACACTAATGCCCTGTACACACGATCGGATTTCCTATGGATTCTAATCCGATGGATTTTTCCATCGGAAATCCGATGAAGCTGACTTACATCAGTCTTACTTACACACCATCAGTCAAAAATCCGACCGTCCCGGGGGGCGTGGCCTGGCGTGTGAAGGAGATGGACGCATAACTGAAGAGCTCCGACAGACCCGCGGCCTTAGCTAGTCTACCTGCACCTACTTCGCACCAGAATGAGCAGGAAGCAATACGGGACACCCCGCACCAGATCCCGGCGCACATCAGCCTTCCAGGGTCGGAACATCTCCGACCTCTTTAAAAATACCCCGGCGGCACGGAACAACGTGGCACGAGACAAGATGGCGGAGCCGCATGCAGATGAGGAGTACAGCGAGGACTCACAGTCGGCTGCGGAGGAAAACGGTAGGGGAACTCCACACCCTGACCTCCCACTCACTTATGCCGGTATGTCGGGGTTTGCCGCAGACATTAAGGCAACATTCTCTGCTGCTATTACCGATCTCAAATCCAGCATGCTGGTACTGACTGAAAAGATGGCCACCGCAGAAGCTTCAGGGAGGCAGAGGGACAGAGCCATATTAAGATTGGAGAAGGTGACTTGCTCCCAAACCAGGCACTTTATTGAGATAAATAGACATCTCGAGGAATTAGACAATAGAGGAAGGAGGAACAACATTCGGGTGAGGGGGATCCCCGAGTCAGTGGACACGGAGCAGATAACCCCGGCATTAGAGAGGGTCTTTAACAGCCTACTAGAAAGGCCGGAGGACACAGCAATTGAGTTTGTGAGAGCGCACAGAGCTCTTAGAGCAAAGGGGCCGGACAGCATGCCGCCCAGGGATATCATATGCTGCTTGCAGAACTTTCCTCTCAAAGAGGATATCATGAGGAAGGCACGCAGAAATGAGCAAATTGTATTCAATGGAGAGAATATAATGTTGTTCCACGACCTGTCCCAAATCACCCTCAAGAATCGTAGAGCTCTTAGACCCCTGTTAGAGAGATTAAGAGAGAAAGAGCTGCGCTACACTTGGCGATTCCCCTTTGCCCTGCTGGTGCATTACAATGGCAAACAACACACTCTGCGCACCCCAGAAGATCTCCCTGAGTTTTGCCAGGACCTCCAGCTTGGAATGGTGGATCTGCCAGAGTGGTACCAGGAATTCATGCTGCCCATGACGGAAAGGCCCCAACCGAGCTCCCCCCAAGCCTCGCCAGATAAACATCTTTACAAAAAGCTGAAACCCTCCCGGCCGGGCGGTTCTCAGACCGGCACACCAAGTCACAGATCACACGCATCTAGAGGAGGAGAGGAGATGTGAAGGTAGCGCCACACACTTTTTTCAACAAAGGGCGAGGGACGGTTAACCTGCGACAGCCTCAGCTGCTCTTTCCCTCACTTTGACCTCCCCAGGCGCGATGGTTATTCCTACGCACGAGACTGAGTGTGCCCGCTGGGCTGGGAGGTGGATGTTGTTTCTTGCCTTGGCTACACTGCTTGTTGCAGTGGCCGCAGGTCTCTCCAAGTTCTCCAGGGTGACCCACGATTGACTTGAATATGATAAGCCATATGGCACCAACAGGAAGGATGCTTAGACTCATCCGATCTCCCACCTTTGTGCCACGTTCTTACACATGGTCATGAGGGTTCAACATCAGACTATATGTGCGAATTGGTTTAGAACTTAAATATACCTTGGGAGATCATGAGAGGTGGAATTCTTAGAGCATGGTTTATGTGGCTTGGTTATGTTAGAATACCACCATACACGAGGGAAAAGGAGGGAATACGTTTCACATAGGCTTTCGGAATATGCGCCCACCCTCGAACTAAGGCTCTAGCTAAATTGATTTATTGTGTTCCCTTTTTTCTCTTTTTTTTCTTTTTTTATTGCTCCTTTACTGGGAAACGCAGCTTCATGTTGCAGGGATACTTACACCTCACCCACTGTTCTATTACCATTCTTTGGTTGCATTTATTTCTTATCTAGGTTACGCTTGGTGCAGATTAGACTAATTTTAATTTTATCATAAGTTTTCTAGGCTGCGGCCTGTCCAGGTTCGTTTTCATAGCCGAGTTTACTTTACAACTCCAGTTTGACCAGTTTAGGTCATCCGCCAACCACCGACCCCCACGAAGTGATACTGACGGGGGTTTTACCTCATCAGAGATCACTTAATTGACTTACTTGGATACGACTTAGTGTCCAAGGGGAATACAGTACCTCTCCCACCCTCCCTTTCAACTAATCCTTCCCCACCCATCCCCCCTCTTTTCCTACACCGCTTCCCCCTTTACCTCTCTTTTCTTTCTCTCTTTTTCTTGCTATATTGATTTTTGGATCTATCAAGCGGGGGTAGCACGATATACAAACTGTAGTGTAGGATTTATAACGCATATAACCTAACAAATCCTAAGTTCTATTTACAGGGAGAGCTACGACAGACTCTTCTAGGAGCACAGCATGGCTTATACTGCCTTGGGTCAGAACGCCACAGTGATCTCACATAATGTGAGGGGCTTAAACGTACCAGAAAAGCGCACAGCCCTTCTCAGAGAATTAAAGAAAGGTAGGCCTAAGTTTGTTTTCCTGCAAGAAACTCACTTCAAGACGCAACAAATACCTAAACTGACAGACACCTTCTTCACGCAGGCATTTCATGCGACGAATGACTTAGCCAAATCCAAGGGCGTATCCATACTTATTAGTAGGGATGC